>BSBM01000767.1:16360000-17560000 GCA_027924585.1 Larix kaempferi | reverse complement strand
TATCCTGTCTCAACATATTTCATGTGAACAATTTGGATTCTTGGAAGGTCGTCAAATTCACGAGGCCATTGGAGTAGCACAAGAAGGTTTACACACTCCGAAGGTTCAGAAGCAGAAGGGTGCAGTGATCAAGATTGACCTCTCTAAAGCATTCGACAGGGTTAGCTGGCTCTATATCCGGATGCTTCTCACACATCTGGGCTTCTGCTATGAATTTGTTCGATGGATTATGGCCTGCATCACCACGGTGAGCTTTGCTGTACTGATAAATGGTTTGGCTAGCCCATTCTTCCATGCAGGCAGGGGGCTACGACAAGGTTGTCCACTTTCACCGCTGTTATTTCTCCTTGTTGCTGAAGGCCTCAGTCGTTTTATCCTGAAAGCAAAAGCTGATGGCTCCTTTCGTGGCATCTCCATTACTCAGGTATTGTATATCACACATCTCCTATTTGTTGACGATATTCTCATATTTTGTGATGGCTCGAGACAGGATATTGATAAGGTGGTCGAAGGACTCAATCTACTGCAAGAAGCCGCGGGTATGCTAGTGAATATTGATAAATCAACAATCTCATGCTCGCATTTAAATGAGCAGGAGATTCACAGATTGGCCATCAGACTTCCCTATAGGACTATGGATATTGATGATGGCTTAAAGTACCTTGGATTTCACTTAAAACCTAATGCATATCTTAAGGCAGATTGGCACTGGTTAATTGCCAAATTGAAGCAGAGACTTCATGGATGGAGTCAAAAATGGCTCTCGCGGGCTGGGAGACTGGTTCTGGTTAAATCAGTTTTGGAAGCAATACCGGTTTACTGGATGTCACTTGCTTGGATTCCCAGAGGTGTCTTGGAGCAGATCCGTCGGTTGGTTTTTGCCTTCCTTTGGAAGGGTAAGGGAGTGAATCGAGCCTTGGTGTGGGTTAGATGGGATTTGATTGCGATCCCCAAAGCACTGGGAGGCTGGGGCTTAAAGAATATCTTTCTATTTGCCAAAGCATTGGGGGCAAAGGTGGCATGGCGAATTATCCATACACGAAGCCTCTGGACTAGGGTGGTATACCACAAATACATTGCTCCCTTAACCCTACTTGAATGGATTAGGCAGGGCAACAAGTCGAGGGCAAATTGCTCTGTGGTTTGGAAAGCGGTGGTCCAGCATTTTCAGCTGGTGGGATCGGGATTAGTGTGGCGAATTGGAAATGGGCAATTACTTCGTATTGGACTGGATCCTTGGGTAGGATGCAGGGGGGGACATGTACTGCCTGTGGACTTAAGGACCTTTCTGGCAGCTAGGGGCTGTCATTTCTTAGCTGATATCGCACAACCGGGATTATCCACTCTTATGCACCAGGGGTGGACCTCTGCCCAGCGTCTTGAGGTTCCTGAGGACCTGATCGGGGTTTGGGAGGACTATATTCGGATCTTAAGATTCACCAATATTCGGCTGACAAATAGGCCTGATGAACTTATCTGGGATCACCATCCCTCAGGGAAATACACACCAAAACTTGGATATATACAGCTAAATGTGGAGGTGCAAAATCGGGCATTGGTGTGGTGGTGGAAATCTCTGTGGAAACTTAAATGCCCTGGTAAAGCCAAACTACTCTTCTGGGCGATATTGGAACAAAAGGCACCTACCTGGGACATTCTGAAGAGACGATTCCTACAGGGCCCGGGTTTTTGCCCACTCTGTAGGGAGGCGGACGAGACTATTTCACACCTATTTGTCCACTGCCGTTTCTCCCAGACGATTTGGACACAAATATGCCAATATTTGGATATCCATACACGTTGGTGGGGAGAGAACGTGAATGAGGCATTCCAATATTGGTGGACTGAACAACAGACATCAACCATCTGTGCGGCCCCATGCATTTTTGCCTGGGGAATATGGATCACACATAACAGGATTATTTTCCAGGACTGTAGAGTCCCGATGGAGCAAGTAGTGGCTCAAGCTGTGGCTATCATTGTTCATTACAAGACTGCTCCCAAAATGATTAGAACTCGTCCTGTGATCGCTGAAACGATTGATAAAACATTACCGTGGGCTTTTTTCGATGGCGCATCACTGGACCATCAATTGGTGTGCGGTGGGGGGATCGTTCTACACAAATCTGAATCTCATTATTTCCACATAGTGGCTGGATTGGGGAGCGGTACAAACAACTATGTGGAAATCATGTCACTTAGACTGTTGCTGTTATTTGCACTAGAACAGGGTTGTCTTTCATTACAGATTTTTGGTGATTCACTGATTGTTATTGATTGGGCCAATGAGCATACTCAATGTAATGTGATGGTTCTCTCACCTATACTGGAAGATGTTTTACGGTTAAAGCAGAATTTTAATCTTATAACATTTACACATGTTTACAGGGAGAGAAATGGCATGGCCGACTTTCTTTCCAAAGAAGCGTCGCAGCAACGTCTAAATTTCGGCACATGGCGAATTACATTACATACTACTGCTACATCCTACAGTTATTACCATATGCCCTTCAACGAGGCATTGGAGGACAGGGTGGGAGATTGATTGGTTTCTGTTGATCAGAATTCTCAACAGTTCTGTTTTGGTTACTTTATGGTTTTTTTTTATTTTGTATATTGGTATTATCATAGGCCTTTATGAGGTTTAGGTGGACCGTGATGGAGCATTTGGCTAATTGTTTACATCTGTTCTGTTTGGTGCTTTCGGGCAGCTTAGACAGAGTATCTTTTGATAGGAACTATTACATTTTGAGACTACTATTGGTATATGTAACCGACTATATGTGTGCTGTATGGACAGCATTATTTTGGGTTTGTATGGGTCTCTAGACCAGTAAGATACATGAACAGCAAATATGCGATAATGTAGGGATCTCTATGATTCTATTACATGTGCAGAATGTAATTTTGTTCAATCTATTTGAAATAAAATTACGACTTTTTCCAAGGAAAAAAAAAATAAAAATACACTTCAATATATATTTGACATTTAACTAATGTATATTAATGTATATGAAAAAATATAATAAATATTAATGTACATGATAAAATATAATAATAATGAAAAATAAAATAGATTAACCACCATCTAAAATTTAAATCTAATTATAAAAATATATTTAAGTAATAATGACTCAATTTTACTTAAAAAAATGAAATTCCATTTAAACATTATCCTTATTGATAATAGAAAAAATTGAAATTCCATTTAAAACAATGATTATCCCCATTTAAATTGTCTTTAAAATTCTAGATATAAAGATCTTTAACTCATTAAAATATATGGTTGTTTTATTCAACTTGGATGATGTCTAAATTACATAAAGATTGTGAAGTATAAGTTACTTTGGAAAAGTAATTATATATATATAAAGATTGTGAAGTATAAGTTACTTTGGAAAAGTAATTATATATATATGTGCACAAAACTCTAAAAAATTAGGTGCATAAGTTTTTATTATTATTATTCATTTTCAGTTCTTTTTATTATTATTATTTTCGTGCGTTTTCTTCGTTGAAAAAAAAAAAGAAAAAATTGAAATTTCCGTGTAAAAGTTTTTTTTATTATTATTCCTTTTCTTTACTTGTAAGTTCTTTTTTATTATTATTATTCCTGTGTGCTTTATTCGCTGAAAAAAAATTTGAAATTCCATTTAAAAAAAATGATTATCCCCATTTAAATTGTCTTTAAAATTTTAGATATAAAGATCTTTAACTCATTAAAATATATGGTTGTTTTATTCAACTTGGATGATGTCTAAATTACATAAAGATTGTGAAGTATAAGTTACTTTGGAAAAGTAATTATATATATATATATATGTATGTGCACAAAACTCTGAAAAATCAGGTGCATAAGTTATTATTATTATTATTCCTTTTCTCTACTTGTAAGTTCTTTTTATTCTTATTCATTTTCTCTACTTGTTATCTGTTATATATATAATCCAATGATGAATAGTTCACCGCATATCCCAAAAACTGTCAAAGGGAGACCTAGTACGACTACCCTACAAAGCTTTGGTATAGAATCGTTAGAAAAAAAACAAAGAAGAAAGAGATGTAAAACTTCAAACAAATATAGAAACCATACTTGAAAATAAACTTGCAGCTCTGATTGAAAATAAACTTACAACCATGATCAAGAATAAACTCACAGCCATGCTCGATAATAAATTTGCAACCATGTTCGAAAATAAGCTTACAGCCATACTTGATAATAAATTTGCAGCCATGCTTGAAAAACAAACTTGCTCCCCTGATCACTAACCAATTGGAATCTTTCAAAGATAAGATTCAAACACAGATAGACACTAAATTAAAAACAATGGAAAACAAAATGAAGACAATAGAGGTTAAAATACAAATTATGGAAAGTCAAAGCCAAGAAACCAAGCAATCAACCTCGCAAGGAGACGTGGATGCTTCAGAAACTCTTAAATTAAAGGACATGGTTAAAGAGATTGAGGAAAAAGTTACCAAACTCATTAAGATACCAAACCCATTAAGGAGGAGGTGAGTAAAATATTAGCATTAGAACACGAGCGCAACAAAAGAGAATTGAACCTCATAATTTTTTGTTTAAAAGAAGAAGAAGAGGACATGCTAGTCATAATCAAGAAAGAACTACATAATCGGTTACAAATCGAAACAACTTGTCTCATAGAAGCAAAGTGGTTAGGAAAACTAATTGAAAACAAAAATAGACTAATCGGGGTTAAGATCATATCTAAGGACCATAAATTCAAGATACTCAATAAAACTTCATGTCTAAAGGGATAAGGAATATTCATAAATGAAGACCTCATCCCAGAAGACCAAGCCTAACTAAGATAAGAGGTCCAAAAGGTTAAGAAGCTAGGAAACAAGGAATGTGGGCAATCATTAGAAATAGAAAAGCAGTCATTCAGGATTGAAACCCAAAAGATACCACTAAATAACAATTCAACACTCTCCGGATCCTCTCTTGGAATTGTCGGGGCTTCCCATGGAATAGAGGCCCCAAGTTGAGTTGGATCCCTGATGACATTGATATTATATTACTCATTGAAACTTGGGAGCACGGAGAATCTAAGGTCCCTAACATAGATGGTTTTGTCCTCTGGTTTGCTTGGAACAAGTGATCCTCTCGTAGAGGAATTGGATGGATAGGCCGCTACATTAGAAAAAACATTTCTTCCAACATTAGACTTTATAAGAAAGACCCTTCCAACCAATATATTTGGTTGGAAATCATGGACATTAATGCTATAAAAAATTACATAGCAATATGTTATTTCGCCCCTATTAACTCTAACTTTTATAAAAAGTGTAATCTAGATCAAAACTGCCCCTATAATGGGTTAGAGCATGATATTTCTAGACTTAGAAATGTTGGTAATATTATGTTAATGGGAGACTTCAACGCTCGAACCTCAAACAACCAAGCTATTCTCTTAAGAAACAACTCAAACCCTAATCTTCTTTGGTTAGATGAAGACCTTATTTCTGTTAGAAGGTACTCCAGAAGCTCTGAAGATCTAGGAGAAAACTTGTTCGACTCTGAGTTAGTTAAACTTTGTAACGGTCAAGATCTTATAATCTGTAATGGCTTAAAGAAGTGGCAAAATTCAGGTAGGATGACTTGCATTCATGGTCTTGGCAGTAGTGTAGTTGATTATGTCTATCCAATATCCCTTTAAACAATGAAATAATTAATTTCAACATCCTAAATGACCACGAGCCTGACTCTGATCATAGGCATTTAATTATAACCCTTTGCCTTACCATGCATAATGAGCCCATTTGGAGAACTATCAAATCCAAAAGCACTTGATCTTTGATAGAAATAATACAGATGGATTTCTTAATGATTTAAAGAAGAACTTGTTCTCTCTTTCTAACAACAACAATATAGAAGATCTCTATCATAATTTTACTACCTCCCTCTCCTATGCTATCAACAAGTTTTCTCGTGAAATATCTAGCAAAAAGAAGTACATAAGCACCAAACCTTGGTATGATAACGATTGTAAGCATGCGCATAGAGAAATTAAGGAAGTTGCTGACGAGTCCCTGAAAACCGAAAAGGTAAGTATGTATAAAGCTCTAATTAAAAGAAAAAAAAGACTTGCAAAATAAATAAAAGACAGGAAAAACTTTTTTCATGGACTTGCTAGGCTTGTTTCATGGACTTTATCCCAAAGAAGTCTAGTTAGGCTTGTTTCATGGACTTTCAGAAAGAAGTCTAGTTAGGCTTGTTTCATGGACTTTCAAAAAGAAGTCTAGTTAGGCTATTTCATGGACTTTTAGACAACCTTTGATATGGTGCCTAGATATAACCTTTGGAATAGATTAGAAAAGCTAGAAGTTCCTCTCGAGTTGAGGGTTGTGACTATAAGACTGTATGAGAATCTCATTGCCAAATTCAAAAACATGAAAGGTTGTTCGCAAGATATTAACTGTAATATTGGAGTTAAACAAGGGTGCCCCCTTTCCCCCACCCTTTTTGGCATCTACATTGATAAGCTTGAAGAATATCTAGAAGAGGCAGGTTGCGTGGGCACGACCTTGGCAAGAATAGTCATCATGATACTTCTACATGATGACGATATCGTTCTTATGGCAAGGCGCCCTTATGATCTTGAAAAGCAATTATGAATTCTCAAATATTTTTCAACCAATATGGGCATGACCGTAAACACTGACAAAACAAAAGTCACGATTATCAAGTCCAATAAAAGTACTTATGCCAATTTTTCCTATGACAATCGAATCTTAGAAGAAGTAACCTCCTATAAGTACTTAGGAATTGACTTTCATCACATTCTCAATTGGAACTATGCTCATTGAAAAGAGGATAAATTGAGGATGGAAAGCCTACTCCGGCCTTGAAAACAATTGTAAAGTGACAAACCTTCTGATGTGGGACAAAAATAAATTCCTCTTTAAAATGCTTGTCACTCTCGTTATTCTATATGGTTGTGAAGCTTGGGGACGCAACATTTACAGAGAGTCTTGGAGAATAATTGAGCAAATCCAAAAACAATTTATTACTTATAATCTTAAAATTAAGAGCAACACACCCTATCCTATTCTCCTCTTAGAAGCAAGGCTCTCCCCCATTGAAAGAATGGCTATGATTAGACATCTAATGCACAAGAACAAATTAAACAATATAGGATATGAACGACTATGAAATTTAGTTCACACCAAGATCTGATCAAGAAATTACACACTCTCACAAAAGATCTCACACAACTAGTCAAGAACACTGAAATTTACTCACATAAGATGCAAACTGAATTACTCAAATGAATAATATTACATCAGCCAACCTTGGGAAATTAAATGGATGTCAATATATAACTTTACATCAGAGATTCGAATGCATAAATATGCCATTCCAATTCACACGAAAGCTGACTCACTAAAATAATGCAAATCCCCCCTAGGTGGCAAGTGTGTTCTCCAAGTCACACCAAAGGCTCACGAATTTTTGATTTAGTGATCAGATAGTGATGTATGATGAAAAAACATGCCAAATCCCAAAAATGGAAAGAACAAACATCATGGAGGATGAGTGGTCCAAAAAACAATTTCCCTAGTCAACTAGCTTTTACCTTTCACCCAAAAAGTGGTAAAAAGCAGTAAAATCAGCTACTGTGCCAATCTAACTCAGAATTGTCTAAAAATAACCAAAATCTATTTTAGGACATCCAGAAATAGTCTCTAGTGAGTTTAGGAAACTTGTGGTCTGCACAATGATGCTTGTGGTCCACACAATGACTCATATGCCAACTATCTAGTCTAATACATCATAATTAATCATAAAATGATTAATTAATGCTACTAATGTATTAATATGACATACACAATGGATTTAATTATTCCAACCCCCCCCCCATAAGTCTGACTTTATGTGCTAAAAATTAGAAATAAAAACTAGGGCTCGGTAACAAGACATGGTCACCCTATACAATACTGTGTGGTCCACAAAGCAAGGAAAGAAGGAAAACCTCATGGGAAAAACCTTCCCTCAAAAAATGGACATATCAAAATTGAAAGATTGTTGATCAATCCTTCACTCCACCACATGTTTGTTGTAGGTACAACAGATCCCATATTTTCATTTAAACATGGGAGCCCCAATTTTTATATGCAAAGGTAATGTTTAAACTCCTTAGTCATTTCGGGGTTTTATCTTCCTGCTTATCATGCTTTTATGTCTTTGTCAAGATTTCTTTTAGTTAATTTTTTTTCCTTCTTTAAAAATTCTTTCATTTTTTGAGTGTTTTTGTGAGTTGCGGAAAGAAGTAATTTTCCCAAAAGTTTGCTTTTTTCGCAACTCGCAATCCGCAATGCAGATTACGGAAGTTTGGTTTTTGGATTTGAAACTTTTTCTTTCTGCAACCCGCAATCCACGGTAATGTTTTTCAATAATTAAGGTCTTTCTCTTCCGCAACCCACAACCCAAAACTGCGGATTGCGGGAAGAGTCAAAATAGTTTTGCACTTTGTGTTCCCGCAACCCGCATTGCGGATTGCGGGAAGTGTTTCAACAATAAATTTGCGTCTTGCTTTTTTGCAACCCGCAATTGCGGATTGCAGAAAGGTTATTATTTTAGATAGTGTCATTTGCATTTCCGCAACCCGCAATCCGCAATTGCGGATTACGGATTGTGGAAATTTTGGGTTTGTTTATTTTTATTTTTAGAGTTGCGCTTCCGCAACCCGCAACCCGCATTGCGGATTGCGGATTTGTGGAAAGTATGTACATATTTGAGAGAATAAACTTCCGCAACTCTCCTTCCATACCCCGCATGTTTAATATTAGCCATTGATTTGTCTTGATCTTGCGGTTGAGATTACACTGCTTGATTTGATTAAATATTTGGATTTTCCGTTTTTCTTCACTATTTTTCAAATTGTAACCAGGTCCCTTAACTGCGATTTTAACCATCGACCAAACATGAAATCATAATCATTGATCCGACTAATTCATAATGATCGAATGTTTAGATTTGACATCAAATCATACTTGATATAATGAAAATCTTATCTCATCTTAATCCAAATTTTGTCGACACATGCTATGTGTTATTTCGTTACAAACGTGATAATTGCATTTCTCAGACTGAAAGGTTTTAATCATGGCAATTCATTACAGTCAGTCATTTTGGAATCTTCATTGTTCTGTCTAAATACAAAGATCAATATGAGCAATTCCTTGGTCGTCATATTGCATAGAAAAGTTTTGTTAGTAAATTTCAGATATTTCCTTCTAACGGTTACATACTATGAGCGAGATGCAGAAAAGTCACAAATATTCAGTCAAATTTTGTGACAAGAAAGAACTTCAACCTCTTCAATATCATGAACCTGTGTTGCCACCTTTTAAAGCAGATGTTTTGGATGATAACACTGGTAGTGAAAAAGAAGACTCTGAGATTCAATCCATGTATATACGACTCCCTCAAGAAGAGAAGGAAGATCACTGAAAAACATGTTGATCGAGATGATACAATTATCCGGGATTTTATAATCAATGCAATACCTGTAACTCCACCAATCCCCTAAAGGAAGGACAAGTGGTCGATTTTTCGGTTTTTGAGGACATTTTCAGGCATCATGAATCTTCTAAGAAATATCTTTCAATTCCCTTATCATTTGTCATAGATAGCTAGTATATTGTTGTTATCTTCCACAGTTTATTACAGGATATTTCCCCGAAGTATGTGATGAAATCTTTTGGGAGTTTTGTGAAAGGATCAGTATTGATCACTCTTGAAGATGTTTTTAGCGGTTGAAATAATATTTTGTAATCCCTGTTTTATGGGAAGTCTATCCTTTGTAACTATTTTGTAATTATTATTTAAAGGGTAGAGGTCTCATAGGGAAAGGGGGGAGAAAATCTGCAAAAGAAGACTAGAGATACTCTGATTAATGAAGAGATTGTAATTTTTTGCAACTTTGAGCTAATACAGTTAGTTTTATCTTGATTCCTCTTTTGTTAATTTATCAAATTTCTTTGATGAATGATGGTTTTCACTTTAGCTTGTGAAAGTATGCTATTTTTATTTTGCAATTATTAATACGTTGATCTGCAGTTCAGATTTCTCTGAACTTATGATCTGTGTGTCCTTTATGTTTTAAGTGAATTTATTTATTTGAAACATTTATCTATTTTTGCAAATGATTAACATACATTAATAAATCAATGCTCATTTTTCAATTAGCATTCAAGTTACATGATAATATTGCATATGCCTGATCCTTAAACTACCATCATTTGATTTTCATCTTTTGGTTGTATTTTAAGTTAATAAGTAAAGATCCAATTTTACATTTTTGTTAAACTGCTGAAAAGACTTATTAAATTTTCAGATCAAGTTATTCTGCACATAAAAAAGCACTTTCTTTAGATTAGATCTAACTTAGTTTAGATTTATTTTAAGGTAGATTCATTTCTATAGTTAGAACACTTTGATCTTCCCTCACAGGAAGACAGATCCTTTAGGATCAAACCCCATAAGTGTCGGCGGAGGCCTTTATATCCGTGGGAGTTAACTACACCAAACAGTCTGGGGATAGAACTGCTCTTGTGCAGAGTTTTTTGAAGCCTTTCAGATTGGTTTTTCACCCTCTGTTGCTATCTTTGGACAACATTCCAACAAACTACATACCCGGGGCTTCAAAAAATGGCGCTATAAGGAGGGCCTGAAGCAAGATATGCCTAAACAAAATACCAATAGACCTCCTCCAACAAGATCACCGGTTGTTATTCGTAGTCACACGCAATCATCAACATCTATAGAACAACCAGTGCAACAACCGGCTGCGATTCCTGCTACCCCTGTCATAGAGCAGGAAACTAGAAGGGCTGAAATTCTTTTCATATCACCCACTAGGGGACCCCTTACACTTGAACAACTATTGAAAGGTTCTTCTGATAGTGTTTCTAGATTACAACAAAGGATTGAACAAGAGCGTAATCTTTGACTAGCAGCAATTCAATGTCACCAGAACAACGATCCACAGAATAATAATCAAGATTCAGGCAACCAAAATACTGAACACCACGATTCATCTAGCCACCAATTGTCCCCTAATTTTAACCTTTATTCATTGTTCCAAGAGACAGAACAAGATCAACCCAACGTTGCAACAGGTGGACCACCACCAACACCTCCTTCATCGTCATCATCCTCATCTGACGAGTCATCAGATAGTGAGTCATCCCCCAGTTCATCCTCAGAGGATATACCCATGGCAGAAGGTGGAAACAGACCCTGGCTAGACCAGGATGCTCTATTTATTGTTGGAGAACAACATAGTCTCCCTAAGAACCCTGAAAAGTGGCTCCCTAAGTTTGATCTTGATGAAAAATCACCTGCACTTGATCATATTAAAACTTTTATGCATGCCATCAGACTTAGGAATGTCATTCATGAAGATGTAGTATGTATATTGTTTCCTTACACCTTCCAGGGAAAAGCATCCACTTGGTACTTTTCCCTATAGGCCAGATCCATCTCTTCCTGGGATGACTTTGAAAAAATGTTTATCCAGAAATTTGGAGATGACAAGACTCCAGAGGACTTGGTTATATATTTGTCTTCAATGAAAATCAGAGGCAAGGAAAGAGTTAAAGATTATAACCAAAGATTTTCATATCTAAAGAATAGAATCCCTACCATTGTTCTTCCTGCAGAAGAAGTTTTGGTTACATATTATATTAAAGGTTTACCCGTTCCCATTGCTATGTGGGTAAAAAGAATACGTAAATATAACTAGCAGGAGGGCTTCGCTGAGGCTATCTAGGTTGAAAAAGATATATTCTGCTTGAAATATAACCCTGATGATTCATCAGAACAACCTTCTACCTCTCACAAGAAACCAGATTATCCTCCAAAACCCACTATGCAAAATAAGGACCCTTTTGAAATGAACGACATGAAGAAATTCCTTCAAAAGATTTCCAATGAAATGGTATACCTAAAAAAAACTAACACAGAAAACCAGAACAATAATAGAGGATTCAATAGACAACCTTTCAGAAGACCTTATCAACCCCAACATAACCAAGTCCCATCTAATCCTGATGAAGGATTGAAATCTGAAGAATTTTTTTTTATCTTTAAAGCTTTGGTTTCAGAATCATATAATTCTCCTGATCATCCAGATGAAAACCCACAAGAGAATCAAGATCCTGAACCACCAGATGAAGTAGAAGACCAGCAGATAAACACTATCAACTTCTTTTCAGAACTTCCCATGGCTGAGGAGGAAGATGAGCCTGAGGCTGTCTTCAATGTCCAACACCCCTATAATACAAGGAGCAAAGGACACCCTGCACAGGAACCTTCCACTTCAACACCCACACTAAGCAGAGGTAAAACATCAACACAAAAGGACACTCTCATTTCTGAAATAGAATACAGTTTGATTGATGACTTGAAAAGAGTGAAAGCCAACATTTCTCTTTTTGAGCTTCTGAAAATCCCTGCCATGAGAGATAGTCTGCCAAAAAGCATGATTGTCAACAAACCCAGGGAGGCTCAGAACAACAAATGAGAGACATATTCTAAACCTGGAAATCAGAAACCAGGTAGCAATAAAACACCTCCTTTCTTGCTCACTTTTGAATTTTTCAATAGGAATGTCCATAATTGTATGATAGATTCAGGGGCTTCATCTAATGTGATGCCTCTATCTGTCTGCAAAAATTTGAATGCCTCTTGGGAGCCCTGCCCTACTCAAATTGTACAACTTGATCGATCCAAAGTTAGGGTAGTGGGAGAACTAACGAATGTCCTATTAACACTATCTGTTGACCCTAGAATCCACCAGACTGTGGATATTATTGTTGTTGATATCCCTGAAATGTATGGAATGTGGTTGAGTAGGGATTGGTCAGAAAAGCTCAAAGGATACTTCGCTACTGAATGGTCCCACTTATGGCTTCCCTACAATGGAAGACCAAATAGGATCAAAATTAGCAGGGAACCTTATATGAACCAAATTGTCATAGACTTAAATGATCCTAGTGAGCCTGCTGCATACTTTAGCTCACATGTGGAACACTACACTTTTGATACATTCTTTGGGGATCTACCCGCGGATTCGTCACCCACTGAGAATGCTCAGAACAAGTCCCAAATTGTTAATCTTACTATTGTACCATTCTCAGGTTCTGTTATACATAATGTATACAATGTAAATACTAATTTTAGGATAGATTTAAATGCATGGACTCTGTTTTTTGATGGCTCTAGATCTAAAGATGGAGTTGGTGCAGGTTGTGTCTTAATTGATCCAAAAGGGACCAAAACAATGATTGCCTACAAGCTTGAATTTGAATGCACCAACAACATTGCTGAGTATGAGGCCCTGGTTCAAGGACTCAGGAAGGCAATTGACATGGGTGCCCAGGTAATCGAATGTTATGGAGATTCTTAGATTATAGTCAAACAAGTGAGAAACAAAATCCACTGTTTATCTCCTCGTTTGATTTACTATCAGAAATTAGTAAGGGGCTTAACTAATTATTTTTCTGCATTCACTATCAAGTCAGTCCCAAGGTCCCAGAATTTTGATGCAGACCTGTTGGCTAACATTGCATCCAGGTTAATTCCTCCAGAAGGTTTGTCACCTAACACTTTTTCAATTGAACTTATGTACAAACCTTTCATTCCTGACAATGTAACTAGTTGGAAAGTATTTGATGATGACCAGCAAATCTTATATTTTCTCACAACCCATGACACTTTTCAGGATGTGGCAATAGATGAATCTGACCATGAGAAGTCTTTGTTTGATCCGAGTTACCCTTCCAATTTGATTCCTAAGTCAGTTATCAACCTGGAAAAGTATTATGATATGCAAGATAAGTTCAAGCATAAGACAAACTGTAAAACTCAAAGTTCCTCCCTCAATTATGAGCCTTTCAACCTAGGAACTAAACAAAACCCTCGATTAATCAATCTAGGGCTTGACTGCTCTCCTGAGGAAAAGAGAGATTTCATCAAACTGTGCAAAGAGTTCAAAGATGTGTTCGCCTAGATATATGATGAACTCAAAGCCTTTGATACCAATGTCATGCATCATAACATACCTGTGAAACCTGAAGTTAAACCATATCAACAAAAGTTGAGGAAAATGCATCCCAGCCTTGAACCTTCTGTCAAAAAGGAGCTTGAGAAACTGCTAGCAACAAGAATTGTTTTTCCTATCAGACATACACAATGGATTGCAATTTGCAAACTTGGTACCTGTTCGCAAGAAGAATGGGGAAATCAGATTGTATGTTGATTTCAGGAACCTGGACAAAGCTTCTGAAAAGGACAATTACCCTGTTCCTCCCAGGGAGCAAATTTTACAGAAGGTGGCAGGGGCTGATATGTTTTCTCTCCTTGATGGATTCTCAGGATATAACCAAGCTCTGGTTGCTCCCACTGATAAATTGAAAACAACTTTCAGAACCCCTTGGGGAACTTTTTCCTACAGGCGAATGCCTTTTGGGATGATAAATGTAGGTGCCACATTCCAGAGAGCTATGGACATAGCTTTCAGAGGACTCATGCACAATTCCGTTGTTGTTTATTTAGATGATATCACTATTTATTCTAAAAAACGACATGAACATTTGTCTGCTCTGAAACAGGTGTTCGAACGCTGCAAAAGGTATAGAATTTCACTAAACCCCAAGAAATCAATATTTGCAGTCACTGAAGGTAAGCTGTCGGGTTTTATTGTTTCAAAAGAAGGCATGATCATTGATCCAAAATGCATAGAAGCTATTGCAAAGATCGGCCTACCCAGTTCACGTAAAGCCATGCAATCTTTTCTAGGTAATATAAATTTTGTTCGTAGGTTTGTTTTGAATTTTGCTCAAATTGTCAAACCATTGCAGCAATTGATTAAAAAGGATGCCCAATATAAGTGGTTTGATGAACAAAGAAATGCTTTCGCTGAAATCTGGAAAGCTATTATGGAAGCTCCTGCTCTGATGTCTCCAGACTTCAGCAAAGATTTTATTTTATATACTTTTGCTACTGACTTCTCCTATGCAGCTGTTATTACACAGAAGCATCCAGATGATCTTGAAATTCATATTTCATTCATGAGTTCCACATTCAAAGGGGATGAACTCAACTACTCCCAGATTGATAAACAAGCTTATGCAGTCTACAAATTGGTAAAACATTTTAGACCATATTTGTTGAAATCTCGGACTAAAGTGATTGTCCCTTGTGAAACTATTAGGAATGTTTTGGTTCATAAAGAGCTTGGTGAAAAGAGAGCTCATTGGATGACAGCTCTGCAAGAATATGACCAGGAGATCAAACCAACGAAAATTGTCAAAGGCCAAGGCTTGTGTTTGCTCACTACTCAATCCAATGACCCTGTACAACAACAAATTGAGTGGGAGCAAGAGGAAAGTACAACAATAGGTTCTATAAATGTCATTACAACTCAAACATCCGAATGTTATGATGACATTACGTTTTTCTTAACCCATGGGTTTGCTCCTGAAACCCTTGACTTTAAAAAATGTAGAGCTTTAAGGTTGAAAGCTACACCATATCAATTCATAGATGGTGTTTTGTTTAGGAAAAACTATGATGGTATTTTTCTCAGATGTTTAGAGAGAGCTGAAACTGATGATATCCTTTCGGAATTTCATGCAGGACTTGCAGGAGGGCACTTCTCAGGAGAAACCACTGCTCATAAGATCCCGAGGGTAGGCTACTACTGGCCTACTTTGTTCAAGGATGCTTATGCTTATGTCAGAAGATGTGAACCTTGTTAGAAGTGTGCTGGGAAAGTGAAGAAGCCTGCATTTCCCCTCCAGCCAGTTACAGTCCAGTTTCCATTCCAACAATGGGGCCTGGATTTTGTTGGACCCATTAACTCTGCTTCCTCCCTACAACACAAATACATCTTGATAGCCATAGACTACTTTACCAGATGGGTAGAGGCAGTCCCTCTTAGGCAAGCCAACACAAACCAAGTGATATCCTTCCTTGAAATTCAAATAGTCACTAGGTTTGGTGCACCCGAGTTCTTAGTGTTTGACAATGCCTCCTATTTCTCCTCAATTGACTTAACACAGTATGCCCTTGAAAAAGGGATAAAATTGAAATATTCTGCCAATTACTATCCTCAAGGGAATGGACTAGCAGAGTCTTCCAACAAAAACCTAATTAATATCTTAAAGAAGACAATAGCTACCCACCATAAAGATTGGCATACCCAACTATAAATCCTCTTTGGGCAGATCGTGTCACCCCAAAAGAAGCAATAGGAAACTCCCCTTACTGTTTGGTTTATGGTAAGGAGGCCATCTTACCATCCAAACTTATTATTCCTTCACTACAACTAGCACATTCAATACAAGACGATGATTCTTCCCCACTACAACAGAGAATTGATATGTTACTCAAGCTGGAAGAAGACAGGGAAAAATCTAAGAACAAGTTGTATCAACACCAACAGCTAGTGAAGAGGTGGTTTGATGAGAAGTCCTCATCTGATAGGGAGTTTACTGTGGGGGACTTGGTGTTAAAGTGGGATAAGCAACACAAAGACAAGAATGATTACACCAAGTTCCAATGCTTATGGCCAGGACCATTCATTATTACAGAAAAGCTTGGTCCTAGTACTATCCGGTTGCAGACACTGGAAGGTATCTCAGACACCTACCCAGTGAATGTCCAACTCCTCAAAAGGTACTTTGTTTAGAGGAGCAGATTCGCTTACCTGTATATAAGTGTGTTTTGTTTTGTTTTATTTCTTTGTTTTTCTTGATTTTTCTCTTACATTTTGATTTTCTTTCGAATAATGTCCACACTTTTGGTAGAGGTTGTTGATCAGTGTGTCTCAAGATTAATACAGTCTGAAGTTTTCAGGTAGCACTGTCAGTTTTAATTTTTTCTCAGCCTATACTCAAAATGTTTTTCATAAAATCAACAATCAATATTTGCAGAGCTTTGATTGATACCTTCCCATCTCAATCACTATCCTTATAGATGTCTTATTTGGTTAATTGAGTTATGGAAGTGATTAGGCTTTCTTATCTTATGTTTCATTAGTGAATGGAAGCATATCTTTATAGCCTGGTCAACCTTATCTACTCTGGATCCCATTCTGATCACCTTGAATATAATTCACTTTAATAATTGTAGATTACAAGATGAGGCGTCTTATCACAAGCCATCACATTATGTTCATAGATGTTTAGTGGAATGACATCTCCACATCTGGTCACCAATTTAGGGAGATGACTTTCAACTATTGCTGGAAGGTGGAATATACTATCACAGGTCGGTCCACTCATGATCCGCAAAACATTAGTGAGTAACACTACTAGTATATGGTCACCAAGCCATGGTAGTGTCTTGTGATTTACACACCAATAAATTTATGTTTTCTTTTTATAAGACAGTTGCTGTATATGAGCATAGGGGGGTCTTATTTCAAGCCATCCCTACCATGGTCATGAAGTTGATTCTGGACCGGAATTATCACTTTGTGGTTACCAAGCCATGATAATTGCTTTCAGTGTCAAAAGCTGAAGGGCAAGGAGTCTCCTTACCGAGCTAGCTTGTTCAATTTCCAGATCAGGTTTGTGAATGGCATTGCTGAAATTTTATCACCAAGTCAAGGCAATGGCCTTGTATCAACAAAAGTCTAGTTTACATATTTTCATTCTGATTTCGAAATAAAAACTTTAAAAAAGAAAAAGAAAAAATGAGTGAATATACATTAAAAAAAGGAAATGTATATATTGTGAGTAATGCATCTGTACATAAATAATAATTAATAAGGTCAAGGTGTTTCATGATTTGGTAACCTAGAATGACTAAGATTTCTCTAAGGTTTATCATAAACTGCCCTCCTATGATTGCATAATGGTTAAGAATTACTGTTTACTTTTAAACTGCCTTATCAGATAAACATCATCATTAATTGGTTTTTGGATGAGAATTTATCAATCATGTGACTAACTCTGTTGTTTTGGTTGTGTTTTTTATGAGAGCATTTTTAAAAATTACAGGTTGAAACATCAGTTTCCGACATATCTTCCTTATAACTAAAAATTTCATTTATAGAGATAACTGGTTCGTCCCAGCCAGTCGCCATTTGTTGTAGGTACAACAGATCCCATGTTTTCATTTAAACATGGGAGCCCCAATTTTTATATGCAAAGGTAATGTTTAAACTCCTTAGTCATTTCGGGGTTTTATCTTCCTGCTTATCATGCTTTTATGTCTTTGTCATGATTTCTTTTAGTTACTATTTTTTTTCCTTCTTTGAAAATTCTTTCATTTTTTGAGTGTTTTTGTGAGTTGCGGAAAGAAGTAATTTTCCCAAAAGTTTGTTTTCCGCAACCCACAATCCGCAATCCGCAATGCGGATTGAGGAAGTTTGGTTTTTGGATTTGAAACTTTTTCTTTCCGCAACCCGCAATCTGCAATGCAGATTGCGGATGCGGAAATGTTTTTCAATAATTATGGTCTTTCTCTTCCACAACCTGCAATTGCGGATTGCGGGAAGAGTCTCAAAATAGTTTTGCACTTTGCGTTCCCACAACCCGCATTGCGAATTGCGGAAAGTGTTTCAACAATAAATTTGCGTCTTGTTTTTCCACAACCCGCAATTGTGGATTGCGGATTGTGGAAAGGTCATTATTTTAGATAGTTTCGTTTGCATTTCCGCAACCCGAAACCCGCAATTGCGGATTGTGGATTGCGAAAATTTTGGGTTTGTTTATTTTTATTTTTAGAGTTGCGCTTCCGCAACCCGCATTGCGGATTGTGGATTTGCAGAAAGTATGTACATATTTGCGAGAATAAACTTCTGCAACTCTCCTTCCACACCCTGCATGTTTAATCTTATCCATTGATTTGTCTTGATCTTGAGGATGATATTACACAGCGTGATTTGATTAAATATTTGGATTTTCCATTTTTCTTCACTATTTTTCAAATTGTAACTAGGTCCCCTAACTACGATTTTAACCATCGGCTAAACATGAAATCATAATCATTGATCCAACTAATTCATAATGATCAAATGTTTAGATTTGACATCAAATCATACCTGATATAATGAAAATCTTATCTCATCTTAATCCAAATTTTGTCGACACATGCTATGTGTTATTTCGTTGTAGAGGTGATAATTGCATACTGTGAGCGAGATGCAGAAAAGTCACAAATCTTCAGTCAGATTTTGTGATGAGAAAGAACTTCAGCCTCTTCAATATCATGAGCCTGTGTCGCCACCTTTTAAAGCAGATGCTTTGGATGACAACATTGGTAGTGAAAAAGAAGACTCTAAGATTCAATCCATGTATATACAACTCCCTCAGAGGAAGAGAAGGAAGATCACTGAAAAACATGTTGATCGAGATGATATGATTATCTGATATTTTATAATCAATGCAGTACCAGTAACTCCACCAATCCCCCATCCAGTTGTAGTTGCTTAAAAGATTTAGGGTTAAGAAAACCAATTAGCAATTGAGTACATGGTTGTGCCCTTAGGGTTTAGGGTTTGCTGCAAGTGAGCTCGGTTCGTTCCCATGGATCCTCCTCCGGATCCCGGTCGTGAGGGTTCGACGGGGGCTTGGCCTCCCATTTCCGATCTTTTTCGTTCTCTGGTTGCCTCTCAACCAGTTTCGAAGGTTTCAACTCCCGGTGATTCCAATTTTGTCAAAAAAGTTGCGGTTCCAGAAGTCAAGCTTTCTTCAACAGCTTCGAAGTGTAAGGAAGTCGCTCTATCAGAAAAGGGCTTGGTTGGTCACTTCACCGGTTTGTGGCCTTCACCGAGATCCATAGAAACCTGGCTTAACAAAAACTGGCGACCCCTTATTCAGGGAGAAGTGCAGCAAATATTTTGCGGTAAGGGTTTCTTCGTTTTTTATTTTGAAAAAAAGGAGGACCGAGATTTGATTTTCAGAAATGGTCGCTATTTCATGGGCCCAAGAGGGATGTATATCAACAAGTGGGATCTCTCTTTCGATCCGGAAAAGGATATACCATCAACGGTTCCTGTATGGGTTAAACTACCACATCTTCCACTACACTACTGGAATGATGAAGATCTAAGAGCCATTGGAAACTCTCTGGGAAAGTACATTGATAAATCGGAGCCAAAACCCCCTATGTTTTCTTGTGCAAGAATTTGTGTCGAGGTAGATCTTGAAAAAGGTCTTCTAGAAGCTATAAATTTGTCAATGGACGGTTGGAATCATATGCAAACTGTGGACTACGAGCAGATACCCTTTAAATCCAAGGTCTGCCATGAATATGGGCATTTCGCAAAATTATGTCCCAAAAGAAAAACCCCAGAAGTAGAGGAAGTTCAAGGCGGGGAATGGAATGAGGTCTCAAGAAAAAAGGGCGTCAAGACCAATATGAATATCCCTCCTAAATATACACCAAAAAGAAAAGAAAATGCCAACAATTTTTAGGCCCTGTCCAATGAGGAAGATGAAGAGGAGCAGGGGAAAAACAAGAAAACAGAGGAGCAACAGGAAGATACCAATCTCCAAAACGCAAGAGACGAGGATCAGAATATCCCTATAAACCAGCACGAAGTCGTGGGAATAGAGTCATCCTTAAATTCAAGAGGTTCAGTAACGCGAGCAAAAGCAAGGCTTTCTCAAGAAGAAACTTCAGAAAGCAAAGAAGAAGAGCAGGAACCTTTAGCCAAAAGAGGCAGAAGATTCAAAAAGACAATAAGGGAGCAGGAAGCAGCCAGAGAAAAGGCGGCGGGAAAGAAAACCAGTCTGGATTAGCGTGTAAGAATTCTATCTAGTGAAAAGCAGCTTCAAGGAGCACAAGAGGAAAGAAAGGATAGAGCAGGTCCTCAATCAAACAAAAAATAATGAAGATAGTCTCCTGGAATTGCAGAGGATTAGGAGGAAAACAAAAAGTAGAAGCTATTAAAAGAATTAAAAAAGTGGAAAATTTAACAATCCTCATGATCCAGGAGACTAAAATGCAAGAGGAAGACAACATCAACACTATGAAATACGTCTGGCCCAATAGGGAGGGGAAATATGTTAGTGCTACAGGAGCCTCTGGAGGACTCATCACCTGGTGGGACAAAGGTATGTATAAATGTCATTCCTTCACTACTAATCAACATTGGATTTTCGTCGAACTAGAAGAACTATCAAAGAATGAAAGATTTTAGGTTGGAAATGTTTATGGACCTACCATTTATGGACAAAAGGAACACTTTTGGAATCAGTTGATAGATCAACGATATAACATGGAAGCCCTACCTTACATTCTGGAAGGGGACTTTAATGTCACTATCTCGACCATTGAGAGAAAGGGGGGATCTAAAGTTAGAGACCCGTTTGGAGAAAGAATGGAAGATTTGATGTCTCTTTGGAATCTTATCGACATCAAGCCAAAACAAGGCAACTTTACCTGGAATAACAAAAGAATTGGCCCTTGTCATATTGCAGCTAGACTGGACCGCTTTTTAATTAGTTCTTCTTTTCTCTCCAATCCTACCCTTCCCGACTCAAAGATACTTGCCTCTGCCATCTCGAATCACTGGCCCATATCTCTCTTTTTCTCATCCCTTGAAAATTTGGGACTGCTTCCTTTCAGATACAACCCAGCATGGCTCGAAAATGAAAACTGCATGGAAGAGGTCAAAGCCGTTTGGAGGCAGTTTATTCCAGGATCTCCAGGTTTCATATGGGAATCAAAGCTCAAAATAGTGAAAAGGATCTTAAAGAATTGGGCCAAACAGAACTATAAGAAGCCCATAGAGGAACTTGAAAAACTTCAAAAGGAATTGGATAATCACCAAAACAGAATGGAGCAGGTCATAGTTACAGAGGACATGTTGAGGGAAGAAAAAGCTCTTGATGATAGGGTACAGAATATTGCCAGGAAAGAGGAGGAGGAATGGAGACTTAGATCTAGAAGCCTTTGGTTAAAGATGAGAGATAGAAACACAAAAATTTTCCACGTGCAGTGCAAGGAGAGATACATGAAAAATAATATTATGAGTCTTACAAAGGAGGATGGAACAAAGATTGAAGGACAGGAACACATTCTAAAAGAAGTAAAAGATCATTTTGAGAGGCTTTACAATGATAATGAGGTTGTTTCCAAGGAGGACATGGAACAAATGAGTATGGAAATCCCCAATCTCATCTCCGAATCAGACAATAAGAAGTTAATGGATCAGATTTCTGAAGATGAAGTTAGAAAGGCAATTTGGTCTCTTCATCCGGAAAAGGCTCCTGGCCCAGATGGATTCTCCATTCATTTTTACAGGAAATGCTGGCATTGGTTAAAGAGAGATCTTATTAGAATGCTCAATTGGACCAGGAAAAGAGAAAGAATAGGAGGGGCTACCAACACTTCCTTCATTGCTTTAATTCCTAAAGAAAAAAACCCCTCCTCCATTGGAAGGTACCAGCCAATTTCCTTATGCAACTCCTCCTACAAAATTCTTTCCAAAGTTATTGCAAACAGAGTTAAGGGGCTTCTTCCTAGGATCATATCTCCAAAACAAGGAGGATTCATCGTTGGTCGTCAAATATATGACAACATTCTTCTTGTTCAAGAGGCCATTCATTCAAGCGTGTAGAGAAAAGACCCAGGTATGGCTATTAAACTTGACATGGCAAATGCTTTTGACAGAGTTAGGCATGAATTCTTATTCACAGTCATGAGAAAGTTTGGGTTTGAGAAAGATTTTATAGGATGGGTTAACGCCTATATTGGCTCCCCTTGGATTGCTCCCCTAATAAATGGCAGACCCTCAACCTTTTTCCGTTTGTCTTGCGGATTGAGACAAGGTTGTCCCCTTTCCCCCTTTCTATTTTTTATTATGGTAGACTCTTTCAATAGGAAACTTAATAGCCTTCAAGCCTCTAGATGCCATTTCCAGAGATGTCTCTCCTATCAACCATGCATAGTTTGCTGACGACACCATCCTCCTTGGTAGTGCCTCTCCTTTAATTGCTTCCAGATTCAAACTTAATCTCTTGATCTTTTCCTCAATGCATCCGGGGGTAAAACAAATGACAACAAGAGCAACATCTACAGCTGGAATTGCAGAACCATTCTCCTCAGGAATTTAGCCTTAATCCTTGATTTCAAACCCTGCCTCGACTGGACCTCCTTTAAATATTTGGGCATTCCTATATCACATAAAAAAACTTCTTCTTCACTTTGGCTTCCTATTATTGATAAATTAAAAAACAGAATTAACTCTTGGGGATCTCGTTGGCTAAATTTAGCTGGAAAAGTGACCTTAATCAAGGTTGTCCTCTCCTCCCTACCATTGTTCACTGGCACAATTTTATTGGCTCCAACCTCTGTCATGAATACCATCAGCATGGAGATTAGAAAATTTCTTTGGCAAGGGGGGGAAACTCATGGCAAAAAATTTCACCTTGTCAACTGGAAAACCATCAAGGAAAATCGCAAAAGAGGAGGTCTGGGAATCCGTGATCCAGCTCTAATGAGCAAGGCCATGGGAGCCAAAATTGCTTGGAGAATGGTCTCTGGAAAAAATGAATGGTGGAAAGAGGTCATCAAAAAAAAATACACGAGAGGATTGAGACTTAGATGCTTGGACAAATTAAAAGGGAAAAAAGGATTGCTATTTGGAACCTCATTTCTTCCTCTGAAGGGATGATAAAAGATAATCTGTACTGGATTCCGGGTAATGGGAGGAAAATCAATATTTGGAAAGATAGCATAAATGGAGATCAACCTCTAGGATCCATCCCTGAAATTCAGAATGTCAAGCTTTGGCTGCAAAATGCAGGCATCCAGAAACTTGTGGACTTCGTTACCTGGAAGCCTTCTGGAACCTGGAAAGATTGGAAACAGATGGTCCCTCCAAAAAATTTAGCATAAATCTACAGTAAATTCCTTCATCTTTTACATGGGAAATCTCCTGTCAGTATTCGGGTCAAGGACAACAGAGGTTGGGGAAAAGCAGGAAGCTATACTGTTAAATCTGGATATGAATGTCTCACCATAAACATAAATCCCATACAAAAGAGATGGACGAGAGTATGGAACTTAGAAAACATTCCTAAGATCAATTATTTTTATTGGCTTTTGGACCATAACAAGTAGCTCACGGCAGAAAATCTTAAACATCGGGGAATCGAAGGCCCTTCTAGGTGTTCTTTGTGCCAAAATGCATAAGAAAGCGCCCAGCATATATTTCTTGAGTGCAATTTCGCCAAACAAGTTTGGGCCTGTGTCCTTGGTCCTCTCGCGAACTCCTCCATCATTCCCAGACATATACACCAAATGACAAACCGGTGGACAAATACTGTTCCGGGAGGAAGCAAGAATAAGCCAGCTTTGGTAAGAATTTGGAAGCTACTCCCTATGAATATCTGCTGGCAGATATGGTTGGAAAGAAACAAAAGAGTTTTTGAATATAGAAAGGCTACCGAACACAGAATAGCCAACAAAGCTATTTCTTTCATCTTTGAATCCCTATCTTTTAAGGGGATAACAATTCCTACCCAGGAAGCTCTATCTTGGATCGAATTCCAGTGGTGTCAAAATTTCATCAAAGTGAGTTCTCTTCAGTCCAAAAGTTTTGTCTTCTGTCACGATTGGGAGATAAGGAAAGACAAGCTCTCTTTCGAAAAATGTTGGAAGAATCAAGATAGTCACACCATTTTCTTTGATGGGGCTTCCAAAGGGAACCCTGGGGAGGCAGGTGCGGGGGGGATCATCTTCGATCCCGGAGGAAACAAAGTTGCAGAATTTTCTTGGGGACTATGTATCAGAACAAACAATGAAGCTGAGTGGTTGGCTTTGTACCATTCTCTTGAAATCGCCTTTACACTCAACATTGGAAAACTATAGGTTTATGGAGATTCAAGGCACGTCATTCAATCTATGAGGCTTGGAACCAAAACAAGAGGCTCTAAGAGTCAAAGAATTCGAAGAAGAATCAACTATCTTTCACTCCCCAAAGACATTCAGTACTATCATATCCTGAGAGAGCTTAACTCCTTAGCAGATATCTCGGCAAATAAAGGAGCCTCTTTGAAAAGAGGGCAAGTCAAACACAATGGCGTTTGGGGGTTTCTTTTCATTCCCTAAGGTTTCCAATGTTATTTCACCCTTGGAATTTTTGGTTTGTTCCCCATCTTGGAAGGCGAAATGGCTCTGCCCATGTAATTTCGTGGCTGACACGCCACCCCCCATGTGCTCTTCACATGGCTCCTCACTTGGCTCCATTTATGAATGTTAGCTCGCATGAACCAGCATTTATTGCTTCTCGCTCGTTCTGGTTTTATCTCTCACAATGGACCGTGCTCCCACTCCATTTGTTCTCTCGTCTGCACTCGGCCGACTCTCTTTCCTTGACCCTGAGCTCGACCCTTAGATGTTTTCAGACATTGGTGCGACCATTCATTCCCTGAATCCTTCGCCTGTCTACAATATGGACGGGGTTAAAGAAGCCATAGCAATGCTAAGCCAGCTCACCATTGAGGTAAAGACATATCTGTGCAGGACATATTCAGCCGTATGCACCAGTGTTCGACAGAATGAGGAATTGGTCATAGAAAACAAATACATCCTCTCTCAGCTTTCTTGACAGGATTCCAGGATGGATGATTTTGAGCGAAATCTCATCGAGTTAATGGGTAACGTGGACATTATCAAGGAGGAAATTTCTGTTTTTACAAGCAAATCACAATACAGTCATGTTCAAGATGCTCTTATTGTCAATCAGGAAATGGTGGATGCTGCCTCGGTTCAGCGACAGAACTTTGGATAACTTCTCTCTTTTCAACAGGTTCTCTTTGATTTACACTTTATGAATGTTTTTTTGCCTGCTGCTATGCAAACAGTTTGTAAGGGTTTATCCCAATGCTATTTTAAGAAGTTACAGGAAGCATAGATGTAAAGCTTCCAGAGACATAAACATTCTCAAATTATGCAATTTTCCTTTCTTTGAAGCAGAAAATTGGTCTCAAATTTTGTAATGAATGGCTGTGCACAGCCTTTTCATATATATATATATATCCCCTGTTTCTGTTAAAAAAAAAAAAACTCCACCAATCCCCTTGAAGGAAGGACAAGTGATCGATTTTTTAGTTTTTGAGGACATTTTCGGTCATCATGAAACTTCTAAGAAAGATCTTTCAATTCCCTTATCATTTGTCACAGATAGCTAGTAGATTGTCGTTATCTTCCATAGTTTGTTACAGGATATTTCCCCGAAATTATGTGATAAAATCTTTTGGGAATTTTGTGAAAGGCTCGGTATTGATCACTTTTGGAGATGTTTTTAGCGGTTGAAATAATATTTTGTAATCCCTGTTTTATGGGAAGTCTATCCTTTGTAACTATTTTGTAATTATTATTTAAAGGGTAGAGATCTCATAGGTAAAGGGGGGAGAAAATCAGGAAAAGAAGATTGGAGATACTCTAATTAATGAAGAGATTGCAAATTGTTGCAACTTTGAGATAATACAGTTAGTTTTCTCTTGATTCCTCTTTTGCTAATTTATCAAATTTCTTTGATGAATGATAGTTTTCACTTCATCTTGTGAAAGTATGTTGTTTTTATTTTGCAATTATTAATACGTTGATTTGTAGTTCAAATTTCTCTAAACTTATGATCTGTGTGTCCTTTATGTTTTAAGTGAATTTATTTATTTGAAACATTTATTTATTTCTGCAAATGATTAACAGACATTAATAAATCAATGCTTATTTTTCAATTAGCATTCAAGTTACAGGATAATATTGCATATGCTTGATCCTTAAACTACCATCATTTGATTTTCATCTCCTGGTTGTATTTTAAGTTAATAAGTTAAGATCCAATTTTACATTTTTGCTAAACTGGTGAAAAGACTTATTAAATTTTCAGATCAAGTTATCCTGCACATAAACAAAGCACTTTCTTTAGATTAGATCTAACTTAGTTTAGATTTATTTTAAGGTAGATTCATTTCTAGAGTTAGAACACTTTGATCTTCCCTCACAGGAATACATATCTTTTTAGGATCAAACCCCATAAGTTCCAGTGGAGGCCTTTATATCCATGGGAGTTAACTACACCAAACAGTCTGGGGATAAAACTGCTCTTGCGCAAAGCTTTTTGAATCCTTTCAGATTGGGTTTTCACCCTTTGTTTCTAGCCTTAGACAACATTCCAGCAACCTACATACTGGGGCTTCAACAATGTTCAACCATCCCAAGCAGTGATCTAAGATAGCTGAAAGTCTTCTCGGTAAAAGCTTTGGTGAAGATGTCTGCAGTTTGCTCACATGTTGGGCAATACTGTAAATCAATGATCTGGTCATGCACTAAACTCCTGATGTAGTGCATATGGATCTCAATATGCTTGGTTCTCTATCTTTGTACTGGATCACTTAAGACCCTTATAGCACTCTGATTGTCACAAAAGATGATAGTAGGAGTAGTAAAGGCAATCTCAAACTTTGAAAGAATACCCTGCAACCACACACACTAGGTGGTAGCATTCACTGCTCCTCTGTACTCGACCTCTGCTAAAGATAGTGCAATTGCACTTTTTTTCTTGCTAGACCAGCAAACCAGACCACCTCCAAGCATGAATACAAATCCAGATGTGGATTTGCTATTAAGGCTATCACCAACCCAATTTGAGTCAGTAAAGCTAAGAATATCTAGGTTGGAATCTGCAACATAGTGAATCCCATCAGTCTTGGTGCCTTGCACATAATGCAAGATTCTTTTTGCAGCCCTCCAATGGATCTCATGAGGCTGCTCCATGTATCTTGATGTTACACTCATAGCATATGCAAGATCAGGTCGAGTATGAGTCAAGTATAACAAGCTGCCAACAAGTTGCCTATACAAGGTGTTGTCAACCAAATGTGTAGATTCTGCTTCTTCAAGTCTAACTCCTGAAAGGAAATGAGTCTTTGAAGGATTTCAATTATCCATATTGAACTTCTTTAGCAGGTCAGATGCATATTTGGACTGAGATACCTTAGTTCCATTCTCTGTTTGAGAAATCTCAAGCCCCAAAAACTGCTTCAGAATTCCCAAGTCACTTATGGAAAAAGCTTGATGCAAAGTAGTCTTTAATGAAGCTATTTGATAAGTAGAGCTACCCGTGATTAGTAGATCATCAACATATAACACTATAATCATAATTGAACCATCAATCAACTTCATGTAAACATTAGGATTAGATTTGCGTCTCACTTAAAATTGTGACAAGAGAAAGTTGTCCATTTTGGCATACCAAGCCCCGGGGGCTTGCTTAAGCCCATATAAGGACTTCTTCAACCTGCACACATAGTTAGGATCAGATGTATAACCTTCTGGCTGCTACATATAAATCTCCTCCTCAATATTCCCATGGAAGAATGCACTCTTGACATCCATACGGTGCACTTCCCAACGCTTGGATGCAGAAATTGCCAGAACTAGTCTTATCGAATCCTTCTGTGCAACTGGTGCAAAAGTCTCATTGTAGTTAAGTCCATGGACTTGGGAGAAGCCCTTTGCCACCAGCCTAGCCTTATATTTCACTTCTGTACCATCAACTGCACACTTGGTTTTGTAGATCCACTTACACCTTACCAATTTTCTGCCTAGGGGGAGCTTGACTAGCTCCCATGTCTCATTCTTTTGCAGTGAATGAAACTCCTCATCCATAGCATCCTGCCATATTGGGTCATGTGAGGCTTCCTCATATGTCTGAGGATCAGAATCCACCACCAAATAACATCTCTCAGACAAGTAAGGATCATTCACATTGACAGCAGTCTCAAATTGTGATCTAGTCCTCCTTGTGTCCTAAGGATTTCCCACTAGTTCACCTGCTGCTTGCAAAGTCTTAGCAGCCCATTTAGGCCTTGTTGGTGAATTAGGATCTGTAATAAAATGGTCCTCATCATCAGAAATATCAGAATCAAAAAATTCAAGAGAAGCATCACTTAATTCTTCGGGTGGTGGTGAAGATGGTTCTCCAATTTCAACATTCTAAGAGGGCTCTTCTTCGAATTGAACACTTCTTTCAATGAAGGATTTTTTAGTAGCCATGTTCAACAACTTGTAGCCTTTGGATTCCTCTAAATATCCAACAAAAAGACAATGTTGGATTTGGGGCTGCATAGCCCTCCTCTTCTCAAGTGGAATCCTATCCCAAGCCTTGGAGCCAAAAATCTTGAAATGCGAAATATCAGGTTTGTGCCCAGTCTAAGCCTCAAAAGGAGTGATTCCTTTGAGAGCTTTATGAGGCACTCTATTTTTAATGTATGTGGCACAGTTTATTGCCTCATCCCAAAGCCTTGGAGATAAATACTTTGCCTCAAGCATGCATGTGGCCATCTCCTTGAATGATCTGTTCTTCCTCTTAGCAACACCATTATGCTGAGGTGTGTATGGAACAATGTGTTGCATTTGAATGCTTAAAGAGGCACAAAATTGCTGAAACTCAGATTTGATGTACTCCCCACCATTATCATATCTAAGGATCTTGATATGTCTACTAGACTGGTTCTCAACTGAGGCCTTGAAAATCTTGAACAAACCGAACACTTCAGATTTTAGTTTGATGAAATAAATCCAACAGTACCTGCTAAATTAATCTCCGAAGGTAAGGATGTATTTGGCATGGTTCAAAGACCCATGGGGGAATGGACCTGATATGTCACTGTGAATAAGCTCCAGGGGTGCTGAGGTTCGCTTAGTTTTGGCTCTCTCAAATCTATGCTCAGGGTGCTTTCCTAGGATGCAGCTTTGACATATACCTTTGGAAAACTTGATATTGGGAAGCCCTGTGACCATTTCTTTCTCATGGAGTTAGGAAAGGTATTTATAATTTAGGTGACCAAATCTTTCATGCCATAATTTGCTTGACTCATTGGCATGGGTTAATAGAGCAGAAGGTGAGGGGAATGGCAAAAAATGAGAAAACCTATAGATTCTTGAGCTATGGACAACAGAACCTAGGGAAACAATTCGGCCTATTTACATTTCACAAATCTCAACATCATTAGGTGTAAAGACCACCTTTTTGGGTGATCCTGTGTGAGTCATCTAGTATACTGACAAAAGGTTAGCAACAAGTCTTGGAACATTTAAAACATTAGTGAATGTACCAAAATCTAGATCAATGTTGCCTTTACCTTTGCTTGAAGTTTTAGAATCATCACCCAACACAATGTTTGGGCCACTAGAAGAGTCAAGAGATGAGAAGCTTTCTCTTGTGGACACCATGTGCCTTGAAGCTCCCGAGTCAATGATGAATGAGGTAGGCCTTGATGTGCTTGCCATCAGTGCATGTACTCTCTCCTTATCTTCATAATTTTGTCCTCCATCCTTCCTCCTTGCGCTCTCAAGAAGAGGAATGTTGGCTTTCTCTAGGAGTTGAACCATTTGATAAATGTCTTCTTCATGCAAGAGCTTTCAGGATGAAATCCCCTGCTGCAATAATTGCACTTTGTCCTCTCATTCTTCTTGTTTGGATTTATCTTGAAACTAGAGGAGTCTTCATGGACTTTATGCTTGTCCTTCCTCTGATCAGTGGGCTTCTTGAAATTGCCCTTCTTCCCTTTCGAACCCTTTGAATCTCCAACATTCAAACAATGATATTTTGATGGATTTTTTATGGCTCCCATGAAGACCAATTTGTCTTGTTCCTGTGTAAGAGACTCCATGAATTCTGAGAGTGTGGGGCTCTTCCAATTTCAAACAACCTTCCTTGTGGAGTGGAAGGTCGAAACAAAGACTAAGTAATCAGGGCCAAGCTTGGAGATAATGGCCAAGATTAGTTGCTCATCCTTTTTATCAATTCCACATTGCTTCAACTATAGAACAAGTGACTTGAATTTAGAGAAGAAATCCTGGAGGTTATCGAAATTCCGTGGACTCAATGAAACTAGTTTATTATCCAGTGTTAATTTTTCAGAATTTACTTCAATCTGATCTAGGATCTTAACTGAGAGAACAACATGTACAGCAAATCTACAACATATCAATCATGGACACAATAATGCAAGCACACAAGAGACACATAGTTTACTTGGGGAAAACCATAAAGGTGAAAAACCCCAATAACTTCCTCAGAGATAGATAGAGCAATGATACAACCAGAATATAAGAGATAGTCTTCTCCTAGTAGCAGAGCCTCCTCCTCCACAAGTGCGCCACTCTCCCAAGTGTGAGTGAGAGAATAGAATATGTAAAATGAGAGAGACACACTCTCTATTTATACACTAACTTGACTTGACCTTTACTCAATTAGGTCGGCCTCAACTTAACCACTTAACATAATGCTGACTGGGTCGACCCCCACTAGGGTGGTCTAATAACCCTTTGACCCACATGGACGACCCCCAATAGGGTGGTCTAATAACCCTTTGAACCACATGACTTATACAGGGCCGACCCCAACAAGGTGGTCTAATAACCCATCAAGTATAAGTTACGACACTTACAATATAAATGACGACACTTCCGTATAGAGAAATAATAACATCTCTATAGGAATACAACCACTTCCGTATAGATGAATAATAACATCTCTATAGGAATACAATATACATATATGTGAAATACATTTCGAAGTTACATATACATCAACACTCCCTCTTAACTAGGAAGGTATTTCTCGACACAGGTCTTCTAGCACAAGTCTTCTTCTCTGGATCATCGTCACTGGATAATCGTCATTGAGTCATTATCATCGTCACTGCTGCTGCTATTTCAATCAATCTCTGAATCTACTCGTCATAGGAAGTTCTACAGAGCCAGTCATTTTTCATATTGGATGTAGGCCCACCACCTGCAGGTCTTCATCATCTGTGCGAACAGTCTGATAGAGGTGGACTCTCGGGACTAATTTTATGTGTGGATGCAATACCAGACAGAGTATCCCAGGAACATTTATGTGCCTAAGCACAACCGACAAGATCTCCCAGGAATGATTACATGCATCTCCTCCACAATACCTTTAAAGAGCTCCCAGGAACATTTATGTGCCGTAGCACAACTGGCAAGATCTCTAAAGAGCATCCCAGGACTTATTACGAGCACACAGCTCAACCTCTCGGATCTCTAGGACTGATTACATGTGGATAGACAAAACCTTTAAAGAGCATCCAGGAACATTTATGTGTCGCGGCACGACCGACAAGATCTCTAAAGAGCATCCCAGGACTAATTACGAGCACACAGCTCAACCTCTTGGATCTCCAGGACTGATTACATGTCTCTGTAGTAATACCTCATCCCAGGACTGATTACGAGCACATCGCTCAACCTATCGGATATCTGAGGACTGATTACATACTACATAGCAATATCGGAAAGAGTATCCCAGGAACATTTATGTGCCGCAGCATGACCGACAAGATCTCCCAGGATTGATTACATGCCATTTGCACAACTTGCCACATATCATCTTTGACCTCCAAGTATCAACCTGATACTCATGATCCAATGGATCATCATTGCACAAAGCATCATCCTGATGCTCATGATCACACTGATCATCATCACTGTACCATCCTGATACATATCATCTGGAGCAACATCCTGAAGCTCATCATCATGATCATCCTGATCATACAATGCATCCACCTGATGCATACCAAGTATCTACCTGATACATATCATCATACATGATCCACTTGATCATATAGTGTATCCACCTGATACAAATACAAATACATGATCCACCTGATCATACAATGTATCCACCTGATACAAATACAAATACATGATCCACCTGATCATACTTGATACATATCAACATACATGATCTACCTGATCATACAATGTATCCACCTGATACATATACAGATACATGGTCCAAGCATCCAACATGATGCATATACAAAATACATACAAATGATCCAACTGATCATATCCAACATCAAACATGATGCGTACATATACATATACATATAAATGATCCAACTGATCATATCTAGCATCCAACATGATGCGTACATATACATATAGAGCAGTAACTGGAGCATCGTCCTGATGCTCATCATCCATGATCCTCTTGATCATCATAGCATCGTCTTCTTCAGATCATCTCATCGTCCACGAAGCATAGCCTAGATGCACATCATCCAATACTTACACCACCGACATGGGAGAACACATATACCACCATTCAGGGAAGGCTCCAACCCTTACTTTGTTGGCTGCTTTTTGGACAGACCCAGGTTTTAATGGAGCGCAGCAACAAAACCCCTTGGCGCACTGGACCTCTCGGAAACAAGCTGCGCAGCAGCTCGAGGTCTCACCCGAAGTGGCTATGGGGGGGCTAAGGAATCAGATTTCCTTAACCTAGGCGACGCGGAGACTGCTCTCTTTCTCTTCCTTGACGATTCCTCAAAGCGGAATGTCTTACTCTTCCGCAGACCTCTCAGCGCAACTGCGCTTAAGCTCTCACTTCCAGCCTCGCAGCGTGGTATCTCCACTCCGGCGCACGAGGCTATTATCCTCTGCGTCGATACTCTATGTATCATTTCTGCCTGCGCGCCCAACGCAGTAACGCATTCCTTTATCGCTGCAGCGACAGCGTTCTACAGATTCCTTCGACACTTAGCGATTATAGTTACCAGGGAAGCTTTGAGAACTTACTTAACATACTCATAAAGATAACGCAATATCCATGTATACACCGATAGTGAACTAAACTATGCAATCACTCAACGCAGCATCATAACAACGAGAATTATGAAGTTCACCTCCACGGGGAAACCACATCCACGGGAGTCTCTTATATTAACCAGAAAATGATAGAATTACACAATATGCTGCGCACAAAGCTGCAGCCTTAGATCTTTCCAGGAAACTCCACGCACACAGCTGGGAGCCCTTCTCTCGATCTAGTCTCTTCCTCTACAGAGATTACAATAGTTCAGACGTCGACTCAGACTGTCTGCAACTCATGGATTAGCTTCATGGCTATCCAGTTCTAACTCTTGTCTTTTAACAACACAGCAGAAGACTTACTAACTAGCTAGCTTATCTCAAACAGCTAACCTGTGTCTCAACATCTAATGGCTAGCTAACTAACTTCTAACCCTTACAATTACACATATATATAGGTGGCCATGACGGTCGCACCTTTACAAAGCTGTGGGCCTTTCCTAGCAGTAATCCCCAAAAACCCTAACCACGGACATGGCTAGGTGTACCGTAGGCGCCGCTTGCAGTCACGTCGCCGTTTCCTGCAGGTTCCATGACTTCTGGCGCAGATTGCGGGCATGGACGCCACTTCATCGTTCACTGCTCCTTGTCCTTCGTCTTCAATGCTTTGGTCCGTTGCTCTTCCTTGATCAGAACAACCATAACTTCTGTACTTAGCCTTAAATGAGGGTAGCTGAGCCCGCTACTCCGTCGCTTCATTTATTGTGGTAGCTGAGCTTCCTACTCGGCCACATTCATTCTCCTTTGACCTGTGCGCGCGAGCTCCGCGAGTTCCAGTCCGTAATCTGCGCCAAGCTCCTCCATCTGGCACCGTACTGCGCACCGTCTACTTCTGCCCAAAAATTGGTGTTCATTCAAAATTAGCACTTTCCCTTCAACACTTGTGCTTTTTCCTCAAAATTCGCAGCTTTACCGTAGCTGCGGCCTAGGCTCCAACATACTTTTTCACCATGGGAGAACACATCTACCACCATGTGAGAATGGCTCCAGCCCTTACATCTACATCATGGGAGAACACATCTACCACCATGTGAGAATGGCTCAAAAATTACATCACGACCATGGGAGAACAAATCAACCATGTCAGAAAAGCTCATGTGCATCTGCATCTTCCAGACTCATCACTTCCCTTTGGAATGAACCTCGATATGAAGTGCACCAAGCCTATCTTTGAAGTACTCAAACTGCACTTTGGCCAACGGCTTGGTCAATACATCTGCAACCTGCTCATCCGTCGCAACATACTCTGCTTCGGCTGTACTCAGTGCTACACAAGACTGCTTCCTGCTAAACCAAGAGATCACATCTGATCCCATACTGAAGCAGCATCTAGATGTGCTCTTCCTATCTGCAGCACTGCTAGCCCAATCTGAATCAACATAACCCTGCAGGTTAAACTTTTGATTCGCTTCATACTTGAGCCCATAATCCACTGTACCCTTCAGGTACCTCAGAACATGGTTTACAGCAACCAGGTGAACACTCCTCGGATCTGTCAGGAACTGGCTCAATGTGTTCACCACAAATCAAATATTTGGTCTCGTGTTCGTTAGGTACATCAAGGACCCAATCATATGACGATACATAGAGACATCAACCGGTTTAGATGAAGCATCACAAAGAAGCTTTAGATTCGATGCCATAGCCTTGCAGTCCATCATCCCGAACCTCTTCAGGATCTCTACTGCATACTTCCCTTGTCCAAGGAAGATTCCATCTGCACTCTGCCACACCTCCATACCTAGAAAGTGGTGCATCATACCCAAGTTCTGCACATATATGACTCCCTGTCACGTGTCTCAAAACCAAGTGGTTGCTCCACGTACACTTCTTCTTCAACTACACCATTCAAGAAAGCTGTCTTGAAATCCATCTGGTGTATCTTCTATTTTATCACTTTTATATTTCTCTATGCTGCCATCTGCAGCATGCTTGATCTTGATAGATCCATATGGAAGTCATAACAAACTTCCCTTCAGGTCTTGGGACTACATCCCAAATATCATTCTTCATGATCGACAGATCATGGCATTCTTCCCATATCCTGGGAACTTCAATATCTTCAATAGATAATTTTGTTGCTGAACAAATGTTGTAGTTCTTCTTTTGTAGGTGATGGCATACGATCTTTCCTACATAACAAGTTAAATTGCATGATTAGAAAACATCTCATAGTTTTCAGAACAAATTCTTACACATAATGAAATATGTCATACAGTCATGCAATTATCTTAGCCAATGCTTCAATACAACATTTATCCATATCTCGTAACTTTCTAGATGCCTTCCAATCTCTACCAGAACATTGTTAAGAGTGTGCACAACTCCCAACATGTCAGCAAAAAGGTTTCATTCTAGATAAGTAGCAATGGAATGTTGTACAGTGCCATAGGCCACTTACCCATGCATATTAGTAGTATACTGTTCATCAATGCAACTATTCTAATATGCATAATACACAACCTAATTCTAGGAACATTAGTATATACATTATTGAACATTATTATTTAAACAATAAAATATGCTAGTAATGACAATTCAAATACTTATCTTTGTTTGTTTGTTGGGTTGACTCCCTCTCAGTCTTTGCTTCTTTTCTGCAACTCCATTCTTATGTGGATTGTGAGAAGTTGTCAACTCCCTCTGAATATCTGCATCCTTGCAGAAACTACTGAAGTGTGCTCCTTTGCTTTCTTGCAGGAACAACTGGAGTGTGCTCCCTCTTGATCTTTGCTTCCTGGATTACCTATCCTTGAACTTACATCCATCCTTAATCACTATGCATGCTTATTAGTATCATCATTGTGTTATCCTTGAGGTCTCATACATAATCACACATTTATTAGTATAATCTTAATACTATCAAAACACAATAATCTTAAACATGTATATTCACGATCATTCACAGATAATAAACATTAATATTCAAGGTTTCAGGGAAGTCTTCTTTTACTCATACACATTCTTATTTGATCATAGGACTCTTCTGGTTAGTTGAATCATCAATCAAGATAAGAGATATAATATGCATAAAACCTGTGATTATTCAAACCTATACCTTCATGATTCTTCTGGTTAGTCATATCATCAATTATGGTAAGAAACATAATATGCATACAACCATGATTATTCAAACCTATGACTTCATGAATAATCATTATCAACAACACAACGGTATAAGATCCTAACACAAGGTAAGATTCTAGCTTGATATAGGAAAAACATACCTGGATTAGCATGCTAGCTAGTTATGTCTAACATACCCACATAATGTCTTTTGGTTCTCTTCAATGACTTGTGCTAGTAATCTGCATGTCTCATAGGTTAACCATTGTAGGACCAAGTTATACATACCTCGAAAGTAGATCTTCTATGTGATCCATGACAATGGATGAATCTTTGTTTTCATGTCACCTTGATCATATGTTCTTGAAGTAGAACATGATTTGTCTTTCTTGGTGTACCTTTTATGTTAGCGAACAACATAAACCTCATACAACATCACAATGCATTAGTACATTCATAAGTGTCAAAACCTTAATCAATGAATATCTTCTATTAAGGTGATACGACAAGTCTAGTAATTAATCAAGATTGTACTGTAATGATATGAAGACAAACATATGATAAAATTAACCATGAAACATACCTGTAAGCCATACCTGTCAATATTGCTTGTAATCTTCTTATGGAAGGCCTTAGCCTCATCTCCCTCTGAGACATGAACGTCTTCACTTATGCAGGTGACCAATCCATCTTCTTCTAGGATTAACCCAATCCACTTGATTTGCAAGAACTAGATCTGGAGCTGTATTAGGGTTTGTCAGAGAAACCCCAAAAATTCAAACTTTGAATTTCAAACTTCCGAAAGGATAGAAATATGCGCCTTGATGAGCTGATTAAGTTGGTATATTCAGAATTTGAAAACTGCAAAGTTTCACCCCTCGAAATTGCCTTTTAGATTTCCGGATTCACTAGGGAGGACCCTAAATTAGGGTTTGAGTTTCCCGGAGCTTCACCCAACCAAAAGATTTGATTCAAAGCTCTAAGCTTCGATTTTTCTGAGGAGCTTCCAGTCGTGGTCACAGATTTCCAAAATTCCAATTTTTGCAGAAGCCCTAATTTTCCATCTTTCCGATCAAAGTCCCGAACTGGGGTTTGATCAAGCCCGACCTTCTGCCCAACCAAAAAATCTGATCTTGGTCTCTAAATTTTGATTTTGATGAGTAGCATCTAGCCGTGGTATCCGATTACAAAAAATCCAACTTTCTCCGAAGCCCTAAATTCCGGAAGCCATGAATGAAGGTGCTAAAAAATCATTCTGTTTTGACAGAAATATGTACCTGATTGTTTCTGGTGTAACTCCGAACTTTTCGATCCACAGGGTCTGAAATTTTTTCCTGAGATAGCCCGACCTGTTATCTTTCCATCCCAACAGGTTTGACCTCAATTGGATTCTCTGAGAGAGAGAGTTATGCCAAGTGTCACAACGTGACCTGTTTTTATATATATATATATATATATTTTGGTGAGCCTCCACTGTTCGTGGCAAGCTATACTGTCCTTGGAGCACTGTTCATTAGTGCTCCGACATTTCTCCTCGATTTCACCCAAAAATCCACTAAATTGTTATAGTCGTGTCAATTCTGGAGTTGAGTAATGTCTATAGGTACATGAAATGGTGTACTATATTGGTCCATACATGACAGTCCTCCCATAATTTTTTGTTTGATAAATTAATTTTATTTATTTTTTAATTTTGTTAATTGAGAGCACTCCACCAAGGATTTATGTCCCATCCAAAATGTACTTCACCAGTCAAAAATTCAAAATTTTGAATTTTAAAATTTGTTAAAATTATTTTAATTTTCAAAAATATTAAATTTAATAACAATTTTTTTATAAACTTTACAAAACTTTAGAAAAAGTTTTCTTTAAAAAAAATTGCAAATATTAAAGTTTTTTTTTTTCCAGGGAAAAAAAGCTACTATTGATATTCATTTTCAGAATCAAATAGTACAAATATAAGTTCTTGATCCAACCTGATGGAATCATCTGTGATAACTAAAGGAGTTATCAATCAAAATCTGCAGTACAAACTTAACTGAGTCTATCCCAAAAAGAAGAAGGATATATCATTCCATGACATGAGCTACATTCTCCTCAAAAAACCGGGCTTGATACAACCCGAAAGACATACCCTATGTAATTGTCCAAAGAGTAACATAAATTACAGAGACTTGTTCAAAAATAAATCAGAAAAACATAAACAACTGATCAATCATAGAAATAGACTGAGCCACAGTCCAGCATGTGTCCCTCGCACCAATCTTCCCAAATTAGGTGTCCCTCACAACCATCAAGCGCTTGCTTAGAAAGTTTGTCTGCCAAACTATTATGCTCACGGAAAATATGTTCAAAAGTGATAGTCTGCTGCTTTTGTATTTCAAGGAGTGTCCTGGAGGCCCAATGGCGCAAATTCAAAACATTTAGTTTGAATTTTCCTTCTGCCCATTTGATGGTTACCCTAGAGTCACCAAAGACCTTTATGTTGTTCAAACCAAAGCTGTTGGCAACCTTTAGTACACACCAAAGTGCAACTAATTCTGCCTTCATGTTCGATCCCAATCCACAATCTAACTTGAAAGTATAGTAATGAGATTCATTAAGGTAAATTACTCCACCTATAGCACAGATGCCAGCCTGTGATGCCCCATCAAAAAATAATACAGGACGATCCACCTTCAGATTAAAGATGCTAATTCTGTCAGTTTTCAGCATAGCCTCGTCCATCTTGCATGTGCTATACATCCTGAGTGCAATCAAGCCACATTTGATATATTCAGGAGTGATATTTCGAAAAATGGCACAATTTCTTGTATGCCAATTTATTTTAAATATATTTTAAAACAACAACGTAAATTACACAAATTTATTTTAAAACAACCTAAATTACACAAATTAAAAAAAAAAAAGTAGATAAAGTTGAATTGTCGAATGAATATTGTCAACTTATCAAGTCACTCATTAATGGAGTTCATGGACAGGTGGAGTTGGAAAGGAACGTGAAAGTTTGACTTTCTTATTTCTTACAATTCTGTAACCTGGAGTCCAGAGGAATGGTAGATGGACTCTGCTTTCCCTTTGGTGAGACCTACTTAGTTCATGTAACTCAGTCCTAGACAGACCATTGCTACTCTTTAGCTAAGAATGGCTTTTCACAAATTGTTGGTTGCTGTGGGATTGTTCTCCACAGCCCGTGGGCTTATGCAGCTGGATTCTACGGTTGATTTTGGATCGGTTAGATGGTGGGCATATGCGGGAGTCTGTGCATTCTTGGTTGTGTTTGCGGGAATTATGTCGGGGTTGACACTGGGGTTGATGTCCTTGGGGCTCGTGGATTTAGAGGTCCTGCAGAGAAGCGGCACTCCCGCAGAGAAGAAACAGGCAGGTGTGTACATCAGAAACCCGCCCACAATTATAACAATTTCCTTCAATTCAGCTCCGTGTGTAAGGTCATGGATTCAAACTTCACCAGCGATCTCTTGATCTCGCTTTTGTGTCGAGGGAGTAAGTATTTTTAGTAAAGATTTTCGCTTTTGCTACACATCTGATAACAATCTGGCAGAAATTCAGGGATGGTCAGAGTTATATTGTCATATAAGTTTGACGCAAGGTGGAACGATGCCTTTGGTGGTTTCAAACTTGATTCAAATTATCAATAAATTATGATAGTTTCGGATTGATGGGACCTTTGACTCCATGTATGGTTGGATTCCGATAACTAGAGAAGTTTGCTACAAGATGAAATGGCTCCTTTACTGAATTCCACTGTTGAAATTCTATTTTCATACTTCAAACAAAACAAAACTAAACTAAACTAGGGAATTAAAATAAAAATCTTAAAAAAATCTCTTTAATAAATTAATGATCAATGCAGTGCAATTTTTTACTGATTTGCCTGCAAATTTACCTGCATATTAATGATAGAGGGGAACTGCTTCTACTGACCTGTGTTGAGTATTTCCCTCTGAAATTCCTATTTATTGCTTATCACCTCTAACTACAACACTTGATTAGAAATGTTATTGATAAATTAATGCTCAATGCAGTCCAATTTTTGACTAATTTGCCTACAAATTTAACTGCATATTAATGATAGAGGGAAACTGCTTCTACTGACCTGTGTTGAATATTCCCCTCTGAAATTACTATTTATTGCTTATCACCTCTAACCACAACACTTGATTAGAAATGCCATATGATGATAATGGTGGTTATTAATCGGACAGATAAACAGATTTAATACCCTTCTATTACAAAGTGCACGGATTTCCTTCAGCTTATGTGTCCGGTGTGAATGTATTTATTCTTCCAGGTTCCTTCATATTAAGGTGCCAGGTCTGAGGCTATCTAAAACGCTAAATAGCCCAGGATTTGCTCCCGGCTTCTTCCCTTTGACATCATGCCACCATACAGGTTGGGTAGACCAAAGTGAAAACAGAACCCTGGTTGACAGATTAACACTGTGTCAATGCCATTAAGTGGGACTCCATTGACTCTGCAAATTACGTTAGACTGCAGCTTTTATAAATTCTTGAAATGTATTACATTATTAAGAGGATGAACGAACTACAAAGTTATGTTAAATTTAGTTTGATTTATTCTTCAACAAAAACACAATACCTGACAGAATGAACTGACAGGCCGGCCGGAATATATCAGATACGAATTTCAAGAAGTTAAAGATTATTAATCGTTGGGTAAAACTGGCCCTAGATATGACAATTCTCGTTTCTTCCATCCCTCCAAGTCCCCAATAATTTACATCAAAAAATTGCAGCAATATAGACGGGAGTCATTTTCCAACAACTAATTTGTCAAGTTTACTTTATTGAATAAGTTGCTTGAAATGACCATGGTAATGGTAGATACTAAAATTAGATACAACAGTCCAGAATAATATTTAAGCAAATATCCGGCTGAACAAAGAAATATCCCTCAACAGCCCCCCGTTATGCAGGCTAACTTTTGACTTGAAACCAATGGTTTTGTTCTCTGAAAATAAGATAGTAAAAGGACCTTTTTCTGATCTGATATACCTTGTTGCAGGGTTTAGAGTGTATACTATCTCCTTCTATTCCAAGAATTTGTAATAATCAGCACATTCTAGGTATTGACATTCCATGTCCTTTTCCTCACTAGGGAGTGTAGAACATCAAATGTGATGATGCTGGGATTTGCGTTAGTTGTTTTGAATAGAAATCCCATAAAGGTGATAATTCTCAGTTTTAACTTTCACTTATTCCTAAAGTTAAAGATGCCTTCATCTTTAAAAGCAGGGGAGGAAGAGAGATCTGTTTTCCCTGAGCCTGAATAGCCCTCGTGTAAATTTGTTTAGAAATCGCTTGACACCAACCGGAGGAGATTTGCCAGCTCAAGGGACTACTTGCAGCAGCATTTGTCTAGGACAGAACTTTTCCAATTGAGCTACTGCTACCCTTGCTTTGGTATTTTTTATTTGCCAACTTTTGTCCAATTAATATCTTGGTCTAAGAAGGGATCCTTGTTAGCCAAGGCATTGGCTCTTCTTGTTTTTCATTCATCCTCACAGAAGCCTTTGTTTTGTGCTAGTATTGTGGCATCTAGCATAAGCATCAAGGATGATGAGATTGGTGACTTTCTGCTTGAAGATTGAAATCATGTACTTAAACTTGAATCTCAAAGCACTTGTTAATGTTTTGAGATAGGTGAACACGCAATGAAAATCCATTTATTCACTCTAAGGTAAAATTTATGTAAAGATTCGTGACTCGTTAGAAACAAAATTATTGTTGCCAAAATAAGATAAATGAATCTCCAAAAGGCCACTAGCGAACCAAAAAATTCAACTCACATTAGGAGGTGAAGTTAGGCAAATTCTCTAGATAAAAGTCCACATAACTTATTTAATGAAGCCTTAGATATGAGAAAAATGGTCTACAATAATCTATTAAAGTGTCCCACACTTAGACATTAGCTTTTGTGTTAGCTATAGGTTGACAAGGCCTCATTATTTATTAACTATGATAACTACGAGTTTGTTGAAAGAATGTCTAATAATGTGGCTAGAATGGTTTATTCTATTTAGGAGAGAGTTTAATTAACAACATTCAAATTAGATTTCTTCAGTTAGGAGGCCTTGAGTGGGGTTCTTTGGTTAGGAGGCTTTTCATTGGAGAGCCTATTATCACATATATAGTAGCTGGACTACCATATGTTTTATTCCAGATTTCAGTACATTTTTCAGCCAGTTCCTTACATTGAGATGCTGAGATGAACATCTATATTGGATCACTATTTTGTTTATGGACAGCAGTATATTCCTATGCCATGACTGAGTCTCAGGAAACTCAGGTTTGATGACCGATGTAGCCATTTAGCCATTTCAGAGTATTATGTATTGCCCAGAGTTGCAACAGCAGGTTCTGAGTGGACACATGATGGTTCAGATGGTTTGTGCACAGGTATATGACCCAGTAGGTATTATCATGTGTTTATGGTTATTATTGCTTTTATACTCATTCTTGTGGCATGTCTTAGCACTTAGTGTCATGATCTGGCGATCATATAGATATATGGACTTGGTTGTATTATTTATTTATATATGTCCTCACTCAGACTTAAAAGTTCCTGGTTATACTCATTGGTTTTACCCTCCTTAGGGAGAATAGAGGTGATCATTCCCACCATCTTTTGGCTTGCTAGTGTTGATCTCATTATTCACTTTCTCCACTCATCCATTACCTTCCAGTTAGTGTTGTTACCCTGACTCACTACTTGACTAGTGGCATGGAGGACCTTCCCCCACTCTAGCCTCCTTGTTGGATGAGCTACCCTGTTATATTGTGTCTCGGCTCTGAGTTGTCTAAGTTGTGTTGGCTAAACCTGAAACAAATAGTGCTACCATCATTACAATGTGTCTGGAAATGAAATGTATATCTTAAATGAAAGCCCATTCTAGAATGTGTTCCTTAACACACGTTAATGAAAGGCATGTGAAATGAAATGTAAATCCAAGAATGTGTTTCTCAACACACACGGATCAAAAGCCTAATAAATGCAAATCCAAGAATGTGTTTTTTAACACACACGGATCAAGGCTATGGAAATGAAATAAAGGCCTAAAAAGCAATGGTTTAACAAATGCTATATCTAATGATTGCTGGCCTCACTTGTATTGATTTATTCCCCACTAGCTTGCGAGTTATCATGTGAGATGGAGTAAGGGACAGCTAATTCTAAGTGTCCCCTAGAGTCTTGAGTTATGGTTTGTCGGGCACCTAGTCATGGCGGCTCTAGAAAAGATCCTCACGGAGTTGTATCAGCTTGGATGTGAGTTGTAGGCATCTGTCAAGGTTGAATAAGCACTTCTGAAACAACTTACCCATTTGTGAGACACTGCCCTCCCCTGTGTTACTGCTTGTCTAGCATATTCTTTTGTGTGTATCCCCTTTTCATTTCCAAAGTGTCACAGTGTCAAGTCAGTAGTCATCCCTTAGCCTAGCCTTATAAGTTTTCAGCCTTCACCCATCACTAGCAAATTGATCATAGCTATGAAGTGAGTATAATCTTGAGGTTCTAGTCTGAGTCATAATAATTAAAACATTGAATATTTGGTTATAGATCGCTAGAGAAATGATTACTATATGTTATATTGCTACTTGAATGATATGTAAAGCATGTCTTAACCTTTTAACACTTGCAGCAGCTTGTTTTTAGCCTGGGTCATTTTATTGGTCATGTTGACTTGGTCAAACCTAGTTTGACCAAGGTCAACTACAGGACATGAGGTGAGATAGACCTTGGATAATGCAGATAGATGATATATGGTCTATTACAGGTCACCATATGGTTCCATGCAGTGGTTACAGGTTTATGATGATGATCTGGCATTTTTATTATATTTGATCATTTACATATTATTATTATTTTTATCTGTCCGGGTATACTTGAGATATTATATGATTATGCAGAGATCCATATGGTGTATGAGTACACACCTCTAGTAGATTTGGGCTCTCTGAGTCCATTAAGATAGTTGGTTTTCAGTTCCGGGCAGTTACAGTTGGTATTTTCTTCAGTTTATCACTCTGGTGCATATTTGCCATTAAAAATGGCCTGTTAGAGCAGTTCCATGATGTGATTGGTTCACCTATGGCGCTACAGAGGGGATATAGAGTGTAGCCACTTGTTTCTACTACATTGCTATGTTCCCAGACCTGTTGGTGCAGTTAGATTTGGCCCCGAGTGACTAGGCAGAGAGTTACATGCATTTTTATAATTTCCAAATGATTTACAGAGGATAAAAAATGGTGAAAATGGCTATTGAAGAAATCGATTTGGGTTACTAAGGCAAGGAAATGGCATAGGAATGGTTTTGATGATGTGTTTGATGTCTCCCACACCCTCCAGAGTAGTTGCATCAGTCAGTGGGGCCCTCACACTCTTCTCCGGCACATTTTATGGTTTTCTGGAGCCTTTGGAGGCTCACGACTTTCCCAGAGGAGCACGATTTGGTGCTTGTGTTGGTCATATGTTATTATTGTGCCATGGGGACACACTAGGGAGGTTAGATATTATCCCCTAGACCCACCATGTGCGATTTGTCATGTTTATTTAGTCACATTGAGTGGGACCCCCTTCCTAGGGCGATTTTGTCCATGTATATGTTATATTTTTGAGTTGATCCATGTAGTTTATGTTGAGCTCATCTCAACCATTGATTAGAACTTATGTATCTTTTAATCTTAGCCATTCGTTCAAAAGGTGGTTAGGTTTTTGGTATCTCTTCTTCCTATTTAAACGAGAGAGCTTCTCATTGTAAAGGGACTTTTGGCTCTAGGTTTATGGAATAAAATAATATTTTGCAAACCCTTGTCTTATGGTTTTGGATGTCAATGGTGTTGATTGAAATTGTTCTTCCTCTGCACTGAGGATCTTGGTGAATGTTTTGCACATCTTTTTCTCCACGCTTTTTATCTATAGGTGAGGAGGCCGAATTGGTGAGGAAGGCGCACTGGCTGGGGAAGACTCTCCTTGCTTCTTTCTCTTCGCTTCGTCGGTTACAGGGAGTATTACTGTCATTGTAGCTTTTACTCTTTGTGATTATGCTCGTCAGTTGTATTTCTTCCATTCTTGCTTGAACTGATTGATTCTATTTGTCCTTGGTTCGACAGGAAGAGGAGGGCGCACATGTGGAGCTGGGCATTTCGTGTTGGCAAGAAAAATCAACAAATTCTCATTTGATCTTTGTGGGAACAATCCTCAACATCTTGGCAAACATCTCCAAGAATGGAGAGCCTTTTAGGAGGCTTTTCATTGGAGAGCCTGTTATCACATATATAGTAGCTGGGCAACCATATGTTTTATTCTAGATTTCAGTACATTTTTCAGCTAGTTCCTTACATTGAGATGCTGAGATGAGCATCTATATTGGATCACTATTTTGTTTATGGACAACAGTATATTCCTATGCCATGACTGAGTCTCAGTAAACTCAGGTTTGATGACCGATGTAGCCATTTAGCCATTTCAGAGTATTATGTATTGCCCAGAGTTGCAACAGCAGGTTCTCAATGGACAGATGATGGTTCAGATGGTTTGTGCACAGGTATATGACCCAGCAGGTATTATCATGTGTTTATGGTTATTATTGCTTTTATACTCATTCTTGTGGCATGTCTTAGCACTTAGTGTCATGATCTGGCGATCATATATATATATGGACTTGGTTGTATTATTTATTTATATATGTCCTCAGTTAGACTTAGAAGTTCCTGGTTATACTCATTGGTTTTACCCTCCTTAGGGAGAATAGAGGTGATCATTCCCACCATCTTTTGGCTTGCTAGTGTTGGTCTCATTATTCACTTTCTCCACCCATCCATTACCTTCCAGTTATTGTTGTTACCCTGACTCTACGTTGTTGGGAGTGGGAGAGAAGCGGGGAGCATGAGCGGGAGCGAAAAGCGAAATTTTCAAAAGCTTCCGTTTCGGGAGCGTTTTATATATAATATATATTTTGATGCATATAAATTAAAAAAAACATGTATTATGCCAAATTAGCTATAAAAAACATGAAAACATAGAATCTAGATTCTAGATATTCATATAACCATTTAGTACACATTGATATAACATTAATCATCTAGATTCTAGAAGCTATAACTTACAACATTGTCATTAAATGATCATCATCAATCATCAATCATAAACAACATCAACCTTCAAATTTCAACATATAATATTTGCCATCAAACTAGGCCATAATGTTTACAAAATAGGCCAACCGCCAAAATAAACATGAAAATGAAATACAAAGTACTATGAATCTACTAAGCTTTCCGCTTGCCACGAGAAACTTCCAATTTCTTTTCTCGTGGTCTAGGTGGAATAGGTGCTAGTGGAAGTGATCGTGGAACATGAGAAGAAGATGAATGGCCCCCACGGGCTGAACTTGGACGTTGTGAAGCTAAAGGCAAAACTCTTGCATCCGGAAAGCTGCTTCTGCTTGGGGGTGGCATCTCTGTACGGGTACCTGTAATTGGATCATCATGATCACCCAATAGTTCATCCTCCAAGCGCTCTAATGCTATGGCTCCATCCTCCACATTAGCCTCCTCTGGATTGTTGTCCCAAGTCAAATATGTTCTATCATTCTTGGCCGCCTCACAATAATGGGATAACAACCTCAAGTTGTAGTGCACATAAACCAAGCTTTCCGCGCAATCTTCATTCAGACTGTTTCTCTTTACACTGTGGATGAAGTTGTAGGTGCTCCAACACCTCTCTGCAGAAGAGCTATTAACAACCTGTGATAGCACCCTCACTGCCAATTTATGCAAATATGTGGCTCCAGAGCCATGCATGTTCACTCAAAGGATAGGATCCAATCTGTCTTGATCTTTGGTTGCAAATAGGGAACCAAAGCGTCCATGCTCACTTATGTATTCGCTCAATTCACTTCGTACTTGAGCACACTCTTCCTCATTAGGGGCCAACTTGTCTAATGCTTGCATATACCCAGCAGCAACCTCTGGATCTGTGTGGGGTTTTTTCCTAACTCCACCCCCAGGTGCAGGTTGGGCCAACCAAATTGGAGAATAGTATTTTTGGGTGAGGACATATGCAAGGGCATGGAGTGGAACATTTAGATTATCCCACCTTTTGACCACATGTTTATGAATATGGTCATACAAGATTGCATCTCTTTGCTCAAGAATGTCTTTCATTTGACCAAGCATGCTATCCATCTGCTCATATACCTCCCCAATCACCGGCTGATCTGTATCTGCAAAACGAATCATGTTATAAATTGGCTTGGTGAACTGCAGAACATACCTAACCTGTGACCAAAAATGACCTTCAAGAATGGTGTCCTCCACCTCCTGAAAGTCACTTCTATCTGATGCACTTGCAACTCTGTCTTTCAATTCTTGCCATGGATCACTTGAGACCATACTAGCCAATGCCTCTCTTACCTTCAAAAGCCTGCTGAAGGTGAGGTAGTAGCTAGCAAATCTAGTCTTTGCAATCTTCAATAGCTCCAACTTAGAGTGATTGCGAAAAATGTGGTGGGCCATGCTATGATTGGTAATAAATTTGATCATTTTCTTACCTCTCTTGTACAAGGCACCAATCCATCAGTAATTAGGGTCCTTCATCTTAACAATATCATGCATCAAAAGGTTCAATGTGTGAACCAAACACCCTGACCAAAATATGTTGGGATACTTATCCTCAATGATTGCTCTTGCTGTCTTACAATTAGCAGCATTATTAGTGATGACTTGAATGACATTGTATGGTCCAATCTCCTGAATGGTTTTAAGTAAAGGTTGTGCAATATTAATAACGGTCTTGTAGCAATCTGAGTAGTCATGGGTTGAAAGGAAGACTGCATCGCTAGCAGAAACGCCAAGAATATTTATCAATGGCTTTCCTTTAACATTTGTCCACCCATCATATACAATGGATACTCCATAGTTGGACCAATCATTTGTGAACTTTCCAAGAGCACTATTGATTTTGGCTCTTTCCCTGTCAAGTCCCACGGTTCTAGCTTTGTCATACCCAGGGCTTCTGTATCCATGAGGGCCACCATTGATGGCTTGTACCATTTCATGCCAATAGGGTGAGCGAAGAACATTGAATGGCACACCACATGCATAGAGAAACCTATAAACTTTTGAATCCACATCATCTCTACAACCTTGGTCAAGGAAATCAGATAATGTTCTTCGCATAGGCGAGACTCCATGGGGAGATGAGGCTCCCCATCGAGCTGATGATGATCCAGCTCCACTACCAAACATTCTCTGTGGGGATTCAGAATCAACCCTCAATCTCTTGGAGTTGTTTTGAGCAACCTCTTCTTCCATCTTGTATTTGCTTCTCTCTTTAGCTCCCACTTTGTCACAAGTTTTGACTCCATGAGACTTACCTTCATCACATGGCATAACCCCACACAAATGCTTTCTCACCAGGGTATATGAACCTGTGTATGTTTTATTACAATGGGGGCATGCAAACTTTGTGGTTCCACCCCCTCTCCCTCCCCCTTGCCTTGTAACATACTTCCACAAAGGTGTTGTTTCTTTTTGTTTTTGCCCCACATCACCCTCATTCACATCATCAACACCCTCTTTCCCTTCCTCCTCTTCTCCTTGGTATGCATCACTCTCTACCTCTTCCCCATCATCACTACCACCACCATATCTACTTCCCAACACCATCATAATGAGAAGAAGTGGAATGAAAAACCAAAACCACATACCCATCATGTTTCTTGATTCAAGATGAGAGTCACTTGTTCCCTGCAATAGAATGATGGAGAAGAAGAAATTGGAAAGAGTAAGAGAAGAGAACATTGCAAGTTTTCCATTTTTTAACATAGTGAAAAAAAATTGCAAAAACAAACAAAGATAAGTTTTTAGAGCCTACCTTTTAGCTCTTCAATGGTGGTTGAATGTCTCTATGGAAGCTTCAATCTCCCTTGCAAGCTCTCCCGTTCAATCTCCCCTTCAATCTCCCACTCAAAGCTCAAAGCTCTCAAACAACTAGCAAACTCACTCCAAGCTCAAACTCTTCCCAATCAAGCAAATGAGTAATGGAATGAGTCCAAATGGACTCATTCACCCTTTATTGGCCCAAAGTGACCTAGCCCACCAAAAAAATACAAAAACCAAAATTTTTTGTCATGAATCCGCCCAGCTCGCGGAATCGACTTCAGGAGCGATTTCGGGTTCATTTTTTAAGCCCGGGTTCGATTAGGGTTCGATGAGGAATCGACCTGGAATCGTCGATTCCGGGTCGATTCCTCATCGAACCCTCAAAATCCAGGGATCGCTTTTTTCAAGGCCAATTCGCGAATTACAGAATCGATTCCGGGCGGAATCGATGAGGAATCGCGATTCCGGAATCGATTCCGTCCGGAGCACGAATTGGGATCGATTCGTTGGGGGGGAGACCGATTCCCAGCAGTGTAGCCCTGACTCACTACTTGACTAGTGGCATGGAGGACCTTCCCCCACTCTAGCCTCTTTGTTGGATGAGCTTCCCTGTTATATTGTGTCTCAGCTCTGAGTTGCTTTAGTTGTGTTGGCTAAACCTGAAACAGATAGTGCTACCATCATTACAATGTGTTTGGAAATGAAATGTATATCTTAAATGAAAGTCCATTCTAGAATGTGTTTCTTAACACACGTTAATGAAAGGCATGTGAAATGAAATCTAAATCCAAAAATGGTATTCTTAACACACACGGATCAAAAGCCTAATAAATGTAAATCCAAGAATGTGTTTTTTAACACACACGGATCAAGGCTATGGAAATGAATTAAAGGCCTTAAAAGCAATGGTTTAACAAATGCTATATCTAATGATTGCTGGCCTCACTTGTATTGATTTATTCCTCACTAGCTTGCGAGTTATCATGTGAGATGGAGTAAGGGACAACTAATTCTAAGTGTCCCCTAGAGTCTTGAGTTACGGTTTGCCGGGCACCTAGTCATGGCGGCTCTAGAAAAGATCCTCACGGAGTTGTATCAGCTTGGATGTGAGTTGTAGGCATCTGTCAAGGTTGAATAAGCACTTCTGAAACAACTTACCCATTTGTGAGGCACTGCCCTCCCCTGTGTTACTTTTTGTCCAGCATATGCTTTAGTGTGTATCCCCTTTTCATTTCCAAAGTGTCACAGTGTCAAGTCAGTAGTCATCCCTTAGCCTAGCCTTAATAAGTTTTCAGCCTTCACCCATCACTAGCAAATTGATCACAGCTATGAAGTGAGTATAATCTTGAGGTTCTAGTCTGAGTCATAATAATAAAAACATTGAATATTTGGTTATAGATTGCCAGAGAAATGATCACTATATGTTATATTGCTACTTGAATGATTTGTAAAGCATGTCTTAACCTTTTAACACTTGCAGCAGCTTGTTTTTAGCCTGGGTCATTTTATTGGTCATGTTGACTTTGTCAAACCTAGTTTGACCAAGGTCAACTACATGACATGAGGTGAGATAGACCTTGGATGATGCAGATAGATGATATATGGTCTATTACAGGTCACCACATGGTTCCATGTAGTGGTTACAGGTTTATGATGATGATCTGGCATTTTTATTATATTTGATCATTTACAGATTATTATTATTTTTATCTGTCCGGGTATACTTGAGATATTATATGATTATGCAGAGATCCATATGGTGTATGAGTACACACCTCTAGTAGATTTGGGATCTTTGAGTCCGTTAAGATAGTTGGTTTTCAGTTCCGGGCAGTTACAGTTGGTATTTTCTTCAGTTTATCACTCTGGTGCATATTTGCCATTAAAAATGGCCTGTTAGAGCAATTCCATGATGTGATTGGTTCACCTATGGCGCCACAGAGGGGATATAGAGTGTAGCCACTTGTTTCTACTACATTGCTATGTTCCCAGACATGTTGGTGCAGTTAGATTTGGCCCCGGGTGACCAGGCAGAGAGTTACATGCATTTTTATAATTTCCAAATGATTTACAGAGGATAAAAAATGGTGAAAATGGCTACTGAAGAAATCAATTTGGGCTACTGAGGCAAGGAAATGGCATAGGAATGGTTTTGATGATGTGTTTGATGTCTCCCACACCCTCCAGAGCAGTTGCATCAGTCAGTGGGGCCCTCACACTCTTCTTCGGCACATTTTATGGTTTTTTGGAGCCTTTGGAGGCTCACGACTTTCCCAGAGGAGCATGATTTGGTGCTTGTGTTGGTCATATGTTATTATTGTGCCATGGGGATAGCCTAGGGAGGCTAGATATTATCCCCTAGACCCACCATGTGCGATTTGTCATGTTTATTTAGTCACATTGAGTGGGACCCCCCTTCCTAGGGCGATTTTGTCCGTGTATATGTTATATTTTTGAGTTGATCCATGTAGTTTATGTTGAGCTCATCTCAACCATTGATAGAACTTATGTATCTTTTAATCTTAGCCATTCATTCAAAAGGTGGTTAGGGTTTTGGTATCTCTTCTTCCTATTTAAAGGAGAGAGCTTCTCATTGTAAAGGGACTTTTGGCTCTGGGTTTTTGGAATAAAATAATATTTTGCAAACCCTTGTCTTATGGTTTTGGATGTCAATGGTGTTGATTGAAACTGTTCTTCCTCTGCACTGAGGATCTTGGTGAATGTTTTGCACATCTTTTTCTCCACGTTTTTTATCTACAGGTGAGGAGGTCGAATTGGTGAGGAAGGTGCACTGGCTAGGGAAGACTCTCCTTGCTTCTTTCTCTTCGCTTTGTCGGTTACAGGGAGTATTACTGTCATTGTACCTGTTATCACACAACTTGTAGTTGCCCCTAGAGATATCCCATCCGGGACGGTAGAGGAGTTAGGCAACTAAAGAGGTGACCCAAGAGATGCCACGGTTCCCAATGCAATGTGGGAGTCACGTCAACCGAGGCACTCTTCGCTTTAGGTCAAGGTATAACTAGACCAAGGGGGAGACCCTATACCCCAATCACAGTTGATTGGATCCAAACAAAGGTTTCAAAGGATAAATAAATGATGAGTTACGGAAACCAATGCAAGGCTAAGTGGACCTAAGGGTTAAGCAATGGTTGAAGGTGGTGTAATGGATAATAAGTGCTTCAACCTATGTATGGTTTAGGCCACATGATGGGGTATGATTACTAGGTGTAGTACTATGTGTTTACACAAGTGGGTCTTGTTGTCTTGGGAAGTGTGAAATGGTTCTAGGTGGACCCACAAGGTGAAGTTAGGTGTGAGGATGGTACTATAGGTTAGATCTAGGCTAGATCTATAAGTTGGAGTTGGTTCTAGGATTACCCATGTACTAGATCTAGGGTTTGACACTAATCCCCAGGAGTGCGCCTTGCTTGGAGAAGGACTAGTGCCTTGTTGGATGGGCTAATGGAGTCAAGAAGGATGTCAAAGTGTAGATCGGGACACCTAGAAGCCAAGTCAAGTGGATTGGATGAGATCCAATGGTTGGATCTTACTAGATCTAGGTTTTTAAATAATGACCAAAAGTGGACCACAATTCCTTAAAACAAGGAATGCAATCCCCAAGGCGGATCTTGATGAAAGGACGGTGTAGACCTAGGTTTCAATGCATGGGCATTCCAAATCCACGAAAAACTCAAACACCCACTTCCTAGAAGTGGACCAACTCAAAAAATCAAGGGGGTGCGATTTGCTCAAGGAGGGTCCAAAATTGGGTTTTGGTGGACCAAATCAAGTCCAATGGCCACCAAAATGTAGATCCGGGATGTTAGTACCCCAATCTATGTTCCTTCAAAGTTTCAAGTGAATCCAATGGCTAGATCTTAGTAGATCTAAGTTTTAAGATGCCAAGAAGGTCAAAAGGGGGTTTCAACCCCTTAAAACATGGAGAGATGTCCACAAGGTAGTTTTCACCAAAGTAAAGATATGGGTATAGGTTATCAAATGTCTAGATGTCAAATCAAGTGGGATCTCACCTACCCATGTGCTAGATCTAACCCAACAAGCTTCTCTTAGGAAAATCGATTTAGGTTCAAGAAGGCTTTTTGCATTGAAAAGTGTGTCAATTTTTAGCCAATCACCACCAAACTATAGATCCAACTAGGGGTGGATCCTATAGAGGTGGGTTTTTAATATCTTTTCAATTGCAAGGCTAGATCTAAGTAGATCTACGAAATACCAAATTTGGGGTTTTGATTTAATTAGGGTTTTATGACCAATGAAGATAGAATGGATGAAAGAGGCACATACCTTGTAGATCTTACCTCAATTGCTTATGGCCACCTTGCAAGTTGATAGCATTCTCCTATGTTTATATTCAAGAGTGAGATCCAAGTGCTCCAACCAAATCGCCCTTCTCCAAGATAGCCAAATCGTCCTCCTCCTACAAGACAAGATCAAAGAAACAAGTCAAGCAAGATGATTATGAAAATGGTAGAAAGATGTAATAGAAAGCATCAACTATGTCACGAAGATACAATAATGATACTCCCTGTCACAAGATCAACCCAAGAGAGAATATGTGGATCCCTCCAACAATAACCCTCAAAAAGTCGCCCTCCTCTCTCCAATTCGACTTTCCTGTCAAAAGGTTAGCAAAAGCACCAAAATCCACAATGATACATAGAAGAGATACTGTATATTCAATATGCAAGAGAATCCACAATGCAAGAGAGATGTGCTCCACAAAAAATCTTCTATTCCAATATTCCAGAGCTCCAAAGGTGAGCTTTACAATGGGGGGTCTCCTCCTTATATAGGATAATAAAGACCAAAACCCTATACCACTTCATAATACTACATCAAATGAGTGGTTGAGATTATAAGATCTCATCATACAATCAATGGCTAAGATGACCCATAACAATGTATCACATGGATCACTCAAAATAACAAAAGCGCCCTCACTAAATGGTACAATGGAGGGTGACGTCATCCCACTAGAGGGGTAAAAAGTACAATAATCCACCTCATGATGACTAGGACATAATAAAATAAGCACATGGTGGGGCTAGGAGGCATCAATCCTTACTAGCTCACCCCAAGGCACAATAAAATAATAAAATATGTCCAATCTAATAAAAATGACCAAAACTGTCCTCAGAATCCATGACAGTCAAGCAGTAAATGTCCTCCTGTGATCAATCCGGGCATACCCACATGGTGAAAACTGGCTGGAAGGTAGTGATGCCACCCTGGAAGACCTCTGTGAAAACCAAATGCCAAAACCTTGCCTCAATTGCTCAAATCGATTTCCTCAGTGACCACTTTATCCCATTTTTTAACTGCCTCGGGAACTGTGAAAGTGCCAAAACTGCTTCCTAGGGTGCTAGCGCTGTCCATCTGAGCCCACCAGGCTCTCCGGGAGGGGGGATAAATGGTAATAACAAGTGGCTGGACCACCCCCTCCATCATCAGCGCCCTAGGTGAACTGGCCTCTCGGGGCCCCTGCTGCTCAGGCTGGGAAATCAGCCCCAAATCTGGTCAACAAGTGTAAAACTGCATCAATCACTGTCAGAAGTGCCCGGAACTGAAAGATAAGTGTCTCAATGGATCCAGAAGACCCAAATCCACTAGGAATGAGTACTCATACACCCTGGGTTGCCCTAATGGGCCAGCTGTAAGGTCCACCATATATGGACAATGTATAATCTGCTGATCTGAAATAATAATAAACCTGCTGAACTGGATCAAACATCATCTGCATCATATGTCCATCATATGATATCATCATCAAACATGTGGGACCATAAATCATCATCAATAATCATCCATACATGGTCCACATCACCACGGATCCCAAGAATATATAATCAAGGATAAATCACATCAGTAGACTAAGACAATGTTTCTCTAATCATTCCCATAGCTAAGCTCAAAGTATAAATTCCATTCAGTGGCATTAATCGAGTTAACATATTCCGTTGTTATAATAAATTACTTGCACAATAGTTCAAATGACAAACTCACCCATTGGACATGGTCAGACTGCTAGTGAAGGATGAAGGCTAGGAGCAAGGTTGGGCCAAGGGTTTGACTTGTCTAACTTAACTCAAAAATACTTTGGACTGGGAGAAGGGGGAAGCTACAAACTCTGCGTTGGACAAAAAATAACACGGGGAATGGCTGTGCCTCACAAATAGATAAGTTGTTTAGAGAGTGTTTATTCAACTTAGGCATCATGTCTACATCAAGTTGATCCAGGTTCATTAGGATCATTCAATTTTATTCCATGGCCTTTTTGGCCTACATAACCCTTCGGATTTCAGATGTGCTGAGAAGCACAACTAGTTGCAGCTTGCATCCAGGGCATGTTTTTCACATATTTATAAGGTCAGCAATTGTTTAGATATAACTTTTAAGAACCATTGCTTTTTGGACCTTGCTTATACTCTTCGAGGAGTATTTTTAGCTTTTCATTGCTCTTGCCCCTTTTTTTTGTTTCCATGGGCGAATTTTTTTTAGTTTCCATAGGTAGAACATGAGCTTTCAGTTTTAGCCAACAACATCTCAAGTGACTAGGGGGAGTTCGAGCCAATGCCAAACATCGGGACAACCGACCAGAATGATTTAGGCCTACAATCCAACTTACCAAAGGCAAGTTCTGTCACCAACTCAGAGCCGAGACACTGAATAAACAGGGATGCGGTCCAAACACAGAGGTAGAAAAATGGGGAAGTCCTCGGTATCAGAAAGTCAAATGAGACAAGTCAGGGTTTAAAGTCAAACAGGAAGGTCATGTATGGATGGAGACAAGTGAATATGGAGCCTACACTAGCAGACAACCAATGTCGGGAAAGACCATGTCTATGTAAGGTGAAATACCAGTGAGTTTTGTTAAATGACCTAAAAGTGCAAGCAATTGTCCATTTTATGATTTACAGTTCATTTTAAATAGTTTGCCACATCAGGAATAATATACCAAGCACATGCCATGATCATGACTAAATCAACAAGATAATAATCCACAGTCAGTGAGAACATATCCACAGATCATACAACATCATCATAATAATCATCATCATGCATCATCTGAAACACTGCTGCAATATATCTCTAGGCACTGAACTGAAACTGTAATGGGATAAGTGGTCACATCAGTCATCAAATCTGAACTCTCAAGGCTCAGCCTTGACACAAAGTCATAAAACCTGAATAATGTACTGCTCTGATCATGAGTGATCCAAAATATATAGCCATGCTCTGGAATAAAGGAAACTCTGGAATGTGCAGATATCTGCTGTACAAGAATAGTAGCCCTGCTACTATGGTGTGATAACAGTACCATTTACACTTTGTGATTATGCTCGTCAGTTGTATTTCTTCGATTCTTGCTTGAACTGATTGATTCTATTTGTCCTTGGTTCGACAGGAAGAGGAGGGCGCACATGTGGAGCTGGGCATTTCGTGTGGGCAAGAAAAACCAACAAATTCTCATTTGATCTTTGCGAAAACAATCCTCAACATCTTGGCAAACATCTCCATCATTCAGGTATGCTTGCAAGGTAAGATTTCTATTCTTCTATCCTACCCATCTGTCATTTCATGTTAAAACCCTCATTAAAATCCTTCGAAAAATTCTCTAGATCAAACGGCTTGGTTAACAGCATAACCATTTCTGGGTTTTTAGGCTCTTGCATATCCCTAGGTGGGTTCTCCTAGGCGTCATCATTGGAGGACTTCACGGGCCCAATTCCCAAGGCACTAGTCTCCTTGAACCTTGGCGACTTTCCTGAGAGTGTCTGTTTACCTGTTGTTTGATCTTGTTTGTTGAGCTTGCGTGGTTTGATACTGTCACATCCACTTGTTAAGCTGTGCTAGAAATTCCTAATCCACAAATCCACTCTTTGGGTCACTTTCCCTGTTTTAAGGGTCACATTTCCCAAGGCAGCTGAATTTGTCATTTTAAGCTAGCACCCGAATCCTGGAATCACACCTAACTATCAAGTCACTGTTTAAAGTTAATCTTCATCGATTCATATCTTTCCTAAGCCTCCACAGTGGTCTTGTTTTCCTTAAATCTAGGGTTCCATACCTATCACCCTACGTACTTCCCTTGATTGATTTGATTTGGTGATTGGGTTGATCTCTCCTGTCGGGAGTAGATTTGGGTCTCCCCCTTGTTATCTTGGCTTTGATAACACAATGTGAAGGGTGCCTTGGTTGGCGTGACAACCATTCCTTTTGGGAACCAAGGCTCTCAAGGTTCACCACTTTGGTTGTCTATCCCCTTTGCCATCTTGTATAGGATTTATCTTCTGGGGGCAACTACAAGATTGGTGATAACAGAGCCTTTGGTTAGGAGGCCTTGCGTGGGTTATATCTACGTTGACAAATACATCCAAGGCTTGTACATCGCCCTAACCATTATTGCATTCGCTAACACATCCACAAGTATTAGCACAAGTATACATGTGTCATTGGTTTGACATGAACCATGGTAAATTTAATATCAGTACCTTACTTTCATCGACCTTGTAAACCACCATTTATTCTAACTTTCATTTATTATTATTAGCTTTCACCTAAAAAAGATAAAATAATCAGTACCACCAATCATTATTAAGCAGTACTTAGGAAATGAAATGATAAAAGGAATACAAATTTATGGAGAAAGTAAGAAACCCTCATTACGCCATCACTGAAGATATGCCCCCAATCACGGGCATGTGAGCAATGTATCATGTTGGCAAGATCGCTTCCTTCACCTGCAAATCGAAATAGTGCAACAAAATATGCAAGATCGCTACCAAGATCCTTCAGTGCAATGGAAAAGTATTTTCAATCACCATAGCCAAGCATTCAACCCAAGATCACAAGAATTCTCGAAGATATTTCTTTGTATTCCAAAAGCCAAGAGCCAAAAGTCCCTTTACAATGAGGGGGGCCTCTCCTTTAAATATGAGTGAGAGAGACCAAAACCCTAACCACTTTTTAAATAAGTGGTGGAGATCAAAATATATAACAATAATAATCAACGGCTAAGATGAGCGGGAAATACAATACATGGATCAACTCATAAATAGAGGGGGGTGCACTCACTAAATCACCCATAGGGGACGCACCACATGATAAGTGACTAAGACACATGATATAAGCACATGGTGGGGCTAGGAGGTAATCATATCCTTCACTAGCATGGCTCCATGGCACAATAACAAATAATATGACAATATAACATCATAAAGTGACCATAAGACCAAATCGTGGCCCCCTCAAAGACATAATAAAATATCCAAAATGACGAACACTAGGACGTGTGGATCCCACTGATGCCAAAACAAGTGCTAGAAGGTGTGGACATCATCATCAAAGTATCCCAGACCAATCTCATGCCATTTCCTTGCCCCACTAAGCCAAATCGATTTCCTTAATGAGCCATTTCTCTATCGGAAAACCACCTCTGAAAGTACAAAAATGCCTGTAACTCACTGCCAAGTGTCTCAGACACAAATCTGACTGTACCAAAATGTCAGGTGATGGGGTAAAATGGTAATAACGACTGGTTGGACCCCTATCTCCCTTTGTAGCGCCCTAGGAGAACGTGCTAGCTCAATTCAAGTGCTGGACAAGCCATTTCTGCATGGCAAACTGGAGAAAAGTGGCAATTTGGCCATATCATCACCTGTAGGCTGTAAGTGCCTGGAAATGATAATTGAGTGCACCAATGAGCTCAGAATGCTCAATTCCACTAGGAATGAGTACTCATACACTATGTGGCCATCAAAGGATACCTTTGTAAGCCCATCCATGCCCGGAATAATAAAAATAATGGTCCATAAATAATAATAATCATAAAAAAATCTATCAAACCATCATTTGAAATTGTTGTCTGAGGCATGGAACCATCTAATGGACACATATGGGCCATGAATAATGCATCTCGAACACTGTCTGCCCAAACTCATCTTGGACTCTGCGATTGACTTGGTCAAACTGGGTTGACCAGGTCAAGAATGATCAAAATAATGATCTGGACCATGAATAACTGCTGCTGCAAGTACAAATGGTTATGATATGCTCCTCCAATTATATCAGTAGCTAGACCAAAGCATAGAGTGATGTTTAACTGGCGTAAGCATGTAAATAATATAAATGAGATAAGCCTAGATCAAAGTAACTAGCTACTAAAAACAAGATTTTCAAGTGTATACTCGATTACTGACTTGAACAATTTGCTAACCATGGGTGAAGGTGGAAAAAAAAGGCCAGGCTAGTGGAAGGACTCAACAACCTCAACATTGCAATCTCTCAGATGAAGGAACTAGGGAAACCACCTAGACATATACTGGATAGAAGATAACACGAGGAAAGGAGGTGTCTCACAAATGGGTAGAGTGATGAGAATGCTTCCAATAGACTCTAGACAAACAACCTTTTAGCAATTTATTATTTGTCATCTTTTTCATTTAAGATTTCACATATATTTCACTTTATAAATTTTCACTAGCTAGCCTCCAAGAGCAGGTGCCCTGAATAGCTTGGCGGGCCTCAGATAATGACTCGGTATGACCTCCATTTCCTGCCACCGTCCATAGGTGTGATGGAGTGACCACCCTGTTGCCCTGTAGGGGCAAACGGCCTTACACCATACAAAGGGTGAGTGCGCGTCCCTTGGCCACTAACTAGCTAATATAGATATACATGGTTAGTGTTTAGCAACACTGTTTTTGCTGACTAAGCATCCCTTAGATATAACATTTAAGATCCGATGCTCTAGTGTTTAGCAACACTGTTTGTAGGAATACTTGGTTTCGAAGACTAGAGGAGAACAACCACTGTGACTAAAATCACACACTCTAGAGCCGAGACACAATGCAAACTGGGAATCTATCCAACACAGAGGTCTAGGTGGGGGAAGTCCTCAAGATCACTGGCTAAGGTGTGAGTCGGGATAAAACCAAAACTGGAAGATAATGGATGGACGGAAAAAATTACTAATGGTGCCATGGATAGCAAAGGCCCTAAAATAAGGGAATGGACAAGTCAGTACTTCATGGAGTAAGGGTATGACCAACGAGTATATTCAAGAACCTCCTATTAATAATAACCAACCACTTTTAATCTAAACAACAAGTAAGCATCAAAATAAGATAGAGCCAACAACCATGACAATATACTCAGTCATAAACTACATAGATAAGAGGAAGAGCACGTCAACAACCCACATGTACCAAAATCTACTTGCTGGATCATATATCCGAGTCCCTGATCTGAACTATCCGATCCACACTGAAGCACTGCATCTGAATATAACATGGGCACTGTCATCAATCTGCTCTGGATGATAGAGGAATGGCTATCTCAGACACCGACCTGGGGTCATGGGGCTCAGTCCTGGCATGAGACTGTAACTGTTGTACTTAGTAGCTTGATGTACTCTGCCAAAGATACCATCAACAAGGGCTTCATGATTAACATATCCAAGGGTTTGGAGAGCCATACTCCCACATGTCATGACCAAGTGGAATCCGCTTCAATCTCCACCAAGGGCTTCAACAAGAGCTCCATCATCATGCAATATGGTCCAAGTTACCACAAGCAATGGTACCATCATATATCATATCCAAGACCCTCCAAGGCTTCTTCAACAAGGTTACATACATGCGAGGGCAGGGCATCATTGTCATGGTGGCAAGCTTGTGGGATTCAAACCACATTATAGGTGGATTCCAAAACCCAAACATCCATATACAAGGATATCATCAACAAGGATAAGACCATACTATGTATGTGGGTCCCAAATGTCTCATGCAGAAGAATAGGGGCACCTCAACGGTCTTCAAGAAGTCTTCATGTCTTCAAGATCCACATCTCCATGGGCTTCATACAAAAAGCATCGTCATGCCACATCAATGTCCAAGAGGCATGTCAAGGGTATCAAGGCACAATGTCAAGGTCCTCCATACACATACGAGCCACATGATACACAAATGACCACAGAATGGGTCATTTGTATCACCAAGTACACATCATCTGTAGATGGGCTGTAATGCCCAAGCTTCCACATGTTGAGGGTACCTTCATCATGCAAACTTGTCCATCAAGCTTGTCCACTGCAAGGGACATTAGTGGCATCAATGATGACTGAAAGGGCCACTGCAAGTCCATGTTGGGATCAATGACAACTCAATCAACAATAACTGTGCAAACTCTGGATCCATTGAATATATGTGAGTGATCATCAAAATGCTGCTCATCATAGGCTGATCTCATAAAAAATGTGTAAAGGACCGGCTCAAAAATATACAGGAAACTGATCTGCAATCATGGTAGCCCGACTACTATGGATGTGATAACACCTCCCTAAAGACGTATTCCGACCTCTATAAAGTTTAAACATCCATAGAATTGTCATTTGTGGGAAAATTCTATAGTTGAGGGACTTGTTATCACATCCATAGTAGCCAGGATACCATGATTGCAGAGTAGTTCATTGTATATTTTTGAGCTTGGCCTTTACACAGTTTTGGTGAGATCAACCTATGATGAGCAATATTATTGATGATCACTCACACATCAGAGCAGCCCAAGATCAGACATGCAGTGAACCTTATGCCAAGGATGAGCCTCTTGACCTCAGATTTGATGACCGAGATGACCTTTTATCCCATACAGAGCAGTGCAGTGCCCAGAGTTTCAGCAGCAGTGTTTTCAGTGGTTACAGATGATCCAGATAGTAGGTATAGGTATATGGCCCAGCAGGTTATGCTGTAGGAAACGTGGGCCCCAACCCCGTTTCCAGTGTTTCGTCGTTTCGAAACTTGGAAACGAGTTTCCGTATGGACAAAACGTGTTTTAATGATGGAAACACGTTTCATCTATATAGAAACGCGTTTCCAATACGGATTCAGTCAATGAGGTCGCGTTTCCGAAAAAAATATCACCATGGTGCAATAGTATTTGGTCCTTTTCCTTATCTTTTATTTTCCATCCTTTTACTTAAATTTTTAACATTACCATTAATTGTTTCAGGATGTTTGAGAGTGGTTCCAACCTCATTGGACTTCATATGCAAAAAGTAGAATTTTAGATCCCATTCAGAATTCAGCAAACTTAATAGTTTTTAGGATTTAAGGATTGCAAAGTTTCCACTAGATTCTATCATGTATGAGGGCATGGAATTGGCATTTAATCACAGTGAAGCACCACTCGTTGGGGACTCGCGGGTACTCGCGAGTCTCCCTGAGTGACCTCCCGCAACGGGTAACCGGCCCAAACTCGGCCTTGTACTCGTGGACTTGTCGCACTCGGCAGCAGACTCGTCGAACTCGGCAACAGGCTCGCGTGAGGAAAAAAAGGGGTCGGGCGCCAAATTTTATGGCCACGAGTTGACTGTTTCGACTAGCCCTGTTCTGAGTTGACCTCTTCCTTTCATGATTCTTGTTGCTTCCTGTTCGTGTTTTTCGTGAAGGTGCAGGCAGGTCGGGGCTCGGGCTTCCGGGTAAGTCGACTGTTGTTTTTTATTTTATTTTAATTTTTTGTATGTTATAGAATATAAATTATATATATTTTTTATTATTTATATTGCTTTGTTATATATATATATTTTTCTTTATATATAATATAATATACTATATATTATATATATATTTTATTTTAAATTTTTGTTTATGTTATATATTTTATATTTTTAAATTTTATTTATTAATATTTTATATTTATTTTTGTTATATATTAAATTTGTATTTATGTTATATATTTTATATTTATTTATGTTATATATTTTTTATTTTTAATTTTTATTTATGTTATATATTTTTTATTTTTAATTTTTATTTATGTTATATATTTTTTTATTTTTGTTATGAGACAATGTTATGAATTATTGTATAAATTGTCGTTTTATAGCTTATAGAGATTGGAAATGCTTTTAATCTTTTTTTTTTGTCTAAAATGTACAATATTTTTATTTTTTTTCCTATTTGCTGAGTCTTGCCGAGTCTGTCCCGAGTCTTCCCGAGTTTTTCCCGAGTCTACGAGTCATATGCCAGTCGAGTCTTTGCCGAGTCCGAGTCGTGCAACATTGTTTAATCAAGCACATCAACCCCTATATGTCCCTTGATGTTGGTGGTGTTGATTGTTGAACTCCTATGTCATGACCTTAATAAAAATGTACTCTTCACTCGAGCAAAATCTCTTATTAAGCATGTGAAGCTTTTTCTACCTCAATTTAACGATTGGATTAGGAAGTTTCATCAAAATTGTAGGGTGTTGAGCCGTTAACTAATGTTCTTGGAGGATCAACTTTGAAATTTGAGTTAGAGGCAAGGGCTAGAGCCTAGAGGAGGGAGGCATAGGGTGCTATTGATGAATAGGATCCCAATATAGGCAATGATTTGTCGACATGTATGATTTGTGATTTATATTTCACATTCATTTTTTAAAATGTTCTTGCTCATATATATATATCGCGTTTCCCCGTTTCCAAAATTTTGCGGGGTCACGTTTCCCCTGTTTCGACGTTTCCCCGTTTCGTCCCCGTTTCCCCGTTTCGTGCAACTTAGCCAGCAGGTATTGTTAAATTTTTAGTATTAAATCACAATACTATAGGATCTTTACTGAGAGAATAACATCTACAGTATATCAATGCATGACAATCATAATATGACAAGCATCACAAGCATCACAAGAATCAAAAGCATAGAGACAAGAGACACAGAGTTTCCGTGGGGAAAACCCTAAGGTGAAAAACCCCACAACTTCCTCAGAGATAGAGAGAGCAATGGCTCAACCAAAATACAACCAAATAATACAGAGATAGTCTCCTAGCAGATGATCCTCCTCCTCCTCACTAGTGCGCCACTTTTCAGAGAGAGAGATAGATGCTTTTCCGAGTGAGTAAAATAGAGATCTCCTATCTCTATTTATACTCACCTTTTTTCCCAGTGACCTACTGGGGCCGACTTGTCTACTTGAGTACATCCACATTATATTATATATTAATTAGGGCCGACCCCATAAGGTGGTCTAATAACCCATCGGCAAGTACACACACTTGCGACACTTGTCAATCCACATGACGACACTTCCTTATAGAGGAATAACACATCTCTTATAAGGGTACAATATTATATATATAATACACAGATGAAATACATTCCGAAGTAGTTACATATACATCAACACTCCCCTCTTAACTAGGAAGGTATTTCTCGACACAGATCTGCTAGACAAGTCTTCTTCTCTGGATCATCGTCATCGATGCATCGTCATCATCATCGTCACTGCTGCTGCTATCTCATCCAATCTCTGTCTCTACTCGTCATAGGAAGTTCTACAGAGCTAGTCCTTTTTCATACTGGATGTAGGGCCCACCACCTGCAGGTCTTCGTCATCACTGGCCATACTGTGGAATCCTCAGGACTTTTACGTGCGTCACAAAACCTCGCAAGAGCATCCCAGGCTGTTACGAGCACACAGCTCTACCTATAGGATCTCCCAGGGCAACGAATTACATGTGACCTCACCACAAAACCTCGCAAGAGCATCCCAGGCTGTTACGAGCACACAGCTCTACCTATAGGATCTCCCAGGGCAACGAATTACATGTGGTCATGGCAAAACCTCGCAAGAGCATCCCAGGACTGATTACGGGCACACAGCCCAACCTATCGGATCTCCCAGGGAAACGAATTACATGCCATAGGACAAAACCTCGCAAGAGCATCTGCCAGATATCCCAGGGCAACGAATTACATGCCATAGGCAAAACCTCGCAAGACTATCTGCAGATCTCCCAGGCAACGAATTACATGTCCTCCCAGAGCAAAACCTCGAAAGAGCATTTGCGAGATGTCCCAGGGCAACGAATTACATGCCATAGGCAAAACCTCGCAAGACCATCTGCAAATCTCCCAGGGCAACGAATTACATGCTCATCTGCACAACCTGATCCACGGCCACAGAGTATCAACCTGATACTCACCATACATCATCCTGATGTATCCATGATCATCCTGATCATCATCACTGCAACGTCCTGCTGCATGTCATCTGGAGCAACATCCTGAAGCTCGTCATCTATGATCATCCTGATCATCACTGCAACATCCTGCTGCATGTCATCTGGAGCAACATCCTGAAGCTCGTCATCTACGATCATCCTAATCATCAATGCAACATCCTGCTGCATGTCATCTGGAGCAACATCCTGAAGCTCGTCATCTACGATCATCCTGATCATCAATGCAACATCCTGCTGCATACCAAGTATCTACCTGATACATATCATCATACATGATCCTCCTGATCATCAATGCAACATCCTGCTGCATACCAAGTATCTACCTGATACATATCATCATACATGATCCTCCTGATCATCAATGTATCCACCTGATACAAATACAAAACATATGATATATATCACCATACATGATCCACCTGATCATACAATGTATCCACCTGATACATATACAGATACATGGTCCAAGCATCCAACATGATGCATATAAAATACATACACATGATCCAACTGATCATATCCAGCATCCAACATGATGCGTACATACATACATAAAATGATCCAACTGATCATATCCAGCATCCAACATGATGCGTACATACATACATAAAATGATCCAACTGATCATATCCAGCATCCAACATGATGCGTACATACATACATAAAATGATCCAACTGATCATATCCAGCAGAACCTAGAACATCATCCTGATGTTCATCATCCAGCGCTTACATCCACAGCCATGTGAAGGATCCTCCTTCCAACATGCTTGGAATGGCTTCAGCAAATGTGTCCATCACTTCTTCCTCGAAGTGTCCTCGATCTGAATAACGCCAAGCCTCTCTCTGAAGTACTCAAACTTCACCCTGGCTAGCGGCTTCGTCAGCACATCTGCAATCTGCTCATTCCGTCGCAACATACAGGAGCTTCACAGCTCCTCTCTGCACCATATCCCTGATATAGTGGTATTTGATCTCTATGTGTTTCGACCTGTCATGAAACACTGGGTTCTCGGACAGCTTCACACAACTCTGGTTATCACAGAAGATACCAGTAGCTTCCAACGGGAGATCAAATAACTCAGACAGTAGCTTCCGTAGCCATACTGCCTCACAACTAGCTGAACAGGCTGCAACATACTCTGCCTCAGCTGTACTCAGTGCTACGCAGGATTGCTTCCTGCTAAACCAAGAGATCACACCTGATCCCATACTGAAGCAACACCCAGATGTGCTCTTCCTCTCTGCAGCACTGCCAGCCCAATCTGAATCAACATAACCCTGCAGGTTAAACTTTTGATTCGCCTCATATCTGAGCCCATAATCCACTGTACCCTTCAGGTACCTCAGAACATGCTTTACAGCAACCAGGTGAACACTCCTCGGATCCGTCAGGAACTGGCTCAATGTGTTCACAGCAAAGCAAATATCTGGTCTCGTGTTCGTCAGGTACATCAAGGACCCAATAATCTGACGATACATAGAAACATCAACTGGCTCAAATGAAGCATCACAAAGAAGCTTCAGATTCGATGCCATAGGTGTGGCCATGGCTTTGCAATCCATCATCCCAAATCTCTTCAGGATATCTACTGTGTACTTCCCTTGACCAAGGAAGATCCCACCTGCATTCTGCCACACCTCCATACCTAGGAAATAGTGCATCATTCCCAAATCTTTCATATCGAATTCAGCTGCAAGCTTCCTCTTGGTATCTGCAATCATTCTGTCATCTCCTGTCACAAATAGGTCATCCACATATAGTAGTAGAATCACAGGATTCCCTTCCTCAACCTTGTAGTAAAGGTTGGAATCTGCTTTACTCTTGGTAAAGCCCAAACTAGATAGGAAACTGTCCATCCTACCATACCAGGTTCTGGGGGCTTGCTTCAAGCCATACAAGGGCTTTCTTCAATCTGCATACATAAGATTCCCTGTCATGTATTTCAAAGCCGAGTGGCTGTTCCACATATACTTCCTCTTCTACTACACCGTTCAGGAAAGCAGTCTTGACATCCATCTGGTGTATCTTCCATTTCATTGCTGCAGCCAGGGCAAGTACTGTTCTGATGGAAGTATATCTGGCAACAGGTGCAAAGGTTTCTTCATAGTCTATTCCTTCCTTCTAAGAGAAACCACGAGCTACGAATCTTGCCTTATATTTTTCCACACTGCCATCTGCAGCATGCTTGATTTTGTAGATCCACTTGGAAGTCACAACAGACTTCTCTTTAGGTCTTGGGACAACATCCCAAACATCATTCTTCATAATTGATTGATATTCCTCAACCATAGCATCCTTCCATTCTTTCTTTTCTGCTGCCTCTTCATAACTGGAAGGCTCTTTGTTCATGATGTCACAGAGTAAAGCAACGTAACTGGTGTGTGATCTGGTTCTCTTCTTTGCTCTGTGTTCTTCTTCTGGAATGCCAAATCTTTCTGCATCATGAATGAGCTCTCTAGCCCATACAGGTTTCCTTTTGTGAGAGTTATCCTCACGGGGTGGATCTACAGGTTCTTGTGGATCTTCAAACTCACGAGCAGTTTCTGGAACTGCTTCAGTCATGGTAGTGTCCTGAAATCTTGTTTCCTTATGTTCTTCATAAACTTCGGTAGGTGCCTTTCTTGATTTGATGAATGCTGAATTCTCATCAAATGTTACATCCCTGCTGACATCAATCTTCTTGAACCCTGGAAAATATATTCTGTAAGCCTTCGAGCTTTCACTATAACCCACAAAGATGCCCTTCTTTCCTGAAGGATCTAGTTTAGTCCTCTTCTCCTTTGGGACATGAGTGTATACTGGACAACCAAATATTCTGAGGTGGCTGACTTCAGGTTTCTTACCAGAAAAGACTTCTTCTGGTGTCTTGTTGTCCAAAATCTTGTGGGGTGTTCTATTCTGCACATATACAGCTGTTCTAGCTGCTTCTGCCCATAGATGCATAGGAAGATCCTGGTCATGTAACATTGCCCTTGCTGCTTCCATGATAGTTCTGTTCTTCCTTTCTGCAACTCCATTCTGTTGAGGATTATAAGGAGCAGTCAACTCCCTCTTAATCCCGAAATCACTGCAAAGCTTCTTGAAGTCATTTGAGGTGAATTCTCCACCATTGTCAGATCTGAATGTTTTGATTTTCTTGTCAGTTTGATTCTCCATCAAGGTTTTGAATTCCTTGAATTTATCAAACACCTCATCTTTGCCCTTCAAGAAGTATACCCAAGTCTTCCTGGAGAAGTCATCAATAAATGATACATAGTAAACATACCCACTTAGGGAACTGGATGACATGGGGCCACATACATCTGAGTGGATAATTTCCAGGATGTCTTTTGCCTTGCTTTCACTGCTTGGGAAAGCCTTCTTAATGTTCTTACCTTTTGCACATCCTTTGCAAACACCTTCATGTTTGGTCTTGATTTCAGGAAGACCTTCTACAGCCTTGCTTGCAATTGGAAGTGCTCTATAGTGCATGTGAGCAAGTCTCCTATGCCAAAGTTCACTGGGCTCCATGGATTCATGTACCATGGCATGTTCAGGTTGACCCTTTAATTTATACAAGCCTCCCTCTTGCTCTCCAATCACTACTGCATCATCAATAGTCTTTCCCTTTGGCCACATTAGAACTTGGCCATCAACAAATGCAACCCTCATACCTTTTGCATCTAAAGCAGAGATGGAGAGTAAGTTTTTCTTGAGCCCAGGTACATAGAGGACTTCCTTCATCTTCAGAGATTTTCCAGAATCTAGGTTGTAAGAGGCTTCACCACTTCCTTTGATTGGGTATTGATAATCATCCCCAAGTTTCACCTTATGGGGTGATTCATGTTCAGAAAGGTTCACAAAAGATTCCTTGAACCCAGTCATGTGTTTGGAAGCCCCACTATCAATCAACCAATCATTACAACCATGGGAGATGGTACCAGTGAGTGCAGAGATCAGAACATACTCTTCTTCACTTGATGAATCATCATCACTACTACTTTCTGCCTTAGCCTTCTTCTTTGGGGGTTCATCATCTTCAGCAGCATGAGCATGAAACCTTCTTTTGCTGCCCTTCTTCTTCTTACTAGGATTTTTGTTATTATCCCTTTTGTTCTTAGGACAATCTGAAGCAAAGTGACCCTTCTCATTACATGTGAAACATCTTAGGTCTTTCCTGTTCTTCTTTTGATGGGACCTATTGAGGCGAGAGGGATCCTTCTTGATTTTGCTTCTTTTGGTGTGAGCTGCAAGAGCTTGATCTTCTCCTCCCATCTTTTCCTCACGAGCTATAAGTCTAGCTTCTTCTTGAGAGCATTCTTCCCGAAGTCTACTGAAGGAGATCAACTTCTTCCTTGCACAAATTCCTTGAATAAAGGAATCCCATGACCTGGGTAGGCCATTTAGAGTAGTCATCACCACCTAACCATTCTCCACCATTTCATCTACTGCTTCTAATTGTTCCTTGATCTGAGAGACCCTTGAAAAGTAAGATTGAATGGTTTCTCCATTCTGAAACTTCACTGCTTTCAATTGGTTCCGCAGGGTCATCTTCCGATTTATGTTCTTTCCTTCAAATAGCTTGGTCAAAGATTCAAACATCTCTTTGGGTGTCTTGAGAGAAGACACATGGGGTATAAGATGGTCTTTGATAGAATCAGCAATGATTCTCTTTGCCTTGACCAAGTTCTTCTTGTGCAATGCCTTGGCCTCTTCATCCTCTGGGATAGGGATGTCTTCTTTCACATATGAGTCCAACTCATTCTCTTCCAGGATTAGCCCAATCCTATACTTCCAGGCTCGGAAGTTATCAGCCCCTTCAAGCTTATCCTCAAGCTTGGTGTGAAGAGACATCTTTAAGAGTACTTCAAATGGAAATAGAAAAGATTTAGAACTTACCACTTGAAGTGCTGAAAACTGGATCTGGTCCCGGATTAGGGTTTGTCAGAGAAACCCTAAAAATTCAAAATGTGAATTTCAAAATTCCGAAAGGATAGAAAGATGCGCCTTGGAGAGCTGATCAGCCTAGTACATTCAGAATTTGAGATCAGCAAAGTCTTGCCCTTCAGAATTGCCTTTTTGTCCTCCCGGGTTCACTAGGGAGAGCCCTGAATTAGGGTTTGAGTTTCCCGGAGATCTACCCAGCCAAAAATCTCGATCCAAAGCTCAAACCTTCGATTTTTGCAAGGAGCTTCCAGCTGTACCTTCAGTTTCCAGAAATTCCTATTTTTGTGGAAACCCTAATTTTTAGGGCCAAAACTGAAAATGCTCGGAACTGAAATCTGATTGGACAGAAAGATGCGCCTTGATGAGTAGATCCAATCTACTATACTGAATTTCAAAAATCTGTGGAGAGAAACCCAATAAACAAGGAATACAAGCTTCCGTCACTGCAAAATGTCTTCTTCTCAGTTAAGCTCTGATACCATGTTAAATTTTTAGTATTAAATCACAATACTATAGGATCTTTACTGAGAGAATAACATCTACAGTATATCAATGCATGACAATCATAATATGACAAGCATCACAAGCATCACAAGAATCAAAAGCATAGAGACAAGAGACACAGAGTTTCCGTGGGGAAAACCCTAAGGTGAAAAACCCCACAACTTCCTCAGAGATAGAGAGAGCAATGGCTCAACCAAAATACAACCAAATAATACAGAGATAGTCTCCTAGCAGATGATCCTCCTCCTCCTCACTAGTGCGCCACTTTTCAGAGAGAGAGATAGATGCTTTTCCGAGTGAGTAAAATAGAGATCTCCTATCTCTATTTATACTCACCTTTTTGCCCAGTGACCTACTGGGGCCGACTTGTCTACTTGAGTACATCCACATTATATTATATATTAATTAGGGCCGACCCCATAAGGTGGTCTAATAACCCATCGGCAAGTACACACACTTGCGACACTTGTCAATCCACATGACGACACTTCCTTATAGAGGAATAACACATCTCTTATAAGGGTACAATAATTATATATATAATACACAGATGAAATACATTCCGAAGTTACATATACATCAACAGGTATATGGTGTGTATTGGTTTTTATTATCTTGCTCTTTTGGTCATTTTGATAGCTTAACTTAGTATATAGTAATCATGATCTGGCATTATGTGTATGAAATGAATATGGTTATTATTGATTATCTAAATGGTCTTATTACTTATATTTAGAAGCTCTTGTTTTATACCTGTTGGTTTTACCCTCTTAGGAGTGTGGACATGATCATTCCCACCTTTATGGCTTGCTAGCTTAGGCATCACCTTCACTTTCCCCATCCATCCATTATTGCTCCCTTGATTGGTTTTACCTTGACTTACACCTTAGCCTGTGATATGGAGGACCTCCCCACTTTTGCCTCTGTGTTGGATAACATCCTTGTTAGTTTGTGTCTCAGCTCTGAGTTGGCAACAGAACTTACCGAAGCCTTGATCCTTCTAGGCCAGGAGTACCCGCTGGTGTTGGTTCTTGAGCTTAGGTGAGTTGGATTTGATATCTTGATCACTCTAGTCGGTTGCCCTGATGTTTGGTCTTTATTGTAAGGAATCCCCCTAGTTGCTTGAGTTGTGTTGGTTAAAACCTGAAGCAAATTGTACTACCATCATTACATATGGAAACTATTTTTATATCTCTTATGAAAGCCCATGGAAATACTTTAAAAACCGTGCTTCTCAGCACAATGAAAGAGGGATGTGAAATTTAATGGAAACTGAAATTGAAAGCACCTTGGATGAAAGTTGCGATTAGTTGTGCTTCTAAGCACATGCAAAATCCCCAAAAGAGTCATAAAGGCCTAAAAAGCAGTGGTTAAATATATTATGCTAAATCCAAAGACTGTTGGCCAAGAAATTAAATGTAATGATTAATTCCTCATGGAGCCTGTGGGTTGTGATGTGAGATGGAGTAAGGGACAACTAATTCTAAGTGTCCCCTAGAACCTCAAGTTACAGTTAGCCGGGCACCCAACCATGGCGGTTCTAGAAAAGATCCTCACGGAGTTGTTTCAGCTTGGATGTGAGTTGTAGACATTTGCCAATCTTGAATAAGCACTCCTCTGAACAACTTATTCCATTTGTGAGACACTGCCATTCCCTGTGTGTTTATTATCCGACACTTGCTTAAGTGTGTATTTCCCTTTTCCCATATCCAAAGTATCACAGTGTTGAGTCAGTCAATTCATCCCCTTATCCTAGCCTTGCATTCTTCACCCTCACCCTTTGCTAGCAAAATGTTCATGTCTACAGAACAAGTATATTCCTGAGGTTCTATTGTAAGTAAATAATTATTTAAACTTGTAGGTGATATAATTATCTATTAACTGCCAGTGAAATGATGCTTAATACTTTAAGTCTTGCTATGAGAATGATTACCAGAGCATGATTTAACCATTTACACTTCCAGCATTAGGATTTTCTAGCATGGGTTATATTTTGATCAGTCTTGACCTGGACAAACCTAGTTTGACCAAGTCAACCTTGGGATCCGTGATGAGTTGGACCAGTGATGTTCTATGATGATGATTTATGGTTCTATGATGCACCTTTGATGATTCCATATAGTGGACACATGTTTCAGTTGATGGTTGATGTATTTTTGTATGGTTATTATTATTCCCAGACCATTTATTTTATTATTGTCCAGGTATGGCTGAGGCTACAGATGATCTTACAGGTTGCCACAGGGTGCATAGGTACTCATCTCTAGTAGATTTGGACCTTATGAGTCCATTGCGACACTCAGTTATCAGTTTCAGGAACTCTCAGTGATGATATGGTCAGATTTCCGCTTTTGTCCGGTTTTGCCATGCATAAATGACCTGTCCAGCAGTTGCATTGAGCTACCACATTTCCCTAGGGTGCTACAGAGGAGATGGGTGGTCTAGCCACTTGTTATTACCATATTACCCCATCTCCAAACATGATGGTACAGTCAGAGTTTGTGCCCAGGCACCAGGCGGTGAGTTACAGGCATTTTGATGATTTTTCAGGTGGAATAAAAATGGGAAGGTCATTGAAGAAATCGATTTGGGCTATTGAGGCAAGGTTTTGGCATGAGGTTTGTTCAGAGGTCATTTGTGATGTATCCCACTCCTTCCAGATCAACTTGCAGCATTCAGTGGGGTCCACACACTCTCCGAGTTGTGATTTGATTTATTATTCTCTCATTGAGGGGGCCACGATTTGGTCATTTGGTCACTTTGACATGTCATTGAGTCATATCTTATGTTATTGAGCCATGTCTTATGTTATTGTGCCATGGGGTGATGCTAATGAAAGATTATAACACCTCCTAGCCCCACCATGTGCTCCTTTCACTTGTCCTAGTCATCTTTATGTGGTGCGACCCCCCTAGGGCCTCTTTTAGTGAGTGTGCACCCCTCATAGTGAGTTGATCCATGTTATATTGTTCCTGATCATCTTAGCTGTTGATTGTATTGTATTTATCTTTTGATCTCCACCACTCATTCATAAAGTGGTTTAGGGTTTTGGTCTCTCTCATTCCTATTTAAGGAAGAGACCCCCCCTATTGTAAAGGCACCTTTTGGGCTCTGGAAATACTGGAATAAAATACTATTTTTGCAGATCTGCTTCTTGGGTTTTGATGGATGCTCTTGCAAGTTGAATATACAATCTTTTCTCTGTGTTATCATTGTGGATCTTGTTGCTCCAAACGTTTTTATGCAGGGAGGCCGTGTGGTGGAAGAGGAGGACGACTTGAGGGGACGTTATTGTGGGGAAACCTCATATCTTACCTTTGGATTGTTCTTTGTCTCAGGGAGTATCATTAATCTTCGTGACATATTTGATGCTACTTGTTTCATCTTTTCCACTTTATAGTCATTTTCATGCTAGATCGATTCTCATATAGATCGTTTTTTGCAGGGAAGGGCGCACTTGTCATCTTGGAGGAGTTGGATCTCACTCTTGGTTGCCTCACTTTGTAAGGATTATCAATTTGCAAGGTGTTGTCCGCCAAATTGCACACCAGCAGCAGAAATATTTCGAAAGCTGTCTCCCTCACTGGAAAGTGGGGAGAGGTGTGGCCTTGGGGGCAAGCAATGAGCCAGGTACTGTCACCTGAATCCCAGCTCCTCCGTTTAGGCTAACTCCTAACGAAGCCAAGGGGGGTAGTCCCTATAAAGAGTTTTACTAAGGCTCTTGTGTTTTTTAAGGTTTTAAGTGTGAATGATGCGGATGGGTGTTATTTAGGAGTTTATTATGTGATGAGACCAAATTAAAAGATATGACAACACAAGATAATGATGCAATCCACGTTGCTAAATAAGATAACAAGATTAACAGTATGTTTCAAGACTTATAATCAGATAAAAGCACTCACAATATGAAATACGCACAAGGACAAATGGTATTGATTGAGAAATAAACTTTGAAGTGACCAGTGCCTTATGGAGTCAAATAAAAACAAAGATTGTGATGCTGAATGTGTGGGTCTTGAAAGAATGCTGTTTGTGAGATCGTTATGAAAATTATCTTGGTAAATTGAATATTTTAATGGTCTTTGATTATTAAGGCTAAAACCAAGGATATCAAAAGAGTAGAACCTTAACCATGAACAAATACTGGCAACCTCTTAGATGGTATGTCGGGAGCACCCAGATTGCAAAGAGGACAAGTGTACTTACGGCTTGACCGCCCTCGAGTCTGACAGTGGATTCCCGGCACCACCTGTTTCAGGAAGCAACCTCAGTGATTTGATGCTGGTTTTGGTTTTGGGTAAAATTTTAATTATGTTATCACTTGTAAGTTTAGCAAGTCCTTCACCTTTCTGAGTACTAGCCCAACCTTTGCAGGTTGGCAGAGCATACGGGTGTTGGACGAATAACCAAAATAAATTAATTAAGGAGGAATATGGGTTGAAGTATTTTAATTATTAAGAGCACTTGTTCAACCCTTCGACAGAGAGAGCTCTTGACTTAGTCTTAAGACCACAGTTCAAGAGACTTTCTACTCTAAAATGCCTAATGCAAGGGAAAAATGCAGATCTACAATGCTCTCCGACAGAGAGTGCTCTTGACTTGGATTTAGCCAAGTTCAAGAGGCTTTGTTTATTTTGTTGCAAGAAATAAAGCAGTTGTGATACTTGAAAAAGAAAGCTTAAAGTGACTGAAAGTAAAAGATAGCAACTACAAGATATTATAATGCCTCGACAGATAACAGAAAGCAAAACTAGTGTTCTACCAAACAGATTTACACTAATGGTGGGATCAACCTCCGAACAAGGTCAACCTCTAAGAACCGCCCTCACTTGAGATCTTCCAACTAGCTGAAAGCTCTACCAAGGAAATTGACGGGGAAGGAAGAGTAACCACAAATTATGTGGTCCTGCCCCTGGGATGGGATCCCAAGGATACTACTTCCGTTCAAAACTTGGAAGAGAGAATAAGATGGAAATAAAAGACTAATCTAAGACAAGAAATGAGAGATCTAAATTAAACAATCACAACACTCTTCCCCAAATGGGGAAGAAACCCAAAAAAGTGGAGGCCTCCTCCACTTGAAACTTTTATTAAAATTATATAATTGCCTTTGGGATTTTAACCCTTGAAAGGTCTTTTCTGAGGAACTTTAAGATAAACAAATAATTGCAAATAAAACCTGGAATCCTTTGAAGGCTAGTACAAAAAGGAGATTGTGTTTTGGTTTCTTGCTTGGTTTGGATCTTCTCCTTGCATGTGTTTGCTCTTCTTCGAATATGCTTCACAAATTTCGTCTCCTCTTTCAAAGAACCTACACAAGCTGGAAAAATACTCAATAGGCACCCATTACATGTCAAAAATCAACCGAGCTTGGAACCTACCAAGTCTAAACTTGAAAATCAAACCCTAAAACATAAAAAATATGAGATTTCTGTTCGAAAATATTTGTATGGGGAAACGGACCAGCGAACAACAAACTCTTAAAATATGATGGGAAAGAGATCTAAGAAATAAAAATTTTAAGAAATTTTTATGGAAAAATTTTTCTATCTTTAAAATGGAAACTAAGACTAAAACGATGCAAGCTATACTAGTGTGGTAGATTGAGATCTAGGATGCCCTTTAAAACTATCTTTTCAATGCATGAAAATAAGAGAAACTTAAGATCTAACTCTAGCAAAATACTTTGCAATGTGGAAAGAAGCTAACACTATTCTAATCAGATCGTTTTTGTTGCTTTTTGTATATGTTTTAGGGCTCTTTGGAGAGGTGGACGAATGGATCTAGGAGAAAAATGAGGACCCAAAGGGCTTGGACGAGAGGAGACAATGAGGGAGAAACGAGGGGAATGAAGGAGTGATGGGAGATAGGATGAGAAAGAGCCAAACGAAAGGAAGAGGAAAACTAGGGCAAGAAGACGGGGAGTGGTTCGTAGAGGATGAGGATGGACAAAACGAATAGATGAGAAGGCTAATCTAGTGAAAATGGGATTGAAGATATAAGCTTAGAACCAAGAAGTTTGCTTTTGAAAGTGGTTGATGGTGAAGCAAGAGACTCCTCTTTTGCTAGTGCTTAACAAGTAGAGAGATCTTTGGCCAAAACAGATGGAGTGAAGGAGAACCTGCAAAAGCTCACAAAACCATTAGCAATACCTGCAAATAACATATGATTTAAGCGAATAGAGAAGATATACATGCATGTGCTAGATTGTTAGCCTTCTAAGCATAGAAATCCAAACTAAATAATCATAAACATATGAAAAAATGACACAATATCACCTCAAGAATGTGATGAAGCATGGCCACTAAGAGCCCCCAAGAATTTGACCTCCAAAGTCACAACTTTATTAAATATAATTCCAAAATACAATTGCTCAGAGTTTCTTTGCATAAAAGACCATGAGAGAATGGCCAAAATGCCATCTCTTAAATAGATAAACTAACTACCCAAACCCTAAGTCGAATTGGCCATAAGAGAGCCAAATGCCACCTAACACCAATCGAGATCCAATCACATCTAGTCTTCAACCAATCGAATTGCAAGATCCTGGAGTTGTATCCAATTACAAATTCGAGTTGAGTTAATGAGATGAGGAGGTGGTCTCCACCTAGGCAAGGCGCCCCTCATCTCCATATTGGTAACATCTCCAACGAATAACACCATGCCATGTGGTAAACTCGAGTTCCCAAAGAGGTATGACGTGAGCAAACTTGGAGCTAGCGTGAGATTGAGCTAGGTGCTTGGAGTTTTACTTAGATTTGATTCCAATCATGGTGGTTGGGAGTGGGAGGTGGCCTCCACCTAGGCAAGGCGCCCCCACTCCATTCAATGCAATTCCATACCAACCAAAACTCATTTAATTCCTAACTCCACATCACCAATTCGACTTTGCATGCATGGAGGGCGAATTCACGTGAAGAGACTTGACTTGTGCTGATTGTACGATTGACTGAAGCTTAGTGAAGTTGATTGGAATCATCTTTAATGCCAGGTGCCATGTCAACTAGCCTTTTATTTTATTTTTTTTGGATTATTTTGGAGAGATTTGGATTATCTCCAAAATAATCAATTTTATTATTTTAATTAATAATTTCTCCGTAACTGGGTTTTTTGAGAAATTATTAATTATGAGGCCTAGCTGACATCCGAAACTTAGGATAAAATAGACCGGCGATCACGAATGATTTTTGGCTTAAGGTTAGGGCCTTCAATCATCAAATTCGGATCTCGGATGACTGACATATTACAAATTAATATTTCTCTATTTAAACTATAGAAAAATTTATTAAATTTAAAAAATAATTAAAAACCCAAATTTCGACGGACCCAGTAAAATTTGTTTCAAAATTTTTCTGAGGGTTCTAGGGACCTAAAACATGACCGACTCTTATTCAATAGTGTCTAGTAGGTTTATACGCATCAGTTGGACTCTAATAACCCCCCATGGCTAAAATTTTCAAAATCGGGCATTCCAGCTTTGGAGGAAGCGGGAGAAAACCTCATCGATTATAACTCGGCTACAGGCAAAGTATAATTGACAAGGGAAAAAACTCCCTGGAATACCTTAGTTGCTTAATCAAGTCATGGGGAACCGAGACACTCAGATCCTACTAGCACACTTTATTACAAACCCCCATGGGGCCATGGTCATGTCGACTGAAAAACAAAACTGGCTAGCCAAAACTGGCTAGTCACAAATGCTGGATCATCTGATACACTGGAGTCAAACATTTATCATGTTTGTCAAATGGCAGCTCTTCAGATAATCCAACTATGTTACAAATAAGTTGGTAACACAAGGTAGCTGCAAGCTCTAGAGGTAATATCTACAAGGTATGTATCTATTTTCATGCATTTTACCCATTGGTCACTTCAAACCCTCATAGTTAAAACCCTAGATTTTTAGATCTGATAGATATGGCGATTATTTGGGCTTAAAACATAAAACCCACCTCTAAATAAATTAAAGAACATCATAGCTAAAATTTGGTTTCATTCCAACTCCATTTGGCCCCCGATCTAAGGCACCAGTACTCTCTTGAGAGGGACGCACTTGTGGGTTTTATGCATATTTACGGATCTATCTTGTGGGTTGTGCTACTTTTTCCTTAAAACATCAGATTTACTACCTAGCCAACCACCTAGTACCATTTGTACCTAAATTTCACCTTGTGGACCCCATTTTAACTAACTTCCTTAATTTAAGGATGGCCCCCACTTGGGTTTTCTTGATTGGCATTAGATCTATCTAGATCTACTCAATTAAACTCATAAGTGGCATTTTCATTCCTTGGTTGAGTATTTGTCCTTCCATAAGCCTCCTCAACCAAACCCTAACTCTATGTGTCCACTTATAATCCCTATATCTAGATCCAGTCACTCTTGATCTTCTCATATTTTCAACTTCACACTTCCCTAGGAGGTCTAGAGTAGGTTCGCTAGCCTTCATTGGTTAGCTAGTGTTTCCCCCTTGGTCTTGCTTAGGCTAGATCTAAAGTGAAGAGTGCCTCGGTTAACGTGACAACCATTTACCTTGGGAACCGCGACATCTCTTGGGTCACCTCTTTAGTTGTCCAATGGCTCTACCATCCCGGATAGGATAATCTTTTGGGACAACTACAAGTTGTGTGATAACATGATTCTACTAGGTAGTGACTGTGGGGATCCGTTAGACTACACCCTCAATTGGTGTCAGTGTTGGATATTCCCTGCGACTTTGATCCAATCCCCTCTCCATGTGGTACCACAATTGACATCATTCCTGAACTCGTTTTCACATACCTCGCGTATATTGAAAACTCCCCTCTCCCCCTAAAAATTAACAAGCAAGTCAATTTCACAATTTTACTTCGCTTCCACATTTTAGTAATTAGATAACATTTCTTTTATGTTGGTTAATTAATCTCTTGGTCTAGCTTGTAGGTATCTTTTGTTTTTCGCAATCGTATCCTTTTTTTTCCAATGCTTAAAGCACTGATCTCCATGATATGCATGTGAAGCTTTGATCTACTTAGTGATTGCATGATTGATTTGCCTATTAGATATACTACTAGATTAATTTCATAGCTTTCTTTTTTAACTCCTAAGTCGCCTTTTCTAAAGCAACCATCCTTAGCTTTTTTAGGGTCTACCTCCCTTGGCTTTTCTTTAGGAGTTGGCCTAAACAGAAGGATTTGAGTCTTGTGGTGACAGTGGCACCCAACTCGTCAACTTGCCCCCAAGGCCGCTCTCAGTGATTTGGGATTTTTCTCACGTTTACATGTGGATCTAGGCTACAACATTGTGAAGGATTAATATTTTTTCTATGCATGCATTATTGTAAAATTTTGATGCCTAGCATTTTGGGATAAGAGATACATATTTTGTAATGGCACTTGGCCACTGGATGTAGTTATTAAAATCATGAAATTAAAGTGTTGTAGCAGGCATTGAAAAGCTAAAGAACAGGCGGCCTTGCACCATGTTAGATGGGAGAGCATGAATGGATAGTTAGATGTAGAAGAAAGGATCTTTCCCCTTCCTTGTGTCACCAAGAAGAGAATAGGGGAGAAGGGATAAAGATCATGCAAAGAAAGTAAGGAGGGGGTGTTTTCATGGCATTTCCATCTCTCCCAAGCTTGTAATAATTATATCCTATAATAGAATTTTGGTTCGTGTTCCAGAAAATATTTTTATTGAAAATATTAAAACAAATTAGATATAGGGTAGCGCATCAGTTCCCATTGCATTAGTATGCCCTCTCTCTATGTGCTTGATCCGAAGCCCTTAAAGGCTTAATTCAATAAGGCTTGAATAAACTTGAACCTGAAAATATATATATATATATATATATATATATATATATATATATATATACAGAGAGAGAGAGAGAGAGAGAGAGAGAGAGAGAGAGAGAACTATATATATATATATATATATATATAGTTGAGAGAGAGAGAGAGAGATTCAAAAAATTGGAAAAAAAAGAAAAATCCAAGATATTTGGAAGATTGATTTGGATTGTGTTCTAGAGTGATTTAATCTGCACAAGAAGTTAATATAATTATGTTGCTTTCAAACAATGTAATGGACATTTGCATAGTATGCTTATAGCCTCACATTAACGGTTACCATGAATATGGTGCTTGGTTATAGTGAGTCATTCTTTTATGTCTGATAGTGTTGATGGCTTAAGCTTTTCCTTGCCCAACATTGATGGATTTAAAATTTAAAATGACTCGTATTTAATATCTTTACCTATGCACAACAACAATTCCACACTCACTATTAAAATAGATAATGACAAACACTAATTTGAAGGGATGAGAACTCGAAGGTTCTATCTGGGAATACTTTTACTTTTAAGATATCTCCTGTTACTATATCTAAGAAGGCTCTATGTGGGAATATTTTTATTTCAAGATAGCTACAGTTAGTGTATCTAATGAGGACCGGTTGAAGATCGAAGGTAGTGATATAGCTTTTTAAGATACATGTCCACAGGATTAAACTAGTGAAGAGGCAACTAATGGTTATTCTTATTGTGACTTTAACTCCATTGCTATTTTTGAAGACTATTGTTGCTTGCATAATCCGTTTTTTCTGGGATTGAGTCTTGGAGAACTTGTTAGCTTTTACAGCTAAAAGTTTTCCTCAAGGTTGCTTTCATGCCAGTAGATATGAGCTAGAGCATTGGAAACACACCTTGACAAATTATTAGCACCCTTGGAAGAACAAGTAATGAGCTAGAGCATTCGATGCAAATAAACATTCATGTGGATAGGATATCCAAAGTTGTTATAACCGTGGGTATTTTTCCTAAAGGAAAAACTCAATAGCACTCGAAATTGGAAGGCGAAGGAACGAAAGACTCACAAAATGGGGTGGCAAGGCTAAGTCTATGATTTTGCAGTATCAAAAACTAACTATAGTAAACTCTTCTTGTTGAGATTCACAATTGAAAGTCGGGAATCAAATGGAACCAAAACAAACTCAAATTCTGCAGTAACTCCAGCACAAGTGTGTTAGAGGGAGATAACATTAGAGTGCTAGAGAGAGAAATATGCCCAAGTACAAGTGCAAGACACAAGAAATGCACAGGTACACAAAATAAAGAAATTCCAAGCAAAAGAGAGTATATAGATGCCCTTAGGCATAAAACACCTTATAAGGGATCAAGACGATCATAAGATGAGATATACGAGATAATATGCCAATTATAAATCTTAGATTCAGAGATCACTACTCCCTCTGAATCACCATGAGATCTCAAGCAGTTTGAGTCTCGATATCAATATATGCACATATAAATATAAACTCAACAGCTAGATCTGCATTACCAAACTGAAACACTTGCAATCACACAAAGAACACCAAATATACCCTGGAAACCCCAAACGGGGTGTTATCCACTAAATTGCACTTAGTGGATTCCGAGTGAACCGTTGAAGTTGTGAACATGTTCAATGTTCATCATCAGTGTTCCGAGATCCATCAGGCCAAAAATTTTTGGCCCTTTGTAATTTTTGCATGTCCAAACCCCTGCGGGGGAATTGTAATAAGTTGGTCTAGCATGAGTTTTTATGAAAGGCTTGGCTGACCTTAGGATTTGTTATCAGGGGGATACTCTAGAGTGTTTTTTCCTTAGGAATTATGCATTACTCTTCAGTGACGTATAATTCCCGAGTTTTTCACTCACACCTCCAAAGCTGGAGTATTTCCATGATTATAAATTTTGAGGGGTTATTAAAGCCTATTGAAATGTATTTTGGTAACATGTTAGCCATTAGTAATAAGTCGTATGGACATGCACTAGGTCCCCTAGGAGTTTGAAGTCATTCCGACAAAAATATATATATTTTTTTTTCGTAAATTAGACCATTTTTTTTAATGGTTTAATTGAAAATTTTCAAAATGTAATAAAAGTGTCGCCTGGAGGCGGAATTTGGCGTGGGGAGGCTTGTTTTGACGCTCAAAGCGTCCTCTTTACCCTAGTGCCCACTTTCTCCATTTTCCGGGCAACTACGACGTCTCCGAGAGCAGTTTTCGCTAAAAATGCATCATTTTGGCATTTAAATGCTAAAAAATGAAAAAATGCACTAAGTGACAAGAGTAAAAAAGTCAAATAAAGGGTGGCTAATGTTTATGAGTGAAGGGAGACCACTTATTAAAAGTTTGGTGCACATATGGAATACCCAAAGTTTGGATAACGATTTAATTAAAGGATGACGTGAGCATCAATCGTGGGTTCCTCTCGCGTGAGCTCTTCCAATCGGAATTGTGAGGTGGGCGATCACTCCAATAAAGGAAGGCGTGAGTTACAAGGGGAGGGGCGCCCCTCTTGTGAGGTGGCAGCCACCTCACCCTTCTCACCTACCAACGAGAGTTCCAACACTCTTCTTCATCCTTCAATCGTGGGATTTGCTCTTACACATGGCTCCTCTCAACCCCAATTCGCCTTCTCTCCTTCAATTCGAATTCCTCTCTTGGAATGTTATAAGAGCAAGTTCATGCTCCATTGTTTTCAAGTAGTGTGGATGCATAGAACCTCTGCCAAATTGTAATTGTTGTTTATTGAATATATTGTTGAAACTTTGAAAGGCTTTGGAGGTCCATCATTGTGCAATGTGTTGAGCTTATTGAGGTGAAATTGTTCTTACTTTTTGTCCATGCTTTCATGCTTTGGTAGATCTAGCTTATTGATATTGATTAAACATTTGCAGTTGTCAATTTGTTTAATTGTGTTGAGTTTTAGAGGTAGAGAAGTAGCCAATTGTATTCGGTTATACTTAGGCTCTTCTTCATTTCTTTGATTTCTAGCACACTAGATCTATTAATTTGTGTGTTGAGCTTGTTCTTTGTAAGTTGCAGATCATAGGAAACCCAAGGATTAGAACTCGGTTGAAGCTTCTATACTTTGGGAAACATTATTTTTACTTACATTTTGTTACAGGATCCTCCAAGTAGCAACTCCAACAAACAAGTTTTGGCTTGGATTGATCCATTCTCTTCTCTACAAAACAAATCCAAACCCTCTCTTTACTTTTGTTGTTTTGTTTTGCAAAGTGTAGATCTATCATACTTAGCTTATCTTTCAGATCTATAACATTTTAGCATATTGTTAGTTAGATCTAAGTACTTTAAAAAGTCCATTTTGCACTAGATCTAAGCTAGATTTGGAATTTTTTATACTTAGAAAAATTTTCAAAATTTTTCTAAGTGTAAAATTTTTCAATTTTTTTTATTTTTCTATTGTGTTTGCCATCACATTCTAAGAGTTTTACTTGCTGGTTTTTAGCAGGTCCAAGGAAAAAGAGGAGGAAGCTCTGGCGAAAAATCGATAAAACTTGCCAAAAACACCTTCCAAGGGACCCATTTTAGCATTGTTTCAAAGTTTCAGTTTGTAAGCCCTTAGATCCAAGTCTAAAAGGACTAAGAGGCACTTTTATTTGAGCATAATTGTAAAATCATTAAACGAGAGCAGTGGGGTAACCAACACCCACATCCCATCCCCCCTGGGGGGATTTGTGTATTTTGTAAAATTTCGTGAGATTGCATTTTTCTAACTCCACTCACTCACACACTCACTATTGAATTGCAGGGTGTATACTTTCATTTATATTTTGCAGTTTAATCATTTTCATTTTGCAAAAGTAAAGTAGAAATAAAACCATCTTCGTCGCCACGACGTATGCTCTCACCTCCACCCATAGGCAATTTGCTGAATAGTGGAGGTTGATCAGAAAAGTGACGCATAAGATTGGCCATCCATATATTTTCATTTAAAGTTTTGTCTTTTACGTTCATTGTTTAATTATTTCAGCAACTTAAAGTCTCTTGAACTTAGCTGAAAAGTAAGTCAAGAGCGCTCTCTGTCGGAGAGTACAATGGTTACTGTTTCAAACTTGAATTAATCATTTCGCTACCACTACGTATGCTCTGCCCTTTGGGCTACTCAGAAATAGTGGGAGCATTCTTTAATTTCCACATTAACTTAATCAGTCACCTAATAAAATTAACTACCCACAAGATAAGTGAAAATCTGGCACTTCGTTAGACGATTGGTGGGGAATTTCTGCCTGGGGACGCTGGATCACTGTACTCTGACCTTGGGGGCACCGTTAGACTACATCCTTGTTGGTGTAGTGTTGAACATGCTTTCAGGGCTTTGGCATCCAACATGTCCTTGTATGGAAGCACTAATCTTTAAATTTCCAGACATTCCTCTCTGTACCTTACGGTATCTCGAGAGTTTCCCTTTTTTCCCTAATTAAGATTCATCATTAATAATTTAAAATCAACCAAGAGACAATTGCACAACATTTCCTTTTTCCAGCATTGCCATTTTTACACTGTGTTTGACTCCAAAAGGCACTGGTCCTTGCACTTTTTCATTTGCTTATTATCATTATCAAGTTATCGTGCATCTTTTATAATTCACAGTGATTATTTGAGCTTATGCTGGTGAAAGCTATTTAACTATTGTTGCAATTACATCTTGAACCCCACTTTCAAATTCCCAAAAAACATTAATAAACAACCCATCATTTAATTGGAAGACCCTAACAACCTTAGTAACTTTCCATAGGGACTACACCCTTGGATTTCATTGGGAATTTTGCCTAAATGGAGGAGTCAAGAACCAAGTGACATACTTGACTCGAGACTTGCCACCAAGGGCACACTGAGTGGCAACATACATTTCTGCTGCGATAAAGACGGTGTGTAATCCGGCGGCAACACGGGGAAAACCAACAATCTGTGGGGATATCTTGTCAAGTCCCCTCCCATCTATCCAATTCAAGGAAGGGAACACGATACCAATCTGTGAGGCTTTGACATAAACTCAGCCCATTCATTAGATTCATACAACTAAATCAAATGTGTGCAGATGCAAATCAATTAAACATGCACAACAGAATAAAAACATCATCCACACACACCTTTCATATGCATTTCAGCATATCAACAGTCATCAAATTAATACATTGCAGAATTAAATACACATAAGAATATACTCATCTTCATTGTGCAATTGTCCCAAGCAACTAGCTATGTCGCTGGAAAGTTCCACCCAACCATAGGTCTCTGCCCAGCCTGTATTATTTCAGCACTCAGAGACCACCCCCGAGCTGGGCATGATCTCTACAAGGAATAGGGGACATTCCAGCTCTCACACAACCAAGTAATCAATGCATCTAAGCCAATCCAGTCCACAGCTGGGTTTATCAGGCTAAATCAGAACCCTGGATGCTTGCACTCAAGCTCAAGCTAAAAAAATGGATTGGGAGAGGAAAATTTGACCACAGGGAAGAAAACGATTTCTCCCACAGATATATAAGCATTCAGCAGCCAAAATGGTCTCAATGAAACCCCCCAATTCGATTCCCCTTCTTCCCCACTGGTATATAACACAAAAACGCCCTTCTCCCAGTTGAGAAACAAAGAAAAACCAGAAAAACGTGGCTGGAAAATGCCCAGGTAGCTCCCAACGCGTGAGGGAGAGAAACTAGTTGATGGATAATGGCTTGGGGAGCAATTCATGGCTCTTTTCTTGCCCAAGAAGCAAAAATGCGTTTTTCCATGAAGGGTGGTGTTATCACACAACTTGTAGTTGCCCCTAAAGGTATCCCATCCGGGACGGTAGAGGAGTTAGGCAACTAAAGAGGTGACCTAAGAGATGCCACGGTTCCCAATGAAATGTGGGAGTCACGTCAACCGAGGCACTCTTCGCTTTAGGTCAAGGTATAACTAGACCAAGGGGGAGACCCTATACCCCAATCGCAGTTGATTGGACCCGAGCAAAGGTTTCAAAGGTGAATGAATGATGAGTTACGGAAACCAATGCAAGTCTAAGTGGACCTAATGTTTAGGGCATGGTTGAAGGTGGTACAAGGATAGTTAGTGTTTCAACCTATGTATGGTTTAGGCCACTTGATTGGGTATGATTATTAAGTATAGTACCATGTGTTTACACAAGTGGGTCTTATTGCCTTGGGAAGTGTGAAATGGTTTTAAGTGGGCCCACAAGGTGAAGCTAAGTGTGAAGATGGTACTATAGGCTAGATCTAGGTTAGATCTACAAGTTAGAGTTGGTTCTAGGGTTACCCATGTGTTAGATCTAGGGTTTGACACTAATCCCAAGAAGTGCGCCTTGCTTGGAGAAGGACTAGTGCCTTGTTGGATGGGCTAATGGGGTCAAGAAGGATGTCAAAGTGTAGATCGGGACACCTAGAAGCCAAGTCAAGTGGTTTGGATGAGATCCAATGGTTGGATTTTACTAGATCTAGGTTTTTAGGTAATGACCAAAAGTGGACCACAATCCCTTAAAACAAGGAATGCAATCCCCAAGGTGGATCGGGACAAAAGGATAGTCTAGACCTAGGTTTCAAGGCATGAGCAATCCAAATCCACAAAAATCTCCAACACCCACTTCCTAGAAGTGGTCCAACTCAAAATTCCCAAGGGGTGCGACTTTCTCAAGGAGAGGCAAAAAGTGGTTTTGGTGGACCAAACCAAGTCCAATGGCCACCAAAAAGTAGATCCGGGATGCTAATACCCCGATCTATGCATGTTCAAAGTTTCAAGTGAATCCAATGGGTAGATCTTAGTAGATCTAAGTTTTAAGTTACCAATGAGGTCAAAGGGGGGTTTCAACCCCTCAAAACATGGAGAGATGTCCACAAGGTAGTTTTCACCAAAGTAAGGATATGGGTATGTGTTATCAAGTGTCTAGTTGTCAAATCAAGCGGGATCTCACATACCCATGTGCTAGATCTAGCCCAACAAGCCTCCCTCAAGGAAGTGCGCTTTAGGTCAAGGAGAGCTTTTGTCTTAGAAAATGGGTCAATTCTTAGCCAATCACCACCAAACTATAGATCCAACTAGGGGTGGATGCTATAGAGGTGGGTTTTCAATATCTTTTCAAATCGAGGGCTAGATCTAAGTAGATCTAAGAAATACCAAAAAACAAGGGTTTTAATTTGATTAGGGTTTTTGTGATCTAGAAATTATGGAAGATTCAAGGAAGAGAAGATCATACCTCTTGGGACATACCTGGATGAAGAGATGAATGCTAGTTGAGACGAGGATTACTTTGCCAAAGATCAAATGGAGAATTGTTGAAGCCCTCTTGCCAAATCGATTTTTCCAAGCCACATGTAATTCCTTCTAACCTGTCAAGCCAAGGAGCAAAGCATCAATTAGTTTAACAAATTGAAGGTAGATGCAAGCAAGAGAGAGAAAAACATAGAATAGTTGACACAAAGGCAAAACCACTCCCTGTCAAACCCAAAACGACTTCTTCCAAGCTTGAAGGGCAAGCCTCCCCACCAATTCGCACTTGTCAAAGTCGCCCTCTCAACCTGCAAATAAAGTATGGCAAATACGCAAGATAGCTACAATAGATCCTCCAGTGCAATGGACAATAGCATTTACAATCGAAACAACCAACATCCACTCCAATCCAAGCATGTACTCCAAAAGATAGAAATTTTATTCCAAGAGCCAAGAGCCAAAAATCTCTAGATGAATTTTACAATGAGGGGGTCTCCTCCTTATATAGGATAATAAAGACCAAAACCCTAGATCTCAAAACCACTTTTTGAAATGAGTGGTTGAGATTAAAAGATCTCACAACATAATCAATGGCTAATAACAAATCATAACCATATATCACATGGATCACCCATATAATGATAGCGCCCTCACTAAATGGTACAATAGAGGGTGACGTCATCCCACAAGAGGGGTATAAAGTACAATAATCCATCTCATGATGACTAGGACATGATAAAATAAGCACATGGTGGGGCTAGGAGGTATAAATCCTTGCTAGCTCACCCCAAGGCACAATGAAATAATAAAATATGTCCAATATAATAATAATGACCAAAACTGTCCTCAGAATCCATGACAGTCAAGCAGTAAATGTCCTCCTGTGATCAATCCGGGCATACCCACATGGTGAAAACTGGCTGGAAGGTAGTGATGCCACCCTGGAAGACCTCTGTGAAAACCAAATGCCAAAACCTTGCCTCAATTGCCCAAATCGATTTCCTCAGTGACCACTTTATCCCATTTTTTAACTGCCTCGGGAACTGTGAAAGTGCCAAAACTGCCTCCTAGGGTGCTAGCGCTGTCCATCTGAGCCCACCAGGCTCTCCGGGAGGGGGGATAAATGGTAATAACAAGTGGCTGGACCACCCCCCCCATCATCAGCGCCCTAGGTGAACTGGCCTCTCGGGGCCCCTGCTGCTCAGGCTGGGAAATCAGCCCCAAATCTGGTCAACAAGTGTAAAACTGCATCAATCACTGTCAGAAGTGCCCGGAACTGAAAGATAAGTGTCTCAATGGATCCAGAAGACCCAAATCCACTAGGAATGAGTACTCATACACCCTGGGTTGCCCTAATGGGCCAGCTGTAGGGTCCACCATATATGGACAATGTATAATCTGCTGATCTGTAATAATAATAACCTGCTGAACTGGATCAAACATCATCTGTATCATATGTCCATCATATGATATCATCATCAAACATGTGGGACCATAAATCATCACCAATAATCATCATACATGGTCCATATCATCACGGATCCCAAGAATATATATAATCAAGGATAAATCACATCAGTAGACTAAGACAATGCTTCTTTAATCACTTCATAGCTAAGCTCAAAGTATAAATTCCATTCAGTGGCATTAATCAAGTTAATATATTCCGTGATTATATAAAATTACTTGCACCCTATTTCATATGACAAACTTACCCATTGGACATGGTCAAACTGCTAGTGAAGGATGAAAGCTAGGAGCAAGGTTGGGCCAAGGGTTTGACTTGTCTAACTTAACTTAAAAATACTTTGGACTGGGAGAAGGGGGAAACTACAAACTCTGTGCTGGACAAAAGAACACGGGGAATGGCTGTGCCTCACAAATGGATAAGTTGTTTAGAGAGTGCTTATTCAACTTAGGCATCATGTCTACATCAAGTTGATCCAAGTTCATTAGGATCATTCAATTTATTTCCATGGCCTTTTTGGCCTACATAACCCTTCGGATTTCAGATGTGCTGAGAAGCACAACTAGTTGCAGCTTGCATCCAGGGCATGTTTTTTATATATTCACAAGGTCAGCAATTGTTTAGATAAAGCTTTTAAGAACTATTGCTTTTTGGACCTTTCTTTATACTCTTCGAGGAGTATTTTTAGCTTTTCATTGCTCTTGCCCTTTTTTGTTTCCATGGGCGAATTTATTTAGTTTCCACAGGTAGAACATGAGCTTTCAGTTTTAGCCAACAACATCTCAAGTGACTAGGGGGAGTTCGAGCCAAGGCCTACAATCCAACTCACCAAAGGCAAGTTCTGTCACCAACTCAGAGCCGAGACACTGAATAAACAGGGATGCGGTCCAAACACAGAGGTAGAAAAATAGGGAAGTCCTCAGTATCAGAAAGTCAAATGAGATAAGTCAGGGTTTAAAGTCAAACAGGAAGGTCATGTATGGATGGAGACAAATGGATATGGAGCCTACACTAGCAGACAACTGGTGTCGGGAAAGACCATGTCTATGTAAGGTGAAATACCAGTAAGTTTTGTTAGATGACCTAAAAGTGCTAGCAATTGTCCATTTTAAGGTTTACAGTTCATTTTAAGTAGTTTGCCACATCAGGAATAATATACCAAGCACATGCTATAATCATGACTAAATCAACAAGCTAATAATCCACAGTCAGTGAGAACATATCCATAGATCATACAACATCATCATAATAGCAATCATCATGCATCATCTGAAACACTGCTGAAGTACATCTCTAGGCACTGAACTGAAACTGTAATGGGATAAGTGGTCACATCAGTCCTCAAATCTGAACTCTCAAGGCTCAGCCTTGACACAAGGTCAAACAATATCTGAATAATGTACTGCTCTGATTATGAGTGATCCAATATATATATATAGCCATGCTCTGGAATAAATGAAGCTCTGGAATGTGCAGATATCTGCTGTACAAGAATAGTAGCCCTGCTACTATGGTGTGATAACAGGTGGCTTGCCCATACCTGAATTTGGGCAGCCATACCTCCCATTCCCCAAGGCATTAACTACCTCAACCAACTCTTGGGAGAAATGAATGATTGGGTACAAAAGTCAACATGGGTAGTTGAGGGTTCATGGGTTCTCTCATTGACATTTGGCTTGACTTGATTGGATCCAAGGTTTGAATGTTTCCCTCCTAATTCCTTGTAAAAATCATGCCCCTATCTCTTGTTGCATTGCATAGCTAGTTGTGGGTATTTTATTAAAATGCATATTTACATGATATTTGAAATTCCAATGTGCCTGGCTAGCACGTAGACCATATGCATCACTAAATCGATGGTGGGGCCTTGGCCTTGAGCTCCTCACCATGATTTTATAACAATATTACACCATTTACATTTGAATGTAATGGGGTCAAAATGGGGACATTACATATCTTCTCTCTCGAGCCCAGAGTATATATATAAATGATAAGTACAATATAGGATTACCTCAAAGGTAACTCAATCCCTGAACCGGACAAACTCTAGATCTGCATGCATCAGCTGATGCATGCACTAGAAGAGTAAGCCCTAACTGGTAAACTGGATCTGAGTGTCTCTGCAGGTGCCTCTGACTGATCTGCCTCTCTGTATCACACTGCTCTGATCTGCTCTCTTTGAAGACTGTCCTCTGAATAATTTGACCTCCACTGCATGCAGAAGTGCACCCTCCCCTCTGGATGTCTAATGCTCGTACCAGACCGGATCTCAGCAGATCTGAGCGTTGATCGTCCCTAACCTTCCTCAAATGCCGAGGCAAGGCTATCCTAGAAGTCTCAGACTTTGAATCGATCAATCCAACTCCAAACGAGCTCCTCCTTCCTTGGGAAATGCGCCCTCCTCCAAGGGAACACGTCCTCCTCTAAACTGAGCAGAATGCTCTCTGATGGACTCTCTCAGTCCATAGACCTAGGTGCCTAGTGACTCTGGAGTTGAAGGTCACTGATCCAGCTCAGATCTAACCTTCCTAGCTCCTGCAGTAGCTCCTCTCTCTCTCAGAAAGTCGCCCTGCATGCACAACTGCGCCCTCCTCTCTCCAACGCTATCACTCTCTGATAATACAATTGAGCAACCTCATCCGGTGACCCCCCGTGTCTATAAATAATCTCACCGAAGAATTAGGTTTTCCAAAACCCTAATTCTCGGTGACTTTTGCAAGCATCTACTGATCGTTGACAGGTCATGCAAAACTCATGCATGCAAAGGTCAAAACACTCCAGAAGGTCCGCATGCAGCCACCATTGGACTCATGCCACTGAGTAGAGTGCATCTCACCCTCTACTCTATACTGATGCCTATGCAGCTAATGTACCTCCATGTAAGGCATCTGAACCATGGAGGACATCCCGAAGTTACCACACTCTAACACTCCTTCTTAACGAGGGAAGTCCTACCACTGATGCCTGGATCCATCAAGTCCCTTGCTGCTGACATTGATCTAACTGACCTGCCTATCACTGCTCTCTGACCTGAAGAACTTTGATCAATCTCCATAAGTGTGGCTTCAGAAGAAGCCCCCTGATCAACCGTTGCTGATTCTGTTAGTGCACTCTGACTCAGACTCCCTCTGAGTCTCTGCTACTGTAACCAATCCTGAAGATTGCTGTCAAGTGGATCTACTGCTCTGTAGATCATCTGTCTATGTCCCTGAGTTGACTCAGCTTTGTAAGTCAACTCCCTCTATCTCTGAGCTGACTCAGCTCTCTCCTGAGCCAAGTCCATCTCAACCATCTCATACCAGCTCAATCTCTGACTGGTACCTGCATGAGCAGCATGCTCATCCATCTGATATGAGCCCAAGGGCTCAATCTCTTGAGACTCATAACTGTCAAGAGCATCTCCCTCATCCATTTGAACTCCAAAATCACTCCCTTGATCCTCATCATGGTGAGCATCTCGCCCACCCATCTGCTGAACAGATTCACCCCTCTTGGACTCATCTCTGCTATGAGAATCCCGCTCATCATCCTCCTCTGCATTTGAAGAGGATGTACTTAGCCATCCTGATGTGCCCGAAGTAGGCTGCCCATGAACCAAGTATTCACCGTTGATGCTGTGACCCAACAAGACTGGGCCTACTCCTCTAGGATAGGTGAAGAACTGATCTCGCTGAAACACTACTGAGTAGCCAACAGCTGCCAAAGCTGCCACTGAGAGGACACTCCCTCTCAATCCTGGAACAAAGAGCATTCCTGAAACCTCCAGGAGCTCCCCACGGTCAAGCATAAATCTCACTCTGCCCACTCCAGTAACCAAATGGTCAACCCCCTACACATCTTGAGCCAACTACAAGGGTGTATGCTCTAAAATCAGGAATGCATCTTGCACTCCTGTCATGTGATTGCTGAGAGTGCTGTCCACTCTCCACCTCTGGTCAAACTGAGCCTCTGGTAGGCTACTATCATGTCCTAACTGAACTGAGGCTAATGAGAACTCCTCAAACCGAGAAGTGAACTCATCAACCTCCTCCGTTGCTGCCACCTGCTCGTCCTTCGTCTGCTTCCCCTTCTTCTTATGCAGACATTGTCCCGCATAATGTCCATAATCGTTGCAGGCAAAGCATTTGATCTTGCTCATATCCTTCTTCTGTCTGCCTCTCTGTTTCCTGCTTGTTGCAAGAGCCACATCCTCCTCCTCTGGAGTAGCAGAAGCTGAACCATGTATGTACCCTCTCCGGATCTCCTCCTGTGTGAAATCATCCCACAGACGATCCCACTTGGGAAGGTTCTCTCGAGCTATGATAAACTGAATGAACACTGCCCATGGCACAGTCATGCCATTCAAGGCCTGTCGAACCAACTCACTATCCTCTACCTTCTCACCAACTGCTCCCAACTCATCTCTCACTTGAGTTATCTTGGTGAGATAGGTCATCATGCTCTCATCCTTCCCCATCTTGATGCTGCTCAGCTTCTCCCTGAGAACCATCTTTCTATTTGCATTGGAGCTCTGGTACAGACGAGTCAATGCATCCCACATCTCAAACACATTGTCCTTGGTAGAGACATGTGGGATGATATGATCCTTGATCGCATCAAGAAGGATCCTCTAAGCCTTCACATTCTTCTTATCATACACTGCTTTGGCAGTGGCATCAGACGGAACAGTAACGGGATTTGCCGTTGTACTGTTCACAACATCCCATAGCTCACTCTCTTTCAGCAAGAGAGTAATACGTGCCCTCCATGCACTATAGTTGGAGGCCCCATCCAACCAGTCCTCCACCCTCAAACTGGTAGCCATACTCTCACAACTGAAAAACTGTAACCCACAGTGAACAAGAGTCTCTCCTGATCACAGATCTGGTAGATCTATCACAGATCTAACCACTGAACCCACTGATCCGATAGATCTGACCTCTACAACCCCAGATCTGAACTGTGTTGTTCAAATCTGGTAGATTTGGTCTCTATCTCCACAGATCTACTAGATCTATCTCAGATCTAGTCACCAACACCACAGATTTATGTGTGACTACCCACTCTGACCCTCAACAGGGCTCTGATACCATGTAAATCTTAGATTCAGAGATCACTACTCCCTCTGAATCACCCTGAGATCTCAAGCAGTTTGAGTCTCGATATCAATATATGCACATATAAATATAAACTCAACAGCTAGATCTACATTACCAAACTGAAACACATGCAATCACACAAAGAACACCAAATATACCCTGGAAACCCCAAATGGGGAAAACCAACAATCTGTGGGGCTATCTTCTCTCTCGAACCCAGAGCATATATATAAATGACAAGTACAATACAGGATTACCTCAAAGGTAATGTTATCACCTAAACTGTAGTTACCCCTATGGAAGGATCCAGTCATGGATGGCAATAGGGAAGGGCAACTTGAAAGGTGCAACCACGATCACCTCGACCTCCAATGTATATGGTTGTCACGCCAGTCGAGGCAACCTTCACTTTATGTTATCTAGCCCAGACAACAAAGGGGGAGACCCGATCTACTCCCGACAGGAGAGATCAAAACCAAGACACCAAATCAGGGTATTTCTAAGTGAAGTTAGGTGTATGGTTTATCCTAGACCTTATAGGTTGAAGTCACAAGCCAAGTGAGGGGTTCAATAGGTATAGCTTTGGTTCATAGTTGATGTGAGAGTGACTTACAATGTTTAAAGTGAGATCTAGGGCTAGTGTACTAGGTCAATGTCAAAAGATCCACTGCCTTGGGAACCGTGTCCAATGCAGGGTTGTTTAGGGGTCAGACTGGGGCTAACTAGTACATGAGACAATCTTGACCATAGTCCATGATGTCCTCAAAGGTATAGTTCACCATGCAAAAGTCAAACCACAAGTCAATCCAACAATCTAGGAGAGTGGGTTGACTTGGAGATAAACCAGTGCCTTGGGAATTGGGAAGTGGAGTCAAAGTAGGGTTGACTTTATGGTTTAGGACTCCTACAACATGAGATAAGTGGACAGTATAGGCCTTGATGGATAAATGTGTCTAGATCTAGGTTTGACCCAAGTGGACCACAATCCCTAAAAACAAGGAATGCAGTCCCCAAGGCAAGATTTGACAAAGTGACAGTCTAGACCTAGGTTTTGAATTATTTTGAATCCGGATCTGCAAAAATCTCAAGTACCCAGTTCCTCGAAGTGAGTGAACTCACTTCTCCAAGGTGGTGCGACTTTCCCTAAGGAGGCTTGAATCGGGGTTTAGGTGGGTCAAATCATGTCGGATGGCATCCAAACTTTAGATCCGGGTAGATCAGTCAAGTAGGGATATGGACCTATAATTTTGTGGCAATCCACCGGTTAGATCTTTGTAGATCTAAGTTTTAGTGTTCCAAGTGGTCCAAAATGGGGATTAAATCCCTTAAAATGTGGAATGGGGCCCACAAGGTGATTTTCAAGAAAGGGACAACCTGGGTATATGTTATTTGATGTGTAGATGTCAAATCAAGTGAAATCTCAAACACCCATCGCTTAGATCTAGGTCAACCTGCTCAAATGGTGAAGTGCGCCTTCCTTGGGAGAAGCTAGGTTGGCTTGGGAGAGGGGTCAAACGGAAGCCAATCCACACCAAACTATAGATCCGGGATGCCGTGGATGCTATAGAGGTGGGTTTTCAATATCAAGCCCAACAACCCACTAGATCTTAGTAGATCTGACAAAATGTAAAATGAGGGTTTTGTAGTATTTAGGGTTTTAACAATTTATGAATTATGTCAATGGATTGGATAAAGGAAAGAGAAACAAACCTGTGGATCTTACCTGGATAACCTTGTAGATGCCTTGATGATGATGATCTATGCAAACCCGATCAATTTGGAAGCTTTGAGGTAGTCTCTATGCAAATCGATTTTGTCCAAGAAGCCAATGCGCCCTCTCTCCTGCACAATCAAACGTCAACAATATCAGATTTGATGCATCAAGAGATAAGACTAATGCCACAAAAGAAGTAACAGAAAGATAGCATAGATCACAATGATACTAATGATAACCCCCTGATACAAGCGAATGCCAAGAAAGTCGATTTGAAGAAGCCTTGCAAAATCGCCCTTGTTGAAGTCGCCCTCCTGTAGACAAACAATGATTTCCAAAAATAGATAGATCTTACCACAATTTCCAAATGCTAGGTTGCAATAGACTTTCCAATCACCATCTAAGAACACCAGATGCAAAGGAGACCACAAGAATTTCCACAAGAATATTTTTCTATACCAATAATCCAAGAGCCAAAGACCCTTTACAATGAGAGGCTCTCTCCTTTAAATAGGAAGGAGAGGCACCAAAACCCTAACCACTTTTTGAATGAGTGGCTAAGATTAAAAGATACAAATGTCTAATCAATGGTTGAGATGAGCTCAACAACATAGTACATGGATCACACATAAAATATAACATAAGTGGACAAAGTCGCCCTAGGAGAGGGGAATCCCACCAAATCATGATGACAAAATATCATAAGAGGCTCATGGTGGGTCCAAGGGGTAATTTTATCCCTCCTTGGTCAATCCCCATGGCACAATAACCAATAAACAATCATGAAAGTACCAAATCGTGCCTCCAAGGTAAAGTAGTGTATCTCCAAGGTGAAGTCGTGGTCCTCAAAGACCTCAAAAAATCCACAGAAAGTGCCATAAGTGATGGATGCGGTCCCCGATGAAGCTGAAACTGCAGGAGGAGGTGTGGAAGGTCCCGATCTATCATCACTGATCATCCCATGCCATAACTTTGCCTCAGTAGCCCAAATCGATTTCCTCAATAGCCATTTCTACCAATCCTGAACTGCCTCGGGAAACGTGAAACTGCCCAAACTGCCTCCTGGAGTGATGGCGCTGTCAAGGTGAGGGTACCAATGTGTCCGGGAGGGGGGTAATATGGTAAAAACAAGTGGCTGGACCACCCCCTCCATCATCAGCGCCCTAGGTCAACCAGATAAAAGTCATCTCTGCTCTGACAGGGCCTCCAACAGACCAAAACTGCACTAGGACAGCCTACTGAGGCTAAATCATCACTGTAAGTGCCCGGAACTGAAAACAAACTGTCCCATTGGACTCAGAAGGTCCAAATCCATCCAAGATGTGTACTCATACACCATATGAATCTCTGCATGATCAAGATAAATATCCAATGTACCGGAACAAGGCCAATAATAATGATCTGTAAATGACCAAACACTGCTGTATCCCAAGAATCATCATCATAACCCTGTAGCTGCTGCATAGAATCATCCTGTATGTGTACATGGACCATATATCATCTATCCATATCATCATAAGGTCCAACATCTCATGTCCCATGGTCCTCCATGGTCAAACTAGGTCTAACCAAGACCAAATACAACTCAGAGTATCATCCATAGCTGCTGCAAGGTGTCAAGGTCAATACATGCTTTACAATTTATTCAAATAGCTTCTATAACACAGAGTAATCATGACTGGCGATCTAAATCCAAATATATAGTGTCGTTAGTTATTATTATTACTCAGACTAGACTTTCAGGACCATACTCACTTCATAGTTGTGATCAATTTGCTAGTGAAGGGTGAAGGATGAAATAAATGGCTAGGCTAAGGGATGACTTGACTGACTTGACTTTGTGACACTTTGGCAAGGGAAAGGGAATACACACCATAGTATATACTGAATGAGCAATAACACAGGGAATGGCGGTGTCTCACAAATGGATGAGTTGTTTAAAGAGGGTTTATTCACCTTCACAGATGCGCACAATCCATAATACAAACAAGGCCAGCAATTGTTTAGATATAACATTTAAGTTCCATTGCTTTTTGGGCCTGAGGTTTCCATAGCCTTGATCTATGTGTGTTTACAAACACATTGCATAGATTTACATTTATTTAGGCTTTCTGCTGCAGGTGTGTTTTTAAGGCACTTGTTTACCTGAGCACTTCTAGGTGTGTCATGGACAACTTGTTTACCTAGGTATTTATTTTTCCAAAAGATATAACATTTTATTTTTCATGGCCATTTTCAATTGGCATTTCTTTCACATACAAGATATGGCATTTCATTTTTCAGGTTTTGTATTCATGGCAGCACTAAAAGTTTCAGGTTTAGCCAACACAACTTTAGTGACTAGGGGGAATTCTCAAGGAACTCCAACTCACCATAGGTAAGTTTTGTCACCAACTCAGAGCCGAGACACAATAAACAGGGAAGCTCATCCAATACAGAGGCTACAGTGGGGAAAGGTCCTCCATGCCACTAGTCAAGTAGTAAGTCAGGGTGATAATCTAAAAGGTAGGCCATGGATGGATGAAGACAATGAAAAGATGAAGCCAACACTAGCAAGCCATGGTATGGTTGAATGATCACCTCTATTCTCCCTAAGGAGGGTATGTACCAATGAGTATGAATAGTGAACTTCTAAATCTGAGTAGGGACAGTAATATATATATAATAGGTCAACCAGGTCCAAATATCTATATGATCGCCAGATCATGACACTAAGTGCTAAGACATGCTATAAGAATAAGTATAAAAGCAATCTAACCATAATACCATGATATACCTGCTGAGTCATATACCTGAAAGCTCATCAACCTGTACCATCATCTGTCCTCTGAGACTGCTGCTGTAACTCTGGGCACTACTGTCTGCTCTGTACCAATGGCATAATGGCTATATCGGGCATCTCTCTGAGTGTCCCGAAACTCAGTCATGGCATGGGGAATATAACTGCTGTCCACAATCTGATAGTGATCCAATATAAATGCTCATCTCGGCATCTCAAATGCAAGGGAACTGCCTGAATAGTGTACTGGAATGAGAAAAATAATGTATGGTAGCCCGGCTACTATATATGTGATAACATCTGGCTCCGGCTGGGACAAGTGCTCGGCTGAAGTGAGCGCTTGAGAACCTCAGAATCTCTGGTCCTCGAACTCTGCTACTCGAATCCATGATCCAGCACTCTACCATTTTATTTCCAGCTTTTATTCTTGCAACCTATTTTCTGCATTCACAAACATCTAAACAAAATACCTCATGCCGCATGTGTGGGAAAAATAATAAAATCAACTGAAATAAAATCTACTCTATGTCAGAAATATAAATGCATAAAATATAAATGCAGAAAGTAAATTAACATAATTTGCAAAATTTGAGTTTTATTGTGCAGGAAAAGAAAAAGTGACAGGTACTCAGTTAAACTAGGAGCTTACAAAGGAGCTTAGAGACTAAAAAGGTGCCAGACTCAATGGCTGAAAAGACTAGCTACTGCCTAAGTAGGCTTATTTGGTTTCCTACCTACCCTACTCTACCAGGCAATGCAAGCAGAGAAATCCCAACTATGTGGGATCAGGGATGTGATCCCTTAAGTCCCTCTGATGGACAGGATATAAGATACGTCGTCCACTACCAGTGGTCAGAAAGCACATGCCATCAATGCATCGCTCTACTGTGAAAGGTCCAACCCATATGTCATCAGCTTGTCCCGATCTTATATGCAATAAATGGTTGGGAATGATGACTTGACTTCCTGTATGAAAATTATTTCTATTGACTGACTCAGGAATAACTCCAATGTTACGAATAGGTATGGGATGGATTTCAGCAGGGTTTTGCGGTTGAGGTGTGACAATCCTCGAGTTTCTTCTAGAAGGAACTGCCTCCATTCTGGGTGGACCACCATCTAAAGAAATAGCAACTGTGCCAACAAGGATTTCCCTAACTTCCCTTCTTGTTTCTTGGATTTCCTCATTTGGCTCTTCCCCATGGGGAGACATAATTCTTTTAACAACCTCACCTACAGTCAAGAAGTCTCTATGTTCTTCCAAAGGAAGTGGCTCTTTAGATATGACAGTGTTATGACTAGAACCTTCCCCTGAAGGAACAGGTACAACCATGTTTTCCAGTCTGGGAGAAACTGACTCGGAATGAAATGTATAGGAAGTAGGAATGTGAGAAAGATCATGAGCATGATGACTAGATGACTCAGACGGTAGGAGGAAACTAGGGATATGCGGATATGTAGATAAAGCATGGCTTTGAGGCTCTGAAGGAGTTTGAAAAATAGCAAAGTTATTTAGATTATAGTCTCCTTCAGGAGCATCATTAATCAGGGCATCCTCTTCCCAACTTAGAGAGTTATCATGGACTTGAATAAGATTACCGTCTTCTAGAGATAGATGAGATAAAGAATCTTCTGTATCGGAATAATAAGTAGCTTCAGGCTCTTCGTTTGTTTCAACCCTAGTAGATGTTGCAAGATTGTTTTCCCATGGGTAAATAGGTGCAAGCCCTTGTCTTTCTCTCTCTCTATTGTGATCGGTCAAGGCAAACCACTCCCTAACAGTGAAAGGAATTCTTTCTCCCCTCCTAATATCATCAAACTCATCTTCATGTATTGGGTTTTCAATGTTCTCCTCATTGTGTGTTTGTTCATTGAGGTTTTCTATTGGGAGAATTTGTTCAATGCTTTGATCATCTAGCAGACTCTTATCTCTTCCTAGACTTCTTATGTCATCCTCAATCCCTTCAAGTGTGTGATTTTCTATAGCAGGTTCTTGAATGGTTTCATTGTTTTGTTCGTGATCTTGGGGTTGATTTTCATCTATTTCCTCAACAACATCATTTCTAATTATTTCAATCATTTGCTTGTCTTCCCAAAAAGAATCAGAATCTGCCATGACCATACACATACTTTGATCAACTTCATACAATTCATCCTCATCTTCAACAAGGTTAGTTTTGGCATTATTTAATAATTCATCCCCGTATGTGTTTTTTAACCCTTCATCAAAAGATTCAACATGTTCATTATAACAAGGCTCTCTGTTAACCCGAATCAAAGCTCCATCAGGGTTGGGAACACAAATAAATGATAAATCCATCATAAGGTATCCACCTAGGCCAGCTGCCCATTTTCTAGATAAAAGCATTCCATATGCTGGGGGTAAGTCAATGACAACTACATCCATCATAGTAGAAATGTCTGAACATGCGAAAAGATCAGCTCTAAGGTTTTTTATCAAACCATAAGATGGCACTCGTCGGGAATCTATACCACAGACATTTCCATAAGGTCTAGTCACTTCAAGTCCCATTTCCTTCATAACTTGTAAAGGCATAACATTCATCGCTGCTCCAGAATCCAACATACAATTATGAAGGAGCATGTTTTGAATGTGCAAGGTAAGGTAAAAGGGGGAGTGACCACCGCTTTTTCTTTCATAAATGGCTGAATGGATGTTTATTGGTGGATCCTTCTCTGTTTCACTAGGTTGTGTTCCACTAAGCTTTTGGATGTGACATGACTCTAGGACCGGTTCAGGAGTTTTCTCTTGGCCAATACCATTGAAAAAATCCTCTACTTGGCATCTAACAGAGGGCACTTTCATTAACTCGGTGACAGGGATATTACACATTATCTTGCTTAGTTCTTTCTTCATATCAATCTTAAGATCATAATCATCTATGGCAAGATCTTCTTCTTCCTTTTTATCCTCATCAATCTTTTTATGTTTATCAAGGAAAGAAGGCTGGGAGGTGGTTCCTCGTTTGTATATTTGATACTTTGGTTGCTCTTTAGTTTTTGGGAGTTCTAAGGCACAACATGTGGAGCTAGGTTCTTCAATAACATCATCTTCTTGCTCCCATGGCTCTTCTTCTAAAAGGATTCTTCCAAAGTCTTCATCATAAGATAAGTCATTTATAAAGTTGATGTTTTCTGGTTGGTTATCATGGTCAATGGTGTCAGAGGGTATCTCTTCTTCTTCATCACACCAATTGACTTCCTTCTTTTCAGAGTTTTCTGGATATTCAGGTCGTCGCCTATCCCTATCCCCATCAGGCCTTCTATTATTATTCCAGTAAGGTTTAGGGCCATAAGGATTTCTATGTCTCTCAGGGTCATTCAAACTTGCCACATTCTTAGTCAGGACAGTTAATTGTTTCATCATTTCTTGCATGACTTCTAGAGTGTCCTTGGATTCCTTTGGCATACTCACAGGTTCCTTTGGTTTTCGGAGTCTAGGGTCAGATCTGGAAGTGGATGGGGTAAATTGATCGAAAAAGTTTTGTTTCCCCATGGATGCTACATTTTGTTCAGCCATTTTAGCATTTGATTGAGCGGTCTTTAAGTCATTTGGGTTTTTGTCCTTTAGCTGATAACCAACCCATCCCTCAAAAGCATTCAAGTAGTGAATGACAACTGCTTGATCTTTTGGTCTAATTTCTTCAGGGATAACAGCTACAGTCTTGTCAAATCTTATGTTAAACTCATGGACTGTTTCATTTTCTCTTTTCTTGATGTCAAAAAGTTGGTGTAAGAGAAACTTCCCATCTAACTTTCGGGACCACTCACTGTTTAGCTTGTTGACAAAGTTATCATACCCATCAATGGATGAGGCAGGCAACCTGTCAAACCACTTCCTAACATCTCCTTCCAAGGATGCCAGGAGACCCCTCATGAAAACATCTTCCTCAGATGCTCCATATGCTTCCATGTGTTCCCAAACTTTATCAATATGGTCTTCAATTGATATAGCGGATACTCCATCAAATCTGGGAACCTTTTCAAAATACTTTTCAGGCATGTCATGGGGTGCACCCTGGATTTGGGAAAAGTCTAAAGGAGATGGTTTTGCTTTTCTTCCAAAAATCCTAGGAGCTTGTGGTGGAGGAACATTCTGGTTTCCCGGGTTTGTTCCGGCCATTGGATTTGGTAAGTTTGTGTTTAAGTTTGAACTAGGTGATGAGGGAGGAAACGACTTGATCAAAGGGGATCCTAAAGTTCTGTTTGGAGAATCGTTAACCAATTTCCAAAGGAAGTTTGATGGTTGTGCTTTAGGATCTCTTTTACGATAGGTGATCGGGGTTCCTTCAACTTGATCTAAGTTTACTTTACTTCTTGTGTTGTAAGGATGTAAATGAGCTCGCTCCTCAGCGGAGTCACGATTGGGAGTCGCCAGGTAGATTTAACTCTTCTACCAAGATATGTGTCGTTTGTATATGCGGGAAGGACTAGGGCAAGCTATTGCCTCCCCGGCAGCGGCGCCAAAATGTTAGGCAAAGAGAAAGGGGAGGAGAGCTTTAACAAAAATAATATGTCGAACCAGGGCAAGCCTATGCCTTCCCCGGCAACGGCGCCAAAATGTTAGGCAAAGAGAAAGGGGAGGAGAGCTTTAACAAAAATAATATGTCGAACCAGGGTAAGCCTATGCCTTCCCCGGCAACGGCGCCAAAATGTTAGGCAAAGAGAAAGGGGAGGAGAGCTTTAACAAAAATAATATGTCGAACCAGGGTAAGCCTATGCCTTCCCCGGCAACGGCGCCAAAATGTTATCACCTAAACTGTAGTTACCCCTATGGAAGGATCCAGTCATGGATGGCAATAGGGAAGGGCAACTTGAAAGGTGCAACCACGATCACCTCGACCTCCAATGTATATGGTTGTCACGCCAGTCGAGGCAACCTTCACTTTATGTTATCTAGCCCAGACAACAAAGGGGGAGACCCGATCTACTCCCGACAGGAGAGATCAAAACCAAGACACCAAATCAGGGTATTTCTAAGTGAAGTTAGGTGTATGGTTTATCCTAGACCTTATAGGTTGAAGTCACAAGCCAAGTGAGGGGTTCAATAGGTATAGCTTTGGTTCATAGTTGATGTGAGAGTGACTTACAATGTTTAAAGTGAGATCTAGGGCTAGTGTACTAGGTCAATGTCAAAAGATCCACTGCCTTGGGAACCGTGTCCAATGCAGGGTTGTTTAGGGGTCAGACTGGGGCTAACTAGTACATGAGACAATCTTGACCATAGTCCATGATGTCCTCAAAGGTATAGTTCACCATGCAAAAGTCAAACCACAAGTCAATCCAACAATCTAGGAGAGTGGGTTGACTTGGAGATAAACCAGTGCCTTGGGAATTGGGAAGTGGAGTCAAAGTAGGGTTGACTTTATGGTTTAGGACTCCTACAACATGAGATAAGTGGACAGTATAGGCCTTGATGGATAAATGTGTCTAGATCTAGGTTTGACCCAAGTGGACCACAATCCCTAAAAACAAGGAATGCAGTCCCCAAGGCAAGATTTGACAAAGTGACAGTCTAGACCTAGGTTTTGAATTATTCTGAATCCGGATCTGCAAAAATCTCAAGTACCCAGTTCCTCGAAGTGAGTGAACTCACTTCTCCAAGGTGGTGCGACTTTCCCTAAGGAGGCTTGAATCGGGGTTTAGGTGGGTCAAATCATGTCGGATGGCATCCAAACTTTAGATCCGGGTAGATCAGTCAAGTAGGGATATGGACCTATAATTTTGTGGCAATCCACCGGTTAGATCTTTGTAGATCTAAGTTTTAGTGTTCCAAGTGGTCCAAAATGGGGATTAAATCCCTTAAAATGTGGAATGGGGCCCACAAGGTGATTTTCAAGAAAGGGACAACCTGGGTATATGTTATTTGATGTGTAGATGTCAAATCAAGTGAAATCTCAAACACCCATCGCTTAGATCTAGGTCAACCTGCTCAAATGGTGAAGTGCGCCTTCCTTGGGAGAAGCTAGGTTGGCTTGGGAGAGGGGTCAAACGGAAGCCAATCCACACCAAACTATAGATCCGGGATGCCGTGGATGCTATAGAGGTGGGTTTTCAATATCAAGCCCAACAACCCACTAGATCTTAGTAGATCTGACAAAATGTAAAATGAGGGTTTTGTAGTATTTAGGGTTTTAACAATTTATGAATTATGTCAATGGATTGGATAAAGGAAAGAGAAACAAACCTGTGGATCTTACCTGGATAACCTTGTAGATGCCTTGATGATGATGATCTATGCAAACCCGATCAATTTGGAAGCTTTGAGGTAGTCTCTATGCAAATCGATTTTGTCCAAGAAGCCAATGCGCCCTCTCTCCTGCACAATCAAACGTCAACAATATCAGATTTGATGCATCAAGAGATAAGACTAATGCCAAAAAAGAAGTAACAGAAAGATAGCATAGATCACAATGATACTAATGATAACCCCCTGATACAAGCGAATGCCAAGAAAGTCGATTTGAAGAAGCCTTGCAAAATCGCCCTTGTTGAAGTCGCCCTCCTGTAGACAAACAATGATTTCCAAAAATAGATAGATCTTACCACAATTTCCAAATGCTAGGTTGCAATAGACTTTCCAATCACCATCTAAGAACACCAGATGCAAAGGAGACCACAAGAATTTCCACAAGAATATTTTTCTATGCCAATAATCCAAGAGCCAAAGACCCTTTACAATGAGAGGCTCTCTCCTTTAAATAGGAAGGAGAGGCACCAAAACCCTAACCACTTTTTGAATGAGTGGCTAAGATTAAAAGATACAAATGTCTAATCAATGGTTGAGATGAGCTCAACAACATAGTACATGGATCACACATAAAATATAACATAAGTGGACAAAGTCGCCCTAGGAGAGGGGAATCCCACCAAATCATGATGACAAAATATCATAAGAGGCTCATGGTGGGTCCAAGGGGTAATTTTATCCCTCCTTGGTCAATCCCCATGGCACAATAACCAATAAACAATCATGAAAGTACCAAATCGTGCCTCCAAGGTAAAGTAGTGTATCTCCAAGGTGAAGTCGTGGTCCTCAAAGACCTCAAAAAATCCACAGAAAGTGCCATAAGTGATGGATGCGGTCCCCGATGAAGCTGAAACTGCAGGAGGAGGTGTGGAAGGTCCCGATCTATCATCACTGATCATCCCATGCCATAACTTTGCCTCAGTAGCCCAAATCGATTTCCTCAATAGCCATTTCTACCAATCCTGAACTGCCTCGGGAAACGTGAAACTGCCCAAACTGCCTCCTGGAGTGATGGCGCTGTCAAGGTGAGGGTACCAATGTGTCCGGGAGGGGGGTAATATGGTAAAAACAAGTGGCTGGACCACCCCCTCCATCATCAGCGCCCTAGGTCAACCAGATAAAAGTCATCTCTGCTCTGACAGGGCCTCCAACAGACCAAAACTGCACTAGGACAACCTACTGAGGCTAAATCATCACTGTAAGTGCCCGGAACTGAAAACAAACTGTCCCATTGGACTCAGAAGGTCCAAATCCATCCAAGATGTGTACTCATACACCATATGAATCTCTGCATGATCAAGATAAATATCCAATGTACCGGAACAAGGCCAATAATAATGATCTGTAAATGACCAAACACTGCTGTATCCCAAGAATCATCATCATAACCCTGTAGCTGCTGCATAGAATCATCCTGTATGTGTACATGGACCATATATCATCTATCCATATCATCATAAGGTCCAACATCTCATGTCCCATGGTCCTCCATGGTCAAACTAGGTCTAACCAAGACCAAATACAACTCAGAGTATCATCCATAGCTGCTGCAAGGTGTCAAGGTCAATACATGCTTTACAATTTATTCAAATAGCTTCTATAACACAGAGTAATCATGACTGGCGATCTAAATCCAAATATATAGTGTCGTTAGTTATTATTATTACTCAGACTAGACTTTCAGGACCATACTCACTTCATAGTTGTGATCAATTTGCTAGTGAAGGGTGAAGGCTGAAATAAATGGCTAGGCTAAGGGATGACTTGACTGAATTGACTTTGTGACACTTTGGCAAGGGAAAGGGAATACACACCATAGTATATACTGAATGAGCAATAACACAGGGAATGGCGGTGTCTCACAAATGGATGAGTTGTTTAAAGAGGGTTTATTCACCTTCACAGATGCGCACAATCCATAATACAAACAAGGCCAGCAATTGTTTAGATATAACATTTAAGTTCCATTGCTTTTTGGGCCTGAGGTTTCCATAGCCTTGATCTATGTGTGTTTACAAACACATTGCATAGATTTACATTTATTTAGGCTTTCTGCTGCAGGTGTGTTTTTAAGGCACTTGTTTACCTGAGCACTTCTAGGTGTGTCATGGACAACTTGTTTACCTAGGTATTTATTTTTCCAAAAGATATAACATTTTATTTTTCATGGCCATTTTCAATTGGCATTTCTTTCACATACAAGATATGGCATTTCATTTTTCAGGTTTTGTATTCATGGCAGCACTAAAAGTTTCAGGTTTAGCCAACACAACTTTAGTGACTAGGGGGAATTCTCAAGGAACTCCAACTCACCATAGGTAAGTTTTGTCACCAACTCAGAGCCGAGACACAATAAACAGGGAAGCTCATCCAATACAGAGGCTACAGTGGGGAAAGGTCCTCCATGCCACTAGTCAAGTAGTAAGTCAGGGTGATAATCTAAAAGGTAGGCCATGGATGGATGAAGACAATGAAAAGATGAAGCCAACACTAGCAAGCCATGGTATGGTTGAATGATCACCTCTATTCTCCCTAAGGAGGGTATGTACCAATGAGTATGAATAGTGAACTTCTAAATCTGAGTAGGGACAGTAATATATATATAATAGGTCAACCAGGTCCAAATATCTATATGATCGCCAGATCATGACACTAAGTGCTAAGACATGCTATAAGAATAAGTATAAAAGCAATCTAACCATAATACCATGATATACCTGCTGAGTCATATACCTGAAAGCTCATCAACCTGTACCATCATCTGTCCTCTGAGACTGCTGCTGTAACTCTGGGCACTACTGTCTGCTCTGTACCAATGGCATAATGGCTATATCGGGCATCTCTCTGAGTGTCCCGAAACTCAGTCATGGCATGGGGAATATAACTGCTGTCCACAATCTGATAGTGATCCAATATAAATGCTCATCTCGGCATCTCAAATGCAAGGGAACTGCCTGAATAGTGTACTGGAATGAGAAAAATAATGTATGGTAGCCCGGCTACTATATATGTGATAACAGGTAACTCAATCCTTGAACCAGACAGACTCTAGATCTACATGCATCAACTGATGCATGCACTGGAAGAGTAAGCCATAACTGGTAAACTGAATCTGAGTGTCTCTGTAGGTGCCTCTGACTGATCTGCCTCTCTGTATCACACTGCTCTGATCTACTCTCTTTGAAGACTGCCCTCTGAAGAATTCGACCTCCACTGCATGCAGAAGTGCACCCTCCCCTCTGGATGTCTGATGCTCGTACCGGACCGGATCTCAGCAAATCTGAGCTCTGATCATCCCTAACCTTCCTCAAATGCCGAGGCAAGGCTATCCTGGAAGTCTCAAACTCTGAATCGGTCAATCCAGCTCCAAACGAGCTCCTCCCTCCTTGGGAAATGTGCCCTCCTCCAAACTGAGCAGAATGCTCTCTGATGGACTCTCTCAGTCCATAGACCTGGGTGCCTAGTGACTCTGGAGCTGAAGGTCACTGATCCAGCTCAGATCTGACCTTCCTAGCTCCTGCAGCAACTCATCTCTCTCTCAGAAAGTCGCCCTGCATGCACAACTGCGCCCTCCTCTCTCCAGCACTATCACTCTCTAATAATACAACTAAGCAACCTCATTCGGTGATCCCCTTCCTCTATAAATAATCTCACCGAAGAATTAGGTTTTCCAAAACCCTAATTCTCGGTGCATGCAAAAGTCACTTTTGCATGCATCTACTGATCGCTGACAGGTCATGCAAAACTCATGCATGCAAAGGTCAAAACACTCTGGAAGGTCCGCATGCAGCCACCACTGGACTCATGTCACTGAGTAGAGTGCATCTCACCCTCTACTCTATACTAATGCCTATGCAGCTAATGTACCTCCATGTAAGGCATCTGAACCATGGAGGACATCTCGAAGTTACCACACTCTAACACCAATGTGCTCAAGTGAATAAACATGGATCTTTCTAGACCAGTACTAAGATATTGAACAATTTTAACTCATGTCTCAAATGTCTATAAATAACTTTACATTATTCCTATTGGTTGATATAGCAATTTAGGGTCATAAATGAGATCAAACTCAAAATACCAAATACTTAGAAAGTTTGATGTTAGTTTAAAACTTTAAACTTCAAACAATCAAGTTTATTCACATGGGAATTAAGCAGTAGTTACCATCTAAAAAATTGTAGAGGTTCCCAAATACTAAGCACTCCTTGGAGCAATAATAGAGATGGAGTTGGAACAAGGAATTAGAAAAAGATTGAATCTCATCGTTAATGAAACTATTGGTGCTTTGTACATCTATAGATAAGCAATTTTCCTTTACAAACACATACAATGGGAAGGAGTTGTAGGTCAAATTTACAAAACATACCATGACACCAGAGTCGTGTATAGTTAGTGAAGGGTTGCTTCAGGTCACACAAACCCAATTTATGTATAACATGGACATAGGGGTGTGAGCAAATTTAAAAGGATTGAATTTCATGACACTAATAGAGGCTTCAGAGGCTAAAATAGTTTAAGCTATGAAATTAATCAATTATGTTGTGTTTCAATGTTTTAAAATTTCTTCAATATTATTTTTTTAATATATTTTGGTTTAATTTTTGTATATATATATATATAATTGTCGCTTCCAACCTATCATCTCCTGCAAATTTGGGTGAAGCTTTTAGTTGTACAGGATACTCGTACTCATGTATGCAATGTACCCGTGTTCCAAAAACTTGTGTAACATAGCATATTTGTACAACATAAGAAGGGTTAAATGATCAAAATAGGTGGTTCTAAACCCTTGACCTTGTGCACATCAATTGAATATGATCACTATCTTGTTCCTCGAAATCAGGTTGGATGGGGTGTGCATGGAATTGTACAAACTTGATTGGCTTTTGGGGTAGGTGCATAGACCCTCTAGGTTGTGACTTGTTCTAACCTAGCACCATGTTGATTGACCACTGGAACTAGATTAATGGCACACTAAATATTAAACAATCGTCTTGTGCACATAGTTTGGCATGGTGCAAGGAAAATTTTAGTGGCCTAATTTCAGCCATGGGCTAATTTTCCATGTTTTAATCCAAAAATGATTCACCAATTTCTTCTTTTTTAAAAAAAATTTGTCCAAATTCTATAGGATGAAAGTATTTTACTCTAAAAATTGCCAAATTTTTTCTAGAAACTATATAAAATCACCAAACATTTTATGTTTGACATTTTAAGAATCAATATGATTTGCTAAGGTTTTTACACTTTAAGATAAGTATGGATCCTTAAAATTTTTCCTGGTGTGATGAGGGGCAAGTGTTGGTCATGCACTAAGGTTGTGAAAATCAAAAGCACAGGCATACACAACACTTCATGCATTTCCATTACTTCATAAAATGGTTAAATACATAGCGGAGACTTCTCTAGAAAGGACTAACAACTGACTAACTATCTAGATACAATGCACCGAGTTTGACTGTCACAATCTTGGGACTAACCACTTATTGACCTGTCATCTAACTAGCTAGCGGGAGTAATTACTACCCTTCAACACTCCCCCTTAATTATGACCACTAAACAAATAATCAAACTACTGCTAAAACATACTGCCTCTAAGGGATTACATAAAAAAATTGAAATGTGAATGCGTGTTGGTCTATGTCTCAGCTAGGCTTACAACTTTATTCAAACATCTTCATTTTCACTTTCTTTGCTGCTATGTGCTGATGCAACTTCTTTATGTACTTTCTACTCCAAACTTTGAAAATTTCAATGCTTTTCTTTTCTTCTTGCTCCATACTTTGAACTTTGGATATCTCTTCTTCTTGCTGCTACTTGGCTTCAGCCATTTCTTCTTCTTGAATCTGGGAGGTGCAAAATTGTACTACTCTTTTACAGTTTCATAAGGCTGGTTTGAAAACCAGTGATCTACAGCAACTTCAATGTCTCCTTAAACATCTCTATTGGCAGCTTCCTTATCTTCTTCCTTGACTTGCTTATCATCATTCAAATGTTGAATGCCCTTCATACCAAGGGATGTGTTATCACATTTATAGTAGCTGGGGCTACCATACATTATTCCAGATTCCAGTACATTTTTCAGCCAGTCCTTTACACTGAGATGCTTGAGATAAGCATCTATTTTTGGATCATTCCTCTGATTATGAGCAGCCAGTATATTCCTTTGTCATGACTGAGTCTCAAGAAACTCAGATTTGATGACCGATGTAGCCATTTTGCCATACAGAGCAGTATGCAAATCTTTTAGTTCTCGGAGAAACATACTATCCAATTCTTTTCTTGATTTAAAAGAAAAAATAATTATAGGTCCCTTGTCTAGGGTTTCTGTTGCTACAATATTCTTGTTGAAAATCTTAACAATATGCTTTTCTTATTCATAATGGTGTTTTCTGATGCATTTGTTTTGACATTCACATTGACAATTTTAGTTAGAAGTTCACTTTTTAGTTGTGATTTTTTCATTGTAGGTGCCATCTTACCGGTGGTAAAAAAGCAACATCAGCTTCTTGTGACATTGCTCCTATGTAATGCCATCTCAATGGAGGTATGTTTCTTTTTATTTGCTACTGTGATGATTTTAGCTACAAATTTCACCATAATTCATTGTTTCTTATAGTTCATGTCATTTTATGGGACAAGATATTTCCATTTTTCATGAATTAAAATTCACCAATAAATTTAAGGTCTCAACAATAATAGAGAAATGCTTAACCCCTGGACGTCATAACTGTTTTAAGAAATATTCATTTAAGCATTAGTAAACAAGTGGTCACAATGTGGAGAAAGATCTCAAAAGCTTCAAATTATTATAAGTAGGATGTTAAGTAAATCCCTTGAATCGTTTTCTATTGGACAATTTACATGATTTTCTTCATAAACAACTAGAATGACCTATTACACTCAATCAGTTCTTCATACTAGATTCCTCACCATGCAATCATCCCTTGCCTATGTAAGATGGCGCCCATTGTTGGGGACCTAGTCTCCAGATTTGAAACATAAGCATAAGGGGATAAAAAACATTTATTATATTAACCTGTATAGATGCCTACTTCATAGTGGATGACCTTTGCATTTGTGGTATGATTTATGGCCATAAACATCATAAATCTCCACCCTGCTGATATAATCCTACACTCCAAGACATCCTTTTTTTTGAGGAAATATGGCTTATATTATACAAACCATTATATTTGGACAAATGGAAACTCATATATGTAGAAATAGAGAAGCAACTACCTTAATGCAGTCAATGCTGCAATAAGGTTAAAATATGCATTGACAGATACAGTTTTGGCCTCTTTTAGAAACATAAATCTTTGGTTTCGATGAGCACATACCTCATCTAACGCCTTTTAAAAGTAGAGGCAACATTAACAACCCCTTAAAGACATACTTAAAATGCAATTTCCAGAAATAATATAGAATCGAAGTTCCTATGCAATTCCATATGCCATCATGATGGCTTAAAATAAGTGAATTATAGTTTCCAAGCAGCGTTGCCTCTTAGTCAATGTATTCTTGACGAAAAAACAAAAATTTATGCTAAATTGTTTTCCCACAGTGATGTGAGAAGTATTAAAGTATGGTAATTACTCCCGCTAGTTAGTTGGTTGACAAGTCAAGAAGTTGTTAGCTCTATGTGAATCCTGAGATTGACATAGTCAAACTCAGTACATTAAATCTAGACACTGGTTGTTAGCTAGATCATTAAGTGGTTGTTAGCTAGATATTGTAAGTGCGATCGTTGCTATGTTGTGTTGTGAAAGTATTGCAAAGTCTCGTTGGTTCGTTTTAAATTATTAACGAGTATTAAAGGAGTGGGTTGATTGTTGGTTTGGCCCAACTTTGGATCGCTCCTTTGAACTGGGCGTTGTGACAGCTATACCAAGTGTCCAACCAGGTGATGATGAACCTTCTTACAGCAGCCTGTTGACTCTATAGTTAGCCTCACTCGACCTCTCAAGTTCTCAAGATTGAAACGTTGAAGGATTGTCCTATTAATATTAGTCACTCTACATCATTTTCTGATTGACCCAACTGTTCAGACTAAGCTGCAGCGGTCAAGAGCATACTTCGTATTTCAAGTCTTGGTTAATTTTATTTAATATTTAGATGTGAGTTATTAACTAATCTACAACCCAAGAGTCTCTTTTCCGAACACCAAAAGGGTGCAGTACTTCGGGAAAGCAAGGGCTCAAATTTTATTACAAAACTTAAAAAATTGTAAAAAATATGACCAAATGCATGAAACGATAAACTGAATCTAACAGTCCTCTGTGGATGATTTGTGTGTTAAGATTTAATATGCTAAGACAGAAAATAGCAGCATTACATTCCATTTCACAATAATAGCATATACACGATCACTGAAGAAACAACAAGCACAGCATAAACACAAGAGACACAGATTTATCCTGGGAAACCCTCATGGGGTAGAAAACCCAGCAAAGCTTCCTCAATATAGATGACCAGCAATATACAAAGATGCAAACCAAAGAAATGATCTCCTCCTCCACCATAGCAGACCTCTCCTCCACAAGTGCGCTACTCTCAAGTGAGTGAGTGTGTGTTAAATGAGGAATACACCTCCTCTATTTATACACTACTCCGACTTGTCTTTTACACAAATCATGTAGGCTCGTATTTAACCAATGGGTTAAATACCCAACTACAACTCACTGGGCCGACCCCTCTAAGGTGGTCTAATAACCCTTTGCCCCATATAACACATACAGGGCCGACCCCCACTAGGGAAGTCTAATAACCCAAGTTACCACATTCCGACGGAGGAATAAACATCTCCGGATATACAATAAAATCTTCTAGGAGGAATGAAACATCTCCAGAATAATAAAGTACAAATATAATATTCTTTGAAGTTACAATATCTCAACATTGTGTGCGTGTGATGTTGTCTAATTACTATTATCATAAAGAAATTAATCTAGAGCAAAAAAAACAAAAAAAACTCATAAAATGCAGATCCCCCCTGGGGGGATGGGGGCAGGCACTGGAATAGCCTGCTTTGATTTTTTTATTTTTTGTGTTACATCAAATGGAATCAAGAAGTACTACTGGTCATGTTATCACCAATCTTGTAGTTGCCACTACAGATGGATCTAAGGTGGATGGTAGAGGGGACAGGCAACTAAAGTGGTGAACCAAGAGAGCCCTAGTTCCCAAAAGGATGGTTGTCACGCCAACCAAGGCACTCTTTGCTTTAGCTATCAAAGCCAATATAGAAAAGGGGAAGACCCAGATCTACTCCTGACAGGAGAGATCAACCCAATCACCAGATCAAATCAATCAGATGAAGTACGTAGGGTGACAGGTATGGAACCCTAGAATTAAGGAAGTAGGACCACTGTGGAGGCTTAGGAAAGGTGTGAAATGATAAGGATAGATAACACACAATGATTCTATAATTAGGTATGATTCCAGGATTCAAAGCTAGTTCAAAATGGTCAAAATCAGCTGCCTTGGGAAACGTGACCCTTAAAACGGGGAAAGTGTCCCAAAACGTAGATCTGACAGTTAGGGATTTCTAGCTATGCTTGATGAAGGGATATGACAATGTCTAAGTGTGCAAGCAACCAAATAGGGATCAACCCATAGGGAAATTGGACAACCCAGGAAACTCGTGAGGGCTTGGAGAGATCAATGCCTCTTGGGGTTTGGGCCTATGGAGTCACCCAAGTAAGACATTTTTGAGAACCCACTTCACAATGTGCCCGATCTACAATACCCATAAAGGATTTGCCAATTGACTAAGGGATTTGATCAATAGAATTTTTCTTAGAATTTTAGTTGATTTTAAATGAGGGTTTAGAATGACTTAGACAAATGGATAGATCAATGGAATGAGAAACTTACCTTGAGATCATACCTGAGTGATGGATGAGGTTGCCATGTTGTTGAGGAATGTTCCCGCAGAGATCAAATGGGAGAATCTTTGATTTTTCTTGCCCCGATGTGATGCCCTAGTCCACACGTGTGCCCTCCTCTTCCTGTCAAACCAAGGAAATCGATTCAATCAGTGAGATCAAGAATGGAGAAAATACAAGCAAATAGCAATAGCAACATGAAACAGAAGGTGCTAAGACAGTAATACTCCCTGTTACCGACGAAGAGACCCCAAAGAAGAGGCAGGGAGAGTCTCCTCTACCAATGCGTCCTCCTTAAACCAATTCGGCCTTCTCTTGTAGATGAAAAATACATGGAACAAAATGATAGCAAGATAATCTCCAATAACCTAGTGCAAAGGAAGAACAAACAGTCGAACTCCAAAAGCATTCACCACAACACAACAAGTAGATGCAATAATAATTTTCTTATTCCAATAATCTAGAGCCAAAAGTCCCCTTTACAATGAGAAGTTCTCTCCTTTAAATAGGATGGAGAGATACCAAAACCTTAACCACCTTTTGAATGGATGGCTAAGTTAAAAGATCAAAGTGATCTAATCAATGGTTGAGATGAGCTCAACATAAAGTACATGGATAAATATAACAATATAAAACATCAATGGACCAAATCGCCCGAGGAGAGGGGGTCCCACCAAATGTAAATGATAAAACATAAGAACTAGCTCATGGTGGGTCTAGGGGGTCATGACTTGCCTCCCTAGTGTGTCCCCATGGCACAATAACATAAGATAACCAAACTAGACACCAAATCGTGCCTCTCTGGGAAAGTCGTCAGCCTTAGGAGGCTCCAGAAAACCATAAAAAGTGCCGGAGAAATGGGTGTGAGCTCCACTGAAAGATGAAACTACTGGAGAAGGGGTGGAAGACATTAAACTCATCATCAAACATCATCCCATGCCAATCCCTTTCCTCAGTAACTGAAATCGAATTCCTCAGTAGCCATTTTTACCATTTTTAATCTGCCTCGGGAACTATGAACATGCCCAAACTGCCTCTTGAAGTGCCTGCGCTGTCAAGGTAATCCCACCAGGCTCTCTGGGAGGGGGGTAATATGGTAAAAACAAGTGGCTGGACCACACCCTCCATGCACAATGCCCTAGGTGAACCAATCAAATCCTCCAACTGCTCTGTCAGGCCATCTGAAAAGGCAAAACTGCACTAGGATGCCCAACTGAGGCCAATCATCACTGTAACTGCCCGGAACTGAAAACAGACTGTCTCGTTGGACTCAAAGAGCCCAAATCCATCTAAGGTGTGTACTCATACACCCTATGGTTCTCTACATGATCATATAAAATATCCAATATACCTAACAAACCAAATAATAATAATCTGTAAAAGTGCTGAAAAACACAAATCATCATCATAAGCCTGTAACCACTGCATAGAACCATTTGGTGACCTGTACCAAACCATATATCATATCTTTGCATCATCTGAGGTCTATCCACCTCATGTCCTGTGGTTGACTTTGGTCAAACTAGGTTTGACCCAGTCAACATGACCCATAATATCACTCAGGCTATCATCAAACCGCTGCAAGTGTCAAAGGTTAAAGCATGCTCTACAATTCATTCAAGTAACAATTATAACAAGAAGTAATCATTTCACTGGCGATCTACCAACAAATATATAAGGCTTTTAATTATTATTATGACTCGGACCAGACTTTCAAGACCATACTCACTTCATAGTTATGATCAATTTGCTAGTGAAGGGTGAAGGCTAAAAATTAAAAGGCTAGGCTAAGAGATGACTACTAACTTGACATTGTGACACTTTGGAAATGGAAAGGGAATACACACTCTAGCATATGCTGGATGAAAAACAACACTGGGGATGGTAGTGTCTCACAAATGGGTAAGTTGTTTAAAGAGTGTTTATTCAACTAAGGCATCATGTCTACATGTAAGATGATCCAAGCAACGCTGTTGGGAGCGGGGAGCGGGAGCGAAAAGCGAAATTTTCAAAAGCTTCCGTTTCGGGAGCGTTTTTTATATAATATATATTTTAATATATTTCGATGCATATAAATTAAAAAAAACATGTATTATGCCAAATTAGCTATAGAAAACATCAAAACATAGAATCTAGATATTCATATAACCATTTAGTACACATTGATATAACATTAGTCATCTCGTCTTCTATTCTAGGAGCTATAACTTATAAGATTGTCATTAAATGATCATCATCAAATCATCAATCATCAATCATCAACAACATCAACCTTCAAATTTCAACATATAATATTTGCCATCAAACTAGGCCATAATGTTTACAAAATAGGCCAACCGCCAAAATAAACATGAAAATGAAATACAAACTACAAAGTACTATGAATCTACTAAGCTTTCCGCTTGCCACGAGTAACTTCCAATTTCTTTTCTCGTGTTCTAGGTGGAATAGGTGCTGGTGGAAGTGATCGTGGAACATGAGTAGAAGATGAATGGCCCCCGCGGGCTGAAATTGGATGTTGTGAAGCTAAAGGAAAAACTCCTGCATCCGGAAAACTGCTTCTGCTTTGGGGTGGCATCTCTGTATGGGTAGTTTGAATTGGATCATCATGATCACCCAATAGTTCAACCTCCAAGCGCTCTAATGCTATGGCTCCATCCTCCACATTAGCCTCCTCTGGATTGTTGTCCCAAGTCAAAAATGTTCTATCATTCTTGGTTGCCTCACAATAATGGGACAACAACCTCAAGTTTTAGTGCACATAAACCAAGCTTTCTGCGCGATCTACATTCAGACTGTTTCTCTTTACACTGTGGATGAAGTTGTAGGTGCTCCAACACCTCTCTGCAGAAGAGCTATTTACAACCTGTGATAGCACCCTCAGCGCCAATTTATGCAAATATGTGGCTCCAGAGCCATGCATGTTCCACCAATGGATAGGATCCAATCTGTTTGAATCTTTGGTTGCAAACAGGGAACCAAAGCGTCCATGCTCACCTATGTATATGCTCAATTCACTCCGTACTTGAGCACACTCTTCCTCATCAGGGACCAACTTCTCTAATGCAAGCATATACCCAGCAGCAACCTCTGGATCTGTGTGGGGTTTTTTCCTGACTCCACCCCCAGGTGCAGGTTGGGCCAACCAAATTGGAGAATAGTATTTTGGGGTGAGGACATATGCAAGGGCATGGAGTGGAACATTTAGATTATCCCACCTTTTGACCACAAGTTTATGAATATGGTCATACAAGACTGCATCTCTTTGCTCAACAATGTCTTTGATTTGACCAAGCATGCTATCCATCTGCTCATATACCTCCCCAATCACCGGCTGATCTATATCTGCAAAACGAATCATGTTATAAATTGGCTTGGTGAACTGTAGAACATACCTAACCTGTGACCAAAAATGACCTTCAAGAACGGTGTCCTCCACCTCCTGAAAGTCACTTCTCTCTGGTGCACTTGCAACTCTGTCTTTCAATTCCTGCCATGGATCACTTGATACCATACAAGCCAATGCCTCTTACCTTCAAAAGCCTCCTAAAGGTGAGGTAGTAGCTAGCAAATCTAGTCTTTGCAATCTTCAATAGCTCCAACTTAGAGTGATTGCGAAAAATGTGGTGGGCCATGCTATGATTGGTAATAAATTTGATCATTTTCTTACCTCTCTTGTACAAGGCACCAATCCATCGGTAATTATTGTCCTTCATCTTAACAATATCATGCATCAAAAGGTTCAATGTGTGAACCAAACACCCTGACCAAAATATGTTGGGATACTTATCCATAATGATTGCTCCTGCTACCTTACAATTAGCAGCATTATCAGTGATGACTTGAATGACATTGTATGGCCCAATCTCCTAAGTGGTTTTAATTAAAGTTTGTGCAATATTAATAGCGGTCTTGTAGCGATCTGAGTAGTCATGGGCTGAAAGGAAGACCGCACCGCTAGCAGAAACGCCAAGAATATTTATCAATGGCTTGCCTTTAACATTTGTCCACCCATCAGATACAATGGATACCCCATAGTTGGACTAATCATTTGTGAACTTTCCAAGAGCACTATTGATTTTGGCTCTTTCCCTGTCAAGTCCCACGGTTCTAGCTTTGTCATACCCAGGGCTTCTGTATCCTTTAGGGCCACCATTGATGGCTTGTACCATTTCATGCCAATAGGGTGAGCGAAGAACATTGAATGGCACACCACATGCATAGAGAAACCTATAAACTTTTGAATCCACATCATCTCTACAACCTTGGTCAAGGAAATCGGATAATGTTCTTCGTATAGGCAAGACTCCATGGGGAGATGAGGCTCCCGATTGAGCCGATGATGATCCAGCAGCAGCTCCACTACCACACATTCTCTGTGGGGATTCAGAATCAACCCTCGATCTCTTGGACTTGTTTTGAGCGGCCTCTTCTTCCATCTTGTATTTGCTTCTCTCTTTAGCTCTCATTTTGTCACAAGTTTTGACTTCATGAGACATACCTACATCGCATGGCATAACCCCACACAAATGCTTTCTCACCCAGGTATATGAACCTGTGTATGTTTTCCCACAATGGGGGCATCGAAACTTTGTGGTTCCACCCCCTCTCCCTCCCCCTTGCCTTGTCACATACTTCTACAAAGGTGTTGTGTCTTTTTGTTTTTGCCCCACATCACTCTCACCCTCATCCTCATCCTCATCATCCTCTTCCCCTTCCTCCTCTTCTCTTTGGTATGCATCACTCTCTACCTCTTCCCCCTCATCACTACCACCACCACATCTACTTCCCAACACCATCATAATGAGAAGAAGTGGAATGAAAAACCAAAACTACACACCCATCATGTTTCTTGATTCAAGATGAGAGTCACTTGTTCCCTGCAATAGAATGATGGAGAATAAGATATTGGAAAGAGTAGGAGAAGAGAACATTGCAAGTTTTCCATTTTTTAACATAGTGAAAAAAAATTGCAAAAACAAACAAAGATGAGTTTATAGAGCCTACCTTTTAGCTCTTAAATGGTGGTTGAATGTCTCTATGGAAGCTTCAATCTCCCTTGCAAGCTCTCCCCTTCAATCTCCCACTCAATGCTCAAAGCTCTCAAACAACTAGCAAACTCACTCCAAGCTCAAACTCTTCCCAATCAAGCAAATGAGTAATGGAATTAGTCCAAATGGACTCATTCCCCTTTTATTGGCCCAAAGTGACCTATCCCACCCAAAAAAAACCCTAAAAAAAATTCCAAAAACAAAAACAAAAAATTTCAAAAATCCGCTTGTTCGCGGAATCGCTCTCGGAATTGATTTTTTTTGGTTGGGTTCGATGCGGATTCGATTCGGGATCGACCCGGAATCGACCCGAGAGCGACGATTCCCAGTCGAATTACAAAAAGGCAGGGATTGTTTTTTTTTCCTCAATTAGTGAATTGCCAAATCGATTCCAGACGGAATCGATAAGGAATCGCAATTCCAAAATCGATCCCTCATCGATTCCGTTCGGAGCACGATTTGGGATCGATTTGAGGGGGGGGGGTCGATTCCCAGCAGCTCAGGATCCAAGTTCATTAGGATCCATTAACTTCACTTTATGGCCTTTTTGGCCTACATAACCCTTTGGATCTCAGGTGTGCTAAGAAGCACAACTAATTGCAGCTTGCATCCAGGGCATGTTTATACATATACATAAGGTCAGCAATCGTTTATATATAGAGTTTAAGAACCATTGCTTTTTTGGACCTTACTTATACTCTTCATGGAGTATTTATAGCTTTTCATTGTTCTTACCCTTTACTCACGTGTGTTAAGAAACACATTCTAGAGTTTACAATTTCCATGGGCGAATTTACGTAAGTTTCCATAAGTAGTACATGAGCTTTCAGTTTTAGCCAACACATCTTAAGTGACTAGGGGGACTTCGTACCAGTGCCAAACATTGGGACAACCGACCAGAATGATTTAGGACTACAATCCAACTCACCAAAGGCAAGTTTTGTCACCAACTCAGAGCTGAGACACAAGAAACAGGGAAGCTTATCCAACACAGAGGCCAAAGCGGGGGAAGGTCCTCCATGCCACTAGTCAAGTAGTAAGTTAGGGTGATGAACAAACTGTGAGGTAATGGATGGATGAAGACAGTGGATAATGAGACCAACACTAGCAAGCCAAAGTATGGTGGGAATGATCACCTCTATTCTCCCTAGGGAGGGTAAAACCAATGAGTATGGATAGTGAACTTCTAAGTCTGAGTGGGGACAATGTAATACATATAAAGGTATAACCAGGTCCACATATCTATATGATCGCCCGATCATGATACTAAATGCTAAGACATGCTACAAGAATGAATATAAAAACAATATAACCATAACACAAGAATATACTTGCTGAGTCATATACTTGAATGCTCACAATCTGAACTAACATCCGTCCTCTGGAACTGCTGCCGTAACTCTGGGCAATACTGACTGCTCTGTATAAATGGCTAAATGGCTACATCGGTCATCTCTCTGAGTGTCTTGAAAATCAGTCATGGCATGGGGAACAAAACTGTTGTCCGTAATATAATCATGATCCATAATAGATGCTCATCTCAGCATCTCAATGTAAGGGAATTGGCTGAAAAGTGTACTAGAATCAGAAAAATAGTGTATGGTAGCCCGACTACTATATATGTGATAACATCTGGATCCAGCTAGGACAAGTGCTCCGCTGAAAAGAGCGCTTGAGAACCTTAGAATCTCTGGTCCTCACACTCTGCTACTCATATCCTCGATCTAGCACTCTAGCTCTGCAACTGCTACCAGCATATCATTTGCTATCTGCAAAATGGCCAGAGCTATACCAAACTCACAGACCGGATGTCAGAACAATGCATGTATATACATAAATATCAAAATAACAATACTGAAATTGAAATGCATGAAATATAAATGTAGAAAATAAATCTAATCTACTAACATAACTTGAAAAGTTTTATTTTTATTGTGCAGGAAAAGAATATGGCAAGTACTCAGGACTACACTAAGAGCTTCAAAAGTGAACTTAGGGAAAAGACAAAAGGTGCCAGACTCAATGGCTGAAAAGACTAACTACTGTCCAAGTGGGCTTATTCGGTTCCTACCTACTCTAACCTACCAGGGAAGGAAAAAACTAAGTAAAAGCATAAATCCAGTGCAACCATTCATCAATTTGACTAATCAGGATTAGATTAAAGCTTAACGAATTTAAAATCAATACATTCCTTACTTGTTCAAAATTTGAAAGAGCATTGGAATGGTGCAAAATGAGAACATGCCAAGGGGAAGTTTGACAGATGTAAACATCCTCCATCAGAATATTAATTGGATCATAAAAAATATTCAAGTTATTGTTCAACATGTGTGGAGGGAAAAGATGCGATAGCAAATTCAACTTCCCTTGCTTCAAACTACTTTCCTCATCTACCTGACTAGGACACTCAATTCTGACTACTCTAGGAATGATGGATAAACCAAGTGGGGATGAATTGTGATGAAATGAGAATGAGATTAACCCCACTTGTTGTTTAAGGATGGAGAAACGATGAAATTGATTTTTATATACCCCTTCCAGCCACCAAGAAGAAGGATTAATAAATTGAGGAATGCTATTCATCAAAGATGACTGAAAGGGAAAATGAAGCACATTATCTCCATTCATGCGACAATATTTAGACTCAAAAGTAAAAGATTGACCAGACCACAAACTCAAAGAAGATTCAAAAAGCTGGGATGGGAGGGTGGATTGAAAATTGATTGACCTAGAATTTTGAGAAAAAGGACAGAACTTACTGCGAGCACCCAACCCCAAAAAATGAAATAGACAATCTTGATCAGAAATTGAATTGGAAAAAATATAAAAATTGGATGAGTTAAGTGAAGGATTATTTCCGAGCTTCCCATAAACATTAAGATATTGGTTTGAGGATTTTATTAAGGAAAACTCTTGATTAGCATGATTCACTAAACCATCCTCATCATGAGACTTCTTTTTGATTGATTTATCATTAAATTCACATGATGATAATTTATTAGGGATCGAATCAACAACCACTTGATCATTTTTATAAATTTGATCTTTAAAAGCGCAATGATCAGATGAACTCGTTTGAAAAGAAATTTGGTTGTTATCCCTATTTTCTTCTTCTCCAATATTATGATCAGAAATATCATTATTTACACAAGGATTGTGAAAAGGAATCTCAAAAATATTTTCAAAGGACTCACTAATGGAAGACTCAACCATGGATGCTTCCTGATGGAAATCATTTGTATCATCCTCTTCGTCTGAGACTTCTTCAGGTAATGATGACAAAATTTTCATAAGTTCTCCTCTTATATCAATATTAAGGCAATAATCCCGAGGAATTAAAATTTGCTCATTGTCATACATTACCTTCTCGCGAGACTCAGCTAGCTCAGGAAAAGAGGAATCACTTTGATAAGGACAATCATTAGTTAATTCATTATCGGTATCTTGATCATCTTCATCAAGTTGATTTTCATCAAGAGACTCATTTTCTGATCGTTCTTCCATAGTTTCATTAATATTTTCTCCCCACTCACTTATTAACAAATCCATGAACATGTCATACCTAGTGATGGATCCTGGGGCTAAATGATCAAACCATAGTCGGGCATCCCCTTCTAGGGACGCACCAAGGGCTCGCATAAAGACATCCTCACCATCAACACCCAGAAACTCCATATGGTCCTAGAGGGAATCCAAATGACTTTCAATAGGTGTTCTATTACTTCCATCAAAATGAGGCAACTCCCTGATGTATCCATTTGGCATAAGATGAGGTGCCCCATATATTTCTGAAAAATCAAAAGGGGATGGCTTGGGTTTCCTAAAGGTTCTAGTTGCTTGAGTTGAGCAAGAATCATTTACCAAAGGCCTCGGCTGAGTTTGATAATTTCTAATTGGTTCACTTGGGATATTTGGGGAAAAAATATTAGATGGATGAGGTGAATGATGGGTATCATAAGAATCTTGATATGCAGGTTCATACCCATAACTATTTTGATAATTATCCTCATACTTAAAATTCAAATTTCTTTCATTAATCTCTGTTATAATTTTTAAATTTTGTTTAAGATCTCGAAGAAGATCCGGGTCCATTATGAATTATTAGGATTCTTAGTGGAGTATATACATGGGTTCGCTTCCCAGCAGAGTCACGATTTAAGATTTCAAGATTAATACGTTGGGTTCGGTCCTCAGTAGAGTCGTGGGGTGGAGTCGCCAGGTGAACCACACAGATAATTCACCGAAATGAAATATGTCGTAGGAGAGGTGAGATGAGTGAATTTAAGATGGTGATTGAAGTAATTATGGAATTAGAAATGCAATCACCAAGGAAAAATACCGGATGCAATAAGATATGGATTAACGCACGGACACTCGTAGACACCGAAGGTAAGCCTCTACCTCCCTGGCAACAACGCCAAAATGTTATCACCAATCTTGTAGTTGCCCCTACAGATGGATCCAAGGTGGATGGTAAAGGGGACAAGCAACTAAAGTGGTGAACCAAGAGAGCCCTAGTTCTCAAAAGGATGGTTGTCACGCCAACCATGGCACTCTTCGCTTTAGCTATCAAAGCCAATATAGCAAATGGGGAGACCCAGATCTACTCCCGACAGGAGAGATCAACCCAATCACTAGATCAAATCAATCAGATGAAGTACGTAGGGTGAAAGGTATGGAACCCTAGAATTATGGAAGTAGGACCACTGTGGAGGCTTAGGAAAGGTGTGAAAAGATAAGGATAGATAACACACAGTGATTCTATAATTAGGTATGATTCTAGGATTCAAAACTAGTTCAAAATGGTCAAAATCAACTGCCTTGGGAAACGTGACCCTTAAAACAGGGAAAGTGTCCCAAAACGTAGATCTGACAGTTAGGGATTTCTAGCTATGCTATGCTTGATGAAGGGATATGACAATGTCTAAGTGTACAAGCAACCAAATAGGGATCAACCCACAGGGAAATTGGACAACCCAGGAAACTCGTGAGGGCTTGGAGAGATCAGTGCCTTGGGGTTTGGGCCTATGGAGTCACCCAAGTAAGACGTTTTTGAGAACCCACTTCACAATGTGCCCGATCTACAATACCCATAAAGGATTTGCCAATTGACTAAGGGATTTGATCAATAGAATTTTTCATAGAATTTTAGTTGATTTTAAATGAGGGTTTTGAATGACTTAGACAAATGGATAGATCAATGGAATGAGAAACTTACCTTGAGATTGTACCTGAGTGATGGATGAGGTTGCCGTGTTGTTGAGGAATGTTCCCGCAGAGATCAAATGGGAGAATCTTTGATTTTTCTTGCCCCGATGTGATGCCCTAGTCCACACGTGCGCCCTCCTCTTCCTGTCAAACCAAGGAAATTGATTCAATCAGTGAGATCAAGAATGGAGGAAATACAAGCAAATAGCAATAGCAACATGAAGTAGAAGGTGCTAAGACAGTAATACTCCTTGTTACCGACGAAGAGACCCCAAAGAAGAGGCAGGGAGAGTCTCCCCTACCAATGCGTCCTCCTTGAACCAATTCGGCCTTCACCTGTAGATGAAAAATACATGGAACAAAATGATAGCAAGATAATCTCCAATAACCCAGTGCAAAGGAAGAACAAACAGTTGAACTCCAAAAAGCATTCACCACAACACAACAAGTAGATGCAATAATAATTTTCTTATTCCAATAATCTAGAGCCAAAAGTCCCCTTTACAATGAGAAGCTCTCTCCTTTAAATAGGATGGAGAGATACCAAAACCCTAACCACCTTTTGAATGGATGGCTAAGATTAAAAGATCAAAGTGATCTAATCAATGGTTGAGATGAGCGCAACATAAATACATGGATCAATATAACAATATAATGCATCAATGGACCAAATCGCCCTAGGAGAGGGGGGTCCCACCAAATGTAAATGATAAAACATAAGAACTAGCTCATGGTGGGTCTAGGGCGTCATGACTTGCCTCTTTAGTGTGTCCCCATGGCACAATAACATAAGATAACCAAGCTAGACACCAAATCGCGCCTCTCTGGGAAAGTCGTGAGCCTTAGGAGGCTCCAAAAAACCATAAAAAGTGCCGGAGAGATGGGTGTGAGCCCCATTGAAAGCTGAAACTGCTGGAGAAGGGGTGGAAGACATCACACTCACCATCAAACATCATCCCATGCCAATCCCTTGCCTCGGTAACTCAAATTGAATTCCTTAGTAGCCATTTTTACCATTTTTAATCTGCCTCGGGAACTGTGAACATGCCCAAACTGCCTCCTGGAGTGCCTATGCTGTCAAGGTGAGCCCACCAGGCTCTCTGGGAGGGAGGTAATATGGTAAAAACAAGTGGCTGGACCACCCCCTCCATGCACAACGCCCTAGGTGAACCAATCAAATCCTCCAACTGCTTTGTTAGGCCATCTGACAAGGCAAAACTGCACTAGGATGCCCAACTGAGGCCAATCATCACTGTAACTGCCTGGAACTGAAAACAGACTGTCTCGTTTGACTCAGAGAGCCCAAAGCCATCTAAGGTGTGTACTCATACACCCTATGGATTTCTGCATGATCATATAAAATATCCAATATACCGATAGACAAAATAATAATAATCTGTAAAAGTGCTGAAAAACACAAATCATCATCATAAGCCTGTAACCACTGCATAGAACCATCTGGTGACCTGTACCAGACCATATATCATATCTCTGCATCATCTGAGGTCTATCCACCTCATGTCCTGTGGTTGACTTTGGTCAAACTAGGTTTGACCCAGTCAACATGACCCATAATATGACTCAGGCTATCATCAAACTGCTGCAAGTGTCAAAGGTTAAAGCATGCTCTACAATTCATTCAAGTAACAATTATAACAAGAAGTAATCATTTCACTGGCGATCTACCAACAAATATATAAGGCTTTTAATTATTATTATGACTCAGACCAGACTTTCAAGACCATACTCACTTCATAGTTATGATCAATTTGCTAGTGAAGGGTGAAGGCTAAAAATTAAAAGGCTAGGCTAAGGGATGACTACTAACTTGACATTGTGACACTTTGGAAATGGAAAGGGAATACACACTCTAGCATATGTTGGATGAAAAACAACACGGGAGATGGCAGTGTCTCACAAATGGGTAAGTTGTTTAAAGAGTGTTTATTCAACTTAGGCATCATGTCTACATGTAAGATGATCCAAGTTCATTAGGATCCATTAACTTCACTTTATGGCCTTTTTGGCCTACATAACCCTTCGGATCTCACGTGTGCTAAGAAGCACAACTAATTGCAGTTTGCATCTAGGGCATGTTTATACATATACATAAGGTCAACAATTGTTTAGATATAGAGTTTAAGAACCATTGTTTTTTTGGACCTTTCTTATACTCTTCAAGGAGTATATATAGCTTTTCATTGCTCTTGCCCTTTACTCACGTGTGTTAAGAAACACATTCTAGAGTTTACAATTTCCATGGGCAAATTTACATAAGTTTTCATAAGTAGTAAATGAGCTTTCAATTTTAGCCAACACATCTTAAGTGACTAGGGGGACTTCGTACCAGTGCCAAACATCAGGACAACCGACCAGAATGATTTAGGACTACAATCCAACTCACCAAATGCTAGTTTTGTCACCAACTCAAAGCCGAGACACAAGAAACAGGGTAGCTTATCCAACACAAAGGCCAAAGCGGGGGAAGGTCCTCCATGCCACTAGTCAAGTAGTAAGTCAGGGTGATGAACAAACTGGGAGGTAATGGGTGGATGAAGACAGTGAATAATGGGACCAACACTAGCAAGCCAAAGTATGGTGGGAATGATCACCTCTATTCTCCCTAGGGAGGGTAAAACCAATGAGTATGGATAGTGAACTTCTAAGCCTGAGTGGGGACAATATAATATATATAAAGGTATAACCAGATCCACATATCTATATGGTCGCCAGATCATGATACTAAATGCTAAGACATACTACAAGAATGAATATAAAAACAATATAACCATAACACAAGAATATACCTGCTGAGTCATATACTTGAATGCTCACAATTCGAACTAACATCCGTCCTCTAAAACTGCTACTGTAACTCTGGGCAATACTGACTGCTCTGTATAAATGGCTAAATGGCTACATCGGTCATATCTCTAAGTGTTCTGAAACTTAGTCATGGCATGGGGAACAAAACTGCTATCCATAATATAATCATGATCCATAATAGATGCTCATCTCAGCATCTCAATGTAAGGGAACTGGCTGAAAAGTGTACTGGAATCAGAAAAATAGTGTATGGTAGTCCGACTACTATATATGTGATAACAGGTCCTTTGTCAATAGGCACCAATATAATTTACAAGAGCTATAAGAAATAAAGGATGGTAAAAATGGCTCCCCGGATGGTCACGAAAGCCTCAAAATCCGAGATTTTGGTCATTTAAATGTTCAAACCTGCTAAAATATTAAAAAAACCCAGCGAACTAAATTAATCTTAAAAGAGTCAAAAAAAACTTAAAAAGTGTCTTTGGCCATACTATAAAAATTGCAATTTTTTTTCTAATTTACTAGCAAAGAAAGAAAAAAAACAACAACTAAGTAAGGCAAGCTAAAAAGCTTTCCTTCTTAGGATCTTTGCTTGCCTCTTTAAGAGATGGCAAGCAAATCAATAGCACTACTTGCTTGATAAAACTTTAAAAATTTGAAAAACTATTCTATCTCTGCTTCTTTTAGATCTACTTTAAACTTTTGCAAATGAGAAGCAAGCAATCTAGATCTAAATAAATAATGGAACTATTAGGTTCTTTAGATTTCTATTTGTTTAGATCTATTAATCACATAAACTTTTGAAACAAGATTTAAGATTTAGATGGAACAATAACCAAGATAGAAGATAGTAAGCGAGATTTAGAAGTTTGAACCCATGGGGGTTGAGCACGAATCTTTGGGCGATGGAGTAGTTCCCTTGATGGACTGAGAGATGGAGCTCTATTCGAAACTACTAAAAGGTGGGACAAGCTAGCATGCTTGTTACTCCTTCCAGCTTAGATTGCCTACAAAACTTCACAACACTTGCAAAAGGGGATTAACGGTATTTGTGTAAATAAGCAAAATAAATAACTAAAAAGACATGAATTCAAGCAAGAATTTATGTCTCTATGCATCCTTCTACTATTGACAATAACAAATAATCTATAAATCATTACTTGATATTCTTACTAAAACTAATTCCTCTTGAAAGACAGATACATTCTCAACAATGAACAAATTATGAAATAGACACAGGTTACCTCGTATGTAGTGCATGGTACATCAAAACTCCAAAGAACACATCAAGACTAGCCTCCAAAGCCTTCTTTTATTACTCAAGAACTCATAAAAATATTATACAATAGAGGAGCAGAGGTTCCACCTTCAGATATTGAAAGAGGTGAACAATGCTCTCTTTAAATAACAAAATGCATGCAGAGTAGGGTTCAATTCCCAAGAGAGGTCGGCTTCCTTGATTGAATGGTTAACTTAGAGCTCAGGGATATAATTTAGGAATTCATTGGATGCCAAAGCAATGAGGTTGCGCCACCTCTAAATAAGGTAGGCAACCCCAACCTCGTATCCATCACCATCAAATCAAATCTTGCCATGTGTGAAAGTCACCCAAGCTCAAGGAGGGTGCTGTTATCACACCATTGTAGCTGGGCTACTATTCTTGCTAAGCAGATATCTGCACTTTTCAGAGCTTTTCCTTTACAGAGATCAGTTATGATGAGTAGAGTCATTTATGATCACTTACACGTCAGAGCAGCTTATATTAGACAGTGTATAGACCTTGTGCCAAGGTTGAGCCTTGAGAGCTTAGATTTGATGACCGATATGACCTTTTGTTCCATACAGATTCAGTTCAGTACCCAGAGTTCCAAATGTTATTATTGTAGTAGTTTTTCATTGGTTCTAGATGATGATAATTGACATGCAGTGATATGACCATTAGACTTGTTATTGTTAGCATTGATTATTATCTTGTTGTTTTAGTCATCTTCTTAGCATTAACTTGGTATATAACTCATGATGTGGCAGTATTATTTAAATAAATGAAATGAACTATCTTGGTTGGATTTAAATAATGAATTGAATGTATTACTTGCACTTAAAGGTTTACTGACTATACTCATTGGTTTCACTACCCTCCTATGAGCATGGACATGGTCTTTCTTGACATTTATGTTTGCTAGCTTAGGCACCACATTCATTGGACTCCATCCATCCATGACCTTCCTTGTTTTGGTTTTCACCTTGACTTGCCTTCTTGAATTTTGATATGGAGGACTTCCCCGATCCTACCTCTGTGTTGGATAGCATCCATGTTAGTTTTGTGTCTCGGCTCTGAGTTGGAAACAAAACTTGCCTTTGGTAAGTTGGATTTTATGCCATTATCATTCTAGTTGGTTGCCCCGATGTGTGGTTTTGTGCGGAATTCCCCCTAGTTGCTTGAGTTGTTGTTGGCTAAAACCTGAAGCAAAATGTACTACCTTGGAAACTAATGGAAGCCCAATGAAAAGAGCTATGAAATGCAATGCAATGAAATGCTTGGAAATGTAAATGCACCCCGGATGCAAGCCGCGATTAGTTGTGCTTATTAGCGCATATGAAATCCTAGAGGGGTTGTACTAGGCCTAAAAAAGCAATGGAAAAATGAATGCTATATCTAAATGATTGCTGGTCATGAAATGAAATGAAAGGTCCTAAAAACAGTGGCTAAAAAAATGCTAAATCTAAAGATTGCTGACCTTATATGGAAATATACCTCATTGAGCCTACAGGTTATGATAAGGGACAGCTAAATCAAAGTGTCCCCTAGAGCCATGAGTGACGGTTCTAGTAGTAGACATTTTTTCCAAGGTTGAATAAGCACTCTCTAAACAACTTATCCATTTGTGAGGCACTGCCATTCCCTTTGTTTATCTTGTCCAGCACAGTGTGTAGCTCCCCTTTTCTCCATCCAAAGTATCACTTAGTTAAGTTGGTCAAGTCATCCCTTCTACCTAGCCTATTCCTTAGCCTTCACCCTATGCTAGCAGTTAGGCCATGTCCATTGGATGAAGTATGTCTTTAAAGCTTTGGTGCAAGTAAATTATAAACAACATTGAATATCTATGTATTAACTGCCACTTGATTGATGTTTATACTTTAAGTTAAGCTGTGAATATGGTTAAAGGAACATGTCTTAGTCACTTGCTATAATCTAGTCTTTGGTTGTATTTTGACCTAGTCAAACATAGTTTGACTATGGTCATTCTTGGGATCCGTGATGAGATGGACCACTTATGCTTTATGATGTTGATCTATGGTCCCACATGCACCTATTGATGATTCCATATGTTGGACATATGCTCCAGATGATGATTGATGCAGTTGGTCATTTTTATTATTATTTCCATATAATCATATTTTACACTGTTCGGGTATGGTGGACCCTATAGATGACCCCACAGGTTATCATGTGGTGTATGAGTACTCATCTCTAGTGGATTTGGGTCTTCTGGATCCATCGAGACACTTATCTTTCAGTTTTGAGCACTCTCTGGCATTGTATTAGCAGTTTTGCACCTGTTGACTAGTTTGGGCATGCTGATGTGGCCTGTCTAGTAGGGGCATTAGAGGCAAGTCGTTTCCTAGGGTGCTACAGAGGAAGGAGGTGGTCCAACCAATTGTTTTTGCCATATTACCCACCTTTCCGGACATGATGGTACACTCATTTTGACAGTGTAGGCACTCCAGAGGCAGTTTTGGTTAGTTTGAGGGTTTCCAGGAGGATTAAAAAATGGAATAAAAAGGTCATTGAGAAATTCGATTTGGGAAATTGAGGCAAGGTTTTTGGCACTTGGTCTACTTAGAGGTCATCCATGGTGTATCCCCCTTCTTCCAGATCAGTTGGCACCAGTCAGTGGGGTCCACATGGGCTACAAGAGCTCTTTTATTGTATTTCTCTCTCTGATGATGGGGACAAGATTTGATCATTTGTATACTTGGACATGTCATTGAGTCATATTTTATATTATTGTGCCATGGGGACATGCTAGTAAAGGGGAATAATACCTCCTAGCCCCACCATGTGCTCCTAGTCACTTGTCCATGTCATTATGTTGTGGCTCCTATGTTATTAGCCACCCCCATGTATGACGTCACCCCTCCTAGAGGCTTTTTAGCCATGACGTCATCTTCTATTTGAGTGATCCATGTATATTGTTATGTTGGTTCATCTTAGCCGTTGATTACATTGTTATATCTTTTGATCTCAACCACTAGTTTTCAAAAGTGGTTTAGGGTTTTGGTCTTTCTCTCCTATAAAAGGAAGAGACCCCTCTATTGTAAAAGCACCTTTGGAGCTCTTGAAGATTGGAATAAAAATACTATCTTGTGGATCTACTTCTCTTGTCTTGATGGATTCTTTTGGCAAGTTGAATATACAATATTTTTCTTGTGTATCATTGTGGTTCTTGGGGCTTCAATTCGTTTTCTATAGGGAAGGCCGAATTGGTGGAGAGGAGGACGACTTCAAAGGAGGCTATTGTGGGGAAACCCCATATCTTGCTTTGGTTTGGTCTTTGGTTGAAGGGAGTATCATTATTGTATCCTTGTGACATAGTTGATGCTTTCTACTTCATCTTTTCATCATTTTCATCATTCTTTTGTTAGGCTTGTTTCTCATTACATCTTGTCTTGCAGGTGGAGGACGATTTGGTCATCTTTGAGGGAGGACGATTTGGCTTGGAGACTCTAGATCTCACTCTTGGATATACATGCAAGGAGAAGGTTATCAATTTGCAAAGTGGCCACAAGCATTGGAGGTATGTTCTACAAGGTATGTACCTAGATCCATTCTTTCTTCTTCATTGGTCATAAAACCCTAAAGTTAAAACCCTCATTTTTACATTTTTTTAGATCTACTTGGATCTAGCATGCTTTTGGGGATAAAACTTAAAACCCACCTTCATAGTATCCACAGCAATCCAGATCTATAGTTTGGTGGTGATTGGACTCCATTTGGCCCATTTCCCAAGGCATCTAGTCCTCCTTAAGTGAAAACGCATTCCTTGAGGGAGGCTAGTTTGCTAGTTCCAAGACGTGGGTAGGTGAGATTTTTGCTTCATTAAATAGATCAACCCCTAAAACCTACCTCTAGTGCTTCACCTTGTGGGCCCCATTCCTCATTTTGAGGGTTGTGCCCCACTTGGGTCACTAGGTGATGCATTAGATCTATGGAGATCTAGCCATGGCTTGTGCTTGACATTCAAGACCCACCTAGATAATCATCTTAACTATCCCGATCTATAATTTGGTGGACATCCGACTCCATTTGCCCTTCCAACTAAGGCACTAGTCCTCCTTGAGGCAAGTCACACTCCATGGGTAGGTGGCCATTTGCTAGATCCCACATGTAGGTATTGCTAATTCTGTGTCAAATCCATAGATCCATGCTATAGCATACCCCCTAGTGCCTTTTACTTTAACTTTGACCTTGTGGGCCCTATTTGGACCATTTTCCACTTTTTAAGGGGTGGGCCTGTTATCACATATATAGTAGCCGGGCTACCATACATTATTTTTCTGATGCCAGTACACTATTCGGCCAGTTCCCTTACATTTGAGATGTTGATATGAGCATCTATATTGGATCACTATCAGATTATGGATAGCAGTATATATTCCCCATGCCATGACTGAGTCTCAGGACACTCAGAGAGATGACTGATGTAGCCATGATACCATTGGTACAGAGCAGTCAGTAGTGCCCAGAGTTACAATAGCAATTTCAGAGGACAGATGATGGTACAGGTTGATGAGCATTCAGGTATATGACTCAGCAGGTATATCATTGTGTTATGGTTATATTGCTTTTATACTTATTCTCATAGCATGTCTTAGCACCTAGTGTCATGATCTGGCGATCATATAGATATATGGACCTGGTTGAAGCTTATTATATATATTATATTGTCCCTACTCAGACTTAGAAGTTCACTATTCATACTCATTGGTTTCACCCTCCTTAGGGAGAATAGAGGTGATCATTCCACCATACCTTGGCTTGCTAGTGTTGGCTCCATTATTCATTGTCTTCATCCATCCATTGCCTACCTTTTAGTTTATCACCCTGACTTACTACTTGACTAGTGGCATGGAGAACTTTCCCCCACTGTAGCCTCTGTATTGGATGAGCTTCCCTGTTTATTGTGTCTCGACTCTGAGTTGGTGACAAAACTTACCTATGGTGAGTTGGAGTTCCTTGGAATTCCCCCTAGTCACTAAAGTTTGTTCGGGTACACAGGGTACTACCAAAGGACCGAACACCAAGAGCAACCATTTCACACAAACAGATCACAGATCAACACACCGATGTTTTGACGTGGTTTAAACCCTCTTGAGGGAAACACTCCACGGCCCCGACCAAATAGCTTTTACGGGACAATTTATTATGCAAAGAAAGAAAGTTACAAATGAGCTTCTCATAATCGATCAACTAAACAATGACCCTCCATGCTCTTTAAATAGAGATCATGGACCAATCGGGTGTTAAGCCACGGATCAAGGTTAGGTTTGATCTAAGAGAAGTTGAGCCGTCGGATCACTCTATGTCGGAAACATATCATGACCGTCGGATTAAGTATTTACAAATGCATACTAAAGAAACACACTATCCCTAACGGATATATTACACAAGTTGATCTTAACTAACTCCTAAGTGTCTAAATATCCTAACATCCCCCCTTAAGAACAACTTGGGATAGGATTGAAGGATTTACAAAAGTGACACTATTAGGAGAAGGAAGGAGGCATTAGAGCCTATCCCCCCTTAATGACAAGTTCCTGAACTCCTAACATAGATCGAAGTTTAGAAAACTTCGCTTCTGTAAGAGACTTGGTGAAGATGTCTGCAACTTGATCATCTGTAGGGCAAAAGAGCACTTCAAGAACACGATCATGAACAAGATTTCTGATGAAGTGCATATGTAGCTCAATGTGTTTGCTGCGTTGATGTAGAACTGGATCTTTGGCAAGCTTGATGGCACTTTGATTTTCGCACCAAAGTGGAGTAGGCTGCTGCTGCTCGAATCCAAACTCTGAAAGGGTCTGTCGAAGCCATAAAGCTTCCTGACTGGCATTAACTGCTGCTTGATATTCTGCCTCTGCTGAAGAAAGAGCAAGAGCTTGTTGTTTCTTACAAGCCCAAGTAATAGGTCCAGATCCCAGACTGAAAACATAACCTGCAGTAGACTTTCGATCATCAGGATCGTCGACCCAATCTGAATCAGTGAAACCAACCAAGGTTTCCCCCCTGTACTGTAATGAATCCCAAACTAAATTGTACCTCGAATATATCGAAGTATTCTTTTAGTTGCTTTCCAGTGACTTTCATGAGGTGTCTGCATATAACGGGCAACTCGACCAACGGCAAAGGAAAGGTCAGAACGGGAATGAGTCAAGTATAAGAGACTACCAACAAGCTGACGATACAAGGTGGCATCGACTTTAGGTGAAGTACAAGTGGCAGAAAGTTTGACTCCAGACTGGAAGGGAGAAAGGGCTGGTGTACAATCTTCCATGTGAAAGCGACGAAGAAGGTCACAAGCATACTTAGACTGAGAAAGAAAAATTCCGTCTTTGGTTTGCAGGACTTGGAGATCAAGAAAATAATGCAAATGTCCTAAGTCTGACATTTCAAAATTTTGTTTAAGACTGGATTTCACATGGGTTATAAGCTTAGGGTCACTACCAGTAAGAATAAGGTCATCAACATATAGAACAAGTATGATGAGATGGTTTCCTACTTTCTTGGTATAGACATTGGGGTCAGAATGGCATCTAGAAAAACCAGTGTCAAGGAGAAAGTTATCCATTTTGGCATACCAAGCTCTAGGAGCTTGCTTAAGGCCATATAAGGATTTCTTAAGGCGGCAGACAAGGCTAGAGTTATTCTGAACATAGCCAGGAGGTTGTTCCATGTAAATTTCCTCCTGTAAATCACCATGTAAGAAGGCAGACTTGACATCCATTTGATGGACTTCCCAGTTGTGTAAGGTTGCAAGGGAAAGAACAAGGCGGATGGAGTTCATTTTTGCGACAGGAGCAAAGGTTTCATTGTAGTCAATCCCTTCAACTTGAGAAAAACCTTTGGCAACTAACCTTGCCTTAAGTCTTTCAACACTTCCATCTGATGCATACTTAGTTCTGTAGACCCATTTACATCTGACAAGTTTTCTTCCTTTTGGAAGAGGTACAAGATCCCAAGTATCGTTCGCCATTAAGGAACGATATTCTTCATCCATGGCTGCATCCCAATCTGGATTCCCTGAAGCTTCTGCAAAAGTTTCTGGATCATGATTCTCGGAAACTTGAGCCAAAAGAGAAGAGGCTCGCTGAAACTGAGAACGTGTTCGACGTTGATCTCTAGGATCACCGGCAAGATCACCAGCTGCTTCACATGTTGAACGGACCCATTGAGGAAGCACTTGTGCTGGTGCAACTGGAGGAACATGAGCAGGCGGAGGTGGATTTTCATCCTCACTGTCATCATCAGAAACTGGAGTTGGAAACCTGTCAAGGAAGTTGGAAGAAGAAGAAGAAGGCACAAACGCCGAATCAGGCTCGCAGGCCAAAGATGGCACAATCGCCGAGTTAGGCTCGCAGGCCAAGAGATTTTCATCAAATTTAACATCTCTTCTAATGATTATAGCATGAGAATGTGGTTGAAGAAGTCTATAACCTTTTACATCTTCAGAATATCCAACAAATATGCACTTTTCACTTTTAGGCTGCAATGCTTTCCGTTTTTCATCCGGAATGTGAGCCCATGCTTCACTACCAAACACACGAAAGTGACTTACATCAGGTTTAATTTTACTCCATGCTTCTTCCGGTGTTATACCTTGTAATGCTTTTGTGGGGGTGCGATTAACTATGTAATTTGCACAATTTATGGCTTCAGCCCAAAATTGAAGACTTAGTCCCTTAGATTGGATCATACAATTAGCCATTTCTTTTAAAGTGCGGTTTTTTCCGCTCAGCTACACCATTTTGTTGTGGTGTATATGGAACAGTGTGCTGTTGTTGGATGCCTTGTTCAGTGCAGAAAGTAGTGAACTGTTTGTTTAACATATTCTCCTCCATTGTCAGATCTTAACTTAATAATTTGATGACCAGATTGTTTTTCAACAAGGGCCTTGTAGGCCAAGAACATGTTAAATACTTCGCTCTTAAGTTTTAGGAAATAAACCCAAGTGCGTCTGGTGTAATCATCAATAAAAGTTAAGAAATAGTTGAAACCAGAAAAGGAAGCAGATGGAAGAGGACCACACAAGTCACTATGCACAAGCTCCAAGGGAACCGAGGCGTGCCAAGAGGCACGTTTGTCAAAACTGTCCCGATGATGTTTTCCAAGTACACAACCGGAACAAACACCATCTCTGTAAGATACCATCGGAAGACCTGTCACCATATTTTCTTTACATAGTTGTTGCAATGAGCGATAATTTAAGTGACCAAATCGCTCATGCCAAAGTTTGCTCAAGTTATCACTATGAGCAACAAAAACTGAAGGGAAAGGTGATGACCCAAAGTTGTTAAACTTGTACAACCTGGTAATATCATCAACAATTCCGGTAGCTAGGACCTGTTGAGGATCTTTAAAATCCTTGATTACAACTTGGTGAGGTGTAAAGGTCACAATTTTACCTTCACCAGAATGAGTGATCTGATAGACTGATAACAAATTGCAGGAAATTCTTGGAACACATAGTACATCACTAAAATGACCATTATCTACTGGAACTGTTCCAGCTCCTACAACACTTAGAGATCTATCATCACCAACAAATATTTGTTTGGTGTTACATTCATGCATAGTAGAAAAGATGGCTTGATCCTTAGCCATATGATAAGATGCTCCAGAATCAATGAGCCATTCATTTGAAGTAGAAGAAGAAGATGCATTATAAGAATAACCAGAAGCACAAAGTGCATGTCCATGAGAGGTAGATTCTGAAGACGAATCTAGGCTGATGTGGTGCTTCTTCATTGCTGCTTCCAAGGCTGCCATCTTCTTGAAACACTTAGATTCATCATGATTATCTTTCCCGCAATAGTTGCAATGACGCTCAGTCTTCTTGCCTTTTGGCTTGGATCCTTCGTCATTTTTTAAAGAAGGAGTTGACTGAGAGGGTTTGGGACCCTTGTTTGACTTATTATTGCGAAAATTTTGTTTCTTGGGAGGCTTGGACTTTTCTTTCTGTTGGGACAATAAGGCTTTCCCAGATGTATCTGCATTGTTGATTATTCCAAGATGAATGAGTTTATCTTGTTCTCTAATCAGGGAATCACAAAAGGATTCAAGACTAGGCTCTTGATAGCTAGCTGTATTCAAGGATGCTTTCATGGAGTAAAATGTGGATACAAAAACAGAATATGTAGGTCCAAGTTTGGAAAGAATATGATAAATGCACTGTTTGTCTTCCCTCTCAATCTTACATTCTGCACATAAGAGTTTTGTACTTAGATAAATAATCTTGAATGCATGAAAAGTCACTTGGATTTAAAGAAATCAACTCATTTTTGAGTTGATGACCTCGAATTTCATTGTGTTTACCAAACACAGTTTCCAACTTGTCCCAAGCAACATTAGGTTCATCAATTCCAGATATGTGGAATCGCAAATCAGTAGAGATTGACATCCCAATCAATCCACGAGCTTCATCACATCTATTTGCCCATTTTATTTTCTTATCATCATCAGTGGGTTCTTTTTCTTTCCCTGTTGTAATTCTGAAAAGTCCCCTACTTCGTAGAACATCCTCCATACGAGATTTCCATGAGAAATAGTTGGAACTATTAAGTAGAATATCACAAGGGGCGGCCATATTTGTAAATTAATGGCTGTAAAAGCAGAAACCAATAGTCTGGATGTGAAGAGCTCGAAAAAATAGGCGGTTTAAAAAAAAACGGCACTGAAAACTGACTTTGTATGATGAAGTTATGCTTGAACAAATAAACTGTTGAAGATGTCCCCAATAGTGACGTGGCAGCTAGAGAATGTCCAGCAAAAAAAGAACTCCCCTCTTCCCAAGATAAACCTTTTGACAATCATTTTACAAGAAAGTTGCTTTAAGTGAACCACTTTTGTAAAATAAGTGATTTCACTTTTACAATGATATTACTTTTAAATAGTGCAACAATAAATAAAAAACTTAAGTGATTCACTTGTATTTATATTTTTTATTATTTAAGTGAGATACACTTTTACAATAAAGTAATTTGAAAATAGAAATTGCATGCACTTTTCTTTTTAAAAGTAACTTCCTAAGACTTGAACTCAAGATCTATTAAGGAATAGAGCAACTTTGGACCAAGTGAGCTAGATTAAAAGGTATGTAAAATATGGGAATGAGGAAGGGGGCTTTTTTTTTTTTTTTTTTACTCTTCTTGCTCGGTTTGCGTGCTTGCCATTTTTCCTGCAAAACAGAGCACAAATCGAAACAAAAAAACTTTTCCACACTTGTGGAGTTAGATCTTGTTAGCTTGCTCGGAAAGTCTACGTTTTCTCTCTGTTTCTGATTTGCCGAGATCGCGCAAAGTGCATGGCAAAGAGCATACGCAGCCGAAAAAACCCTTTCCCTTTCTGTTTCTGATTTGCCGAGATCGCTCAAGGTGCACGGCAAAGAGCATACGCAGACGGGAAAAACAACAATCCGAACAAAAAAAAAATCTAACAGTAAAAAAAAATGAAATATGAGATTTTTTTCTTTTCAAAAAACGAAATAAAAAAATGCGTCACTGTAACATTATACCTTCAGATCTGATGAAATAGGCGTTTCTGGAGCAACCGGAAACCGTTTTCGATAAAACGAAAACTATTTCCCAATAGAAACGACGCTCCGGACGCAATGGAACACCTCCCACAGCCCAGAAATGCACAGAAATACCAGAACTAGAAACCCTTTTGAGTTTCGGCAACAGCAGTTCAAGATCTAGATCACAACCGGAAGCGGCACTTCATAAAAGCTCTGATACCATGTTCGGGTACACAGGGTACTACCAAAGGACCGAACACCAAGAGCAACCACTTCACACAAACAGATCACAGATCAACCACACCGATGTTTTGACGTGGTTTAAACCCTCTTGAAGGAAACACTCCACGGCCCCGGCCAAATAGCTTCTACGGGACAATTTATTATGCAAAGAAAGAAAGTTACAAATGAGCTTCTCATAATCGATCAACTAAACAATGATCCTCCATGCTCTTTAAATAGAGATCATGGACCAATCGGGTGTTAAGCCACGGATCAAGGTTAGGTTTGATCTAAGAGAAGTTGAGCCGTCGGATCACTCTATGTCGGAAACATATCATGACCGTCGGATTAAGTATTTACAAATGCATACTAAAGAAACACACTATCCCTAACGGATATATTACACAAGTTGATCTTAACTAACTCCTAAGTGTCTAAATATCCTAACAAAGTTGTGTTGGCTAAACCTGAAACTTTTAGTGCTGCCATGAATACAAAATCTGGAAAATGGAATGCTATATCTTGTATGAAAAGCCCATTCATGCAATGTGTTTCTAAACACAAATGAATGAAAGGCATGCCAAATGAAAATGGCCATGAAAATAAAATGTTATATCTTTTGGAAATGTAAATACCTAGGTAAACAAGCTGTCCATGACACACCTAGAAGTGCTCAGGTAAACAAGTGCCTTAAAAACACACCTGCAGCAGAAAGCCTAAAATAAATGTAAATCTATGCAATGTGTTTATAAACACACATAGACCAAGGCTATGGAAACTTCAGGCCCAAAAAGCAATGGAACTTAAATGCTATATCAAAACAATTGCTGGCCTTATTTGTATTATGGATTGTGCGCATCTGTTAAAGGTGAATAAACCCTCTTTGAACAACTCATCCATTTGTGAGACACCGCCATTCCCTGTGTTGTTGCTCATTCAGTATATACTACGGTGTGTATTCCCTTTCCCTTTGCCAAAGTGTCACAAAGTTAAGTCAGTCAAGTCATCCTTTAGCCTAGCCAGTTATCTTAGCTTTCACTCTTCACTAGCAAATTGATCACAGCTATGAAGTGAGTATGATCTTGAAAGTCTAGTCTGAGTAATAATAATAATTAATGACATTATATATTTGGATTTAGATTGCCAGTAATGATTACTTTGTGTTATAATTGTTATTTGAGTAAGTTGTAGAGCATGCATTAACCTTTGACACTTTGCAGCAGCTTCCGATGATGGTCTGAGTTATATTTGGTCATGCTGACTTGGTTAGACCTAGTTTGACCAAGGTCAACCTTAGGACATGAGATGGTTGGGCCTTGTGATGATATGGATAGATGATATATGGTCTATGTACATGTATATGATGATTCTATGCAACAGCTACAGGGTTATGATGATGATTCATGGTTTACAGCATTATTTGATCATTTACAGGTTTTGGGCACTTACAGTGATGATTGAGCCTCAGTAGGCTATCCCAGTGCAGTTTTGGTCTGTCAGAGGCCTTGTCAGAGCAGATGTGATTTTTATTCGGTTGACCTAGGGCGCTGATGATGGAGGGGGGTGGTCCAGCCACTTGTTTTTACCATATTACCCCCCCTCCCGGACACACTGGTGCCCTCACCTTGACAGCGCAGGCACTCCAGGAGGCAGTTTGGGGCAGTTTCACGCTTCCCGAGGCATTTCAGGATTGGTAGAAATGGCTATTGAGGAAATCGATTTGGGCTACTGAGGCAAGGTTATGGCATGGGATGATCAGTGATGATAGATCGGGGTCCTCCACACCTCCTCTAGCAGTTTCAGCTCCATCGGGGCCCGCATCCATCACTTATGGCACTTTTTTGAGGATTTCTGAGGTCTTTTTGAGGCCTAGACCATGGAGGCACGATTTGGTACATTGATGATTATTTATTGATTATTGTGCTATGGGGATTGACCAAGGAGGGATAAAATTACCCCTTGGACCCACCATAAGCCCCTTATTATATTTTGTCATCATGATTTGGCGGGATTCCCCTCTTCTAGGGCGATTTTGTCCACTCACATAATATTTTATTAGTGATCCATGTATTTTATTGTTGAGCTCATCTCAACCATTGATTAGACATTTGTATCTTTTAATCTTATCCACTCATTCAAAAAGTGGTTAGGGTTTTGGTGCCTCTCCTTCCTATTTAAAGGAGAGAGCCTCTCATTGTAAAGGGTCTTTGGCTCTTGGATTATTGGGATAGAAAAACTTTCTTGTGGAAATTTTTGTGGTCTCCTTTGCATCTGGTGTTCTTAGATGGTGATTGGAAAGTCTATTGCAACCTAGCATTTGGAATTTGTGGTAAGATCTATCTTGTTTGGAAATCATTGTTTGTCTACAAGAGGGCGACTTCAACAAGGGCGATTTTGCAAGGCTTCTTCAAATCGACTTTCTTGGCATTCGCTTGTATTAGGGGGTTATCATTAGCATCATTGTGATCTATGCTTTCTTTCTGTTACTTCTCTTGTGACATTAGTCTTATCTCTTGATTGCATCAAATCTGATATTGTTGACGTTTGTTGTGCAGGAGAGAGGGCGCATTGGCTTCTTGGACTAAATCGATTGCATAGAAAACTACCTCAAAGCTTCTCAAATTGATCGGGTTTGCATAGATCATCATCATCAAGGCATCTACAAGGTTACCCAGGTAAGATCCACAGGTTTGTTTCTCTTACCTTGATCCAATCCATTGACATAGCTCTTAATTGATAAAACCCTAATTATTTCAAAACCCCCATTTTACATTTTCTAAGATCTACTTGGATCTAGTGGGTTGTTGGGCATAATATTGAAAACCCACCTCTATAGTATCCACAGCATCCCGGATCTATAGTTTGGTGAGGATTGGCTTCCGTTTAAAACCCTTCCCAAGCCAACTTAGCTCTCCCAAGCAAGGGCGCACTTCTTGGTAGTAGTGAGTTGACCTAGATCTAGGTAGTGGGTAGTTGAGATCCCGCTTGATTCATAATCTATACATCAAATAACCTACCCCCAGATTGTCACTTTTCTGATTTTTACCTTGTGGGCCCTATTCCACATTTTAAGGGATTTAATCCCCATTTTGGACCACTAGGTTTACTTAAACTCAGATCTAGTAAGATCTAGCCGTCGGATTGCCGTAAAATTATAGATCCATAGTCCTACTTGACTAACCTACCCGGATCTAAAGTTTGGATGTCATCGGACTTGTCTTGACCCACTTAACCCCACTTTTAGGCCTCCTTGGGTAAAGTCGCACCACCTTGGAGAAGTGAGTTGACTCACTTCTAGGACGTGGGTACTTGAAATTTTTGGAGATTTGGAACGGGAATAATTCAAAACCTAGGTCTAGGGTGTTTTCTTGTCAAATCTTGCCTCGGGGATAGCATTCCTTATTTTAAGGGATTGTGGTCCACTTTGGTCAAACCTAGATCTAGACCTATTCATCCATCAAGACCTTAATTTCCCACTTGTCTCATGTAATAGGAGTCTTTAACCACAAGTCAACCCTACTTTGACTCCATAATCCCAATTCCCAAGGCACTGGTTTCTCTCCAAGTCAATTCGATTTTTCTAGATTGTTGGATTAACTTGTGGTTTGACCCTTGCATGGTGAACTAAACCCTTGATGCCATCATGTATCATGGTCAAGCTTGTCACATGTACTAGTTAGCCCCAATTCAATCCTAAAGTACCCTGCACTGGACACGGTTCCCAAGGCAGTGGATTTTCCAACATTGAACTAGTACTCTCATCCTAGATCTCATTTCAAATACTATAAGTCACTCTCACATCAACTATGAACCAAAGCTACACTCTTTGAACCCCTCACTTGACTTGTGACTCCATCCTTAGGTCTAGGATAAACCATACACCTAACTTCACTTAGAAATACCCTGACTTGGTGTTTTGGTTTTGATCTCTCCTGTCGGGAGTAGATCGGGTCTCCCCCTTTGTTGTCTGGGCTAGATAACATAAAGTGAAGGTTACCTCGACTGGCGTGACAACCATATATTGGAGTTCGAGGTGATCGTGGTTGCACCTTTTGAGTTGCCCTTCCCTATTGCCATCCATGACTGGATATATCCATAGGGGTAACTACAACTTAGGTGATAACAGGGCCCCACTTGGGTAATTTTCATGGCATTAGGTCTTCTTTAGATCCACTTACTTAACCTCATAAGTGACCTTGATCAAACACTTGGTTGACTCATTTGTCCCTTGCTTAAGCATCTCAACCAAGCCATAATCATCTTGGGTCCACTTATCTTTCTAGATCTAACTCTTGCACCATTGATCTCCTTGCATAACTTTACACATTTCCCTAGGAATCTTTGGGTTAGTCAGTCTTCATAGATTGGCTAGGGTCTCCCCCTTGATCTTGATTCTTCTTGATCTAAAGTGAAGGTTGCCTCAGTTATCATGACACCCACTTGCATTGGGAACCGTGGCAAGTCTTGGGTCACTTTTTTAGTTGTCCAACACCTCTACCATCCCGGATGGGATACCTTTAGGGACAACTACAAGTTGTGTGATAACAGGCGCATTCTTCCATCTTCGGTCAACTGGATCTTCCAAAATTTGATTGGAATCAGACTACTCGGAGCTCAGATCACCTTCACTTAACTATTCAATGACTTTAGTTGAAGCTCAGTTCAACTCCGGACACTTTCCATGGATTTAGGAATTTGTCTTTTCCTTTATTATGTCTTTATTTGACATTTATTTTGTCTTTTTTGGATTTTTCGAGCAAATATTATTTTTTGAGATAAATAATTGCTCGAAACTTAGGAAAAGTGGGTTTATGGCTTAAATGGGTGCTCTGGTTTAGAAAACGAGCACCCCATTGTCAGATTTCACCCACAAACCACTTAATTATTACAATTTGAATTTTTTCAATTAAACCATTAAAAATGGTCTAGTTTACGATTTTTTTTCTTCAAAATATTAAAAAAAAACACCTGGGGACCTAATACATGACCATATGACTTTATTTAAGTGTCTAGCATGTTTATATATGTTGACACGTGAAATTTAATAACCCCCCAAGCCCTAACCACCAACTTGAGCATTCCAGCTTTGGAGGTGTAGGAGAAAAACTCTTTAATTATACTCGGCTAAAGGCAAAGCATAGTTGACAAGGTAAAAAATTCCTTGCAGTACCCTCATTGGTTTCCAAGTCTTAGGAATCCAAGTTACTTACAAGACCACCATGCTAGCACACTTTATTACAAACCCCGTGGGGCATGGACATGCGATAAAAAATTAAAAAAGGGGCCCTGAAAAGCCCTAATTTGAACTTCTGAACACTAAAATGCACAAGTAATTGTGCAAACTTTGGCGGCTCTTTGGAAGGCCAACTATGTGCAACTCAGTTGGTAACACTTCCTGTTACTCCTCATTTTGGCAGGGGTGTCCACAGGCGCAGCAGGAAGACATTATTGTAAAACCAGTTGAAGATTCTTCAGCAGAAGCAATTCCTTTTTGGAGCTTTGAGGCAACCAGAAACAAAAAAATTTGGAATCGAGGTAGATCTATGGTAATACGTGGAGCTTTGGACTGGTTAAGGGCTTCGACGAACAACGAAAATTAAGCGAATTCCAGTACTTTAGAGAAGGGTATTTTCATGCAACCTAAGCCTGTCAGCAATGTGTCATTATGCCTCATCCTTTTGTCGGAGAGAGAGAAAAACAACAGTCTCCTGAGATATTAGTGCCATCTTGTGTCCAACTCTGGAGGTCATGATTCAATTGGAAGGTTCTGGGAAGTGGCCTGTTATCACACCATAGTAGCAGGGCTAATATTCTTGTTTAGCAGATATCTGCACATTCCAGAGCTTCCATCATTCAGAGCATGGCTACGATGATTGTATATTTTGTGATCACTCATGATCAGAGCAGTGTATTATTCAGACTTATGTTAGACCTTGTGTCAAGGATGAGCCTTGAGAGTTCAGATTTGATGACCGATGTGACCCTTTATTCCATACAGTTTCAGTTCAGTGCTTAGAAATGTATTGCAATAGTGTTTCAGATGGTATATGATGTGTATTACTATGATGATGTTGTATAATCTATGGATATTTTATCATTGATTGTGGATGATTATCTTGTTGATTTAGTCATGTTCACAGCATCTGCTTGGTATATTATTCCTGATGTGGCAAACTATTTAAAATGAACTATAAATCATAAAATGGACAATTGCTTGCACATTTAGGTCATTTAACAAAACCCACTGTTTTTTTTACCTTACATAGATATGGTCTTTCCTGACACCAGTTGTCTGCTAGTGTAGGCTCCATATTCACTGGACTCCATCCATACATGACTTTCCTATTTGACTTTAAACCTTGACCTATCTCATTTGACTTTCTGATACTGAGGACTTCCCCATTTTTCTACCTCTGTGTTCGGACCGCATCCCTGTATGTTCAGTGTCTCGGCTCTAAGTTGGTGACAAAACTTGCCTTTGGTGAGTTGGATTGTAGGCCTAAATCATTCTGGTCGGTTGTCCCAATGTTTGGCATTGGCTCGAACTCCCCCTAGTCACTTGAGATGTTGTTGGTTAAAACTGAAAGCTCATGTTCTACTTATGGAAACTTATAAATTCGCCCATGGAAACTAAAAAGGGCAAGAGCGATGAACAACTAAAAATACTCCTCGAAGAGTATAAGAAAGGTCCAAAAAGCAATGGTTCTTAAAAGCTATATCTAAACAATTGCTGACCTTATATGTATTTGAAAACATGCCCTGGATGCAAGCTGCAACTAGTTGTGCTTATCAGCACACCTGAGATCCGAAGGGTTATGTAGGCCAAAAAGGCCATGAAATGAAATTGAATGATCCTAATGAACCTGAATCGACTTGATATAGACATGATGACTAAGTTGAATAAGCACTCTCTGAACAATTTATCCATTTGTGAGGCACAGCCAGCCCCCGTGTTATTTTGTCCAGCACAGAGTTTGTAGCTTTCCCCCTTCTCCCAGTCCAAAGTATGTTTGAGTTAAGTTAGATAAGTCAACCCCTTGGCCCAACCTTGTTCCTAGCCTTCATCCTTCACTAGCAGTTTGACCATGTCCAATGGGTGAGTTTGTCATTTGAACTATTGTGCAAGTAATTTTATATAACAAGGGGATATGCTAACTTGATTAATGCCACTGAATGGATGTTATACTTTGAGCTTGGCTGTGAGAATGATTAGAGAAGCATGTCTTAGTCTACTGATGTGATTTATCCTTGGTTGTATATTATTGGGATCCGTGATGATGTGGGCCATATCTATACCTATTGATGATGATTGATGGTCCCACATACTTGATGATAATGTCATATGATGGACATATGGTTCAGATGATGATTGATGCAGTTCAGCAGGTTTTATTATTATTTCAGATCATCAGATTATGCACTGTCCATATATGGTGGACCCTACAGCTGGCCCATTAGGGCAACCCATGGTGTATGAGTACACATTCCTAATGGATTTGGGTCTTCTGGATCCAATGAGACACTTATCTTTCAGTTCCGGGCACTTTTGACAGTGATTGATGCAGTTTTACACTTGTTGACCAGATTTGGGGCTGATTTCCCAGCCTGAGCAGCAGGGGCCATGAGAGGCCAGTTCACCTAGGGCGCTGTATGAGGAGGGGGTGGTCCAGCCACTTGTTTTTACCATTTACCCCCCCTTCTGGAGAGCCTGGTGGGCTCAGTTGGACAGCGCAGATGCCCTGGGAGGCAGTTTTGGGCACTTTCACAGTTACCGAGGCAGTTAAAAAATGGGATAAAGTGGTCATTGAGGAAATTCGATTTGGGCAATTGAGGCAAGGTTTTGGCATTTGGTTTTCATAGAGGTCTTCCAGGGTGATCCCACTATCTTCCAGCCAGTTTTCACCATGTGGGTAGGCCCACAACGATCACACAAGGTCTCTTACTGCTTGTCTGTCACGGATTTTGAGGACAGATTTGATCATTTATATTATATTGGACATATTTTATTATTTTATTGTGCCTTGGGGATGAGCTAGTAAGGATTGATGCCTCCTAGCCCCACCATGTGCTTCTTATGTCATGTCCTAGTCATTATGAGGTGGGCTTTGGTACTTTTACCCCCTCTAGTGGATGACATCACCCTCCATGATTATTTTAGACTATGACGTCATCACTTTATGAGTGATCCATGTGTTATGTTATTATGGGTCATCTTAGCCATTGATTGTATATTGAGATCATTTAATCTCAACCACTCATTTGATGTAGTATTGTAGAGTGGTATAGGGTTTTGGTCTTTATTATCCTATATAAGGAGGAGACCCCCTATTGTATAGCTGACCTTTAAAGCTCTGGAATATTGGAATAGAACACTTCTTTGTGGAGCATATCTCTCTTGTCTTGTGGATTCTCTTGCATATTGAGTATACAGTATCTCTTCTATGTATCATTGTGGATTTTGGTGCTTCTACTAGTCTTCTTGCAGGAAAGTCGAATTGATGGAGAGGAGGGCGATTTCTTGAGGGTTATTGTTAGAGGGATCCACATATTCTCTCTTGGGTTGATCTTGTGACAGGGAGTATCATTATTGTATCTTCGTGACATAGTTGATGCTTTCTATTACATCTTTCTATCATTTTCATAATCATCTTACTTGACTTGTTTCTTTGATCTTGTCTTGTAGGAGGAGGACGATTTGGCTATCTTGGAGGAGGACGTTTTCGTTGGAGCTCTTGGATCTCACTCTTGAATATACACATAAGAGAATGCTATCAATTTGCAAGGTGGCCACAAGCAATTGAGGTAAGATCTACAAGGTATGTGCCTCTTTCCATCCATTCTCTCTTCATTGGTCACAAACCCTAGTTAATTAAAACCCTCATTTTGGTTTTTCTTAGATCTACTTAGATCTAGCCTTGCTTTTGAAAAGATCTTAAGAACCCACCTCTATAGCATCCACCCCTAATTGGATCTATAGTTTGGTGGTGATTGGGTTAAAATTAACACACTTTTCAAGGCAATATAGCCCTCTTGAACCAAATCGCACTTCCTTGGAGAGGCTTGTTGGGTTAGATCTAGCATATGGGTAGGTGAGATCCCACTTGATTTGCAATCTACACACTTGATAACCTAGCCCTAGACTTTTACTTGGGTGAATTCTACCTTGTGGGCATTATTCCACATTTTAAGGGATTAAAACCCCCTTTTGAACTACTTGGCACCTTAAAACTCAGATCTAGTAAGATCTAACCCTTGGATTGACTTGATTTTCTAGATCCACATAGATCGGTGCCTAAGCTACTTGGATCTATAATTTGGCGGCCATTAGACTTGATTTGACACACCCTATCCATCTTTTAGCCCTCCTTGAGCAAGGTCGCACTTCCTTGGGTAACTGAGTTTGCCCACTACTCAGGATTTTGTATGAGAAAGATAAAAGTTTGATAAAGAAACAAGGTCTTTTTTGGTGTGATGTTTGTCGGAAATCTACAGAATAGCAATCTTGTTCCCTTGGAGAAAGATTTGCTACTTCATAGCCAACATTCCAGCATGTTAAATGGTTTGCGGGGGTTGCATCCAGCTTATGGGCCAACTGTGCGGCTTGCCAAAAGATGGGTTTGTTTGCATATGCTTTCTGGAATTTTGGCAGATGAAGCGGTGGAGCTATTGGTTGCATATCTGTTTGTCAGGCCATTCGCATTCTGTGTTCCCTGTTCACGCGCGACAGGTTTCTTAAGGTTTCTGCGTCTTGTTGCTTATCATGATTGGGCCTTGTCCCCTTTAATTGTTGATGTCAATGAGGACTTAATAGCGAAGGAAGAAGGTCAAATTACGACCCAGTGTATTGCTAAATGAAAAGTCTCCCCAAGAGAATCTCATGCAATTAATGCAGGACCAACATTGTACATAAGCATCCGCGGTTTTGACATTTCAGGCGTTATCCTGGAATCACTTCAAAGTGATCTGCAAGAAGAATTTAAATTAATTGAGCTTGTAACTAAGGGCAGGTACAAGAATTACCAAATCTGGCATCATCGTCAATTGAGTTCCACAAATTTCGCTATTGTAAAGAAACGCTCAGGATACATGAAGTGTTGGTGGTGTCTTCTTGACCCACATTTGCAGCCGAATACACAGTGGCTTTCCACATTAATCAAGCCGAGTATCGGGTCGGGTTCCACGTCGAGCTAGATCACCAACCGGGGTTCGAGCAAAATGATCGATACGCGTCTCCTTTTGACAACCAATTCTTCATGCAGAGTTACATCTAATTCAGAGCTTGGGTCTCCATCAAATAACCCGCACATAACAGAGCTTAAATCGGTGGTCATCATTCAAGCTGCTGTTTGAGGGGATCTGCGGCTGTAAGCTTTGGATCCGGGCTGCCACTAGTCATGAAGTCTCATTTTGTGCAAATTCCATTTTGAAGCGGGTATCACGCATTTGTTGACAACCAAATTGTTGGAGTTAGGATTCATCATAGCCATTTAAACTAAACTCGTGGATTATGAAACCTGTCCACCTAGACTCGCCTTCCATCATGGTTTATAAGGGGGTGTTGTGATCTTTTTAACAACTGATAAAAATCGGGTCCACCGTCACATACTAAAATTAGTCAAGTACCAGCTATTTACAAAGAGAGAAATTTCGCGCTCGAAGTATTATTCGAGCTGTTCTTTTACTTGTCAATCAGTTGGAACTGAAGTTCGGAGTTTTGGCTCTCGTTGTTGGCGTTTGTGGTTTCATTGACAGCGGCCTAGAGGAAATCTCGCGGTCATGTTGGATTCTGGAACATCTCGTGAGTGGTCAGTGGTGTCTTCGCTGCAGAGTGGTATTTTGGGGTAGCAATGGATAGCCACCTGTTAATTTCTCCCGTATCATCTCAATTGACAGTTGTTCTCATGTTACAAGTGGCAGTCAATTGCATCCAGTACTTAACCTCTGCGAGAGTCAAAGTGGTGACCAATTTGATTAATGAATAGTCCAAATGTGAAGGCCCCTTTTTTCAAGCATTTCATTTAGCAGTCGACTCTTATTAGGGGCAGTTTTGGGAGTGCGCATTTTAGTTATGCAATAAATCTATCTAGACATTAGTTGAGTAAAAGGTGGATCTCACTTTTTCCTTTAGTTTTTATTATCATTTATTTTTATTTTTTTTGAAAGAGTGAAAAGGTTTTGTGAGCCTATAAAGAGCCAAGCCTTCCCCATTGTAAACATGGAAAAAACCTGGGAGTTTTCTTCTCCTTGAAGCTTAATGAAAAATACCATGGGATTCTTTGGATAAACTGAGTATTTTTGTGGCGTGATCTTGTGATTTTTTAGACAAGTGTGAGTAAATGTAGATTTTGCGTCTTCTTTTCTTTGTGTAAGAGGCCATAGAAGGGTGACAATCCACCACGTTGGAAGGTGAAGAACTCTTAGCAGCTGCCTTCTTTTTCCCTATGGCGAAGAACTCTTGGCATCTGCTTTCTTTTTCCCTCTGTGAGTGTGCATACACAGGTATTGATCTTTGCATTTAATCTAGTTTGATTGTGTAATATTGATCTTTGGTTTGCATAGTGCACCTCCCGCAGTTAGAGAAGAGGAAGTACTCTTTCTGATTTCCAAACACTAGACTGAGTAGGGCTTGCTCAATAATGCGATCTTTCCCCCTCAGTCACATATGACACACGCCCCTTTGATCTCTCTTTTGACTCCATTCGCTCCTCTGATATACTGGCACTAGCCTTTCCTCGAGGACTGATTCTCCCAACTTTCCCATCACCCAATCAAAATTGTCTTTTTGTTACAATCATTTCCTAAGGCAGCCTCTTCATTTCACCTTGCCCTCCGTTGCACCTGCCTTAGCGATCCTACCTTAGGGATACCCCCCTTGAGTTGGAGAAGAGCCAACTTGAAGTGAGAGGAGAGGAGTGTGGTGACATTGGCTTCTCTCCTGAGAGTTGTCAATCGAGCTGGTGTGTTCACATTTTGGGCTTCAACACACGCATGCCAGTTTTGGGAGACAACATTTTGGCGCCGTTGCCGGGGACAAAGTCCAGTTCCTGAAATTTGAAGACTATGTTTCATTGATGACATTTGTGGGAGATTATATTGCAGATTCGTTTTCTCGCATGGCAACTCCACGAAGGGACAGAGCCCTTGTCCTTTTGTAGATTTGAAGATCCTATTGGGTGTAGAGGTGAGCACACTCATTGGAAGGCTTTCAAGCTCACCTTGGCGACTCCACAGTTTGGTATGAGGTATGACTATATGCATGTTTTAGATTTAGTACCTCATTATTTGATTTATGGAGGATGATAAGGAAAAACCACGTAATCTTCTGTACGAAGCCACCTTCCGTGAAGCTTACCCCCCGCTGGACTTCTCGAAAATCCGTGGATTTCCTAATGGGTGTTACGATCGTGAGAAGGTGCATGATATTCTTCCAGAGTTCCATGGAAATGATGATGTTTCAGCCATCTATCACGTTGCTTCTTACTGCAAATTGGTGGTTGATTTTAATGTTTATCGTGAGGATGACCTTATGGTCGTTTTTGCTTTAACTTTGGAAGGGAATGCATTAAATTGGTTCTATGGTCTTTGGGATGAATCCATAGATTCATTGGCAAAGATTTTTGAGAGGTTTCTCCTTCGCTGGCATGATGGAACAGTGGATGAAATTGAGCAGCTTGTTGAAGAGTATGATGCCCTCCTCCCTAGAGCCCATCTTGAACCAAAAGAACAACAGCTTGAAGAAGTATCAGAGGGTTCTTTGTTTGAATATATTGTTGAAAAGCTGCTTGATATTGCCATTAAAAATATGGAGCTGCCCCTGGATTATGTCATTGAAAATACTCCTGAACTACTTCATGATGAAAATCTGGATTTTCCTCAAGTTCAGTTTATTGAAGACAGCTATACTCATTTCACAAATCAGCCAGAGCAGCTCTATGATGGAGGTCTGTACTTAAGTCCTATCAGTGAATGGATAGAGGCTTTTTGTGCACAGTCTAATTTTTCATGCCAACGCTTCAGTGATTTCTTATATTCTAACAATCTGATGTTACAATTCAAAATTATTCATGAGCAGATTGTAGGACAACGTTGTTTTAGGGTAAATATGTCCTTATCGTTGTCTATGAACAAACACAAAGAAAAGCAGTCTGATATAAATGAAGAGCTAAAATGGCTCCACTGGTTATATACATATACTTAGGATTCTGCTGTTTCATGTTAGAGTAGGTAGGTAGATGAATAAAGCTCGGGCATGAGCATTTGTTTTGTCTTTTTGCAATTTTTTGTAATAAGTGGTTTTGGGATGTGAATTGAGCCATCCCCACACTATTCGTTTTGCTAAATGGTCTGTGATAACCAAGAGAAGCTGAGGTTCTCATGCACTCACGAAGTGAGCACACGTCCCCATATGGAGCTAGATGTTACCCCCCATTTTGGCAAGGGTGTCCACAGGTGCAGTAGGAAGACATTATTGTAAAACTAGTTGAAGATCCTTCAGCAGAAGCAATTCCTTTTTGGATCTTTGAGGCAACTAGAAACATAAAAATTTGGAATCGAGGTAGATCTATGGTAATACGTGGAACTCTGGACCGGTTAAGGGCTTCGACGAACAACCAAAATTAAGCGAATTCTAGTACTTTAGAGAAGGGTATTTTCATGCAACCTAAGCCTATCAGCAATGTGTCATTATGCCTCATCCTTTTGCCAAAGAGAGAGAAAAACAGCAGTCTCCTGAGATATTAGTGCCAACTTGTGTCCAAACTCTGGAGGTCATGATTCAATTGGAAGGTTCTGGGAAGTGGCCTATTGGTGAAATTGCAATTGAGAAAACCAAATCTGCTTTCTGTCTCAAAATTGATGAGAGTATCCAGAAGCGTTGGGGCGTAGTGTCTATCGCTGCTGAAGATGCTGTAGATTTGCTGATTGCTGGGTTTGCATTCCGTCTTAGGATTTTGTATGAGAAAGATAAAAGTTTGATAAAGAAACAAGGTCTTTTTTGGTGTGATGCCTGTCGGAAATCTACAGAATAGCAATCTTGTTCCCTTGGAGAAAGATTTGCTACTTCGTAACCAACATTCCAGCATGTTAAATGGCTTGCAGGGGTTGCATTCAACTTATGGGCCAACTGTGCGGCTTGCCAAAAGATGGGTTTGTTCGCATATGCTTTCTGGAATTTTGGCAGATGAAGTGGTGGAGCTATTGGTTGCATATCTGTTTGTCAGGTCATTCGCATTCTGTGTTCCTTGTTCACGCGCGACAGGTTTCTTAAGGTTTCTGCGTCTTGTTGCTTATCATGACTGGGCCCTGTTCCTTTTAATTGTTGATGTCAATGGGGACTTAACAGCGAAGGAAGAAGGTCAAATTACGACCTAGTTTATTGCTAAATGAAAAGCCTCCCGGGGAGAATCTCATGCAATTAATGTAGGACCAGCATTGTACATAAGCATCCGAGGTTTTGACATTTCAGGCGTTATCCTGGAATCACTTCAAAGTGATCTGCAAGAAGAATTTAAATTAATTGAGCTTGTAACTAAGGGCAGCTACAGGAATTACTAAATCTGGCATCATTGTCGATTGAGTTCCAAAAATTTCGCTATTGTAAAGAAACACTCAGGATATGCATGAAGTGTTGGTGGTGTCTTCTTGACCCACATTTGCAGTCGAATACATAGTGGCTTTCCACATTAATTAAGCCGAGTATTGGGTCGGGTTCCACGTCGAGCTAGATCACCAACCAGGGTTCGAGCAAAATGATCGATACGCGTCTCCTTTTGACAGCCAATTCTTCATGCAGAGTTGCATCTAATTCAGAGCTCGGGTCTCCATCAAATAACCCACACATAACAGAGCTTAAATCGGTGGTCATCATTCAAGCTGCTATTTGAGGGGATCCGCAGCTGTAAGCTTTGGATCCGGGCTGCCACTAGTCATGAAGTCTCATTTTGTGCAAATTCCATTTTGAAGCGGGTATCACGCATTTGTTGACAGCCGAATTGTTGGAGTTACGATTCATCATAGCCATTTAAACTAAACTCGTGGATTATGAAACCCATCCACCTAGACTCACCTTCCATCACGGTTTGTAAGGGGGTGTTGTGTTCTTTTTAACAGCTGATAAAAATCGGGTCCACCGTCACATACTAAAATCAATCAAGTACCAGCTATTTACAAAGAGAGAAATTTTGCGCTCAGAGTATTATTCGAGCTGTTCTTTTACTTGTCAATCAGTTGGAACTGAAGTTCGGAGTTTTGGCTCTCGTTGTTGGAGTTTGTGGTTTCATTGACAGCGGCCTAAAGGAAATCTCGCAGTCACGTTGGATTCTGGAACATCTCGTGAGTGGTCAATGGTGTCTTCGCTGCAGAGTGGTATTTTGGGGGCAACAATGGATAGCCATCTGTTAATTTCTCCCGTATCATCTCAATTGACAGTTGTTCTCATGTTACAAGTGGCAGTCAATTGCATCTAGTACTTAACCTCTGGGAGAGTCAAAGTGGTGACCAATTTGATTAACAAATAGTCCAGATGTGAAGGCCCCTATTTTCAAGTATTTCATTTAGCAGTCGACTCTTATTAGGGGCAGTTTTGGGAGTGCTCACTTTAGTTATGGAATAAATCTATCTAGACATTAGTTGAGTAAAAAGTGGATCTCACTTTTTCCTTTATTTTTTATTATCATTTATTTTTATTTTTTTTGAAAGAGTGAAAAGGTTTTTGAGCCTATAAAGAGCCAAGCCTTCTCCATTGTAAACATGGAAAAAACCTGGGAGTTTTCTTCTCCTTGAAGCTTAATGAAAAATACCATGGAATTCTTTGGATAAACTGAGTATTTTTGTGGCGTGATCTTGTGATTTTTTAGACAAGTGTGAGTAAATCTAGATTCTGCGTCTTCTTTTCTTTGTGTAAGAGGCCATAGAAGGGTGACAATCCACCACGTTGGAAGGTGAAGAACTCTTAGCAGCTGCCTTCTTTTTCCCTATGGTGAAGAACTCTTGGCATCTGCTTTCTTTTTCCCTTTGTGAGCGTGCATACACAGGTATTGATCTTTGCATTTAATCTAGTTTGATTGTGTAATATTGATCTTTGGTTTGCATAGCGCACCTCCCGCAGTTAGAGAAGAGGAAGTACTCTTTCTGATTGCCAAACATTAGACTGAGCAGGGCTTGCTCAATAATGCGATCTTTCCCCCTCAGTCACATATGACACAAGCCCCTTTGATCTCTCTTTTGACTCCATTCGCCCCTCTGATATAATGGCACTGGCCTTTCCTCGAGGATTGATTCTCCCAACTTTCCCATCACCTAATCGAAATTCTCTTTTTGTTACAATCGTTTCCTAAGGCAGCCTCTTCATTTCACCTTGACCTTCGTTGCACCTGCCTTAGCGATCCTACCTTAGGGATACCCCCCTTGAGTTGGAGAAGAGCCAACCTGAAGTGAGAGGAGAGGAGTGTGGTGACATTGGCCTCTCTCCTGAGAGTTTTCAATCGAGCTGGTGTGTTCACATTTTGGGCTTCAACACACGCATGCCAGTTTTGGGAGACAACACTTCCCATTGCATTGATTTGATTTTAGAGGATATGGGAAAAATTGCCGATATCAAGGATATCATTGGATTGGTAGGAGCATCACAAAATTTATATATAATCATGCATTTCTTATTTTAGCTCAATAAGAGAATCCATAGGTAATGGGGAGTTGGTGTTGTTATCACATCCATAGTAGCCAGGATACCATGATTGCAGAGCAGTTTATAGTATATTTTTGAGCCAGTCCTTTACACATTTTTGATGAGATCAGCTTATGATGAGCAATACTTTTGATGATCACTCTTATTTTGAGCAGCTCCAGAGCATACATCACAAGCCTTGTGCCATGACTGAGCCTCATGACCTCAGATTTGATGACTGAGGTGACCATTTTTCTTCCATACAGAGCAGTGTGATAGTGCCCAGAGTTATACAACAGTAGTGTTCCAGTGACGATTGATGGTCCAGATGATAGATACAGGTATATGGTTGTGCATTGGATACTTTTATTATGCTCTTTTGCTTATCTTAATAGCATGACTAGGTATTTAGTGGTCATGATCTGGCGATATATATATATATATATATATATATATATATATATGGTTATTGATCGACTGTCTGGAATTTAAGTGATCTAATTACTCGGAATAAGAATTTCTTGTTTATACTCGTTGGTTTTACCCTCTTAAGTAGTATGGATGTGGTCATTCCCACCATTTATGTCTTGCTAGTTATGGCATCACTTATCACTTTCCCCATCCATCCATTATCTTCCGTATTAGGTTTTACCTTGACTTACACCTCAGCCTGTGATATGGAGGACCTCCCCACTTTTGCCTCTATGTTGGATAGATTCCTTGTTGTTTTGTGTCTCAGCTTTGAGTTGTGCAACATAACTTACCAAAGCCTTGATCCTTCTGGGCCATGAGAACCCACTGGTGTTGGTTCTTGAGCTTAGGTAAGTTGGATTTGAAGCCTTGACCTCTCTGGTCAGTTGCCTGAGTTGTGTAAGCTAGACTTGAAGCGAAATGTACTACCATCATTACATGCATATGTGGCTCATTATTATATCTTATATGCAAGTCCATGGTTATAAATTAAAACTGTGCTTTTCAGCACAATGAAAAAGGGCTATGAAATGAAATGTAAAGCACCCTAGATAAAAGCTGCAATTAGTTGTGCTTCTAAGCACATGAAAATCCAAAGGGTCATAAGGCCTAAAAAGCAGTGGTTAAATGTATGCTAAATCTAAAAACTGCTGGCCATAATTAAAATGTAATGATTAATTCCTCACGGATTCTACGGGTTGGGATGTGAAATGGAGTAAGGGACAGCTAATTCTAAGTGTCCCCTATAACCTCAAGTTACGGTTAGTTGTGCACCCAGTCACAGTGGTTCTAGAAAAGATCCTCACAGAGTTGGTTGAAGATTGGATGCGAGTTGTAGACATTTGCTAAAAGTTGAATAGACACTCCTCAAATCAACTCATTCCATTTGTGAGACACCGCCATTCCTTGTGTGTTTTACTGTCCAACATATGCTTAGGTGATTCTCCCTTTTCCCCCTTATCCAAAGTGTCACAGTGTTGAAGATTGTAAAGTCATTCCCTTGTCCTAGCCTTGCATTTTTCACCTTCACCCATTCCTAGCAGAATGGTCACGTCCATGAAATGAGTATACACTTGGGGGTCTTTCTCTTAGTAGTTGATTGTTTTGATTATGGACTTATATTTGATGTATTAATTGCTTAATCGCCAGTGAAATGCTACCTTATACTTTAGTCTTGCTATTGAAATAATTAAAGGAGCATATCTTATCCATTTGCACTTGCAGCATTGGTCAGTTTGAGCTTGGGTCATTATTTTGATCAATTTTGACGAGGTCAACCCAGCTTGACCAAGTCAACCGCATGATCTTGGATGAGTTGGACCAATGATGTCCAAGATTGATTATTTGTGGTCCTATGTTTCCCACTTGATAGTTCCATGATCAAACACAGATTTCATATGATGGTTTGATGGATTTTTATCATTATTATTATTTACAGACCATTATTTTTATTTGTCCGGGCATGGTTGAGCTTACAGATGATTATCCAGGTGGTCACATGGTGTATGAGTACTTATCTCTACTACATTTGGGCCTTCTGAGTCCTTTGGCACACTTAGATATCAGTTTCAGGGACTTTCAGTTGGACCCTAAACCAGTTAGTTGTCCTCCTCTATCATCCCAGATAGGATCTTCTAGTTGGCAACTACACTTTGTGTGATAACAGGTGCATCCTACAATCACACATCTTTCCTTTAAGTAGTCATTTGAGAAAAAAACCTTAAAGTGTCTTCAATTTTATGTCTTCATTTGATCTAATTTGTTCAATTGTGTGGGAACCCAACCAATGTACTTGCAGTGTATTAGGTTTTCTTTTGAACTGTCTATCATACAATAAGTCCAAATCACCTTTAGTAAAATCTTTCTTTCTATTGTGTTAATGATGTAGGATTTATGTTCTCTTGTTGTTTCCCATTTTCTTTCTTGATTCTTGTTTCTAGTAAGATAATAATTTTGTTAGGAATTTGTTTATTAAATGTACAATCATTTTTCCCTTATTAATCTTGGACTACTGGGATATAAACAACATTCCAGATGCCCATCCCCATATTCTGTTGTCTGTCTGTTGTTTTCTAAGAGTGTTAGTTTCTGTCTTCATCCCTGGCCAACAATCTCTATAAACTTTATGCCTCCTAATTGGTTAGGCACACATAAGGCTTTCGCTCCCAAATTATTTTCTCTATCCACTTTGTTTCTCTTATTCAATTTATATCTTACACTATTTATAAGAATTGTATTCTCCACAATTAGTATGGATCCACTGATTTCTTTTTGGTTTTGTCTACCTTCTTTTCCTATAAAATTCATTGTGCACCAATTTGGCAAAGGGGCTTGCATACTCATGGGGTGCACGTTAGGTGATAACTTCTATTCAATCTCTTAGCATATTTGCAGACAAAGAACTGAAACAACTAGAGATCCTAGTATTAAATAAGCTTGTTGAGATGATATTTTGTCTTAATTCTCCCGAGGTCATGTGCTTTCATCTACTGATTTTATTTTCATGCAAGTATGGCAAACTATTTTATGAGGGGTTAAAACATGATCTTTTTCCCTTAGCGATCAATGCCCAAGCTAGTAAAATATTTTATAATGGATAAACTGCAATTAGAGAAATTCAAGGAAATATTAGAATCTTGTGCTGGTTAGAAGATGGATTATGTGGTAAACCAATATAAACCAATATATATATATATATATATATATATATATATATGTTACAGATTAGATGATTTATTTTAGAGCTCTGAGAGTTTTGTTTTATCAATGAATAGGCAATATGTGGTTTTACATTAATAAATTGTAAATAACGGGTTTTGTCTTCTGGGCCATTTTGGTATCCATGAGGGAAAATAATCAGTTTCTAATTTTTGAGCTCCTTTTAACTGTCTTCAGCACTCATTATTTTGTTTCTTTACTCCTTTTTAACCTGTAACTAAGAATGTTGGTAATCATAATGGTGCATGTTATTCTTTCTTCAGGCTCTTCCGATCTATCTGGAAAAGATCTTCAACACCGTAGTTGCTGTGATTCTCTCAGTGACTTTTGTCCTAGCTTTTGGGGAGGTGAAATACAGCTTCCAGATTTTCTAACCTTGGGAAGGGATTGGATAAATTGACCTTGCAAGTATTCAACATTTCTATACTGCTGGAATAAAGATAAACACAGATGAATTGTTCTCTTTCGTAAACTCCATCCTATACTATTTGCATTTTGCAATATATAGAAATACACATTCTTATCTTGTTGTACAGGTTATCCCACAAGCAATATGTTCACAACACGGACTTGCTGTCGGTGCAAATTTTCTGTGGCTTGTGCGCATCCTTATGCTTATTTGCTATCCTATTGCCTATCCCATATCGAAGGTAATGCATACCATGATCCATTTGGTTGTATTTCGTTCATGCAAAATATACATGAAATAAATGCTTTGTATTACACAGCTTTTTAATTATCTCATTTTGTCTGCATATGGCTGTTATCATAGGCTTCTTGAAGAGATTCGCTTGTTTTTGATTTTTTTACTTGATATTTATTTAAGGCAATATTTGCTCATGTAAAGGTTGTGATATTTCCTTCAAAGACATACTACTTTGTAGCTTAAATTGCTTCCATTGCTCAATTCATTCTAGTGAAAGGCTTATGCAACTGTTAATATGCAATTAAATGACAAGATAGAAGTTCGTAGCTCCATTTGATTAGATAGCATTAGTTGACATCATAGTTAAGTTTGTTTGTATGTTCGAGTGGTCTGACTCTGGCACTCTATTTTGTCTAGTGCTCTTGCTACTTTAAAGTTCATATCAATAATCAGATCCTATGAATGAACATTAATATGGTCCGTGCAATGTTGATTGGTCTCATTACATTCCAGATTTTAGTGCAATCTTGTTGTAGAGTTATATAAACTCTTATATACCATAAATACATCGGAATTGATATATCATTTCCCTTTGGCCTATTACAAAACGGAACATATAAAGAAACCAAGAACACGAAAGAACTTGAAAAAAGATAAATACTTCTTGGATATCAGAGCAACCATCTCTTTATAGCAAAGGAATGGCATAAACCCTAAAATGACTTAAATGTACTTTATGTCATTAATACAACACTAAAGTGAAAATGGTGCCTAAGCTAGCAAGTCAAAAAAACAAAAGTGATCATGTCCACATTCCTAGGAAGGTAAAGACCAACGAGTATAAAACAAGAGTATCCAAATGTCAGTAATACAATCATGCATATAATCCATAACAACCAATTTCATTTTAACATATACATACTGCCAGATCATAATTACTATATGCCAAGTCAATGCTATCAAAATGACCTAAACAGCAAGATAATAATACCAATGCACATCATATATATACTGGCCTGTCATATATCAATATCTGTAATCTGGACCACCTATACCCACTGAGAATACTGCATCTAAAACTCTGAACATTGCCCTGTATGGAATAAAAGGTCATATCGGTCATCAAATCTGAGGTCTTAAGGATCAGCCTTGGCATAAGGTCTACTGTATGTCTGATATAAGGATGCTCTGATGTGTGAGTGATCATAAATAATGCTGCTCATCATAACTGATCTCACTGAATTTTTGCATTGGCAAAGCTCGGAAAAGTGCAGATATCTGCTCTATAACCATGGTAGCCCAGCTACTATGGATGTGATAACAAGCTCCTAAAGAGCGACTTCTTCTATATGTATCTAAAGCCTGAGCTTCCATGGAATAAAATTGGAAGCTACATCCAACCTGTCACACTCTCTAAGACCAAGAGTCATCTTACACATTCCAAATAGTCTCAAGTGCAAAAAAATTAGTATATGAAGTAGACAAAAAAGAAACCTCTCCGAGGATCCAAGTGCTTCTCCCAAGCAACCTAGGGTATTGCACCCACAACCTCAAACAAGGTCAAGCACCTTCCCCAGGTAAAATCTTCAGCTGAAATACAAGACCCCTCTTACAACAAACAAATATTCAAGGAAAGGAAGAAGGCGGCGAAGCTTCTGATGGACAAAATTCGATTATATACAATTATGTGAATGAGATGGTGTGTTGTTGACATCTTCTTCACATTGTTTTTGGTTTAGGAACATATTAATCATCGGTAGGGATTTCTTAGCTTGAGAAAAGGAAACACAACTTTATCTCTTCTGACCCCCTCACCTCTCATGGCATCATAGCACCTATTTTGCTCTGTGGAAAGCCATTCCGTGGTGTATGTTACCTTCTAGATTTGAACCTGCAAAATATTTAAGTCCAACTCAAAGATGCAAACCTAGAGAAACTTCTTAGAAATCCAAGCCACTGTCGCATTAGTAGGACTGCCCTTCACTTTAAACCAACTCTTCTCTAGCATAAGGGTGATTTCCCTAGATGATATTGCTAAATCAATCCTTATCAACCCTTGAAACCTGTTACCAACTTGTTTGTACCATAGTTGGATTATCTGAAGAGCCGCCATTTGACAAACATGATAAGTGTTTGACTCCAGTGTATCAGATGATCCAGCATTTGTGACTAGCCAGTTTTGTTTTTGAGTCGACATGACCATGGCCCCATGGGGGTTTGTAATAAAGTGTGCTAGTAGGATCTGAGTGTCTCGGTTCCCCATGACTTGATTAAGCAACTAAGGTATTCCAGGGAGTTTTTTCCCTTGTCAATTATACTTTGCTTATAGCCGAGCTATAATCGATGAGGTTTTCTCCCGCTCTTCCAAAGCTGGAATGTCCGATTTTGAAAATTTTAGCCATGGGGGGTTATTAGAGTCCAACTGATGTATATAAGCCTACTAGACACTATTAGAATAGGTTTTGGTCATGTCCCAAGTCTCTAGGACCCTCAGAAAAAATTTCGAAAAATTTTTACCGGGTCCGTCGAGTTTGGGTTTTTTAATTTTTTTTTTAAATTTAATAAATTTCTCTATAGTTTAAATAGAGAAATAATAATTTGTAATATGTCAGTCGTCCGGGGTCCGAATTCAATGGTTGATGGCTCGTTTCATAAGCCAAAAATCACACATGACCTATGGACCAGCTATACCCAAGTTTCAGATGTCATTTAGGCCTCATAATTAATATTTTCTCTAAAAAACCCAGTTACAGAGAAATTATTAATTAAATTAATAAATTTGAATATTTTGGAGAAACCCAAATCTCTCCAAAATAATCAGAAATGAATAAAGTAAAAGGCTGAATGACATGGCACCTGGCATTAATGAAGATTCCAATCAACTCCAAGCAACTCCAGTCAGCTATCCAGTCAGCACAAGTGGATCTCTCACATAGAATTCGCCCTCCATGCATGCAAAGTCGAGTTTGTGATGTGGAATGGGCATTTAATGGAAATTGGTTGGTAAATGAGTTGCATTTAAGGAGAGTGGGGGCGCCTTGCCTAGGTGGAGGCCACCTCCCACTCCCAACTACCTTGATTGAGGATTAAAACTCCAAGCACCTACCTCAAACTCACGCCACCTACCTCAAGCTCACGTCTTTCTCTTATGAGGTGCGAGTTCTACCATGTGGCGTCTTGTTATTCGATTGATGGTGTTTCCAAAGTGGGATGGGGGGTGCCTTTCCTAGGTGGAGGCCACCTCCCCATCCACATCATCCACAAACTCGAGTTATTGGTGAGTCTAAGCTCCAAGCTTGGATTTGATTGAGGTTTTGAGAGGAGTTCGACTTTGTGTCAGGAGCCATTGGCTTCCATCATGCCAATTCGACCTAGGGTTTTAGCTTTGAGCTTTTGTTATATAAGAGAGGCCATTTGGGCTTTCTCTTCATGGAGATTTTGAGCATGAACACTTTGCCAAAATATTGTTGTAATATCTGTTTAAAACATTGAATAAAGTTGAGACTTTGGAGGTCCATGCTGGAGCAAATTGGGATGTTCTTCACACTATTGGTGATATCTCTTTCATTTGTTTATTGTTCATGCAATTTCATTATTAGATGTATGTTTTAACTTTGATTAGAAATACATCTTTCGGTTTTTGTATGCTTTATAACAAGTTTTTTGCAGAGGTTTCCCAAGGTGGAGAAAGGCTTATTAAAGACTAAGTCACTCTTCTTTCAACGGTGGTTCTTGGCATCTAATCAATCTATCTTGCAGGTCTTCAAGGTCTTCTCTTCACTTCAAAAGAAGAAATGCTTTAAAAGAGATTTGTCTCTTCCTCCATCAACAATCTCTCACTTTCTTGGTTACTGGTTACATGTGATCTACCTTCATGCTTTGTGGAAAAAATTTGCCTACCTTGATCCAAAGGTTGAAGTTCTTTACTTTTAAAGCCTAGATTAGTTTGCCATAAGGTTGAAGTTCCTTCAACCTTGGGGAATAACTTGGGATTTGTTCCCTTGTGCTCTCCTCAACACTATCGCATGCGTATCATCCAGCTAGCTGGAAGGATTTCTTGGATAGTGTTTTACCCATCAAGTGTTTCACTTGATTTTTCCATCTCTCATCCATTTCGTTTTTCCTTTGCCCCAGCTTCTTTCTCTTCTCGTTTTACCTCACCCTTGTGGCTGCCTTCTAAGTGACTGTTCATTATCTTTAGTGACTGTTTGCTGCTCCATTTTTTAACTCACTGGCTGCCCTTCATTCTCTCCCATTTTCTGCTCCTATTTCGTGCCACTTTCCTTCCATTTCAAAGTTTGCCTCTCTCTCCCTCATTCGCTCCCCTTCCTTGTGAGCCTCTTCCTTCCCATTCGCTCCCTTCCTCTTCCACCTTTTTCTCCTACCATCTATCTTTACAAAATCAACAAAAAGCACAAGTTAAAATTAGTCTTATTCAAAGTTGGTTAATTTTGCTTTAGAAAGAGTCAAGTTTAGGCATCTTAGAAGGTCACTTAGAGCTTACATCTCAATATTTTTCCTAGTTTCTTAGTCTCATATCAAAGGTAGATAAGTTGGCATATAAAATAGTGTAAAGTTATGTGGTTGCATTCTCATTTCCATCATTATTTGGAGCATTTTAGCTTGCTGGTCCGTTTTATAAAAATTGCATTTTTAATTCAAAATCTCATGCACATTGCATTTAGGGCCTCTTTTTCCAATTCTAGGTTCAAGTAGTTTCAAGTCTTAATTTTTTGATTTACTAATGCTAATGGGTATTTAAAGTGTTACATTGTGATAGGTCTTCTTTTGAGAAAGAGAACTATTGGGAAAGACCTTTGAAGCATAAGAAAAGAGAGCAAATCCAAGTTGGAAAGACAAACCAAAGAAGAGAACATTTGAAGTTTGAACCAAGGAGGAAAGCCAAACCATGAATGTCTTTTGAAACAAGCTATTATCCTTTGTACAAACTCATAAGAGTTTTCTCATTACTTTCAAAGTTCACTTTTCTCAAAAGACCTTCCAAGGGTTAAATTCCCAAAGGCATCTGTAAAAAATTAATAAAAATTCAAGTGGAGGAGGCCTCCACTTTTTTGGTTTTCTTCTCCATTCGGGGAAGAGTGTTGTGATTGGGTTAGATCTTTCATTTTTTCTTTAGAGTAGTTTTTATTTCATCTTGTATTTCTCTTCCAAGCCTTCGACCGGAAGTTGTATCCTCGGGATCCCATCCCAGGGGCAGGACCACATAATTTGTGGTTACTCTTCCTTCCCCGTCGGTTTCCTTGGTAGAGCTTTCAGCTAGCTGGAGGTTCTCAAGTGCAGGCAGTTCTAGTGGTTGACCTTGTTCAGAGGTTGATCCCACCTTTAGTGTAAAATTGCTTGATAGAACACTAAATCCTTCATTTATTTCATTTTATTTTGCAAGTAGCATGCTAGCTGTGTTTCATATCTATTGAGCTACCACATGATTTTATTATTACAAAGTTTCAATAACTGTTTTTCACAACTGCTTCTATTTTCATAAAACGAACAAAGCCTCTTGAACTTGGCCAAATCCAAGTCAAGAGCACTCTCTGTCGGAGAGCATATAGATTTGCACTTTCCCCTTGCATTAGGCATTTTAGAATAGAAAGTCTCTTGAATTGTGGTCTTAAGACTAAGTCAAGAGCGCTCTCTGTCGGAGAGTCGAACAAGTGCTCTTAATAATAAAACATTTCAACCCACATTTCCCCCTTAATTAATTTATCTTGGTCGTTTGTCCAACACCCGTATGCTCTGCCAACCGGAGACGGTTGGACTAGTACTCAGAAAGGTGAAGGACTTGATAAGCTCATAAGTGATAATTAATTAAAACTTTCACCCCCATAACCAACGAACTGGCGTTGTTCAAAAAGTATTCAAAGCAGTTCTCAGGGGAGGCGCTGGGTTGCCCAATCTGCGACACAGTGGCTGGTTAGCATTGCGTGCCTCTGTGATCCAGACAGGTCCGACATGTCTCTTAAAGGAGCCGCTTAGAATGTCTTTCCGGACACTCTTTTGATATCCTTGGTTTTAGCCCTAATAATCAAGAACACCTAAAACACTTAAAATTTACCAAGAACAATTTCAAAACGATCTCACAAATAGCTACTTTTGACTTACATTTTCCAGCATCACAAGCATTTCTTTTGACTCCATTTGGCACTGTTCTTTAAAAACTCTTATGTATCTTCTGAATCTGGACTATATGTCCTTGTCATTTGTTTGATCTTTATCTTGTGGATGCTTTGTTTTAATTCTAAGTCAAAGTATATAGTTCATCTTCTAAATTGTATCTTGTGGAATTTGCAACGTGGATTTGCGTGTTTAATTGTGTTCTCATCATTATACAAAAACTCCTAAGCAACACTCATCCGCATCACCCCACACAAAAAACACTTAAAACACAACAGCCTTAGTGAAACTCTTTTTTAGGGACTACCCCCCTTGGCTTTGTTAGGAGTTAGCCTAAACGGAGGAGCTGGGATTCAGGTGACAGTACCTGGCTCATTGCTTGCCCCCAAGGCCACACCTCTCCCCACCTTCCAGTGAGGGAGACAGCTTTCGAAAGATTTCCGCTGCTGGTGTGCATCTCGGTGGACAACAAAACCAAAATCAGATTTAGCAATCCAAATATTTATGATTTGCAGTTGAACATATGGTGGTGAATTCAGGTAGATTAGTGCCTAATCCTTGGGCAATGGAGTCAAAAGACTTTGAGACTATGAAGATTTGATAATAGATAGTATTAAACTAATAAAGATGTTTAAGACAGCAGTCCTTCTTAGCTATAACGGTGCTGCAAATTCAAAGTCCATCCAGCATACCAAGCTTATAAAGATGCAATAGTTCTTTTATTATATTCTTGTTTCATCACATAGCTTTAAGAGTGAAATATGAAGTAAAAGACAGCCTTCTATTAAGAAAAACAGCCCAGGTACATAACATAATCCATCTCTGAAATCAAGGGTCTTTGAGAGGGCAAAATGGTCACATCCAGACCTCTTATGCTGGGAGATAAACCCTATTAACAATGGCAAAATTTCCAGCATAAAAAGAGAGGAAGCAAGATACAGCAACAGCATTACATTTGATGATTGCAGTCCTAAATATTTCCTTACTGTATCTTCAAATCTGCACAAGATATCTTTGATTTATAGCCCAATAGTCTAGGGATTTGTCCACAATGAAGACATGAGTTGCAAATGAAAAGGAGACCTCCTTTTATAGGCTCTCCTTGCAACTCTACATAGAAAAACAAAATATTAGAAGTGTCTAGATTCCCTTAGAAGTATGATGCTTCACCAATTAAGTCTTCATTTTGATTTTGAAGAAGTCAAAACAGCCAAATGTCATCCTTCTAAGCCTCTTGCTCCACTAAAATATTGTTTTTAATTGATATGTGTGCCATTCTGGATGCTTTTTTATGGAACACCCCCTTGAAATTGGTCTTATGCATCAAAACGAACTTTAAAATATTGCTTTCTAGACTCTTCCAAGCAAGCCACTCCGTAAAGGTGGCCTTTCTAATATTAATTTTATGATCATGTGTGCCATGTATTGGCTGGAATGTGGGGCAGCCTTAACAAATTAGTCTACAAATCCATTAATGTACCCAAACTTCCCTTGGATAATGGATGGCTCATGAAAATATGTGCACTTGACCTTGTATAGGAGTTTTACAATTGATGTGTTCTCGTCCTATGAAGGGTGTTCCAGCTCAATGCCGTGTAGAGAGTGCCAACACACCATACCATGCCTGCAGAGTCCAAATATGTAGAATATGCCTTGTAGGATGTGAAATGTACCCATGAAGATGATCATGCCTCCAAATATGCCTTGGGAGAAGGAGAATCACTCAAGTATCTTCAATAAACATTATGCATCAAAACGTGTGACAATGGCAACCTATCTCCAACGCCTAGGTCTCATGTGTGTTCTAGTGGTAAAGGTGTACATCATAGTGAAATTGTATGTCCAAGTTAGGAACTATTAAAGTACCTAAGTATCTAATCATTCTCTATTGTGCCCTTTGCCTTGGGATTCTCCCTAGGAATTTGTACAGCCTATGTACGATCATATATCACATGTGTTTTCTATACATAGCCCACATGGCTTGACACACAATCAAAATATCCACATTTAAAATTCATATTATATAGAAGATGGGGGTTCAAAATAGGGTATTACAAAGACACAGACATACACATGCATGTATGTGTGCACATACATTTTGCAATGTCACTTGGAAATACCAATGTTCAAACTATTTAACTTCCATGTCACTCTCCAATCCTAGTAAGATTGTTAGAAATCCTTTTGAACATTGATGGTTGACATTTACTAGGATATGACTAGAGTTTTCAAAATTTTATTTGATTACATAACTTCTTTTTGAATCTTGAAGAAAGAAGGAAAAGAAAACAATCCCAATATTGAGATCTGCTATCATTTTAACTCTTTTTCAGCGCTCTTTGATAAACTATCAAAGTGCAATGACTTTGATTTCTCTTCTGTGTTACAAATTCTGTACATGCCATCTTGAATAGAGTTTTATGTGATTCTTGAGAACTAAGTTATGGATATAATTAACATGTTCCGTATATTTTCTTTATAGGTCCTTGATTGTATACTTGGGCACAACGATTCTGCCTTATTTAGGCGTGCACAACTGAAGGCTCTTGTTTCAATTCATGGGCTAGAGGTAACAGAATATGTTTTTATGATTATAACTTAGTGGTGTTAGCTTTCTAAGTGCACACGACATAATTGTATTTAGTGTATACCTTGATTCTGAATTAAATTATGGTGCCATAGTAAGATGAAATTCTTAAGGTAATAATGAGGCGTTGCATCTCTATGATCGGGTACATTTAACATGGTATGGAACTTTACCTGCTTTTATTCTATACTAAATGTAACCTCGTAGTTACTATAGATGAATAATTTACAATTCTATTTTCTTTTGCTTATTCATCAACGTCATTGTGTTGATTCTAGGCCGGTAAAGGGGGGGAGCTCTCACATGACGAGACAACTATTATAAGTGGAGCACTTGATCTTACTGAGAAGGTCAGATTCCTAGAAAGCAATTTGTTTTAAGCTTGTTGGCATTTTCGTCATGATTTGCAAATACTACCTATATTTAAAAAAAATATCCTCTTCTTTTTTTTCTCCAAAGTAAAATAATTTTATTTTGTATTCTATAGAGAATAGTAATACATATTATGGTGGTTGTCTTTTATTGCTAGTTAACTCAAACTTTCCATGATCGTTCTTGATTTTACTAGTCTTGACATAAAATTTATCTAGATCATTTTATGTTCAACTAATTTCATGTAAACTTTTCTAACACAATAGTACTATCCTTACACTAAGTCTATATTTTATACAATATAAAAGGCCAATAATAATTAAAAAATGGGCTTACTTGGATAACAAGGAACAAAAGATCCAACATATGCAAATTTGAGAAACAAATCAATCCCATAAAAATAATCCTTCCACTCCACAATTCAAATATCTATCTAATTAAAGTTTCGTTTTCATAATTCCTATAAAAGAGGAATGGGGTTTTGTTGACTATTTGTTTTGTGCATTAAAATTTAAGTTGGACAAGCACATGGACACACATAGAAATATAGGAAAAAGAGGAGATATGATATAATGATGCAACATAAAGGAAAGAGCCAAATGAGCTCAAGCCCCCAACCATGAAGATCTTGAGGTTGCACGGGGATTCTCCTATGTTGATTTTTGTACCTAGGAAGTGTTCCCTAGGTGACTTTATTGCCTAAGTCACTTAAGCGGGGAAATAAAGTGACCCTTGCATTAAATGACTTGTGATGAGCATTTAATGTGACTTTATAACTTAAAGTCACTTTTGATAAATTTAAGTGGGAGAGTGAAAATGAATTTATGAGGATTAAATTAGACAATTTATTCTCATCAAATCTCTACCGTTGGATTTCATCTAATCTCCACCGTTGGATGAAAACTCACTTAGGGTTTAGTAAAAAAGGGCAAGGGAGGCAAAATTGATTGATTCTTGAGATGAGATTGAAGTGAAGAGAGAGCAGAGAAGAAAAGCTGAGTTAGGGCACGATTTTCGAGGTAGGGTGCATTTAATGACCAACACGATTTTCGAGGCAGCAACTTTCCTTTAGCAGTAGCATGATTCCCAAGGTGACTGTAAAGTACAGATTCTCCAGCACGAGTTTCGAGGTGAAGTTCTGGGCACACAAATCGAGAACAACAGCACGGTTTTCTAGGCAACTTCTGGGCACATTTCCCGAGAAGCTGAGGCACGATTTTCGAGACAACAACTTGGGCACAAATCCCGAGGATAGCTGCACGCATTCCAAGACAGTAGAAACTGGGCACGGTTATCGAGACATACATCACAGAATTCGAAAAAGGTACAGCACGAATCCCGAGGAGTGAGCAGGCACATAAATCGAGACAGTACGGATTTTTTGTCCTCTTCTTGGCACGAATTTCGAGGTCCAGATTGCACATTTCCCGAGGTAGCCTGTGGGTGTATTTATGGTTGAGATAAGTAAATTTTTTGGCTGAAATTATTGTACTGAGAATTGTTGAAGAAATAAAATACTCTCTCTCTCTCTGACTGGTTTTCCCTGTGGGGGTTTTTCCAGGGCTATTGGCCAAAAATTCTAGTGTCTGATTTTTACTATGGTTGTGTGTGCATTTATTTTCTGCTTAAAAGATTGAGTTAATAGCCGTGTTTTAAAAGTCAGATTTTTTTTTTTTTTTTATCCTTTCATGTCAAGCAAAACAGAACTGAAATTTAAACAAAATATTGACTTTAAAACCAGCAGCTGAAACACTCAGAAAATCTACATGGTATCAGAGCTTGGGTGGCAGAAAAAGTGAAAATTTGCAGACAGTCAGTAATTTCCAGATTTGTGATTTTCTTCTGTTAGTGGGCAGTACCTTGTTGGGTTGACAAAGATGGCTATAGGACTTAGGTTGGAGGATAGGCTAGATGGGACATGAAACTTTGTGCCATGGAAGGCTAGGATTTTGTTGATTTTAGAGGAGAATGAACTGTGGGAGGAGATGGTAAGAAACACTACGGAAAACCCTGTTCAGATTCTTGCTGCTACAGATGCAGTAGCATTATCAGCCTTCAACAAGAAGGATTGTAAAGCTAGAAGAATAATTCTGGATGTAGTTAAAGACCATATCATCCCTCACATTTCAGGTAAAGCTAGGGCACATTTGATGTGGAGTGCTTTAACCAGTTTATACGAGAGTACCAATGAGAACCGGAAGATGGTTCTCAAGGAGAAATTGAAGAGTATAAAGATGAATGGTGGAGAGGGAGTAACATCTTACCTTACCAGGATATCTGCAGTTAAAGATGAACTAGCAGCAGTTCGGGAGGTGGTCACTGCTACTGAGCTTGTTCGTACAGTAGTGAATGGGGCTTCCAAGCCCTGGGGTGCATTTGTGCAGGCTATAGTGGGTAGAGAGAACCTACCTTCATGGGAGAGACCGTGGCATGATTTTGTGCAGGAGGAGACCATGAGAGGTCTTGTACAGGGTAGTTCTTCATAGGGTAGGGAAGATGAGGAGAATGTGGCTTTGACAACAAAGGGGAAGAAGAAGAAGAAGGGTCCCAAGCAGGGTGGGGCCAAGCATCAGCAACAACAGGGTGGGGCCAAGCAGCAGCAACAACAGGGTGGGCAGAAGAAGGACTTGAGTAAAATCAAGTGTTATGGTTGTCAGACATTTGGGCACTATGCTTCACAGTGTCCAAGCAAGAAGAAGAAGAGATAGCAGACTGCAGCTTCAGCGGAGGTTGATGACTTTGGAGATAGATTTCAGAGAGAGTTTTCTCTGTGTGATGGACAGATTGAGAGAGAGATCCTCTTTAGTTACCAACACTGATGTGGATATGGAGATAGAGTATTCCTTATTGACAGGTCATCAGATGAGTGCATCCACCACTGACACTTGGTATATTGATAGCGGAGCTTCGAGCCACATGACAGGGGCTCGAGAGATGCTCTCCGAGCTTTCATAGATAGGTACAGATGTGGAGGTTGTACTAGGCGATGACACCATTGTTAGAGCAGTTGGTCGGGGGACCATTACATTTCAGAGGGAGTCTATGAGTCCTATGACTCTGAGGGATGTGTTATTTGTCCATAGGCTGAAGAAGAACCTTGTATCAGTTTCCACCATTGAGGACAAGGGTCTTGGGGTTTGTTTCTTGGATGGGCGAGTGCAGGTATTCCCCAAGACTACAGGATTATCTACCTCCATGGACATTGGGGTTAGATGTGGAAAACTATGCAAGCTCTTGTTTCAGCCACAGCATGCTCTGGCACACAGCAGCAGCAGTGAGCTTTGTGAGCTATGGCATCGAAGGATGGCTCACTTGCATCACCCAACTCTGAGATTGTTGAGGAGCATGGTTACAGGGTTACCCGAGTTCAGCACAAAGCAGAGTGATGTTTGCAGGGGGTGTGCTTTGGGAAAGTACACCAAGACTGCTTTTCCAAGTAGTGACAGCAGAGCAGCAGGAGTACTTGATTTGATCCATACTGATATTTGTGGTCCTATGTCATCAGTTTCTTTGACTGGATTTGAGTACTATATCTCTTTCATTGATGACTACTCCACGAAGACCTGGATCTTCTTCTTGAGGAGCAAGAAGTCACCCTTAGTATTGAGAGTCTTCCAAGGGTTCAAAGCCCTTGTGGAAAAGTAGACAGGGAGGAAGATTCAGATGTTGAGATCGGACAATGGGGGTGAGTATACCTCCAAGGAGTTCGATGGATTTTGTACACAGGAGGGTATACAAAGACAGCTGACAGCTCCCTACACTGCTGAGCAGAATGGAGTAGCAGAGAGGAAGAACAGGTCGATTGTGGGGGTACCGAAAGTAATGCTTTATAATCAAAGTTTACCGTTCTTTCTATGGGCAGAGGCATGCAGTATTGTAGTTTATCTGCAAAACAAGAGTCCCCATCGTAACTTGGGGAGGAAGACTCCTGAGGAGATGTTTACAGGAAAGAAGCACGAGGTTGGCCATTTCCGCATATTTGGCAGCTTGACTTACTCTCATGTCCCTTCTGAGAAGAGGACGAAGCTTGATCACACTGCAGAGAGAGGCATCTTTGTGGGATATGATGAGACTTCGAAGGCTTACCGAATTTACCTTCCTGGCCAGAAGAAGGTTGTTGTGAGGCGAGAAGTGAAGTTTGATGAGGAGAGAGCCTACAGGAAGTCCAGAGAGTTAGAGCATGGGGAGTCACCAGCTACCACACCTCAGGTGACTCAGGCTTCTTCGATACAGATCTTAGGTACACAAGTTTCTGGAGTGATTGGATCACAGGGTACAGGCACAACTTCTACAGGTTCAGTGGTTCAGGTGACAGGTACTTCAGGGACAGGTTCAAGGTCTGGTTCTCAGGTTATAGGTTCTTCAGGGACTAGTTCATCAAACACTGGTCCTCGGGGTGTTGGACCTTCTGCTTCTGGGAGTTCTTCAGATGAGGATAGACCAGTATGGGAGGATCCTTCAAGGAAGATGAAGCCTAAATGGCTTCAGGAGACCTTGAAGGAAGCAGAGGCATTTGGTAAGCCCCAGGAGGAGGTTAGGACAGTTGTGATGTCGGATAGATTGGGGATGGCTCTTGTTGTGAGTCTTCATGATTGAGAGCCTTCCACATTTGAGGAGGCCTCTCAGTATTAGGTTTGGAGAGATGCCATGATGGAAGAGTACCATTCCATCATGAAGAATGATGCATGGGAGATAGTGCCGAGACCAGAGGGGAAGTTTGTTGTGACTTCCAAGTGGATCTACAAGGTGAAGCATGTTGCGGATGACAGTGTGGAGAAGTACAAGGCTCGGTTTGTGGCACGGGGGTTTTCATAGGTTGAGGGAGTTGATTATGATGAGACCTTTGCGCCAGTTGCTCGTTATTCCTCCATCGGAGCAGTGATTTCTATAGCAGCAGAGATGGGTTGGAAGATCCACCAGATGGATGTGAAGACCGCATTTCTCAATGGTCTTCTGCAGGAGGAGGTTTACTTAGAGCAACCACAGGGATTTGAGATTCATGGGAGAGATTCTCATGTGTGCAGGCTGAGGAAAGCCTTGTATGGACTGAAGCAAGCTCCTAGAGCTTGGTACTCCAGGATTGATGCGTATTTGACATTGATGGGTTTTCAGAAGAGTGAGGCTGATCCCAACCTTTACTACATTGTGGTTGGTGGAGATCCTCTCATTCTTTTGTTATATGTTGATGACTTGTTTATCACTGGAGAGGAGCGTCTCATTGCACATTGTAAGAGAGACCTTGCTGCGGAGTACAAGATGACTGACATTGGATTGATGCATTATTATCTGGGGATGGAGGTTTGGCAGAAGCCTGGTCATATTTTCCTGGGACAGGGGAAGTATGCAGTTGATATTCTGAGGAGATTTCGGATGGAGGATTGCAGGCCGATGTCTACACCGATGATCACCAACTGGAAGCAGCTTCATGCTTCTGAGGGTAAGTTGGTGGATCCTACACTTTATCGTTAGCTCATTGGGTCATTGATGTATCTGGTCAACATCAGGCCAGACTTGTGTTTTGCGGTGAACACTCTTAGCCAGTTCATGGTGGAGCTTAGGAGTGTACACTGGATTGCCGCAAAACATGTGCTGAGATACCTTACGGGTACAGTGGACTATGGTTTGGACTATAGGGGTTCGGGTGGAGTTAGTTTGGTTGGTTTCACAGATTTAGACTGGGCAGGCAATGTGAGGGATCGGAAGAGCACTTCCGGTTGTTTCAGTTTGGGCTTGGCAGCAGTGTCGTGGTTCAGTCGGAAACAAAAGTCTGTTGCGTTGAGTTCTGCCGAGGCTAAGTCTATGGCAGCCAGTCAGGCTACTTGCGAGGCACTATGGCTTCGTAAGTTGTTGGTAGACTTGTTTGATCAAGAGCTTAGGCCTACGGTGATCTATTGTGACAATCAGAGTTGAATTCAGCTCTTTGAGAATCCAATGTTCCATGATAGGTCAAAGCATATTGAGATCAGGTACCATTTCATCCGTGACTACGTTCAGAGAGGAGCAGTAGAGTTGCAGTACATATCCACTGATGAGCAGGTAGCAGATATTCTGACGAAATGTTTGGGGTGGGGCAAGTTTGTTTTCTTCAGAGACAATTTGGGAGTGGTGCAGAACACCTTCCTCGGTAAGAGGGAGGGTTGATTTTTGTACCTTGGAAGTGTTCCCTAGGTGACTTTATTGCCTAAGTCACTTAAGTGGGGAAATAAAGTGACCCTTGCATTAAATGACTTGAGATGAGCATTTAATGTGACTTTATAACTTAAAGTCACTTTTGATAAATTTAAGTGGGTGAGTGAAAATGAATTTATGAGATTTAAATTAGACAATTTATTCTCATCAAATCTCAACCGTTGGATTTCATCTAATTTCCACCGTTGGATGAAAATTCACTTAGGGTTTAGTAAAAAAGGGCAAGGGAGGCAAAATTGATTGATTCTTGAGATGAGATTGAAGTGAAGAGAGAGCAGAGAAGAAAAGCTGAGTCAGGGCACGATTTCGAGGCAGGGTGCATTTAATGACCAACACGTTTTTCAAGGCAGCAACGTTCCTTTAGCAGTAGCACGATTCCCAAGGTGACCGTAAAGTACTGATTCTCCAGCACGAGTTTCGAGGTGAAGTTCTGGGCACACAAACCGAGAACAACATGATTTTCTAGGCAACTTCTGGGCACATTTCCTGAGAAGCTGAGGCACAGTTTTTCAAGACAGCAACCTGGGCACAAATCCTGAGGATAGCTGCATGCATTCCGAGACAGTAGGAGCTGGGCACGATTATCGAGACAACACAAAATTCGAAAAAGGTACAGCACGAATCCCGAGGAGTGAGCAGGCACAAAAACCGAGACAGTATGGATTTTCTGTCCTCTTCTTGGCATGGATTTCGAGGTCCAGATTGCACATTTCCCGAGGCAGTCTGTGGGTGTATTTCTGATTGAGATAAGTAAATTTTTTGACTGAAATTATTGTATTGAGAATTGCTGAAGAAATAAAATACTCTCTCTCTGACTGGGTTTCCCCGTGGGGGTTTTTCCGGGGCTATTGGCCAAAAATTCTAGTGTCTGATTTTTACTGTGGTTGTGTGTGCATTTATTTTCTGCTTAAAAGATTGAGTTAACAACAGTGTTTTAAAAGTCAGATTTTTTTTTTTTTTTTATCATTTCCAGTCAAGCAAAATAGAACTGAAATTTAAACAAAATATTGACATTGAAACTAGCAGCTGAAACACTCAGAAAATCTACATCCTAGATCCATGAATAGACTATTCCATCCTTGGACCTAGCCTGGGGCATGGATGGACCGATGTCAACTCCTTGTTTTGAGATATTAGTCCTATTTCTTGCTTGAGATTTTATTCCACTATAGTCTCTAGATCCCTCTTCTATTTCTAAGTAGTCACTTTCGAAAGTGAAATTGACGGGGAATCCAATGTGAAACCGTGCCCAATTTTTTTTGGCAAACCAATATCTCCAAAAAAATGCTCAAACCATTTCATCCTTACACATAGGGCACAAGCAACATCTGTCACACTAGCTTTATGAATCCTTCTCTTAACATGTAATCCTTGACAAAGCAAAATCCATGCCCATACTTTTCAATATGACTTGTAAGAAAATATTAGAATATTTTTGTAGAGATAAATGTTCTAATTGTTAGCATTCCCTCTTGCAACACAAGCTCTTTGATGGATTTACAATGGAATTTTACAAACAAATGTGACATGTGGTGGGCCCTACTTACTTGAGGATGTGCCACGAAGGTATCAAAGGAGGTAGCATGGGGTAGTTGGTTAATGTTGGACTCATAAAACTTATACCTATAGGTGTCAAAAGAGACTTGGTGGGTGTATGGTGCACAATCACCCCTCTAAATGTCTCCGATAAATTCTAGGTAAAGCCTTAGCCAGGAGGATTAGATTGTTGGTGGCCTGTATAGTTCCCAAAAAGCATACAAGTTCTATTAAGCATAGATTTATTCTCAATAATCTTACATGAGAAGGGATGTAGTAGGCTCATGAGATTTGTTAAAAGGCCTCCTTTAAAAAAACGATTTTGATAAAGCATAGAGTAGAACTGAATAGGACTTCATTCTCAGTATGCTAGATTGGTTAGGGTTTGGTTCTGTCTATCATCAATCAGGGGCAACACTCTTCTTGTAGGATTTTGCAAGAATTTGTGTGAATGATCTACTTTTAGGGTTTTGTTATCACACAACTTGTAGTTGCCCCTAAAGGTGATCCCATATAGGATGGTAGAAGTGTTAGGAAACTAAAGAGGTGACCCAAGAGGGCCTCGATTCCCAAGGATGATTGGTTGTCACGCCAATCGAGGCACTCTTCACTTTAGATCAAGCTAAAGCGAGATCAAGGGGGAGACCCTTACTAGCCACTAAGGGCTAGTGAATCAACACAAGACACTCTAAAGGTTACAAATGAAGCACAAGAGTAGATCTTGGTGGATAAAATCTAGATCTAGGGAAATGTGATGGTTTATGGGAGTTAGAAACCGATTGAGGAGGCTTAGGCAAAATAGAGATTTTAAACCATAGAAGAAAAGTACCACTTATAAATTTAGGAAAGTAGATCTAGATGGATCTAGTTCATATGAAGAATACCCAAATTGGATCTATCTAGGGTTTAAGCAAATGAGGCCAAAGTGGACCCAAAATAGTAGATTCGGGTGTTAGATGACTAGATCTAGGTGCTTGATGAATAGATCTGTGAAATTTAGGGGGGTTCAAGCATACCCAACTGATAGATCTGAAAAATGGACCAAAAACCCAAGGAGGGCATCCCACCTAAAGGAGACTAGTGCTAGATCCGGGGGTAAATGGAGTCGGATTAAGTTGAAAATTTAGTTCTAGTGTTTTTATAATTATTCCAAAGTGGGTTTTGATGGTCGTACTCAAATAGGTACCCGATCTATCAAATCCAGAAAACGAGGGTTTTAACAATGACGGGGTTTTAATGGTGACAACTGGATTAAGCCCCAGAAAAATAAAATAAAATGCAAATGTACCTGGAAATACTTGTGTGGTGATGATCTTCCCTTTCTGATGAATTACGAGCGTTTTCCATGCCATGCCAAGTGAAATTGCTATGCCCTCCAAAAGACTAAGTCGCCCTCCTCCTGCAAAAGAGATCTGCAAAGTAAGAATCGATTTGCAAAGAGAAAGATGATAATCAATGAAGAAGTCTCAACAAGCATCAAGATGATCCAAAAAGATACAATAAATATAGTCCTTGAACCAATAACGACTTGAGAAAGAGATATGGAGCTCAATCACAATAGCGCCTTCATCAAATCGCTATCTCCATCAATGGTACGGTCCCCTGCAAAAATGGTTTAGCAAAGCATAGATCCGCAAGAATGCTAGAAAAAAAAAGACTTTACAATCTCCAGACAACACATTCGACAAAGCTTCCAAGAGATTTTTGCAAAAATATTTTATTATCCAAAAGATTAAGAGCCAAAAGTGCTTTTACAATGAGGGGGGTCTCTTCCTTAAATAGGAATGAGAGAGACCGAAACTCTAACCATTTTTTAAATGATTGGTGGAGATCAAAAGATATAACAATAATAATCAATGGCTAAGATGAGCCAAAAATACAATACATGGATCAACTCAAAAATAGAGGGGGGCGCACCCACTAAAATGTCCAAGGGGAATGCACCTCATGATAAATGACTAAAACATATGATATAAGCACATGGTCGGGCTAGGAGATAATCATATCCTTCACTAGCTTGGACCCATGGCACAATAAGAAATAATATGACAAGATAACATCATAATGTGACCATATGACCAAATCATGGCCCCTCAAATACACAATAAAATATCCAAAATGATGAATACTAGGATGTGTGGACCCCACATATGCCGGAACAAGTGCTAGAAGGTGTGGACATTGTTAGCAACTATTTTGTACCATAGTTGGACTTCTTGTGAGTCGCCAATTTGATGAACATGTTCAATGTTCATCATCAGTGTTTGGAAGTTCAAAAGACGTTTTCAGGGCTAATTTTGGCCCCTTTGTAAATTTTGCATGTTCATACCCCCTTGGGGGAATTGTAATAAGTTGGTCTAAGCATGGTCATTTTATAAAAGACTTGGCTTACCTTAGGTTTAACCATCGGGGTGATATTCTAGAGTGTTTTTTCCTTAGGAATTATACATTACTCTTCAGTGACGTATAATTCCTGAGTTTTTCACTCATACCACCAAAGCTAGAGTATTTACCATGGTGGTCGAACCTAGGGAGGTTATTAAAGTCTTCGTGTCTAGGATTTTTTACATGCTAGCCATCTAAATTGAGTTGTATGGACATGTACTAGGTCCCCTAGGAGTTTGAGTTCATTTCGGCAAAAATAATTTTTTTTTTTTTTTTTTCGTAAATTAGATCATTTTTTAATGGTTTAATTGGAAAATTTTTAAATGTAATAAAAAATTCATCTGGAGGCAGAATTTGGCGTGGGAAGGCTTGTTTTGACGCTCAGAGCGTCCTCTTTACCCTAGAGCCCACTTTCTCCAGGTTCCGGGAAATTGTGTCGCCTCTGGGAGCAGTTTTCATTAAAGGTGCGACAAATTGGCATTTAATTGCTAAAAAAGAGCAAATTGCACCATGACAAAAATAAAAAAAATATGATTTATAAACTATGGAAAGGGTAGCATGTTGTTCTAATAAGGTGTATGACCACTTGAATGGAATAAAGCACATGCCATTTAAATGATAGGATAAGCGAAATGAATAAAAGGATAAAGCGTGGGCCTCCCTCACGTGGGCAGATTCTTTCACAAGTTAGTTGGGTGGATGCTCCAAAGTGTTGGGCGTTGGTACCAATGTGAGAGGGGCGCCCCTCTCATGAGGTGGCAGCCACCTCATCACATCCCAACAACCAAGAGCTCCAAGCTTTGGCTATCACGTGAATCACTCCATCGATTTGTGGCATGCGCCTTCCAACCCTAGCTCTCTTCCTCCATTCGCATTCCTTGCTATAACTCTATAAAAGCAGGCTCAAGCTCCATTATTCTAAGGGATTGCAAGAGACCTATGTTGAGATTGTAATGCTCTTGCTTATATTTTTGGAATAAAGTTGAAGAATTTGGAGGTCCATGGGTGCAAGGTTTCAAATGGTGAATGCATGTTTAAATTATTGAGGTGATACCTGTTATCACATATATAGTAGCCGGGCTACCATACATTATTTTTCAGATTCCAGAGCACTTTTCAGCTAGTTCCTTTACATTGAGATGATGAGATGAGCATCTATCTATGGATCACTATCAGATTTTGGACAGCGTATGTGTTCCCCATGCCATGACTGAGTCTCAGGACACTCAGAGAGATGACTGATGTAGCCATTATACCATTTATGCAGAGCAGTCAGTAGTGCCCAGAGTTACAGTAGCAGTTTCAGAGGACAGATGATGGTTCAGAGGATGAGCATTCAGGTATATGACTCAACAGGTATATCATGGTGTTATGGTTATATTGCTTTTATATTCATTCTTATGGCATGTCTTAGCACTTAGTGTCATGATCTGGCGATCATATAGATATGTGGACCTGGTTGATCTTATTATATATATTCTACTGTCCTTACTCAGACTTAGAAGTTCACTATTCATACTCATCAGTTTCACCCTCCCTAGGGAGAATAGAGGTGATCATTCCACCATACCTTGGCATGCTAGTGTTGGCTCTATTATTCATTGTCTTCATCCATCCATTACCTACCTTTTGGTTTATCACCCTGACTTACTACTTGACTAGTGGCATGGAGGATCTTTTCCCACTGTAGCCTCTGTATTGGATGAGCTTCCCTGTTTATTTGTGTCTCGGCTTTGAGTTGGTGACAAAACTTACCTTTGGTGAGTTGGATTGTAGGCCTAAATCATTCTGGTCGGTTGTCCTGATGTTTGGCATTGGCTCAAACTCCCTCTAGTCACTTGAGTTCTTGTTGGCTAAAATTGAAAGCTCATGTACTATTTATGGAAACTTATAAATTCGCCCATGGAAACTAAGAAAGGGCAAGAGCGATGAACTGCTAAAAATACTCCTCGAAGAGTATAAAAAAAGGTCCCAAAAGCAATAGTTCTTAAAAGCTATATCTAAATAATTGTTGACCTTATATATGTATGAAAACATGCCCTTGATGCAAGCTACAACTAGTTGTGCTTATCAGCACACCTGAGATCCGAAGGGTTATGTAGGCCAAAAAGGCCATGAAATGAAATTGAATGATTCTAATGAACCTAGATCAACTTGATGTAGACATGATGCCTAAGTTGAATAAGCACTCTCTAAACAATTTATCCATTTGTGAGACACCGCCATTCCCTGTGTTGTTGCTCATTCAGTATATACTATGGTGTGTATTCCCTTTCCCATATCCAAAGTGTCACAATGTTAAGTCAGTCAGTCACCCTTTAGCCTAGCCAGTTTATTTTTAGCCTTCACCCTTCACTAGCAAATTGATCACAACTATGAAGTGAGTATGGTCTTGAAAGTCTAGTCTGAGTCATATAAATAATTAATGACACTATATATTTGGATTTAGATCGCCAATAATGATTACTTGTGTTATAATTGCTATTTGAATGAGTTGTAGAGCATGCATTAACCTTTGACACTTTGCAGCAGCTTCTGATGGTAGTTTGAGTTATATTTGGTCAATATTGACCTGGTCAAACTTAGTTTGACCAAGGTCAATCACAGGACATGAGATTATTGGACCTTATGATGACACAGATAGATGATATATGGTCTATGTACATGTACATGATGGCTCTATGCATCAGATACAGGTTTATGATGATGATCTATGGTTTTCAGCATTATTTACAGATTATTATTAATTCACTTGTTCCGGTATATTGGATGTATTATATGATTATGCAGAGATCTATATGGTGTATGAGTAAACATCTTGGATAGTTTTGGACTTTCTGAGTCCAATGAGATAGTCTATTTTCAGTTTCGGGCATTTACAGTGATGATTTAGCCTCAGCAGGCTGCCCTAGTGCAGTTTTGGTCTGTCGGAGACCCTGTCAGAGCAGAGATGATTTTTATTTGGTTCACTTAGGGCGCTGATGATCGAGGGGGTGGTCCAGCCACTTGTTTTTACCATATTACCCCCCTTCCGGACACACTGGTGCCCTCACCTTGACAGCGCAGGCACTCCAGGAAGCAGTTTGGGGCAGGTACACGCTTCCCGAGGTAGTTTTGGATTGGTAGAAATGGCTACAGAGGAATTTGATTTGGGCTACTGAGGCAAAGTTTTGGCATGGGATGATCAGTGATGATGAGTGGGATGTCTTCCGCACCTTCTCCAGCAGTTTCAGCTTCATCGGGGCCCACATCCATCACTTATGGCATTTTCTGATGATTTCTGAGGCCTCCTAAGGCCCACGATTTGTCCATAGAGGCACGATTTGGTATATTGATGACTATTTTATTATTATTGTGCTATGGGGATTGACCAAGGGTGGCCAAAATTACCCCTTGGACCCACTATAAGCTTATTGTTATATTTTGTCATCATGATTTGGTGGGATCCCCTCTCCTAGGGCGATTTTGTCCACTTATGGTTATATTTTATGGTTGATCCATGTATTTTATTGTTGAGCTCATCTCAACCATTGATTAGATCTTTTGATCTTTTAATTTTAGCCACTCATGTAAAAAGTGGTTAGGATTATGGTCTCTCTCCATCCTATTTAAGGAGGGAGCCTCTCACTGTAAAATCATCTAGAGATTTTTGGCTCTTAGCTCTTGGAATAAAATATCTATCTTTTGGAGTACATGCTTGGGTTGGAGTGGATGTTGGTTGTTTTGATTGTAAATGCTTTTGTCCATTGCAATGGAGGATCTATTGTAGCTATCTTGCATATTTGCCATATCGTTTTACAGGTGGAGAAGACTTCTTCAACAAGTGCGAATTGGTGGGGAGGCTTGCCCTTCAAGCTTGGAGGAGGACGTTTTGGGTTAAACAAGGAGTGGTTTTGTCTTTGCACCAACTATTCTTTGCTTATCTCTTTCTTGCTTGTATCTACCTTCAACATGTTAAACTGATTGATGCTTTGCTCCTTGGTTTTGACAGGTTAGAGGGACACATATGTGGCTTGGAAAAATCGATTTGGCAAGAGGGCTTCAAAAAATTCTCCATTTGATCTTGTTGATTAAGTTGTCATTGATGCCAACAGTGCCTGGCCAGTGATGACAACAGTTGCGTCTTGGTGCCCCTTGTGGAGCCCCTGAGGGTTAGTGTTTGGTTTGTGGTTGTCTGTGTCAAGAGGAGACCTTTTGACTTTGTCCAAGCCCAAGCTTGAAGCCCTTGGAGGCCTTGGGACAATGCCAAAAGCCCTGGCTACCCATTAACTTGGGTGAGTACACCTAAGTTGTATCTTGGTCCCAGTTGAGTCCATTGTTATATCCCCTGCTCCTGGTTGTACTTTTATGTTCTCTTGATTGATTGTTGAATGAATGTAGCCCTCACACAATTGACTTGTGCTCTTACATGATGAAGTCTTTCTTTTGATGATATCCTTGAAGAGATCCTACACTAATTAAAGAAAACAAGTTGAAGGACCCTGCCAATGCAACCAAGATCCTCATAGGGTGATAGCCATCATTAAGCCCTTTTGATTGATATATGGAGTGTCTCATAACTCCTTACGGTTGATGAGTTATCGTCGTTTAAAGTTGATGAGGTCATGAAGCCCTTAGTACCCTTATCTTGGGGTTTTGATGGCTATGAACCCATTTGGTAATGAAACCATTACATATGCTTTTAAGGCACCTATGATGACCTTGTGTCATTGAAGAAGCCCTTGGAAATCATGATGAAAGCCCACAAATTGGTCATATGCCCATAAGTTTGAAGAATCCCATGATCCGTAATGATGGTGCCCTTATACTTGGAAGTTTGGTCCTTGAACCCACCCTTGATGATTTTTGATGTCATAGCTTGATGGTGAAGTCCATGATCTTGATAGGTAGAAATGACCCATTATGTGGTCATTTAAAAAGAAATACTTGATAATGTCCATGCCTTTGTTGAAAAGTTTAAGCACTTGTACTTGATGTTGATGGAGTTGGTCCTTAAGCCCACAAGTCCGGTTCTTGAAGCCCATTGCACAATGGCATATGGTGGCTTGGTTGGAGTCTTGGTTGGTATGATTAAAACCCTTGACGTTGTACTTAGAAAGCATTCCCTTATGGTCTAACCCCAATAAAACAAGGATGTTGTACATCCATGAAGCCAAGGAGAGTAAAGGTATCAAAGCCTTAAAGCATTGAATAAATAAAATTCAAATTCAAATAAAAACAAAATAATAAATTGTTTATTGTTAAAAGTCGGCTCCACAAATGAAGCTTTTTGACAAAATAAAAATAAAATGAAATTTTATGACAAGTCGGCCCAGCTATATTTAAAATTATAATAATAAAAAATAAACTCAATTTGTGACAAGTCGGCTCAAAATAATTAATTGAAAAAGTAGTATAAATACAACTGAAAAGTCATTCATTTGGGAGGTGATTTTTTGGTGAAGAGGCAGCTCTGAAATTCGCGGGTACTGTAGCAGCTACAGTGACTGATTTTTTTTTTATATTTTGGTATGTGGAATTTGGTGTGAGAAAATTAGCTCTGATTTTCGGATGAACCTGAGGCAGCTACAGTAAAGTTTATTTTCTGATTTTCGGATGAACCTGAGGCAGCTACAGTAAAGTTTTTTTTTGAAGTTATTTTTTTGAGATTTTTTTGGTCAAAAGTGAGCTTGGACTGAGGCTAAAACAGTCCCAAATTTTCAAGGAGAAGGAGTATTCTTTTGGTTCCTTTTTGCTGCTATATGACGGTCTGTTCTTGGACTTGTCTTGGGGTAAAACTCTTATGTTTTGTGACTGGTTTTGGAGGGTTTCCACAGTCCTAAAACAGTCCTGAATTTGCATGCTAAAACAGTCTGAGTTTGGTTGCTTACTGCTGCATAGAACCAAGTCCTTTACAGCTGATATCTTCAAGGTTTTTCTCCTCATCCAAACAGTCTCAAGCCCTAGTTCAAGTCTGCAAAAATACACAGTCAGAACAGTCCGAATTTTTGCAGAGCAGAGGTTGAGTTTGACCATTTTATACAGGCTGAATCTTTGAAGTGTTCCACAGTATACTGGTTTTGAGGTCTTCCTCCAAGTCTGAGGTTGGTTTTGCTTGGGGTTTTCCATAGTAGACATACACAGACATGCACTGCTAAGGTAAGATCACTGTGACATGATGATGCACATATACACTATGATGATGATATTTATCCAGTGATGATGACATTAGTGTACAACAGTTACACAGTGATGTTATAGTAATGATGATATTGTTATATATACAGTGATATACACAATTTACACAGTGATTTTCACAGTATGTTTGCTTAGTCTACACAGGGATATTTACCCAGTGATGATGCACAATGAGATATTTACATATATACTCAGTGAACCAGTAGCACATACAGAGAAAGGTTCAGATGCTAGTAGTGATTACAGAGTGATATGATGTGTATGCTCAACACACTCAGTGAAATGTTCAGATGATATGTACAGTGATATGATGAGGCAGGTGATTTGGCATGTGAGCAAGAGTGATTTGGGCAGGTCTATTATTGATCATAATTGTTGATTAAAGGTGACATTGTTGAGGACGTGGATACTCTCAAAACATTGTTGAGGACAGCTTCAATCAAGTAAGTCTGAAGATTGGAAGATAGTTGAAGAAATGCTTGAAATTGATGGATTGAGAAACTAAAGGTTATTAGCAGCTTTTGATAACTGGGCTTTCTGCCTCCACCTGTATGTGTTACATGACAGCCTTAACTTGACAAGTTATAGCCTATGAAGTAATATCTGATTGAAAGTGACAGCTATTGAAAGCCTTGTTTATTTGACCTGACAGTTGGATGTGACAGCATTGATTTGACAATGATATGCACAGTAACTTGTATGTTCAATGATATATGCATGAAATATTTACACAGTGGCATATACATATGTACTTAGTAATATTTAAACAGTGGTATGTTCAGTGGCATGACAATTAGTATACAGTAATATATGTATGATGAAACACAGTGATAAATGCTCAGTTTATGTATGAAGTGCTAGAGATGTTTACACAATGATGTGCTCAGTTTGATATGCTCAGTGATGTTTACACAGTGATACTCAATGATGTATGATGAAAACACAATGCATAGAATTATAAATGATGCATTGACGACAATAGTACAATGGTGAATAGTGGTAATTAGAAGTGAGTACATTGGTTCAGTTGAGCAGCATTAGCACAGGCTACTACATGTGCATTTGGTCTGACTCATATTGGCTGAGTTGTATGAGCAGTTGGTTTGACTCAGGTGGACTGAGTCTCGTGTACGGTTGGTTAAACTCAGATTGACTAACTCGAATGATGTGAACAGTAGATTGATTTATGTAGACAGATTGATTGCTACAGCTAGATCAGACAGATTGATTGGTACAGCTAGATTGCACAGATTGATTGTAAAGGATGATGAACAGTGTGGCACAGTTGTGATGAGCAGTGGTCAGTTAATGAGCAGTGAACGGTTGATAAGCAGTGAACGGTTGATAAGCAGTGGTCAGTTGATGAGCAGTGAACAGTTGATAAGCAGTGGTCATTTGATGAGCAGTGACAGTGATTGTGCAGTGTGGTATAGATTGGGTACAAGTGTTGGATAGCAGGTCCCCAGGATCAGTGAAGTTTGTGGTTCAATAGGTTCAGTTACTATCTTCATATCAGGGTGGCAGGACGGGGCAAGGAAATATTGGGAGCTAAGGCTTCCTTCAGGTTGTAGCCTGTAAACCAGGGGGTTGCAGCCTCCTTCCAGTTGTAGTTGGAGAATTGAAGTCTTTGTAACAAAGGGGGTTGTTGCCTCCTTCCAGTTGTTGCTGGTAAATTATTATTATAAAGGCTTCCGTGGTTTTTCCCCCAGGACTTGGGTTTCCACGTAAAAATCTTGTGTACTGTGTTTTGCTATGCTTCCTATGTGATGATGATATGATGATAGGTGATGATGAGCTGTAATAGTTAATAATGTTGATGATATAATGATAATGTAGTAATACATTAATGAATGATGTATTGAAGAAGCAGTTGATGATTGTTAAAGTTGAAAAAGTGATAAAAAGCTATACACACTGTTCACCCCCCCCTCTCAGTGTGTTCGGTGTGTCCAACAGATCTTTGGCAAAAGTAATCCTCATCTCAACTAGCATTCATCTCTTCATCCAGGTATGCTCCAAAGGTATGATCTTCTTCTTCTTTGAATCATCCATAATTTCTAGATCATAAAAACCCTAATTAATCAAAACCCTCATTTTGGTTTTTCTTAGATCTACTTAGATCTAGCCTTGCTTTTGAAAAGATATTAAGAACCCACCTCTATAGCATCCACCCCTAGTTGGATCTATAGTTTGGTGGTGATTGGGTTAAAATTGACACACTTTTCAAGGCAAATAAGCCCTCTTGAGCCAAATCGCACTTCCTTGGAGAGGCTTGTTTGGTTAGATCTAGCATGTGGGTAGGTGAGATCCCACTTGATTTGCAATCTACATATTTGATAACCTACCCCTAGACTCTTACTTTGGTGATTTCTACCTTGTGGGCATCATTCCACATTTTAAGAGATTAAAACCCCCTTTTTAACTACTTGGCATCTTAAAACTCAGATCTAGTAAGATCTAACCCTTGGATTGACTTGATTTTCAAGATCCATATAGATCATTGCATAACCCACTTGGATCTACAATATGGTGGCCATTGGACTTGATTTGACACACCTTATCCACCTTTTAGCCCTCCTTGAGCAAGGTCACACTTGCTTGGGTGACTGAGTTTGCCCACTTCTAGGACCTGGGTAGTTGAGATTTCAGTGGATTTGGAATGGGCATACCTTGAAACCTATATCTAGAGTATCATTTTGTGACGATCTAACTTGGGGGTAGCATTCCTTGTTTTAAGGGATTGTGGTCCACGTGGGTCATTTCATGAAACCCTAGATCTAATCCAATCCAACCACTCTATCCCAATTAGTCCACTTGATTTGACTTCTAGGTGTCCCGATCTACACTTTGACATATCTTTTGACTCCATTAACCCATCCAACAAGGCACTAGTCCTCCTTAGGCAAGTCGCACTCCTTGGGAATTGTGTCAAACCGTAGATCCCATATGTGGGTATTCCTAGTTTCAACTTAGATCCGTAGATCTACTCATTATATGCCCCTTAGTACCAATTTCATCCCTTAAAGTCCACCTTGTGGGTCCCATTTGAGTCATTCACATATCCCAAGAAAGTGGGTCCCACTTGTGTAATACATGGTACTAGATCTTGTCTTTTTAGCTCATCATGTGGCCTAAATCATACATTGGTTGAAACACTAATCATCTCTCAAACCACCTTCAACCATACTCTAATTTCTAGGTCCACTTTGCCTTGCATTGGTTTCCGTAACTTACCATTTACTCATCCCTAGGAACCTTTGTTTGGGTCCAATCATCTTTGATTGGTAGTAGGGTCTCCCCCTAGGTCTTGATTTATCTAGATCTAAAGCGAAGAGTGCCTCGGTTGACGTGACACCCACCTTGCATTGGGAACCGTGGCATCTCTTGGATCATCTCTTTAGTTGTCCATCTCCTCTACCGTCCCGGATGGGATACCACTAGGGACAACTACAAGTTGTGTGATAACAATACCATTCTAATCTTTTCTCCTCTTATGCAAGTGTAGTATTTTGATCTAGCTTAGAAGACTATACTTCTAGTCCATAGAATAATCATTTGTAGGTTTCAATTTGATTATTTGTGTGAAGTTTTCCAAGATTTTAATGAATAAATTGTATTAAGTTGTACTTATGTTGATTGAATCTTTGTTTACTTAGCAAACTAGTTTTTTGATCTCACTTGCTTTGAGTTGGTTTGTAGATTTGCAAGATCACCAAGCGTGAAGACAAGCTTGAGCTCAGCTGCATCTTGTTTGGCTTCATAACAAATTATTTTGGATCTAATCTCCTTGTGTTTGTAGGATCTCCAACCTCTTCTTCTCTTGCTTCAAAACTGAGTTAAAGGGCTTTTTCTTTCACATTCTTAAATCAAATTATCAAACTCCTTTTTTCATTTTTGTTGGTTACCAAAAGCGAGTTGCTTTACTTCTAAAAGTCTCACATCTTTTATGCATTCACTCTTGTGCATGCAATAGGTTTTTTCAAACTTCAAGTTTCATCCATCTAGCCTATTCGCCCTTGTTTTAACGAGTAGTGCAAGGTCTCAAAGTTGTATCATTCAAGTGCATTCGTTCTCCCTAAAAGAGTTGGATCTTTTACTTAAGCTTTTCATCGTATTGATCCTTTCGCTCTCCTTAAGTAGTTCAAAGTTGCAAGTGTTATCTTTTATAGATCTACTTATTATCTAGATCTGATTTTTAAAGCTTTATCTTTGTTTATCTACTTTGTATTCTTTGTTTACAACTAACAATACTAATCTACTAATTATTCTTTGTTTATAGCTCTTATCTACAGGAAAGCAATAGGGCAATGCAAAAAAATCCCAAAGGCTAAATTAAAAAAGCCCAAAGGCTAAAGCGAAAGCAAGAAGAGCAAGGCAAAGCAAAAGGGCACAAAAAACTTCTATCTTCCCCCTTCTCCATTCCCCTTCTTTTCCTTGTGCCCTCAAAAGGAAGATTAACACCATCTTTGTGTAAAACATTAATAAAGAGCAAGCGGGATTACAGCTCCCGCAACCTTCTTTCCCCATTTGGGGGAAGCCTGTATCGTCCTTTGAAGCTCTATTTTCATTTGCTTTATACCTGTACAAGTTAAATAGTTAGTTAGTTTAGATTAGTTTCAATATTTATCACTGCTTTCGCTTGGTTTAGTTAGATTCTAGATTTCATTACTTTGATATAAATTGTTAAAAAGAACAACAAGTCTCTTGAATCTCACTGCAAAGTGGATCAAGAGCACTCTCTACCGGAGAGCTTATTTTACTTAGGTGTTCTAGATTTACTTTGCTTTAGCATAATTTGTGTTGCAAAATCTCTTGAATCTCGCCATAAGGCGGATCAAGAGTGCTCTCTGTCGGAGAATCTATGGCTTTTATGTTCATCACTTAATCAATAAAATTGGAACAAACTTATTTACTACACTACGTATGCTCTACCCACCAGCAGTCCATCTGAGCTGAGGGATACCAGAAACAGGTGTAGCTTATTCAAGTTCCTCACATTTAATCCAACTTCAACCTAATAAAATAAACTCTCGAAAAAACCAACGAAAATCCGGCGTTGATCGCTATAGTTAAAAGTGGGAAAATTCTGCATGGGGACGCGGGAACCACTGGGAAGAGACCTCAGAGCACTAGTTAGACTACATCATTGTTGGTGTAGTGTTGAACACCGCTCTCGAGACTCTGTTCCAGCCTACATGTCCTTGTACGGAGCCACTTAGATTGTATTCCGGACATATCTCCTTTACCGAAAGGTATATCTTGTAGATCCCCTTTTTCCCACAATAATCCACCTCACTTTCAAAATTTACAATAAAATTCACCAAGATACATTTGCAAAACATCTCCAAGCACTCCAAGTCTTCCAACAAGACACTGACTCCATTGGCATTGGTCCTTCAAAGAACAACACTTGTTCAATCTCTTTATTTGTTTATTATCCATCCTGAAATTGTTGTTCATATTATGATATCATGCCGTGAAAGTTATATTTGATTAAATCATACAAAGATATGGTTGTCATTTATCATCATATACCGTGGTTGTGTTTCGTATCTTGCAAATCTACACTTGGATATAATTTTGTTGCAAATTGTCTAAAAAATCCTAAACAACACCCATCTCAATCTGCAAAAACATTCAAAAAACACTTAAGAGCCTTAGAAACTCTTTTTTAGGGTCTACCCCCCTTGGATTCGTTAGGAGTTTGCCTACAGAGGAGTCAGGATCAGGTGACAGCACCTGACTCTTTGCTTGCCCCCAAGGCCACACATTCCCAAAAGTAGCTTCGAAAGATTTCCGCTGCTGTGTGCACATCGACGGGCAACAGACATCATTATCAAAATATCTCGGACCAATCTCATGCCATTTCCTTGCTCCAATAAGCGAAACCAATTTCCTTAATGAGCCATTTCTCTACCGGAAAACCACCTCTGAAAGTACACAAATGCCTGTATCTCACTGCCAAATGTCCCGGACACAAATCTGACTGCACCAAAATGTTTGGAGATGGGGTAATATGGTAATAATGACTGGCTGGGCCCCTCATCTCCTCAGGAGCACCCTAGGAGAATGTGCTAGCTCAATGCATGTGCTGGACAGGCCATTTCTGCATGGCAAAACTGGAGAAGAGTGGCAATCTGATTATATCATCACCTATAAGTGCTCGGAACTAATAACTAAGTGCACCAATGAGCTCACAATGCTCAAATCTACTAGGAATGAGTACTCATACACCGTGTGACCATCAAAGGATACCTCTGTAAACTTATCCATGCCCAAAATAGTAAAAATAATGGTCCATAATAATAATAATCATAAAAAAATCCATCAAACCATCATCTAAAACTGTTGTTTGAGGCATGGAACCATCTAATGGACACATATGGGCCATGAATAATGCATCTCGAACATTGTCTGCCCAAACTCATCCTGGACTTTGCGGTTGACTTGGTCAAATTGGGTTGGCCAGGTCAAGAATGATCAAAATAGTGATCCAGACCATGAATAACTGTTGCTGTAATTACAAATGGTTATGATATGCTCCTTCAATGATATTAGTAGCTAGACCAAAGCATAGAGTGATGTTTAACTGGCGTAAGCATGTAAATAATATGAATAAGATAAGCTTAGATCAAAGTAACTAGCTACTAAAAATAGGATTTTCATGTGTATACTCATTTACTGACTTGAACAATTTGCTAACCATGGGTGAAGGTGAAAATACAAAGGCTAGGCTAGGGGAAGGACTCAACAACCTCAACACTGCAATCTCTCCTCTTCCTCTTTTATTCACCAAGTACAACCTAGGGTTTCATCTCAAAACCATAATCTCCAAATCTCCAAGGGATGAAACCCTAACCCTTTTATTTAAGATGCTCCAACAAGCTCAAGAAACCCTAGTGACTCCAAGAGAGAGAGAGAGAGCTCAAGTACATAAGAAGATCCAAGAGAGAGAGAAGTGGTGTGGTCTTCCTAGTCACAGCTCTAATACAAGAGTGATAAGAATATGTATGAATGAATGATGATCATCTTAAACATCTAGCTCACAAGAACGAACTCAAGCATCTCACAAGTGCAAGTTCCAACAAAGTTGTCCTTCCCTTGTATAACTTCTCCTAAGGTTTCCTCATGAACCCTAAAAAATCACTCCAAAAAGATAAGTACAAAGAGAAGAGTATGTGGATGATGAATGAAAGGACTCTCTCCTTCCTCTCTCTATACATAATACATGTGAGAGCTGAGGGAGGCCAACAATGCATATGTGGGTCTTAGCCCTTACAAATAACCTACAATAACACATGTAGACTCACATATGGAGCGCTACACTTCAAGAGTACACATGTCAAGCTCCAAGATGATGTTATCCACAATCAATGCTCCAAATGCAAGGGTGTTAACGAGATGTGTCCAACGCTCCTCCTACAAGCCTCCAAAGACTCCAACAAACCTCTTAAGCCATGTACTCCATTGGTTTCACTCCTTGCATGAACATTGTTGCAACCTAGGTGTCCCCAAGCCAACTCCAAGCCTCTATGCATGTATCCAAGCTACCTTGTGATGTTTATGGCCCAATGCCCTCCTTCGAGATGCAAAATGGTTCTCCTACTAAGTAGGGTGTTCTCCAAGCAAACGACCATCACCATGTGGCCACATGTAGAACACAATCAAAGTTGTCAAGAGATATCCAATGCCCCAAGGAAGAATATCATGGAAGAACCCAACCGAGGTCAAGAAACCATTGAGTAAACCATCTCCAATGTGCAAATCCATCACAAACCATCTCCCATCTAAATCCATCACGGACCATCTAGCGGTTGATCATACACCATTTACCCCAAATCTCACAAAGCACCCCCAAACATGGTGTAAACACTCTAAGAGTAGCCCCGAAAGCTAATAGATGGTTAGGGATAGCTACCAATTGCTTTGGCACACAGTTCAATTGGTTGTGGTTGGTCTTTTGTGGAAACATTGATGTAAGGCTATTTCAATGAGATTCTTCTCCCTCTTTCTTTAGGGGACTTGAAGAGCATTAAACAAGAGTTGACATTGCTATTGAGGTTTAACCTCAGTGCATTTTGTTGCTCCTTGTGGGGGCTAGGGCTCATTTGCTAGCATGGCCATGTCTTTCTTGGTAACCCTATTGTCTACATGGTCTAATCACTTTGAATCTTGATGTACTTGTTTGTTCTCTAAAGTAATATATGAAGCATTTAAAAATAAAAAATAAAAAATTGTTGGCATTCATGAAAATTATGTTGCGAGACAAGAAAGTGTGGGTGAGAAATCTCAATATTCTTTAGATGTATTTATATTTGATCTAGGTTCCAGTTTTTCCTGCTACTTGTGCTTGGGTATTTGACTATACCTTTTAGGCAGGACGCAAGAACTGGCACTGCTTTCTTGCATAGTTGCAGTCTTCACTTCCATAAAATCCTTACCATCTATAACCACTCCTTTGTCCATCTGGGGCTCTTTAGCTCTATCTTTTCATACATTGTAATGACCATCATGGTTTGTTCTTTACAGTCTTTTCCATTGTTAGATGGATTTATTCATTGCAGAGTTTTAATTTAATACAATGTGTCATCCCCCAGCTTGTATCTCGCCTAGATAGGGTGTATCTCTAACTCTCCATGCCAACTATAGCTTCAAGCAACATAAACAATGGCTATGGACGAAATACAAATCCTAAGGAGGGATTTGTAACTAACACCATCCTTGCGCCACTTTAATTCAGTAAGTCAGTCCTCTAACCAAGGGAGGGAACCCTAAAAAAGTGGGAGGTATGAGTCCTAGTCTCTCACCCTAGGTACTTTTCAAATAGGCACGAAAAACTTGACTAGATTTACAGCTGAAATCTGAGGTGCTTGGGGGGAAAATCTCAACTGTGAAAGTAACAATGAGTGTTGAAATTTTTAAAGGGAGGCACAACTTTTTCCAAAACAAAGCAAGCGCAGCTGAGGTGCCTTAATCATAACCCAATCCTTGAAAAGAATAATAGTAACAATGAAATACATTTCAATAAGAAAGCAGTTTCAAGTATCCATTAAAATGCATTCAAGAGAACTATTAGAAAATCACATAGGTGTAATAAAGTTATGATCCAACTAACTTGGGCACTAAGATGGAGACTTATCTACTGCTTTGAAAGAACATTACATATCATATAAAAATGCTACTGATTCAGAAACCTAGTGGCATCATTGCCTCGGTCCTGGTCCCAAAATGCTCAACAAATTTATTTCATTTGTATAATAGTATACAATCAGAGGGGATTAATTCATCACTACAGCGCTAGTGCTTATCATTTATTTTCAAAATACAACAAATTTTCAATGATCTTGTACAATGAAGAATGAGGAAAGAAAGAAAGAATAGGCTAATGTTGTAGATCCTACCAACTTCTCTCAGCTCTCAAAATCTCGGAAAATAATTGAACCTCCTGTTTTGCCTCTTCACACATAGATTTTATATGCTTGCGGGTGCAGACTATGCCCTTAGGTCATGGCTACGAGGTGTTCATCTTACTAATGGAATCTGCACCTTCCTAGCGAGGTGGGGTAACCGCTTTTCAGGGACAACTCACCCCCAGCATGTGCTATCCATCGACCTTAATTCCTCATGCACCCCTCGCTATCAAGCCGTTGGAGGATGAAACTAATTCTGGTATTGAACAACATCGGTGAGTGTGCTTTTTCTCTTATCAGCATTGGCACCAGATAGATTTTTCCCAATGATGCACTGCACAAGGAAAACTGCAAGGGAGGTTGCATTTTGCCTTGTCGTGGTGTGTTAGAGGACAACCTTGGCAAAAGAGGTTGGGTCTGCAGTACTGTTATTGCTGAAGGCTCCAATGTAGAAGGAAGGCTGCTTCTCACAGGCCCAACCAAATACCAGTCTTCCTGAGGCAATCTCCCATGTATCCAATAAATATACAAAACTAATATGGAGCATGAGCACAGATAGCCGAAAATTTAGCGGACCCACCTTAACCTGTGCCACCCACTCTCTCAAACTCCCAAATTATGTTGCAGCGGTAGAAGTAGAGCTTGAGAGAGTGCGGCGTGGCGAGAATAGAAGGACCACTATTGTTGAGAAACCACTGGGATTTCTCGAAATGTTTAATCAATATGAGCCCTACGATCCCGACCAAGAGTGTGGCATAGAAGAAATGTTTATTCAATATGAGTCGTGACTTGGGACGATCAATGAGATGCTTTGCGTGAAAGTGATCGAACCAAGCTTTTCGAGATGCAATATCTCATACAACAGTACTTGAATCACCACAGGAATGAATGGGGCTAGTTGCATTGCCATCACAAGGTGCGACATGGGACATAAACTATCAAGAGAGGCGGGCATAAACTGCTGGTAGCTAAATTTGGTATGCATACATACATAGATAAAACATGGGGATGAGGTGTCTTCCGTATGGCTTAGGTTAGATATGAAATATGATGAGTCGGGATTTGGCCATTGGGTAAGGATCTTCCATGATGGCAGTCGTATAATCTGAATGCAATGATGATGAAAGTTATATGTGTAAAGGCAAGGAATGATGAGCTATGGATCACGCAGATGGGACAACTGGGTCATGTTATCACACAACTTGTAGTTGCCCCTAGAGGTATCCCATCCGGGACGGTAGAGGAGATAGGCAACTAAAGAGGTGACCCAAGAGATGCCACGGTTCCCAATGCAATGTGGGAGTCACGTCAACCGAGGCACTCTTCGGTTTAGGTCAAGGTATAACTAGACCAAGGGGGAGACCCTATACCCCAATCACAGTTGATTGGATCCAAACAAAGGTTTCTAAGGGTATATAAATGATGAGTTACGGAAACCAATGCAAGGCTAAGTGGACCTAAGGGTTAAGGAATAGTTGAAGGTGGTGTAATGGATAATAAGTGTTTCAACCTATGTATGGTTTAGGCCACATGATGGGGTATGATTACTAGGTGTAATACCATGTGTTTACACAAGTGGGTCTTGTTGTCTTGGGAAGTGTGAAATGGTTCTAGGTGGACCCACAAGGTGAAGTTAGGTGTGAGGATGGTACTATAGGTTAGATCTAGGCTAGATCTATAAGTTGGAGTTGGTTCTAGGATTACCCATGTACTAGATCTAGGGTTTGACACTAATCCCAAGGAGTGCGCCTTGCTTGGAGAAGGACTAGTGCCTTGTTGGATGGGCTAATGGGGTCAAAAAGTATGTCAAAGTGTAGATCGGGACACCTAGAAGCCAAGTCAAGTGGGTTGGATGAGATCCAATGGTTGGATCTTACTAGATCTAGGTTTTTAAAAGATGACCAAAAGTGGACCACAATCCCTTAAAACAAGGAATGCAATCCCCAAGGCGGATCTTGACGGAAGGAGAGTATAGACCTAGGTTTCAAGGCATGGGCATTCCAAATCCACGAAAATCTCCAACACCCACTTCCTAGAAGTGGACCAACTCAAAACTTCAAGGGGGTGCGACTTGCTCAAGGAAGGGCAAAAGATGGGTTTGGTGGACCAAATCAAGTCCAATGGCCACCAAACTGTAGATCCAAGTGGCTAGTACCCCGATCTATGTATCTTCAAAATTTCAAGTGAATCCAATGGCTAGATCTTAGTAGATCTAAGTTTTAAGGTACCAAGAAGATCAAAAGGGGGGTTTCAACCCCTTAAAACATGGAGAGATGTCCACAAGGTAGTTTTCACCAAAGTAAAGATGTGGGTATAGGTTATCAAGTGTCTAGATTCCAAATCAAGTGAGATCTCACCTACCCATGTGCTAGATCTAACCCAACAAGCTTCTCTTAGGAAAATCGATTTAGGTTCAAGAGGGCTTTTTGCATTGAAAAGTGTGTCAATTTTTTGCCAATCACCACCAAACTATAGATCCAACTAGGGGTGGATCCTATAGAGGTGGGTTTTTAATATCTTTTCAATTGCAAGGCTAGATCTAAGTAGATCTGAAAAATACCAAAAACAAGGGTTTTAATTTGATTAGGGTTTTTGTGATCTAGAAATTATGGAAGATTCATGGAAGAGAAGATCATACCTCTTGGAACATACCTGGATGAAGAGATGAATGCTAGTTGAGACGAGGATTACTTTGCCAAAGATCAAATGGAGAATTGTTGAAGCCCTCTTGCCAAATCGATTTTTCCAAGCCACATGTGATTCCTTCTAACCTGTCAAGCCAAGGAGCAAAGCATCAATTAGTTTAACAAATTGAAGGTAGATACAAGCAAGAGAAAGAAAAACATAGAATAGTTGACACAAAGGCAAAACTACTCCCTGTCAAACCCAAAACGACTTCTTCCAAGCTTGAAGGGCAAGCCTCCCCACCAATTCGCACTTGTCAAAGTCGCCCTCTTCACCTGCAAATAAAGTATGGCAAAATATGCAAGATAGCTACAATAGATCCTCCAGTGCAATGGACAATAGCATTTACAATCGAAACAACCAACATCCACTCCAATCCAAGTATGTACTCCAAAAGATAGAAATTTTATTCCAAGAGCCAAGAGCCAAAAATCTCTAGATGAATTTTACAATGAGAGGCTCCCTCCTTAAATAGGATGGGGAGAGAGTACAATCATAACCACTTTTTACATGAGTGGCTAAGATTAAAAGATCTCAAGATCTAATCAATGGCTAACAATAAATCATAACCATATATCACATGGATCACCCACATAATGATAGCGCCCCCACTAAAAAGGTACAATGAGGGGTGACGTCATCCACAAGAGAAACTATAAGCATCAAAATCCACCTCATGGTGACTAGGACATAACAATATAAGCTCATGGTGGGGCTAGGAGGTTTTAATCCTTACTAGCTCATCCCCAAGGCACAATAAAAATAATAAAATATGTCCAATATAATAAAAATGACCAAAACTGTCCTCAGAATCCATGACAGTCAAGCAGTAAATGTCCTCCTGTGATCAATCTGGGCATACCCACATGGTAAAAACTGACTGGAAGGTAGTGATGCCGCCCTGGAAGACCTCTGTGAAAACCAAATGCCAAAACCTTGCCTCAATTGCCCAAATCGATTTCCTCAGTGACCACCTTTTCCCATTTTTTAACTGCCTCGGGAACTGTGAAAGTGCCAAAACTGCCTCCTAGGGTGCTAGCGCTGTCAATCTGAGCCCACCAGGCTCTCCGGAAGGGGGGATAAATGGTAATAACAAGTGGCTGGACCACCCCCTCCATCATCAGCGCCCTAGGTGAACTGGCCTCTCGGGGCCCCTGCTGCTCAAGCTGGGAAATCAGCCCCAAATCTAGTCAACAAGTGTAAAACTGCATCAATCACTGTCAGAAGTGCCCGGAACTGAAAGATAAGTGTCTCAATGGATCCAGAAGACCCAAATCCACTAGGAATGAGTACTCATACATCATGGGTTGCCCTAATGGGCCAGCTGTAGGGTCCACCATATATGGACAATGTATAATCTGCTGATCTGAAATAATAATAAACCTCTGAACTGGATCAAACATCATCTGCATCATATGTCCATCATATGATATCATCATCAAACATGTGGGACCATAAATCATCATCAATAATCATCCATACATGGCCCACATCATCACGGATCTCAAGAATATATAATCAAGGATAAATCACATCAGTAGACTAAGACAATGTTTTTCTAATCATTCCCACAGCTAAGCTCAAAGTATAAATTCCATTCAGTGGCATTAATCAAGTTAACATATTCCGTGATTATATAAAATTACTTGCACAATAGTTCAAATGACAAACTCACCCATTGGACATGGTCAAACTGCTAGTGAAGGATGAAGGCTAGGAGCAAGGTTGGGCCAAGGGTTTGACTTGTCTAACTTAACTCAAAAATACTTTGGACTGGGAGAAGGGGGAAGCTACAAACTCTGTGCTGGACAAAAGAACACGGGGGATGGCTGTGCCTCACAAATGGATAAGTTGTTTAGAGAGTGCTTATTCAACTTGGGCATTGTTGCCGCCTGGTTCCACACCTAGGGAAAACGCAGCAGAAGTCTTCAAGCTGCTGGTGTGGCCTTGGGGGCAAGTCAGAGTCAAGTGCTGTCACTTGGGACTCGACTCCTCCGTCTAGGCTTTCCTAGCGAAGCCAAGGGGGGTAGACCCTAAAAAATTAAAAGAAACTAAAGCCTCTAATCTAGGAGTTAGAAAAAATACTTTTGCAACCAAGACAGACAACATATACCTTTTTTCAAATAAAGAACATCATTTATCATTTACTCCCATTTAGAATAATTATCATTTCAACTGCATACTAGTCAACAATAAAATGAAATTTGCATCAGGACCAGTGCCTTGCTATGGAGTCAAATAACAAATGCATAGACAGAAAAAGTAAATGTTGTGGAGTGTTCTTGGTTTATTTTAAAATTTAATGTGATGGTGATCTTTTTTATTAAGGCAGGTGGGTTCCCGATATACGCAAGGTACGGGGGAACATGTCCGGAAATTTGAAGCGTGGCTTCCCTCTCAGGCTTTAGGCTGGATCGGAGTCTCGAGGAGGTGTTCAGATGCTATACCAACGAGGGCAAGCCTAACGGTTTCCAAGAGGTCGCTATCCAGTTTTATCCCAAGCCTTCTGGGAAATTTGCCCACGACTACAAATTGCGTGTTGTGCCGGATTTTCACAAAAAGGGTTTTTTATTGGGGTGGTGTTAAGTCCTATTACTAGTCATCCACTCATTTCTGGTGTGTACCAACTGGATCAGACTAAGCTGCAAGTTGGCCACAGAGCATACGGGAGAAGACCTTGGTATATTTTTATAAAATTTTAAGAACCCAAATTTTATCTTTTTATAACCCCAAGAGTCTCTTTTCAGGCATGTATTTCGGGCAAGCCCTCATACAAAACCCTACTTCGGGAAAGCAAGGGGGGCGTTATGAGTTTGTAAAAAAATGTGAAAAGCTAGGTTGTGAGTGAACTTGTGGCCCGCCAGTGGAACGGACCAACAAGGTTTATTTTAATCCTAATTTATTTTATTTAATGCCGGAAAACAAAGAAATAAACTACTCTAACATTCACGCCATGAAAATGAGACGACACAGGCCACCCCTGGGGGGATGGGGTATGGGCGCTGGCTAGCCCACTTGCTCTCGTTTAAAGATGTTTACAATGATATAGAGAAGTGCCCCAAGTCTACTTAATGTGACTTGGTGGCTTACAAAATTATAGAAAAAATATGACCGGTTTTGAAAAATATGGAAATTTGTCTTCCGGATCGCCTGGATGCTCGAAATTTTGCCAGCACTTCCTCCTACCTGCTCATCTTTTGCTGCAAACCAGCAAGCAATAATTAGTACAAGATGCCCAAAAACACTTTAAGAGTGTTTTTGGAACACCTCCTAAAAAACCCAAAATTTTCTAAGTAAAATTCTAAGTAAAAATGGCGAAAAATAACCAAGTAAAACAAGCTATGGAGCTTGTCTACTTGGGATCTTTGCTAGCCCTTTAATGGCTGCAAATTTCAAGCTCTAGGACAGCCAAATATATCTTATATATCAGCACTACAACTACCCAACAAGACTTAAAAAAGATATGACGATTTTACTTGCAAGTCCTTTGAAAAGTAGATGCTCAAATGAAGGAAAGTCTAACAGTTAACTATATAAGCTTTATGACTGTCTAAACTAAACCTTTATGAAAATATTTCTGATCTAATTGAAATAAAATATGAGCACATAAATCAGAAATACTTCACATGCAAGTAACCAGTAACCAGAAAATTTTGATTTTGAGTTAAGTTGAGAGAGAGATGAAGCAAAACTTGGTTGAAATCCGAAGCTTTGAAGGTTGTGTTTGTGATACTCCAAGGGACTACATCTGCAAATAAGATTAGAAGGGAGGAAGCAAACAAGATCCACCTACTTCTAGCTGAGATAACCTGCACATCACACACTTTGCAAACAAGGATCAAGTGTAGACATATATTTAAAAGAAATCAGTGCTGCATACTCATAAACAAATGAAAACATACAAACATGATCTCTTAATAAACATATATCAATAAGCTAAGACAATAAACAAATTGAATTAACTTATCTCATAAATTGTTACCAATCTATCCAATGAGTACAATAGATGCAATGAAAAATCAAAGCTTATGCACAGGTTACCTCCATTAGACAAGCCAAAGATGGTTCATCCACTCACACACAACACCACAAACTTGACCTCCAAAGTCTTCTTTATTCAAATTCAAAATGATATGAGTAATACAACGATAATTTTTGTGCTCCAATTCTCACTAGTGAACAATGGAGAGCATGCTTCAATTTATAGAGAAAATGGCTAAGGAAGGGAGGGCGCACTTGCTAAAATGAGAGGGAAAGCGTGGCATAGATGGTGGAGGGAATGGGGCTGCCATCCCCATGTCTTTAGCTGCCCATAGCAGCCCCAAAAAGTGCTAACATAGCAGCACTAAACGTGCTGCCCATTCCTCAAACCAAGGGCTGCCCACTCCATGAATGCGCCCCCTCCTCAAGTGAATGCGCCCCTCCTCAATGGGCACGAATTTCTCCATGTTTGGGGCTGCCAAACACTTACCAAATCAGCCCAATATGCTCCATAATACATGCTGGTCCAAAACTGAGTTGTCATTACTCCCCAAAATAATTAATTTTTTAAGTCATTTTTTCACTTTTTTGATTTTTTTTATGACTTTTTTGGGATTTTTTGATTTTTTTGATTTTGACCAAAGTAGAAGCACCCAAACATTAGGAAAAGTGGGTTTAGGGGTTTAGGGGGTGCTCTGAGTTAGAAAACGAGCACCCCTAAGGCAAAAAATACCTCCAGACGCCCCAGATAGGCCAATTACAAATTTTTTAATTGAACCATTAAAAAATGGCCCAATTTACGGAAAAAATAAAACTTGCCGAAAATAAAAAAAAAACACCTAGGGGGACTTAGACATGTCCATATGACTCAAAATTAACGCCTAGCATGTTCATATACATTGACCCATAGACTCTAATAATTCCCTAAGGCCCGTCAGCCTCCCCAGGCATTCCAGCTTTGGAGGAGCAGGAGAAAAACCAATTAATTATGGAATGCAGTGATGCAAAACATAATAGATAGGTGAAAAAACTCCTTGGAATACCTGACTTGGCCAAAAAGTCCTAAGGAACCGAGTCTTTTACAAAACACCATGCTAGCACGTTTTTATTACAAACCCCGCAGGGCCATGGACATGTGGAAAAAAAATTAAAAAACGGGGGCCTTTAAAAGGCCAGCTGGACATCAAATCACCAAAATTGAACATGTGTCATGTTCTACTTTGCCCGCTCGCTTGATAATCCAACCAAGTGCAACTTAGTTGGCAACAGGCATCATGTCTACATCAAGTTGATCCAGGTTCATTAGGATCATTCAATTTCATTTCCATGGCCTTTTTGGCCTACATAACCCTTCGGATTTCAGATGTGCTGAGAAGCACAACTAGTTGCAGCTTGCATCCAGGGCATGTTTTTCACATATTTATAAGGTCAGCAATTGTTTAGATATAACTTTTAAGAACCATTGCTTTTTGGACCTTTCTTATACTCTTCAAGGAGTATTTTTTAGCTTTTCATTGCTCTTGCCCTTTTTTTGTTTCCATGGGCGAATTTTTTAGTTTCCATAGGTAGAACATGAGCTTTCAGTTTTAGCCAACAACATCTCAAGTGACTAGGGGGAGTTCGAGCCAATGCCAAACATCGGGACAACCGACCAGAATGATTTAGGCCTACAATCCAACTCACCAAAGGTAAGTTCTGTCACCAACTCAGAGCCGAGACACTGGATAAACAGGGATGTGGTCCAAACACAGAGGTAGAAAAATGGAGAAGTCCTCAGTATCAGAAATTCAAATGAGACAAGTCAGGGTTTAAAGTCAAACAGGAAGGTCATGTATGGATGGAGATAAGTGAATATGGAGCCTACACTAGCAGACAACTGGTGTCGGGGAAAGACCATGTCTATGTAAGGTGAAATACCAGTAAGTTTTGTTAGATGACCTAAAAGTGCAAGCAATTGTCCAATTTATGATTTACAGTTCATTTTAAATAGTTTGCCACATCAGGAATAATATACCAAGCACATGCCATGATCATGACTAAATCAACAAGATAATAATCCACAGTCAGTGAGAACATATCCATAGATCATACAACATCATCATAATAATCATCATCATGCATCATCTGAAACACTGCTGCAATATATCTCTAGGCACTGAACTGAAACTGTAATGGGATAAGTGGTCACATCAGTCATCAAATCTGAACTCTCAAGGATCAGCCTTGACACAAGGTCATAACATCTGAATAATGTACTGCTCTGATCATGGGTGATCCAAAATATATAGCCATGCTCTGGAATAAAGGAAGCTCTGGAATGTGCAGATATCTGCTGTACAAGAATAGTAGCCCTGCTACTATGGTGTGATAACATCTGGCTCCAGCTGGGACAAGTGCTCTAATGGAGAGAGCGCTTGAGAACCTCAGAATCTCTGGTCTCGAACTGCTCTGCATCAATCTTCAATCCAGCACTGCACCATCCTTGCTTTCAGCTTTTATCTTGCACCTGTTCTTGCTCTCACAAAAACTAGAATACCATCATGGAGCATGTATGGGATAAAAATAAAATAAAACTGAAAGCATAAACTGAGAATGCGTCAAAATATAAATATAAACTAACATGGTATATATTATTCTCATTTTTATTTACTGTGCAGGAGGAAAAGGATACTACTTAAATCAGGCAAATCTCAACTTGCACAGGCAGCCAATAATGCAAATGCTAACTATAATTTTTTTTTAAATGCATGCAGGAGAAGAGAAAAGCTTAGGAAGGAGCAAGACTCAACTCAGGCAGAAGAAGAAAAATGGACAATACTCGGCACACAGAAAAAGAAAAATCACACAAACCCTACTGCTCAAGTGAGCTTATTCAGAACCTACCTAATCTAAACATGCAAGGCAAGGTAAGGAAGGTCAGGGATAATAATCCCTTATCTCCCTTTGATTGATAGGGAGTAAGATGCGTTGGCCAGTCCCAGTGGTGAGAAAACACATCTCATCAATGCAGCGTTCAACAGTAAGTGGTCCAACCCAAAAGTCACCTGATCCCCTGGATCATATATAAAATAAATCATTAGGTACTACAACCTTATCACCAATTTCAAACCTTTGGTGATTTACGGATTGAGGGATGACTTCAATAACATGTTCAGGAAAAGGTTGGATATCGGAAGTACACTGAGGTTGAGGTGTAACTATACTTGAATTCCTATTAGGAGGAATTTCATTAAATCTGGGAGGTCCAGCGTCTAAAGGTACAATTATGCTACCAATCAAGACTTCTCCTATAGTTCCCCTAAGAGGACTTTCTTCTAGTGGGTGGATGATATTCTTTGGTGTTTCCCTTATGGTCAACAAGTCAGTATCAACATCCTCATTTACTTCAGCTTGGGTTAAGGGTGGAGGGCTTTGATTTTCACTACTTCTGCTACTACCCTCTCCTGATGGGATAGGAATGGTCATGTTCTCTAAAAATGCCAAATGGTCATCAGAAATGGGACTATGAACTGTGCTAGGTGCACTTTGATTCCTCATATCCAAAGGTGTTGGTGAAGAATAAAGTGTGTCTGTGGAATCAATATCCTCTTCACCACTAGGTAACTCGCTAGGTAAAAGGAAACTAGGGTAATAAGGAGGTAAATGTGAGTCAGTGGGTTCTTCTTGAAAAATGGCTAGATTATTCAAAGAAAAGTCTTCCCCAGGGGCATCATGGATCAAGGCATTTTCTTGCCAACTCATAGAGTTGTCATTCACCTGCCTTAAAACCCCATCCTCTAAGGACAAATGGGACAAGTGATCAGGCACATCCGAAAAGTGATAATCAACTAGTTCTTCATCATTCCCCTCAGGTGAGGGCAGGTGTGTTCCTTCATTGTTATTTGTCCAAGGAGTGATGTGAGGTAAGCCTTGTCTTCCTCTTTCTGTGTTAAGGTCAACTAGGAAAAGCCACTCATGTACTGTCCTAGGTATATACTCACCCCTTCTAATTTGATCAAAGTTATCTTCCGAAGTGTTTAGATGAGTAGGATGTGTAGGTTGGTCAATGTTTGGCCCTACACTACTGGGTTGGTTCGAGGTCCTAAGGTTTTCTGATACTACACCCCGAATGGACTGAGGGTCAACCTCAATAATTCTTTCTTCTTCCATGCTAGGGTCATCATCATGACCACCCATGACCATAAAGATACCCTCAGGTAATAACTCACCCTCACCAAAAGTGTTTCTCACTCCATCCTCATAATTCTCAAGATGTCCATCATAAAATGGCTCCCGATACACCCTAACCAAAGACCCATCAGAGTTGGGGATGGTAGCATATGATAAGTCCATCTGAAGATGTCCCCCTAGCCCAGCGGACCACTTCCTACAAAGGAGCATGCCATAGGCTGGAGGGAGATCTATAACTACTATATCCATAAGCATAGATATGTCGGGGCATGAAAACAGGTCAGCTCTTAGGTTTTTGATCAAGCCAAAGACTTTAACTGGTTTAGAGTCAATCCCACAAATGTTCCCATAAGGTCTAGTTATTTTTAGTCCCATAGCTTCCATGACTTGTAAAGGCATCACATTCATGGAGGCACCAGAATCCAACATACAGTTATGAAGAAGGATATCACCTATGCGTAGTGTAAGGTAAAATGGTTGATGACCCCCATTCTTCCTCTCATATAGGGCAGTTTGGATGTTAATGGGAGGGTCATCCTCTTCATCAACCACATCACAAGGTGCTGGGTTTTGAGAAGATGAATCCTCACCACTAGTCGTGGCTGTCTCAGGGATACTCTCGAAAAACTCTACTACTTGCTCCTTTATTGAAGGGATTTTCATTAACTCAGTGAGTGGAATGTTATGCATAACTTTGTCTAACTCTCTTTCGATGTTGATATTGAAGTCATATTCAGGAAAAGGGACTGGCTCACTCACTGGATTAGGCAACTCTTTGTTTTTCTTTTCACTAAAAGGAATAGGCTTTGGGCCATCCTTCCTTCGCTGATAAGTTTTGTAAGGAGCTTGGTCATTGTTAACTTGTTCAGTAGCATAGGTGGGACCACTAGGGTTGGTTTCTTCTATGGTGTTTTCTTCATGATCAATCAGGATTCTTCCGAAGTCTTTGTCAAACTTTAAGTCATCAACCCAATTAATGTTCTTTGGAGAATCTGGAGTATCATCACCATGGGTGATATACTCAGGATCTTCCAAATTTTGCTCTTCAGACCAGTTTATGATGGGAGGTTCTTGGTTCATAGGGTTTCTTCTATCACCTTCATTAGGTTTCTTTTGTTGATTCCAATAAGGTTTAGGACCATAGGGCTGCCTATATCTATCCCCCTCTCTATTCTTGGCTAGGTCCCTAGTTAGGAGGGTCAAGTTTTTCATCATTTCATGCATACTCTCCATCATTTCATTGGGATCTTTGCTAGGTTCCTTACTTTTCTTAAACTTAGGCTCAGATCTGGAGGAAGAAGGTCCACTAATTAGGTCAAAGAAGTTTTGTTTTCCCATGGAGGCAGCATTTGCCTCAGCTTTCTTGGCATTGTCTTGGGCTTCCTTCAAACTATTAGGGTCTTTGTCTTTTAGGTGGTAACCCAGGTAACCTTCATAAGCATTAAGGTAATGGATCAAGATGGCTTGGTCAAGGGGCCTTATGTTACTTGGGATGTTGGCAACAGTCTTATCAAAGCGCTGGTTAAACTCATGGACAGACTCATTCTCTTTCTTTTTGATGTCAAAAAGTTGGTGTAAAAGGAAACGCCCATCTAACTTGACTGACCACTCTTGCTTGAGTTTATCGGTGAATACATCATACCCATTGATTGATGATGCAGGCAAGCGGTCAAACCATTTGCGAGCATCACCCTCCAAGGATGCAAAGAGACCCCTAATAAACACATCCTCTTTTTCAGCCCCATAAGCTTCCATATGAGCCCAAACATTGTCTATGTGGTCCTCAATAGAGGTGGCACAGTTGCCATTGAATTTTGGGATCTTTTCAAAGTACTTGTCTGGCATACTATGGGGAGCGCCCAAGATCTGAGAAAAGTCTAAGGGAGAAGCTCTAGCCTTATAACCAAAAGCACGAGCAACAGGAGGGTTGTTTTGGTTGTTGATACCGGAGTTTGACTGACCTTGTCCTGCCATTGGATTGATTGGGCTTGAACTAGAGTTGTGATTAGGTGATAAAGGAGGAACCGGATTGAACAAAGGGGATCCTAAGATACGGTTTGGAGAACCTGAGTTAACAAGTTTCCACAAGAAATTAGTTGATTGGGTTTTAGGATCTCTTTTGTGATATGTGAGTGGGGTTCCTTCCAAATGATTTGATTTACTTCGTGTGTTGTAAGGATGACTATGAGCTCGCTCCTCAGCGGAGTCACGATTAGGAGTCGCCAGGTAGATTTTTAGGCTCTACTACCAAGAGATATGTCGTTTAAAGTGCAGAGAGATAGTGAGACACAAAGGTGTGTTGAACCAAGGTAGGCCCCTACCTCCCCGGCAACGGCGCCAAAAATGTTATCACACAACTTGTAGTTGCCCCTAGAGGTATCCCATCCGGGACGGTAGAGGAGATAGGCAACTAAAGAGGTGACCCAAGAGATGCCACGGTTCCCAATGCAATGTGGGAGTCACGTCAACCGAGGCACTCTTCGGTTTAGGTCAAGGTATAACTAGACCAAGGGGGAGACCCTATACCCCAATCACAGTTGATTGGATCCAAACAAAGGTTTCTAAGGGTATATAAATGATGAGTTACGGAAACCAATGCAAGGCTAAGTGGACCTAAGGGTTAAGGAATAGTTGAAGGTGGTGTAATGGATAATAAGTGTTTCAACCTATGTATGGTTTAGGCCACATGATGGGGTATGATTACTAGGTGTAATACCATGTGTTTACACAAGTGGGTCTTGTTGTCTTGGGAAGTGTGAAATGGTTCTAGGTGGACCCACAAGGTGAAGTTAGGTGTGAGGATGGTACTATAGGTTAGATCTAGGCTAGATCTATAAGTTGGAGTTGGTTCTAGGATTACCCATGTACTAGATCTAGGGTTTGACACTAATCCCAAGGAGTGCGCCTTGCTTGGAGAAGGACTAGTGCCTTGTTGGATGGGCTAATGGGGTCAAAAAGTATGTCAAAGTGTAGATCGGGACACCTAGAAGCCAAGTCAAGTGGGTTGGATGAGATCCAATGGTTGGATCTTACTAGATCTAAGTTTTTAAAAGATGACCAAAAGTGGACCACAATCCCTTAAAACAAGGAATGCAATCCCCAAGGCGGATCTTGACGGAAGGAGAGTATAGACCTAGGTTTCAAGGCATGGGCATTCCAAATCCACGAAAATCTCCAACACCCACTTCCTAGAAGTGGACCAACTCAAAACTTCAAGGGGGTGCGACTTGCTCAAGGAAGGGCAAAAGATGGGTTTGGTGGACCAAATCAAGTCCAATGGCCACCAAACTGTAGATCCAAGTGGCTAGTACCCCGATCTATGTATCTTCAAAATTTCAAGTGAATCCAATGGCTAGATCTTAGTAGATCTAAGTTTTAAGGTACCAAGAAGATCAAAAGGGGGGTTTCAACCCCTTAAAACATGGAGAGATGTCCACAAGGTAGTTTTCACCAAAGTAAAGATGTGGGTATAGGTTATCAAGTGTCTAGATTCCAAATCAAGTGAGATCTCACCTACCCATGTGCTAGATCTAACCCAACAAGCTTCTCTTAGGAAAATCGATTTAGGTTCAAGAGGGCTTTTTGCATTGAAAAGTGTGTCAATTTTTTGCCAATCACCACCAAACTATAGATCCAACTAGGGGTGGATCCTATAGAGGTGGGTTTTTAATATCTTTTCAATTGCAAGGATAGATCTAAGTAGATCTGAAAAATACCAAAAACAAGGGTTTTAATTTGATTAGGGTTTTTGTGATCTAGAAATTATGGAAGATTCATGGAAGAGAAGATCATACCTCTTGGAACATACCTGGATGAAGAGATGAATGCTAGTTGAGACGAGGATTACTTTGCCAAAGATCAAATGGAGAATTGTTGAAGCCCTCTTGCCAAATCGATTTTTCCAAGCCACATGTGATTCCTTCTAACCTGTCAAGCCAAGGAGCAAAGCATCAATTAGTTTAACAAATTGAAGGTAGATACAAGCAAGAGAAAGAAAAACATAGAATAGTTGACACAAAGGCAAAACTACTCCCTGTCAAACCCAAAACGACTTCTTCCAAGCTTGAAGGGCAAGCCTCCCCACCAATTCGCACTTGTCAAAGTCGCCCTCTTCACCTGCAAATAAAGTATGGCAAAATATGCAAGATAGCTACAATAGATCCTCCAGTGCAATGGACAATAGCATTTACAATCGAAACAACCAACATCCACTCCAATCCAAGTATGTACTCCAAAAGATAGAAATTTTATTCCAAGAGCCAAGAGCCAAAAATCTCTAGATGAATTTTACAATGAGAGGCTCCCTCCTTAAATAGGATGGGGAGAGAGTACAATCATAACCACTTTTTACATGAGTGGCTAAGATTAAAAGATCTCAAGATCTAATCAATGGCTAACAATAAATCATAACCATATATCACATGGATCACCCACATAATGATAGCGCCCCCACTAAAAAGGTACAATGAGGGGTGACGTCATCCACAAGAGAAACTATAAGCATCAAAATCCACCTCATGGTGACTAGGACATAACAATATAAGCTCATGGTGGGGCTAGGAGGTTTTAATCCTTACTAGCTCATCCCCAAGGCACAATAAAAATAATAAAATATGTCCAATATAATAAAAATGACCAAAACTGTCCTCAGAATCCATGACAGTCAAGCAGTAAATGTCCTCCTGTGATCAATCTGGGCATACCCACATGGTAAAAACTGACTGGAAGGTAGTGATGCCGCCCTGGAAGACCTCTGTGAAAACCAAATGCCAAAACCTTGCCTCAATTGCCCAAATCGATTTCCTCAGTGACCACCTTTTCCCATTTTTTAACTGCCTCGGGAACTGTGAAAGTGCCAAAACTGCCTCCTAGGGTGCTAGCGCTGTCAATCTGAGCCCACCAGGCTCTCCGGAAGGGGGGATAAATGGTAATAACAAGTGGCTGGACCACCCCCTCCATCATCAGCGCCCTAGGTGAACTGGCCTCTCGGGGCCCCTGCTGCTCAAGCTGGGAAATCAGCCCCAAATCTAGTCAACAAGTGTAAAACTGCATCAATCACTGTCAGAAGTGCCCGGAACTGAAAGATAAGTGTCTCAATGGATCCAGAAGACCCAAATCCACTAGGAATGAGTACTCATACATCATGGGTTGCCCTAATGGGCCAGCTGTAGGGTCCACCATATATGGACAATGTATAATCTGCTGATCTGAAATAATAATAAACCTGCTGAACTGGATCAAACATCATCTGCATCATATGTCCATCATATGATATCATCATCAAACATGTGGGACCATAAATCATCATCAATAATCATCCATACATGGCCCACATCATCACGGATCTCAAGAATATATAATCAAGGATAAATCACATCAGTAGACTAAGACAATGTTTTTCTAATCATTCCCACAGCTAAGCTCAAAGTATAAATTCCATTCAGTGGCATTAATCAAGTTAACATATTCCGTGATTATATAAAATTACTTGCACAATAGTTCAAATGACAAACTCACCCATTGGACATGGTCAAACTGCTAGTGAAGGATGAAGGCTAGGAGCAAGGTTGGGCCAAGGGTTTGACTTGTCTAACTTAACTCAAAAATACTTTGGACTGGGAGAAGGGGGAAGCTACAAACTCTGTGCTGGACAAAAGAATACGGGGGATGGCTGTGCCTCACAAATGGATAAGTTGTTTAGAGAGTGCTTATTCAACTTAGGCATCATGTCTACATCAAGTTGATCCAGGTTCATTAGGATCATTCAATTTCATTTCCATGGCCTTTTTGGCCTACATAACCCTTCAGATTTCAGATGTGCTGAGAAGCACAACTAGTTGCAGCTTGCATCCAGGGCATGTTTTTCACATATTTATAAGGTCAGCAATTGTTTAGATATAACTTTTAAGAACCATTGCTTTTTGGACCTTTCTTATACTCTTCGAGGAGTATTTTTTAGCTTTTCATTGCTCTTGCCCTTTTTTTGTTTCCATGGGCGAATTTTTTAGTTTCCATAGGTAGAACATGAGCTTTCAGTTTTAGCCAACAACATCTCAAGTGACTAGGGGGAGTTCGAGCCAATGCCAAACATCGGGACAACCGACCAGAATGATTTAGGCCTACAATCCAACTCACCAAAGGTAAGTTCTGTCACCAACTCAGAGCCGAGACACTGGATAAACAGGGATGCGGTCCAAACACAGAGGTAGAAAAATGGGGAAGTCCTCAGTATCAGAAAGTCAAATGAGACAAGTCAGGGTTTAAAGTCAAACAGGAAGGTCATGTATGGATGGAGATAAGTGAATATGGAGCCTACACTAGCAGACAACTGGTGTCGGGGAAAGACCATGTCTATGTAAGGTGAAATACCAGTAAGTTTTGTTAGATGACCTAAAAGTGCAAGCAATTGTCCAATTTATGATTTACAGTTCATTTTAAATAGTTTGCCACATCAGGAATAATATACCAAGCACATGCCATGATCATGACTAAATCAACAAGATAATAATCCACAGTTAGTGAGAACATATCCATAGATCATACAACATCATCATAATAATCATCATCATGCATCATCTGAAACACTGCTGCAATATATCTCTAGGCACTGAACTGAAACTGTAATGGGATAAGTGGTCACATCAGTCATCAAATCTGAACTCTCAAGGCTCAGCCTTGACACAAGGTCATAACATCTGAATAATGTACTGCTCTGATCATGGGTGATCCAAAATATATAGCCATGCTCTGGAATAAAGGAAGCTCTGGAATGTGCAGATATCTGCTGTACAAGAATAGTAGCCCTGCTACTATGGTGTGATAACAGGTCATAAGGGTGATTGTTATGCCGAACTTGGTTTATCTTTTCAAGATTTATATCTCGCGCTTCCTAGAGCATTTGCGATATCGCATGAGCGAACAATGTTCTGGCTGTCTAGACCATCATGCTGCTACAGTGTGGTTCTGACAATTAATGCCTTGAAAAATTCGAACCCTTTCACTGGTGATAAGCTTTAATGCATATCTTCGAAAATGAATGGTAAGTGAGCTACTTTAATCAAGGCCTTTGGGAAGGGAGAGAACTTTTCCTTTTCCACGGGACGCTTTCCTGTCATTGACAGTTGAGATTGGGTTCAATAAGTTTCACGATCCGATTTGTATCATTGGTGGAAAAGTTCCTTTTTACTTTTCGCTCCTGTTTCAATGCCTCCAACAGTCTTGATTTTTTCTGACCACCCATATGTTTTAAATCTTAGCCGTTAGGGGAAACTCTCTCATGTTATCCCCAATGCATGTCACATTACTTTCAATGGCCTAGATTGATTGTGATGAAACACAATACTCCATTTAGGCCGCTGGTGGGAAAGGGCCCTATTGCCGCCTAATACACTCCTGGGGGGAACGCAGCAGGAAACCTTCAAGCCACTCGGTGTGTTCTTGGGGGCAAGTCAGAGTCAAGTGCTGTCACCTGATTACTCGACTGCTCCATCTAGGATACTCCTAGCGAAGCCAAGGGGGGTGGTCCCTATGAAAATAATCCAAGGTTTCTACACTACAAAAATGAAGAAAACCATTTCTAGAAGTTAATGATGGATATGAAAATATTACAACAAAGAAACAATTGCAATTAAGTTTAAGTACAACAACACATGATATTGAAAGATATTCACGACATTTTATGGATTTAACTTGAGCAAAGATAATATGTGATGACCAGTGCCGAGATTGTAAGTGCGATTGCTGCTGTGTTGTGTCGTGAAAGTATTGCAAAGTCTCGTTGTAAATTTTAATTTATTAATGAGTATTAAGGAGTGGGTTGATTTTTTTGTTTGTCCCAACTCTGAATCACTCCTTCGAACTGGGCGTTGTGACAACTATACCAAGTGTCCAACTAGGCGAGGATGAACCTGCTTACGGCAGTCTGCTGACTCTATAGTTAGCCAATGAGGGCTTGATAAAGATTGAATCGTTGAAGGATTGTCCTATTAATACTAGTCACTCTACGTCCTTTTTTGATTGGCCAGCTGTTCAGTCTATGCGGCAGTGGTCAAGAGCATACTTCGGATTTCGAGTTTTAGTAAATTTTATTAAATTTGAATGTGAGTTTCTTAACTAATCTATAGCCCAAGAGTCTCTTTTCCATACACCAAAGGTGCAGTACTTTGGGAAAGCAAAGGCACAAATTTTATTAGAAAAAATGTAAAAATGTGGAAACTTAACAAAAGCAAACAAAGTAATTCTAATCTAAGAAGTCCTTTAGGGACGAATTGTGTGCTCGTGATGTTATTTAATTACTAATTGCATAACAAAACTAAGCTAAAGCAAAAAATTTACAAAGATGCAAAAACACAAAAAAAACTCAGATCTCCCCTGGGGGGATGGGGGCAGGCGCTGTTGCCAACTAAGTTGTACTTGGTTGGATTATCAAGCGAGCGGGCAGAGTGGAACATGATACATGTTCATTTTTGGTGATTTGATATCCAGTTGGCCTTTTAAAGGCCCCCGTTTTTAATTTTTTTTCCACATATCCATGGCCCTGCGGGGTTTGTAACAAAACGTACTAGCATGGTGTTTTGTAAAAGACTTGGTTCCCTAGGAATTTTTGGCTAAGTCAGGTATTCCAAGGAGTTTTTTCACCTATCTATTATGTCTTGCATTAATGCATAACATAATTAATGGGTTTTTCTCCTGCTCCTCCAAAGCTGGAATGCCTGGGGAGGCTGACGGGCCTTAGGGGGTTGTTAAAGTCTATGGGTCAATGTATATGAATATGCTAGGCGTTAATTTTGAGTCATATGGACATGTCCTAAGTCCTCCTAGGTTTGTTTTTTTTAATTTTCGGCAAAGTTTATTTTTTCCGTAAATTGGGCAATTTTTTAATGGTTCAATTAAAAAATTTGTAATTGGCCTATAAGGGGCATTTGGAGGTATTTTTTGCCTTAGGGGTGCTCGTTTTCTAACTCAGAGCACCCCCTTAACCCCTAAACCCACTTTTCCTAATGTTTGGGTGCTTCAAATTTTTCCTATGGCCAAAAAACCCAAAAAGGTCAAAAAAGTCATGAAAAAATCAAAAAATTGAAAAAGTGACTTAAAAAATATTAAATTTTTGGAGAGAGTTATGGGTCTGATTTCGACTAGCATGAATCTAGAAGTGATTTGGGCTGATTGTAAGGTGTTTGGGCAGCCCCAAATGAGGAGAAAATCATGCCCATGTATGAGGGGCGCACTCACCATGGAGAGGGGCGCATTTATTGAGTGGGCAACCCACGAGTTGGGGAGGGAGCAGCACGTTATGTGCTGCCATGTTAGCACCATATCAACTGGTTGTTGGCAGCTTGTAAGAGGGGGAGGCAGCCCCTATCTCTCCACGCTTTTAGCTACCCACTCCCCCATTCCTCTCCTTGACATGGGTGCACTCCCCTTAGCCATTCTCTATATATTGAAGTGCTCTCTCCATTGTTCACTAGAGAGTTGAAGTTGGATAGCAAGGAACTTATCATTGTAATACTTTTGTTTTTTTTTTATTAATAAAAGGCTTTGGAGGTCACTTATGGTGTTGGGCTTTGTGAGTGGATGAATGTCTTGTTTCAAATGAGGTAACTTGTATTGATGCATTTTGTTTCTTTGAGATCAAGTATAGCTTAGGGAAAGATCAGTATTGGTTTATGAGGAAAGTTTGAGTAATTTGTTTATTGCTTAGTCTTTTATTTTATGCTTTAGTAGAGACCAGATTTAAATATATCATTTGTTTATGAATATTTTCTTCAAATTTCTACTATGTGTTTTATCTACATTTGATCTTTTTTCTACTATGTGTTTTATCTACATTTGATCTTTTTGTTGCAAGTTGTGGCGTTCTTACAGGTTGTCTCAGGCGGATAGGTTGGAGAACTTGTTTGTGTCTTCTATTTATCTAATCTTTTATGCAGATACAGTCCCTCAGCTCACCAACAGAAAGGATCTCCAAAGTTTCGGTTTTATTCAACAAAAAATTGCTCCATATCTCTCTCTCCCTTCTATTTCAAAAAAGTTTGCTCTGATTACTAGTTACATAAGAAAAGTATTTTCTAATTTATATACCATCGTTAACATTTAAAATAGATCAGGATCTACTTTCAGAAGAATCTAGTCCATGGTTTGTTAGAGCTCTTATTTTTGACTGATTAGATCTTTACTTCTTTCAAAACTTGCAAAAAATCGTTAAAATTTTCAAAGTTTTGTTGAGTATTGTTAGTTCTGATTATTAAAGTATATCTGGCTGTTAATTAGAGCTTGTATTTTGCAGCTCATAAAGCTTGCAAAGATTCCAAGTAAACAAGCCTCACTGCTTGTCTTACTTGGTTATTTTATTGCATTTTTACTTAGATTTTCACTTAGAGATTTTTTGGGTTTTTTAGGAGGTGTTCCAAAGACACTCTTAAAGTGTTTTTGGGCATCTTATACTAATAATTGCTTGCTGATTTGCAGCAAAAGACGAATAGGTAGGAGGAGGTGCTGCCGAAATTTCGAGGATCCAGGCAATCCGGAGGACCAAAATTCATATTTTTGTAAAACCGGTTAATTTTCCCTCAAAATTTGTAAGCCGCCAAGTCACTTTAAGTAGACTGGGGCACTTTTCTGATCATTGTAACGATTATTAAATGAGAGCAAGTGGGCTAGCCAGCGCCCACACCCCATCCCTCCAGGGGTGGCCTGTGTCGTCTCTTTTCATGGTGTGATTTTTTAGAGTAGTTTACTTCTTTTATTTTCGGCATTAAATAAAATTAACTAGGGTTTAAAATCAACCTTGTTGGTCCGTTCCATTGGCGGGCCACAAGTTCACTCAAAACGTAGTTTTTTCCATTTTTTTACAAACTCAAAACGCCCCCCTTGCTTTCCCGAAGTAGGGTTTCTATATAAGGGCTTGCCCGAATACGTGCCTGAAAAGAGACTCCTGGGGTTTAAAAAGATAAAATTTTGGTTCATAAAATTTTTCTAAAAAATACCAAGATCTTCTCCCGATGCTCTGTGGCCGACTTGCAGCTCAGTCTGATCCAGTTGGTACACATCAGAAAGGGGGAGATGACTAGTAATAGGAACTAACACCACCCCAAATAAAAAACCTTTATGTGAAAATCCGACACATCACGAATATTTTGCCGTCGTGGGGAAATTTCTCAGAAGGCTTGGGACAAAACTGAGTAGTGACCTCTTGGAAACCGTTAGGCTTGCCCTCGTTGGTATAGCATCTGAACACCTCCTTGAGAATCCGATTCAGCCCAAGCCTGAGAGGGAAGCCACGCTTCAAAATTCCGGACATGTTCCCCCGTACCTTGCGTATATTGGGAACCCACCTGCCATAATAAAAAGATCACCTTCACATTAATTTTAAAATAAACCAAGAACACTCGCACAACATCTACTTTTTCTGCTCATGCATTTGTTTTTGACTCCTTTATAAGGCACTGGTCTTGGTTAATGTTATTTCATATTATTGACAAATGTGCAAATGAATGATGATTATATTGAATGGGAGTAAATGATGAATGATTGTTTTATTTCACAAAAGTATATGCTGTTTTGTCTTGGTTATCAAAAATATTTTCCTAACTCTTAGATTAGACGCCTTAGTTTTATTTTTATTTTTAGGGTCCACCCCCCTTGGCTTCGCTAGGAAAGCCTAGACGGAGGAGTCGAGTCCCAAGTGACAGCACTTGACTCTGACTTGCCCCCAAGGCCACACCAGCAGCTTGAAGACTTTTGCTGCGTTTTCCCCAAGTGTGGAACCAGGCGGCAACAGGCGCTAAAATAGCTTGCTTGCTCTTTTTATTTTACATCAAACCCAATGAAGAAATGCTACTGGTCCTTTATGATTTAGGACCAGATAACTTACAAAAGCTAGAAAATATAAGGACAAATATCACTGGTTGCCCAGATGGTCACGGATGGTTCCAAGGTTCAAACATCGACCAAAATTTCCTTCTACTTGTTCACTAAAATAAGAAAACCAACAAACTTTATTAGTTAAAAGATAGCCAAAAACACTTTAAGAGTGTCTTTGACAATACTACTGTTATCACACCATAGTAGTTGGGCTACTATTTTTGTTGAGTAGATATATGCACTTTCTAGAGCTTTGCTTTTACAGAGATCAACTATGATGAGCATATTTATTTGAGATCACTTACAGATCAGAGCAGTATATGTATCAGACATTGAGTAGACCTTGTGCCAAGGTTGAGCCTTGAGATCTTAGATTTGATGACCGATGTGACCTTTTGTTCCATACAGTTTCAGTACGGTGCCCAGTTGTATTATTGCAGCAGTGTTTCAGTGGTTCTTTATGATGACTATTTATGATATACAGTGATGTGACCATTAGACTTATGATGTTATCATTAGATCACTATCTTGTTGTTTTAGTCATCTTCATAGCATTGACTTGGTATATAACTCATGACATGGAAATACTATTTAAATAATGAAATGAAATATCTTGGATGGTGTTATAAATATAAAATTGGAAGTATTACTTGCACACTAAGGTTTTCCGACAATACTCATTGGTTTCATTACCCTCCTGTGAGCATAGACATGGTTTTTCCTAACATCTTTGTCTGTTAGCCTAGGAACCACATTCACTTGACTCCATCCATCCATGACCTTCCCTATTTGGCTTTCACCTTGACTTGCCTTCTTGACTTTGATTATGGAGGACTTCCCCTTTTCTACCTCTGTGTTGGACCGCATCCACGTTTGTTTTGTGTCTCGGCTCTGAGTTGGTGACAAAACTTGTTTTGTGTCTCGGCTCTGAGTTGGTGACAAAACTTGCCTTTGGTGAGTTGGATTTTATGCCTAGATCATTTTGGTCGATTGTCCTGATGTTTGTCTTTGTGCGGAATTCCCTCTAGTCACTTGAGTTGTTGTTGGCTAAAACTGAAAGCACATGTACTACTTATATTGGAAATCTCTTATAAAGCCTGTGAACTTAAAATTCTAGAATGTGTTTCTTAACACACGATGAATAAAGGCTAAAGCAATGAAATGCTAAAATACCCCATGAAGAGTATAGAAAGGTCCAAAAAGCAATGGTTAAACAAATGCTATATCTAAATATTGCTGACCATGTAAATGAAAATATGCCCCGGATGCAAGCTGCGATTAGTTTTGCTTTTTAGCACATGTGAAATCCCAGAGGGGTCTGTTGCCAGCTAAGTTGTACTTAGATGGACTATCAAGCGAGCGGACAAAGTTGAACATTTCAATGTTCTTTTTTCGATGATTTGATATCCAGTTGGCCTTTTAAAGGGTCCCCGTTTTAACTTTTTTCCACATGTCCATGGCCCTGCCGGGTTTGTAGTAAAATGTACTAGCATGGTGTTTTGTAAAAGACTTGGTTCTCTAGGACTTTTTGGCTAAGTCAAGTATTCCAAGGAGTTTTTTCACCTAGTTATTATGTCTTGCATTAGTGCATAACATAATTTTTGGGTTTTTCTCCTGCTCCTCCAAAGCTGGAATGCCTGGGGAGGCTGACGGGCCTTAGGGGGTTGTTAAAGTCTATGGGTCAATGTATATGAACATGCTACGCGTTATTTTTGAGTCATATGGACATGTGCTAAGTCCCCCTAGGTTGTTTTTTAATTTTCGGCGAAGTTTATTTTTTCCGTAAATTGAGCCATTTTTTTTAATGGTTCAATTAAAAAAAAAATTAATTGGCTTTGAAGTGGCGTCTGGAGGTCTTTTCTGCCTTAGGGGTGCTCGTTTTCTAACTCAGAGCACCCCCCTAACCCCTAAACCCACTTTTCTTAATGTTTGGGTGCTTAAATTTTTACCTATGGCCAAAAAACCCAAAAAAGTAATGAAAAAATAAAAAAAAGTGAAAAAATGACTAAAAAAATATTTCCAATTTTGGAGGAGTTAGAGGTCTGAAATATTTCAGCTATGTTTTAGAAGTTGTAAGAGTTGATTTTGGAAAGATTTCGGGCAGCTATATTAGTGGGATTACTTCCCCATTTAAGGGGTGTTGTCCTCCGAAATGGCATGCGTGTCGTTTTCTAAAAGCCCAAAATGCAACACGCCAACCGAAATGACAACTCTCTCAGGAGAGAGGCCAATGTCACCACACTCCTCTCCTCTTCGCTTCAGGTTGGCTCTTCTCCAACACTAGGGGGGTATCCCTAAACTAGGATCGCTAAGGCAGGTACAGTAACGGGCAAGGTGAATGGAAGAGGCTGCCTTAGGGAAACGGAAGTAACAAAAGATAGTTTTTCAAAATGGGTGATGGAAAAGGAAGGGAAGATCAATCCTCAGGGAAAGACCAGTGCCAGTACCAGAAGGGGAAATGGAGTCAAAAGAGCGCTCATGGAGGCTTTATGCTTCATAAAAAGTGAGACGAATCTAGAATGCATAAACAATCAAATCTTAATCGATATTTTGTACAACCGAATACTGATATCCATTGAGAAAATAATTGCTCAAGCATAATTAACCAACTTAATCCTAAATGGCTAATCTATTGTGCTTGATAAAGCCCTCACAAGCTAGATTCATTCTACAATTTGAAATACATCACACAAGCATATGAGGATTGCTCAATCTGTCCACAAAACCATCTGATTTTTTCATTAACGCTCAACAGGGATCAAAAAACCCAGAAATTTTCCCTCCAAATTACAAAGAAAGAGGCTGGCTCCTTTTATGCCAAAACCCTCACCTAACTCTAAAGATAAAATAATAAAATAATAAAAAGAAAAAGGTGAGATCCACCTTTTTCTCAACTAATGTCTAAGTCGAATTACTTGATAGCTAAAGTGAGCACCCTCTTAGTGAACACGAACTGCCCATAATGAAAGCTGGACTGTATCTACTAGAGCTCGGAGTAATCGACTGCCACGAATGAGGGGGTATTCGAATCAGCAGGAGATTGGAAGATGAATTCTTTTATCAAACTGGCCGCCATTTCACCCACTCAACTAGGATTTCGGATTTGGCAACTGACTGTAGATCGAGAGACACGGCTGATATCTTAAGTGACCCCAATAACTTAGAAAATCGCGACCGAGAGGGGGCACTAGCTAACATCCATTCAGAACAGTAGAAGGGCCGCCAAAGAAGAAAAATCCGTGTTTAGAAAAGACACTATCGATTTAGCCGTGGAATGCTCCCAATCGTGAATTTCGGAAATCAACAAAAATGTGGATTTTGCTCAACCGTGGATTGCTCTGCTTGCTATGACAACCAATCCTCCTAGTTGCCAAATGAAATCGCGAGGGTTTCTCCTTGTGATCTTTGCACGGCTGTCAATAGAGTTTGTGAGTCTTAGCTCCGCGTGAATGAAATCGGCGCGTAACTCCACGTCTGAAATGGCCCCCGATTGAGTTAAATCTTTACTGAGTTAATTTGCTAAACACCAAGCTCGACGAAGTGACAGATGGTGTTGATAAGAATTATCAATCGGCTGGGGAAATCAATGAAATCGGCTTCTAATATGACTGTGGTTGATCCATAAAATCGCATGACAGATGGACCGGTAATCCTTGACTGCTTTTATGGCTGAGAAGAAGCGAAAAGACTGGCAGCGTGGCATTCAACTTCGGGTTGGATCCGTGGGTGGGCAACAGCTGTATGTCAGTTCTCTCTGCGGTTCGCCATGGTGGTTGAACATTTTTCCCTACCTCATCAGCACTGCAAGTCTGATAATTGACGAATGACTCATTCATTAAATCATGCGTAAGATAAGCATCATAATAACCATATTCTATGGTCTCAACTTTGGCTGTAATATTATCCTTTAAACCTTCGCAAAAATGAAGAAAGGAATCAATTCGCTCCGTTCCACAAACTCGATAACCTTGTTGAACGCTCCTCGATATATGTATATAAAGGTAAAGCTCTATCAACATGAACCTGTAACGTTTGTCTTCAAATCAGCACTTCAACCACATTTACAATGTTATCAGGTCATCGAGCTACAGAGTTGAAGGTGAATAGATGCCTTCAGCTGTCATTGTCTTCAGCATAGATCGAGCATACATCAATGGAGACCCCCGCGCCATCTTCTTTTTCTGCTGGTTTTTGTATTACCGGAAATTTGAGACTCAGAAAAACTGAACTTTTCCTTTGATCCCCAGGCTAGTACATACTCAACATCCTTCATCAGAGTTTTGTGGATATGGTTACATAAATCTTCCACTGTGCAGCCACCTCTGTCTGTTGACAGAAAACAAATTTCAGAAGTATCAGGTTGCTGTCCTTGAGGTTTGGTGTAGATTCTTACCAAACCTATTTCATCCCACATTCTTGCAAGTAACCGGTCAAGATTGAGCTTCAAATTATAACTAATGACAATAGAATTTGGTGGTTGGGATAGCCTATCAACATCATCAATACCAACTGTTGATTTGTGATATGCTGCAGCGTTTCTGCATACAGATGAAGACATGTGAGAGCATGCGAAACACCAATTGCTATGTCAAGTGTGTCAATATTCTGAGACTGATAACCCAAAATCTGAGAGGAAAATAGACCAGAGGGAGCCGACTGTATCTGGCCTAGATGCTGTCATTGCAAGATGGGGGTGCCTGCTGGAATATTTTCACATTTTTGAACATACCGATCCCGTAATAGTACCCTCTGAATTCAGTAAACCCTGAGAAATCTGATTTTCTCTCATGTATGTTACCTGATATCAAAGCAAATAGGGGACATATCTGTGTAAGTAAATTGACTTTCGACAACTATAATTAAAAAATCATCGGATTTGAAGCTTAATTTGGATAGCAAATCCTCTCTTTGACACCCCCAGGTAACTGTAGATGACCAAGTACAGACGGCTATTAGTGGAGATGTGCCCAGCACAGAAAATCAGTCCACAAGGGCTTTGTACCATAGCAGACTTATAGCACCAGCTGAGTGCAAGGCAGAGCTTTGGCTCCCACGACCTCCAACAGCAAAATACTCATTCAAATCTCAGGTACATCCTGACTTGTAGCTTCATAACAACAGCATTTATCTTTGACCTTGAGGTTGCATCCCATACAGTTTGCTTCTCACCAAAATTCTGCTGACTCTGTTTTTTTAAGTGACCAACCATGCAAAAATGGGAGGTAACATCTGGCTCCAACTGCGGGACATGTGCTCGCCATCGGTGAGTGCATGAGAACACCAGCTTCTCGGTTATCGTAGACCAATTCAAAACAAAATTGCAGAGTGGGGGGATGGCTCAATTCACATCCCGTGACCACGTTTTATTACATAGCAAAAAAGCATACTGAAAATTTTAAATGCTCCTGTAGGAGCTTTATTTATCCTACCTACACTAACTAATCATGATGAGAAGAAAATATTAAGTGAAATGATATAACCAGTGAAGCCAACTCAACATTTTATCAATGCTGAAAGTTCTACCTTTCTGGTTAGTCATTACCCCAAAACAGGGTTTGATAAACTGAATGTGAACATGGCCTGGAAACGTTTTCAAATCATGACTGTCATAGGAAAATGGATGCTGCCGATACACACATTCTCTCAAATCTTCAACGAGACAGAAAGTTAGTCCACATGCTACGTTAACATAACACTGAAGAGGGCTAAAATAGGAAACAGGCTGCTTTTCAAACTGAGTTTTGTTATCTAAGAAACTTTCATGAGGCAGATCTGTAACACAAGTGCAATTACCTTCGATGAGATGACATTTAGGCAGTTCCAGTTCTTCATCATGAAGCTGTTCGAGCTGATCTGCAAAGCAATTGTTACCTCTTCCATCAATGAAGTGAACCCGAGGTAAATCAGAGTCTTCATTATAAAACTTTTCACGATCATCTTCAGTGGTGTAATTCTGTGACAGCTCCATCCTTTCATCATACTGCTGCTCACAAACTTGAGGCAGATTCGTATTAATGTTCTCTTCAATATCAGGGATTTCTTCAGCAATGTCTTCAACCAACGGTCTTTGTACTGCTTCTTCAAAAGGATCTTGACATAGGTGTTCTTTAGGCTGGGATCTAGGGATGAGAGCACTGTATTGTCTAGCAAGCTGCTCAATCTCATCAACAGTTCCATCATGCCAGCGGAGGAGAAATCTCTCAAAGAATCCTACCAATGAAACTATGGATCCATCCCAAAGACCAAAGAACCAATTTACTGCATTTCCTTCTAAAGTTAAAGCAAAGATGATCATAAGGTCATCCTCACAATAAACATTGAAATCGACCATTAATTTGCAGTAAGAAGCAATGTGATAGATGGCTGAAACATCATTATTTCCATGAAATTCTGAAAAAGCGTCATGCACCTTTTTATAGTCATAGCACTCATTAGGAAATCCATGGATTTTTGAGAAATCCAATGGGGCGAAACCCTCGTGCCAAAAAGCAAGATCTTGTGCTTTTTTATCGTCCATAAGTCAAATAATGAAGTACTAAATCTGAAACACATATTCATACCTCATACCAAACTGTGGAGTCGCCAAGGTGAGCTTGAAAGCATTCCAATGAGTGTGCTCACCTCTACACCCAATAGGATCTTCAAATTTGCAAAAGGACAAGGGCTCTGTCCCTTCGTGGAGTCGCCATGTGAGAAAAAGAATCCCACAAATGTCGTTTAATGAAGCATAGTCTTCAAATTTCGGGAACTGGACTTTGTCTCTGGCAACGGCGCCAAAAATGTTGTCCTCCGAAATGGCATGCGTGTCGTTTTCTAAAAGCCCAAAATGCAACACGCCAACCGAAATGACAACTCTCTCAGGAGAGAGGCCAATGTCACCACACTCCTCTCCTCTTCGCTTCAGGTTGGCTCTTCTCCAACACTAGGGGGGTATCCCTAAACTAGGATCGCTAAGGCAGGTACAGTAACGGGCAAGGTGAATGGAAGAGGCTGCCTTAGGGAAACGAAAGTAACAAAAGATAGTTTTTCAAAATGGGTGATGGAAAAGGAAGGGAAGATCAATCCTCAGGGAAAGACCAGTGCCAGTACCAGAAGGGGAAATGGAGTCAAAAGAGCGCTCATGGAGGCTTTATGCTTCATAAAAAGTGAGACGAATCTAGAATGCATAAACAATCAAATCTTAATCGATATTTTGTACAACCGAATACTGATATCCATTGAGAAAATAATTGCTCAAGCATAATTAACCAACTTAATCCTAAATGGCTAATCTATTGTGCTTGATAAAGCCCTCACAAGCTAGATTCATTCTACAATTTGAAATACATCACACAAGCATATGAGGATTGCTCAATCTGTCCACAAAACCATCTGATTTTTTCATTAACGCTCAACAGGGATCAAAAAACCCAGAAATTTTCCCTCCAAATTACAAAGAAAGAGGCTGGCTCCTTTTATGCCAAAACCCTCACCTAACTCTAAAGATAAAATAATAAAATAATAAAAAGAAAAAGGTGAGATCCACCTTTTTCTCAACTAATGTCTAAGTCGAATTACTTGATAGCTAAAGTGAGCACCCTCTTAGTGAACACGAACTGCCCATAATGAAAGCTGGACTGTATCTACTAGAGCTCGGAGTAATCGACTGCCACGAATGAGGGGGTATTCGAATCAGCAGGAGATTGGAAGATGAATTCTTTTATCAAACTGGCCGCCATTTCACCCACTCAACTAGGATTTCGGATTTGGCAACTGACTGTAGATCGAGAGACACGGCTGATATCTTAAGTGACCCCAATAACTTAGAAAATCGCAACCGAGAGGGGGCACTAGCTAACATCCATTCAGAACAGTAGAAGGGCCGCCAAAGAAGAAAACTCCGTGTTTAGAAAAGACACTATCGATTTAGCCGTGGAATGCTCCCAATCGTGAATTTCGGAAATCAACAAAAATGTGGATTTTGCTCAACCGTGGATTGCTCTGCTTGCTATGACAACCAATCCTCCTAGTTGCCAAATGAAATCGCGAGGGTTTCTCCTTGTGATCTTTGCACGGCTGTCAATAGAGTTTGTGAGTCTTAGCTCCGCATGAATGAAATCGGCGCGTAACTCCACGTCTGAAATGGCCCCCGATTGAGTTAAATCTTTACTGAGTTAATTTGCTAAACACCAAGCTCGACGAAGTGACAGATGGTGTTGATAAGAATTATCAATCGGCTGGGGAAATCAATGAAATCGGCTTCTAATATGACTGTGGTTGATCCATAAAATCGCATGACAGATGGACCGGTAATCCTTGACTGCTTTTATGGCTGAGAAGAAGCGAAAAGACTGGCAGCGTGGCATTCAACTTCGGGTTGGATCCGTGGGTGGGCAACAGCTGTATGTCAGTTCTCTCTGCGGTTCGCCATGGTGGTTGAACATTTTTCCCTACCTCATCAGCACTGCAAGTCTGATAATTGACGAATGACTCATTCATTAAATCATGCGTAAGATAAGCATCATAATAACCATATTCTATGGTCTCAACTTTGGCTGTAATATTATCCTTTAAACCTTCGCAAAAATGAAGAAAGGAATCAATTCGCTCCGTTCCACAAACTCGATAACCTTGTTGAACGCTCCTCGATATATGTATATAAAGGTAAAGCTCTATCAACATGAACCTGTAACGTTTGTCTTCAAATCAGCACTTCAACCACATTTACAATGTTATCAGGTCATCGAGCTACAGAGTTGAAGGTGAATAGATGCCTTCAGCTGTCATTGTCTTCAGCATAGATCGAGCATACATCAATGGAGACCCCCGCGCCATCTTCTTTTTCTGCTGGTTTTTGTATTACCGGAAATTTGAGACTCAGAAAAACTGAACTTTTCCTTTGATCCCCAGGCTAGTACATACTCAACATCCTTCATCAGAGTTTTGTGGATATGGTTACATAAATCTTCCACTGTGCAGCCACCTCTGTCTGTTGACAGAAAACAAATTTCAGAAGTATCAGGTTGCTGTCCTTGAGGTTTGGTGTAGATTCTTACCAAACCTATTTCATCCCACATTCTTGCAAGTAACCGGTCAAGATTGAGCTTCAAATTATAACTAATGAAAATAGAATTTGGTGGTTGGGATAGCCTATCAACATCATCAATACCAACTGTTGATTTGTGATATGCTGCAGCGTTTCTGCATACAGATGAAGACATGTGAGAGCATGCGAAACACCAATTGCTATGTCAAGTGTGTCAATATTCTGAGACTGATAACCCAAAATCTGAGAGGAAAATAGACCAGAGGGAGCCGACTGTATCTGGCCTAGATGCTGTCATTGCAAGATGGGGGTGCCTGCTGGAATATTTTCACATTTTTGAACATACCGATCCCGTAATAGTACCCTCTGAATTCAGTAAACCCTGAGAAATCTGATTTTCTCTCATGTATGTTACCTGATATCAAAGCAAATAGGGGACATATCTGTGTAAGTAAATTGACTTTCGACAACTATAATTAAAAAATCATCGGATTTGAAGCTTAATTTGGATAGCAAATCCTCTCTTTGACACCCCCAGGTAACTGTAGATGACCAAGTACAGACGGCTATTAGTGGAGATGTGCCCAGCACAGAAAATCAGTCCACAAGGGCTTTGTACCATAGCAGACTTATAGCACCAGCTGAGTGCAAGGCAGAGCTTTGGCTCCCACGACCTCCAACAGCAAAATACTCATTCAAATCTCAGGTACATCCTGACTTGTAGCTTCATAACAACAGCATTTATCTTTGACCTTGAGGTTGCATCCCATACAGTTTGCTTCTCACCAAAATTCTGCTGACTCTGTTTTTTTAAGTGACCAACCATGCAAAAATGGGAGGTAACAAGGGGGACGTATTTCCCAAAATTGGGCACCTTCAATCATGGAATTTGCAGCTATGTTTATGGGCTGTCACATGGCTGATTTTTAGCTGATTTGGGACTGATTTTGGCAGCCCATTACATGGGAGTGGGCAGCCCCATTTGCTCCACGAATTATGCCACTCACTCCACCCATTCCTCCTCAACTTGGGCACCCCCTCTCCTTGAGTTTTTCTATATAAGCAAGTTCACTCTCATTGTTTTCTCATGAGAAGGTGGAACCTCTGCTCTTATCATTGTAATATCTTTGCATTTGTTTATGAATAAAAGGCTTTGGAGGCAATTCTATGTGTGGATTCTCATGGTGTGGATGATTATGTTCTATTTTTACATATGAGGTAATCTGTGTCTTTACATGTTTATTCATGCTTGTTTATTGATCAATCACTAGCTTTTGAAGGAGATGTTGAGCTTAGTAAGGTAAAGATAGTGTAATCTATTTCATTATTTTTACTGTTGGTTATCATAGAGTGCTTAGAGTTCAATGTCATTTTTGTTTAAATACTTGAATCTCATTCTTTATTTTAATCTACATTAGTGCATTTGATCTTGCTTGTGTGAGTTGTCTTTTCTGTCTACCGGTTGCTGATCCGAAGAGTTGGTGGAGCTTGCTTGCATCCATTGGTCTTCGAAATTGATTCAAGGAGAACTAATCCCATTGATCTCCACGGTGGAGGACTCCATAGCCCAAATTCAAGACATTTCTTCTTCTTCTCATCAACATAAAAAATCTTCAAATCTTTCATGGTTACTTTGGTTTGCATATTTCAGACCTCATTCTTGTTTAAAAAATCATAAGTAGGTCTGATTTTTGTTTTAGATCTTAAGCTCATCTTCAAGTAAAATCTTTATCTAGATCTAGTTGATGCATGCTTCTTGTTTAAGTATACTTTTCCAAATATTTTAAGGGCTTAAGCAAGTAGTATATTTGGTTGAACTTCATGTGTATTTGACTGATTTAAAGAGCTGATAATTTGCAGCCCTTAAAAACTTGCAAAGATCCCAAGTAAAACAAGCCCCATTTCTTGTTTTACTTGGTTAAATTTTGTCATTTTAACTAGTTTTAACACTTAGTTTTTTCTGGGTTTTTTAGGAGGTGTTCCAAAGACACTCTTAAAGTGTTTTTGGGCATCTTATACTGACGTTTACTTGCTGGTTTGCAGCAAAAGACGAACAGGTAGGAGGAGGTGCTGTCAAAATTTCAAAGATCCAGACAATCTGGAGCATCTAGTTCGAAATTTTTTTGAACCGGTCACTTTTTCTCTTCTATTTTGTAAGCCACTAAGTCGATTTAAGATTGGGGCATTTCTATCATATTGTAACTAAAGCATCAAACGAAAGCAAGTGGGCTAAACCAAGCGCGCACACCCCATCCCCCCAGGGAGGAAAACTGTGTCGACTCAAATTTCGTGGTTTGCATTTTTTTAGTTTAGATTTCTTTTTCAGTAACAAATAAAATCAAACTAGGATTAAAATCAACCTTGTTGGTCCGTTCCACTGGCGGGCCACAAGTTCACTCAAAACGTAGTTTTATCATTTTTTTTACGAACTCAAAACGCCCCCCTTGCTTTCCCGAAGTAGGGTTTCTATACAAGGGCTTGCCCGAGCACGTGCCTGAAAAGAGACTCCTGGGGTTTTAAAAAGATAAAATTTTGGTTCTTAAAATTTTTCTAAAAAAATACCAAGATCTTCTCCCGTATGTTCTGTGGCCGACTTGCAGCTAAGTCTGATCCAGTTGGTACACATCAGAAATGGGGAAACGACTAGTAATAGGAGCTAATACCGCCCCAAATAAAAACCCTTTATGTGAAAATCCGGCACATCACGAATATTTTGCCGTCGTGGGGAAATTTCTCAGAAGGCTTGGGACAAAACTGAGTAGTGACCTCTTGGAAACCGTTAGGCTTGCCCTCGTTGGTATAGCATCTGAACACCTCCTCGAGACTCCGATTCAGCCCAAGCCTGAGAGGGAAGCCACGCTTCAAAATTCCGGACATGTTCCCCCGTACCTTGTGTATATTGGGAACCCACCTGCCATAATAAAAAGATCACCTTCACATTAATTTTAAAATAAACCAAGAACACTCGCACAACATCTACTTTTCTGCTTATGCATTTGTTTATTGACTCCATTATAAGGCACTGGTCTTGTTTAATGTTATTTCATATTATTGACAAATGTGCAAATGAATGATGATTATATTGAATGGGAGTAAATGATGAATGATTGTTTTTTTTTACAAAAGTATATACTGCTTTGTCTTGGTCAAGAAAAATATTTTTCTAACTCCTAGTTTAGACGCCTTAGTTTTCTTTTCATTTTTAGGGTCCACCCCCCTTGGCTTCGCTAGGAAAGCCTAGACGGAGGAGTCGAGTCCCAAGTGACAGCACTTGACTCTGACTTGCCCCCAAGGCCACACCAGTAGCTTGAAGACTTCTGCTGCGTTTTCCCCAGGTGTGGAACTAGGCAGAAACAGGGTCATATAGGCCAAAAAGGCCATGGAAATTAAATGAATGATTCTAATGAACCTGGATCAACTTGATGTAGACATGATGCCTAAGTTGAATAAGCACTCTCTAAACAACTTATCCATTTGTGAGGCACTGCCCTTCCCTTTGTTATTTTGTCCAGCACAGAGTGTAGCTTCCCCTTTCCCCATCCAAAGTGTCACTTAGTTGAGTTGGTCAAGTCATCCCATTTTCCTAGCTTTGTACTTAGCCTTCATCCTTTGCTAGCAATTAGGCCATGTCCATTGGGTGAGTATGTCTTTAAAGCTTTTGTGCAAGTAAACTATAAATAACATTTAAATATATATGTATTAACTGCCACTGAATGATGTTTATACTTTAAGTTAAGCTATGAGTGTGAGTAAAGGAACATGTCTTAGTCTATTGTATAATCTAGTCTTTGGTTGTATTTTGACCTAGTCAAACATAGTTTGACCATGGTCATTCTTGGGATCTATGATGAGATAGACCACTTATGCTTATGGATGATGATCTATGGTCCCACATACACTTATTGATGATTCCATTTGGACATATGCTTTAGATGATGATTGATGCAGTTGATCAGTTTTATTATTATTTCTAGATCATCATATTTTACACTGTCCGGGTATGGTGGACCATACTGATGACCCCACAGGTTATCATGAGGTGTATGAGTACTCATCTCTAGTGGATTTGGGTCTTATGGATCCATTGAGACACCTATCTTTCAGTTCCGGGCACTTCTGATGATGATAGTTGCAGTTATCCACCTGTTGACCAGTTTGGGCATGCTGATCCAGCCTGTCCAGCAGAGGCATTGGAGGCTAGTCCTTTCCTAGGGCACTGTAGAGGAAGGGGGTGGTCCAGCCACTTGTTTTTACCATTATACCCCCCTTCCAGATAGCCTGGTACACTCAGTTTGACATTGTAGGTACCCTGGGTGGCAGTTTGGGGCACTTTCAGGGTTTTCAGGAGGATAAAAGAATGGAATAAAAGGGTCACTGAGGAATTCGATTTGGGCAATTGAGGCAAGGTTTTGGCACCTGGTCTTCTCAGAGGTCATCCATGGTGAACCCCCCTTCTTCCAGATCAGTTGGCATCAGTCAGTGGGGTCCACAATGGCCATAGGAGGTCTTTTACTGCATGTCTCTCTCTCAGATTTTGGGGATAGGATTTGATCATTTGTGTTATTTGGACATGTCATAGACTTATATTTTATATTATTGTGCCATGGGGACATGCTAGTGAAGGAGATAAATGCCTCCTAGCCCCACCATGTGCTTTTAGTGACTTGTCTAGGACTTGATGATGTGGCACATGTAATTTTAGCCACCCCCGTGTATGACGTCACCCTCATTGAGTCATTTCTAGCTATGACATCATCACTTAGTTTAGTGATCCATGTGATATATTGTATTGGCTCATCTTAGCCATTGATTATTATGTTGTATCTTTTGATCTCAACCACTCATTTCAAAAAGTGGTTCTGTGGTTTAGGGTTTTGGTTTTTATTCTCCTATAAAAAGAGGAGACCCCCCTATTGTAAAAGCACCTTTGGAGCTTTTGAAGATTGGAATAGAATACTATTTTGTGGATCTACTTCTCTTGTCTTGATGGATTCTATTGCAAATTGAATATACAGTATTTTCTCTATGTATCATTTGTGGATCGTGGGCTACTAGTCGTTTTTCTGCAGGGAGGCCAAATTGGTGAGGAGGAGGACGATTTGAAGGAGGCTATTGTTGGGGGGACCCACATATCTTCTCTTGGGTTGATCTTTGTGACATGGAGTATCATTATTGTATATTTGTGACATAGTTGATGCTTTTTCTTACATCTCTTCATCATTTTCATAATTCTTTTACTTGGCTTGTTTCTAACTTGATCTTGTCTTGTAGGAGGAGGACGATTTGGCTATCTTTGGAGGAGGACGTTTTAGCTTGGAGCACTATATCTCACTCTTGAATATACACATAGGGGGGATGCTATCAATTTGCAAAGTGGCCACAAGCACTTGAGGTATGTTATACAAGGTATGTACCTAGATCCATTCATTCTTCTTCATTGGTCATAAAACCCTTAAAATCAAAACCCTCATTTTACAAATTTTTAGATCTACTTGGATCTAGTTTGGATTTGGGTATAAAATTAAGAACCCACCTCTATAGCATCCACGAAAATTCAGATCTATAGTTTGGTGGTGATTGGCCTCCATTTGACACACTTCCCAAGGCACCTAGTCTCCCTTGAGACAATTCGCATCCCTTGAGGGAGCTAGTTTGGCTAGTTCCTTGACATGGGTAGGTGAGATCCCACTTGATTTGGATAGATCAACCTTGATAACCCACCCCTAATGCTTCACCTTGTGGGCCCCATTCCTCATTTTGAGGGTTGAGCCCCACTTGGGTCACTTGGTGATACACTTTCAATCTCAGATCTATGGAGATCTAGCAAGCATTTGGATTTGATAATTTAAACCCACCTTGTTAATCACCTTAACTACCCCGATCTGTAATTTGGTGGAATTTGGACTCCATTTGCCCCCTCAATTTAAGGCACTAGTCTCCCTTGGGTAAATCGCATTCCTTGGGTTAGTGGTCTTTTGCTAGATACCATATGTGGGTAATGCCTCTTTCATCTTGAAATCATAGATCCATCCTTTGCAGGCACACTCTATCCAGAACAGGATAGGGTGATGAAATTCAGGATGACAAGGCAATTCTGGTACCTGATCATATTCCTCCAAGAGGCTCTTCTGAAAATAATTTTCCATGAAAGTGCATGCCTCGAACTGTTCTAATATACAAGGGGTTTCCGATGGCTGAGATATATACTCAACTGATTGCTCATATGAAATAATTTCCTTCTCTTCCTCTATGCTCAACTGTTCAAAATCCATACTTCTACCGAAAATGGGGAAGTCTTTATGAATTTTACCATATTCCTGGCCACAAGTATCCTCATGCTCATAAGTGGGATTGTTAACAAAATTTCCAAGGGGATTTTGTTCATCATTAACTTCTTCAGACATGGCATAGATAGGGTTCTAAAAAAAGGTCCATTCATCATTGTCAATATCTGTGTCTTCCATGATGGACTCATCATCACTTATGTCATCTTTTAAGCTATGCCTATCCTCCTCAACTTCATAATAATTTTCCTCAAACAGATGTGTTTCAAAAATATCACAAGGGACCCAAATTTCTGAATATTCACTGCCATGTGGAGAACAAATGGGAGTGTCATCATACATATTACAACTTTGATGGATTTCTTTATGAATGTTGATCTCCGTAATGGTTTCTTCTAAAGATGGGTCAAAAGTACTGTTATCACCTAAGTTGTAGTTGCCCCTATGGATGGATCCAGTCATGGATGGCAATAGGAAAGGGCAACTCAAAAGGTGCAACCACGATCACCTCGACCTCCAAATATGTATGGTTGTCACGCCAGTCGAGGCAACCTTCGCTTTATGTTATCTAGCCCAGACAACAAAGGGGGAGACCCGATCTACTCCCGACAGGAGAGATCAAAACCAAGACACCAAATCAGGGTATTTCTAAGTGAAGTTAGGTGTATGGTTTATCCTAGACCTAAGGGTAAAGTCACAAGCCAAGTGAGGGGCTCAATAGGTATAGCTTTGGTTCATAGTTGAAGTAAGAGTGACTTATAATGTTTGAAGTGAGATCTAGGGCTAGTGTACTAGTTCAATGTTGAAAAGTCCACTGCCTTGGGAACTGTGTCCAATGCAGGGAAGTTAAGGTTTGTATTGGGGCTAACTAGTACGGATGACAAGCTTGACCATGATACATGATAGCATCAAGGGTTTAGTCCACCATGCATAGGTCAATCCACAAGTCAATCCAACAATCTAGGAAGGTTGAACTAACTTGGAGAGAAACCAGTGCCTTGGGAATTGGGAAGTGGAGTCAAAGTAGGTTTGACTTGTGGTTTAGGACTCCTAGTACTTGGGACAAGTGGGCATTGGAGGTCTTGATGGATGAATGTGTCTAGATCAAGGTTTAACCCAAGTGGACCACAATCCCTTAAAACAAGGAATGCAATCCCCAAGGCGAGATTTGACAAAGTGACAGTCTAGACCTAGGTTTTGAATTATTCCGGTTCTAAATCTCCAAAAATCTCAAGTACCCAGTTCCTGGAAGTGAGTCAACTCACTTCTCCAAGGTGGTGCGACTTTGCCCAAGGAGGCTAAAAAGTGGGATTAAGTGGGTCAAATCAAGTCGGATGGCATCCAAACTTTAGATCCGGGTAGATCGGTCAGGTAGGAGTATGGATCTATAATTTCGTGGTAATCCAACGGTTAGATCTTAGTAGATCTGAGTTTAAGGGTTCCAAGTGGTCCAAAAAGGGGATTAAATCCCTTAAAATGTGGAATGGGGCCCACAACGTGAATTTCAGAAAAGTGACAACCTGGGTGTATGTTATTTGTTGTGTAGATGTCAAATCAAGTGGAATCTCAAACACCCATCACCTAGATCTAGGTCAACCGGCTCAATCAGTGAAGTGCGCCTTGCTTGGGAGAAGCCAAGTTGGTATGGGAGAGGGGTCAAACGGAAGCCAATCCTCACCAAACTATAGATCCGGGATGCCGTGGATGCTATAGAGGTGGGTTTTCAATATTATGCCCAATAACCCACTAGATCTAAGTAGATCTGAGAAAAAGTAAAAATGGGGTTTTGATTAATTAGGGTTTTAAGTGTTTTTGACAATTGGATAGATCATGGAGATAGAACTTACCTTGAGATCATACCTGAGTGATGTGATGAGATGCCTTGATGTTGAGGAAGATTCCCGCAGAGATCAAATGAGAGATTGTTGATTTTGCTTGCCGAAATGATGCCCTAGCCCACAAGTGCGCCTTCCTCTACCTGTCAAACCAAGGAATGAAAATTCAATCAGTAAGATCAAGTATGGAAGAAATACAAGAGAAATGCAAATAGTAACATGAAATAGAAGGTCCTGGGACAGTAATACTCCCTGTTACCAACGAAGAGCTCCAAAGAAGAAGTAGGGAGAGTCTTCCCCTACCAATACCTCCTCCTCCAAGCAAATCGGCCTCCACCTGTAGATGCAAAATCGTGGTACAAAATATATGGCAAACAATATCTTCAATAACTCAGTGCAAAGGAAGAACCAACGAACGAACACCAAAAACATTCACCACAACACTGGAGATAGATGCAATAATAATTTTCTATTCCAATAATCCAAAGCCAAAAGTCCCTTTACAATGAGAGGCTCTCTCCTTTAAATAGGAAGGAGAGGCACCAAAACCCTAACCACTTTTTGAATGAGTGGCTAAGATTATAAGATACAAAAGTCTAATCAATGGTTGAGATGAGCTCAACAATATAATACATGGATCACACATAAAATATAACGTAAGTGGACAAAATCGCCCTAGAAGAGGGGAATCCCACCAAATCATGATGATGAAATATCATAAGAGGCTTATGGTGGGTCCAAGGGGTAATTTTATCCCTCCTTGGTCAATCCCCATAGCACAATAACCAATAAATAATCATGAATGTACCAAATCGTGCCTCCATAGTGAAGTCGTGGTCCTCAAAAGACCTCAAAAATCCACAGAAAGTGCCATAAGTGATGGATGCGGACCCCGATGAAGCTGAAACTGCTGGAGAAGGTGTGGAAGGTCCCGATCTATCATCACTGATCATCCCATGCCATAACTTTGCCTCAGTAGCCCAAATCGATTTCCTTAATAGCCATTTCTACCAATCCTGAAATGCCTCGGGAAGCGTGAAACTGCCCCAAACAGCCTCCTGGAGGGCTAGCGCTGTCAAGGTGAGGGCACCAATGTGTCCGGGAGGGGGGTAATATGGTAAAAACAAGTGGCTGGACCACCCCCTCCATCATCAGCGCCCTAGGTCAACCGGATAAAAGTCATCTCTGCTCCGACAGGGCCTCCAACAGACCAAAACTGCACTGGGACAGCCTACAGAGGCTCAATCATCACTGTAAGTGCCCGGAACTGAAAACAAACTGTCCCATTGGACTCAGAAGGTCCAAATCTATCCAAGATGTGTACTCATACACCATATGAGTCTCTGCATGATCAAAATAAATATCCAATATACCGGAACAGGGCCAATAATAATGCGCTGTACATATACAAACACTGCTGTAACCTCAGAATCATCATCATAACCCTGTAGCTGCTGCATAGAATCATCCTGTATGTGTACATAGACCATATATCATATATCCATATCATCATAAGGTCTACCATCTCATGTCCCATGGTCCTCCATGGTCAAACTAGGTCCAACCAAGACCAAATATAACTCAGTCCATCATCCAAGGCTGCTGAAAAGTATCACGGTTAATACATGCTTTACAACTTATTCAAATAGCAATTATAACACATAATGATCATGACTGGCGATCTACATCCAAATATATAGTGTCGTTAATTATTATTATTATTACTCAGACTAGACTTTCAGGACCATACTCACTTCATAGTTGTGATCAATTTGCTAGTGAAGGGTGAAGGCTGAATTAACTGGCTAGGCTAAGGGATGACTTAACTGTCTTGACTTTGTGACACTTTGGCAAGGGAAAGGGAATACACCATAGTATATACTGAATGAGCAATAACACAGGGAATGGCGGTGTCTCACAAATGGATGAGTTGTTTAAAGAGGGTTTATTCACCTTCACAGATGCGCACAATCCATAATACAAATAAGGCCAGCAATCGTTTAGATATAGCATTTAAGTTCCATTGCTTTTTGGGCCTGAAGTTTCCATAGCCTTGATCTATGTGTGTTCACAAACACATTGCATAGATTTACATTTTTTCTTTTAGGCTTTCTGCTGCAGGTGTGTTTTTAAGGCACTTGTTTACCTGAGCACTTCTAGGTGTGTCATGGACAGCTTGTTTACCTAGGTATTTATTTTCCACAAGATATAACATTTTATTTTTATGGCCATTTTCATTTGGCATGCCTCTCATTCATGTGTGTTTAGAAACACATTGCATGAATGGGCTTTTCATACAAGATATAGCATTTCATTTTTCAAGATTTTGTATTCATGGCAGCACTAAAAGTTTCAGGTTTAGCCAACACAACTTAAGTGACTAGGGGGAATTCACAAGGAACTCCAACTCACCATAGGTAAGTTTTGTCACCAACTCAGAGCCGAGACACAATAAACAGGGAAGCTCATCCAATACAGAGGCTACAGTGGGGAAAAGTCCTCCATGCCACTAGTCAAGTAGTAAGTCAGGGTGATAATCTTAAAGGTAGGCCATGGATGGATGAAGACAATGAAATAATGGAGCCAACACTAGCAAGCCATGGTATGGTGGAATGATCACCTCTATTCTCCCTAAGGAGGGTAAACACCAATGAGTATGAATAGTGAACTTCTAAGCCTGAGTAGGGACAGTAATATATATATAATAGGTCAACCAGGTCCATATATCTATATGATCGCCAGATCATGACACTTAGTGCTAAGACATGCTATAAGAATAAGTATAAAAGCAATCTAACCATAACACCGTAACATACCTGCTGAGTCATATACCTGAATGCACATCAACCTGTACCATCATCTGTCCTCTGGAACTGCTGCTGTAACTCTGGGCACTACTGTCTGCTCTGTACCAATGGTATAATGGCTACATCGGTCATCTCTCTGAGTGTCCTGAAACTCAGTCATGGCATGGGGAATATAGCTGCTGTCCACAATCTGATAGTGATCCAATATAGATGCTCATCTCGACATCTCAAATGCAAGGGAACTGGCTGAACAGTGTACTGGAATGAGAAAAATAATGTATGGTAGCCCGGCTACTATATATGTGATAACATCTGGCTCCGGCTGGGACAAGTGCTCTGCTGAAATGAGCGCTTGAGAACCTCAGAATCTCTGGTCCTCGAATCTCTGCTACTCGAATCCACGATCCAGCACTCTACCATTTTGCTTCCAGCTTTTATTTTTGCAACCTATTTTCTGCATTCACAAACATCAACCATACCTCGTGCCGCATGTGTGGGAAAAATATAAAACCAACTGAAATAAAATCTATTCTATGTCAGAAATATAAATGCATGAAATATATAAGTGCAGAAAATAAATCAAACTACTAACATAATTTGCAAAATTTGAAATTTATTGTGCAGGAAAAGAAAAGTGACAGGTACTCAATTAAACTAAGAGCTTACAACGGAGCTTAGAGATAAACAAGGTACTCAAAGGCTAAAAAGACTAACTACTGCCTAAGTAGGCTTATTTGGTTTCCTACCTACCCTAATCTAACCAGTCATCACAAATGTTAGGTAAAATCATAAATCCAGTGCAACCATTCATCAAATAGGTTAGTGATTCTTCTTTGATTATTGGTAATGAAGCAAGTCATGATTGGATTAAAGATTAGAGAATTTGATAATGCAATCTTCCAGGTTTGTTCAAAAATTGAATAAAGGTTTGAATAGTGCAAAATGAAATCATGCCAAGGAAAAGATTGACTGATGCAAACATCCTCCATCCAAGAATTGATAGGATCATAAAATTCATGCAAGTTATTGCTTAAGATTGATGGAGGCAAAATATAAGGCTCGTAACTCAATTCTTTTTCACAGAACATAACTTCCTCATTTACCTCTTTTACATATTCAATTTGGTTCTCCCTGGGATTAATGATCAAATAGAAACCAAGTGGGGATAACTTAAAGTGTAAAGGACTAAAGAACAAAGTCAAACCCATTTGATGCTCAAAAATGGAGAAAAAATGGAATTGATCTTTAAACACCTTTCCTAGCCACCAAAAGTGATTGATAACTTGACAACAAGCATTATGGTTCCAAAGTGACCGAAAAGGAGAATGAAGTGTTTTTTCTCCAAACATATAATCATGCATATACTTTCTATTAAAAATTTCCAAGGCAAAAGATTGACTAGAGCACCAACCCAAAGATGATTGAAAGAGCTGGGAGAGGAGGGTGGATTGCAAATATGAAAATTCTCCCAAATGGATAAACAGGTTTGACCTTGGATTTTGATAATAGAAAACATTCTTTATAATTTCAAACTTTTGATCAAATTTAATATTTACAACCTGAGGACAAGATTCTAATTCTAAGAAATCGATGAACCTATCTTGACTAAGGAGGGAAAAATTTAAAGACTCATTATAAGAGGTGGAACAAAGATTAGAGCATCTAGTGTGATTCATTATTTCATCTTCATTTTGAGATTGAACTTTTACTGCTTCATCATTAAATTCATATGAAGATAAATGATCATTTTTATTTAATTTGTCAGGGAGAAAATTAACAAGTTCATTTAAAACACCCTGATTATTTGCACCATGATCATGTGAAGTCACCACTAAAGGATCTTGATCTATGTCCCTACTTTCTTCTTCTTCAATAAGCTGATAAGGAATTGCATGATCAATAAAACTAGGATGATTGATGAGTTCTTCCGAAGGAGAAACTTCAATAGACTTGTTGACTAAAGGCTCATCCTCAGAAATCTCCTCTGGATCAGGACTAGGGCTACCTAAAAAGTGATTTGAAAATTTATGGTTTGTACAATGATTAAAGATTTGACTTTCGATTGACTCAAAAGTAGAAGACTTATCATCAGAAGAAATTGGGTAGGAAAGGTCATCTCCGGATGTTGACAAATCACTTGATATTTGATTGTTAAATGATTCCACAATAGCATCGGAAAGGGGAAGGTTTTGATCTTGGATTTGATTTGAAAGATACATATCATCGAATTCACTTCCCCATTCTTCTAGGAATTTATTTTCAAACATTTCATAACCAGAAATGCTATTGGGTTTCAAATTCGAAAGCCAGAGACCAGCTCTTTCTTTGAAAGATGAAGCCAATAGTCTCATACACACATCCTCATGGGTTATGGATAGCTCTTTAATAATTTCCCTAAAAAGTTCAAGGTGCCTTCTAGCAGAGATTTCATAACTTCCATCGAAAATAGGCAACCTTGCACATGCTTGATGAGGAATATGATGAGGATACCCAACAACTTTTGAAAAGTCATTTAGATTATAGTCTCCTTCAGGAGCATCATTAATCAGGGCATCCTCTTCCCAACTCAGAGAGTTATCATGGACTTGAATTAGGCTACCGTCTTCTAAGGATAAATGAGAAAAAGAATCTTCTGTATCGGAATAATAGGTGGCTTCAAGCTCTTCATTTGTTTCAACCCTAGTAGATGTTGCAAGATTGTTTTCCCATGGGTAAATAGGTGCAAGCCCTTGTCTTTCTCTCTCTCTATTGTGATCGGTCAAGGCAAACCACTCCCTGACAGTGAAAGGAATTCTTTCTCCCCTTCTAATATCATCAAACTCATCTTCGTGTATTGGGTTTTCAATGTTCTCCTCATTGTGTGTTTGTTCATGGAGGTTTTCTATTGGGGGGGTTTGTTCCATGCTTTGATCATCAGGCAGACTCTCATCTCTTCCTAGATTTCTTATGCCATCCTCAACCCCTTCAAGTGTGTGATTTTCTATAGCAGGTTCTTGAATGGTTTCATTGTTTTGTTCGTGATCTTGGGGTTGATTTTCATGTCCTCTCAATTCATCTATTTCCTCAACAACATCATTTCTAATTATTTCAATCATTTGCTTGTCTTCCCAAAAAGAATCAGAATCTTCCATGACCATACACATATTTTGATCAACTTCATACAATTCATCCTCATCTTCAACAAGGTTAGTTTTGGCATTATTTAATAATTCATCCCCGTATGTGTTTTTTAACCCTTCATCAAAAGACTCAACATGCTCATTATAACAAGGTTCTCTGTTAACCCGAATCAAAGCTCCATCAGGGTTGGGAACACAAATAAATGATAAATCCATCATAAGGTATCCACCTAGGCCAGCTGCCCATTTTCTAGATAAAAGCATTCCATATGCTGGGGGTAAGTCAATGACAACTACATCCATCATAGTAGAAATGTCTGAACATGCGAAAAGATCAGCTCTAAGGTTTTTGATCAAACCATAAGATGGCACTCGTCGGGAATCTATACCACAGACATTTCCATAAGGTCTAGTCACTTCAAGTCCCATTTCCTTCATAACTTGTAAAGGCATAACATTCATCGCTGCTCCAGAATCCAACATACAATTATGAAGGAGCATGTTTTGAATGTGCAAGGTAAGGTAAAAGGGGGAGTGACCACCGCTTTTTCTTTCATAAATGGCTGAATGGATGTTTATTGGTGGATCCTTCTCTGTTTCACTAGGTTGTGTTCCACTAAGCTTTTGGATATGACATGACTCTAGGACCGGTTCAGGAGTTTTCTCTTGGCCAATACCATTGAAAAAATCCTCTACTTGGCATCTAACAGAGGGCACTTTCATTAACTCGGTGACAGGGATATTACACATTATCTTGCTTAACTCTTTCTTCATATCAATCTTAAGATCATAATTATCTATGGCAAGATCTTCTTCTTCCTTTTTATCTTCATCAGTCTTCTTATGTTTATCAAGGAAAGAAGGCTGGGAGGTGGTTCCTCGTTTATAGATTTGATACTTTGGTTGCTCTTTAGGTTTTGGGAGTTCTAAGGCACAACATGTGGAGCTAGGTTCTTTAATAATATCATCTTCTTGCTCCCATGGCTCTTCTTCTAAAAGGATTCTTCGAAAGTCTTCATCATAAGATAAGTCATTTATAAAGTTGATGTTTTCTGGTTGGTCATCATGGTCAATGGTGTCAGAGGGTATCTCTTCTTCTTCATCACACCAATTGACTTCTTTCTTTTCAGAATTTTCTGGGTACTCAGGTCGTCGTCTATCCCTATCCCCATCAGGCCTTCTATTATTATTCCAATAAGGTTTAGGGCCATAAGGATTCCTATGTCTCTCAGGGTCATTCAAACTTGCCACATTCTTAGTTAGGACAGTTAATTGTTTCATCATTTCTTGCATGACTTCTAAAGTGTCCTTGGATTCCTTTGGCACACTCACAGGTTCCTTTGGTTTTCGGAGTCTAGGGTCAGATCTGGAAGTGGATGGGGTAAATTGATCGAAAAAGTTTTGTTTCCCCATGGATGCTACATTTTGCTCAGCCATCTTAGCATTTGATTGAGCGGTCTTTAAGTCATTTGGGTTTTTATCCTTTAGCTGATAACCAACCCATCCCTCAAAAGCATTCAAGTAGTGAATGACAACTGCTTGATCTTTTGGTCTAATTTCTTCAGGGATAACAGCTACAGTCTTGTCAAATCTTATGTTAAACTCATGGACTGTTTCATTTTCTCTTTTCTTGATATCAAAAAGTTGATGTAAGAGAAACTTCCCATCTAGCTTTCGGGACCACTCACTGTTCAGCTTGTTGACAAAGTTATCATACCCATCAATAGATGAGGCAGGCAACCTGTCAAACCACTTCCTAACATCTCCTTCCAAGGATGCCAGGAGACCCCTCATGAACACATCTTCCTCAGATGCTCCATATGCTTCCATGTGTTCCCATACTTTATCAATGTGGTCTTCAATTGATATAGCAGATACTCCATCAAATCTGGGAACCTTTTCAAAATACTTTTCAGGCATGTCATGGGGTGCACCCTGGATTTGGGAAAAGTCTAAAGGAGATGGTTTTGCTTTTCTTCCAAAAATCCTGGGAGCTTGTGGTGGAGGAACATTCTGGTTTCCCGGGTTTGTTCCGGCCATTGGACTTAGTAAGTTTGTGTTTAAGTTTGAACTAGGAGATGAGGGAGGAACCGACTTAATCAAAAGGGATCCTGAAGTTCTGTTTGGAGAATCGTTAACCAATTTCCAAAGGAAGTTCGATGGTTGTGCTTTAGGATCTCTTTTACGATATGTGATTGGGGTTCCTTCAACTTGATCTAAGTTTACTTTACTTCTCGTGTTGTAAGGATGTAAATGAGCTCGCTCCTCAGCGGAGTCACGATTGGGAGTCGCCAGGTAGATTTAACTCTTCTACCAAGATATGTGTCGTTTGTATATGCGGGAAGGACTAGGGCAAGCTATTGCCTCCCCGGCAACGGCGCCAAAATGTTAGGCAAAGAGAACGGGAATGCTTGAAGAAAAGTATGTCGAACTAGGGTAAGCTATTGCCTCCCCGGCAACGGCGCCAAAATGTTATCACCTAAGATGTAGTTACCCCTATGGATAGATCCAGTCATGGATGGCAATAGGGAAGGGCAACTCAAAAGGTGCAACCACGATCACCTCGACCTCCAATATGTATGGTTGTCACGCCAGTCGAGGCAACCTTCGCTTTATGTTATCTAGCCCAGACAACAAAGGGGGAGACCCGATCTACTCCCGACAGGAGAGATCAAAACCAAGACACCAAATCAGGGTATTTCTAGTTGAAGTTAGGTGTATGGTTTATCCTAGACCTAAGGATGAAGTCACAAGCCAAGTGAGGGGTTCAATAGGTATAGCTTTGGTTCATAGTTGATGTGAGAGTGACTTATAATGTTTAAAGTGAGATCTAGGGCTAGTGTACTAGGTCAATGTCAAAAGATCCGCTGCCTTGGGAACCGTGTCCAATGCAGGGTTGTTTAGGGGTCAGACTGGGGCTAACTAGTACATGAGACAATCTTGACCATGGTCCATGATGTCTTCAAAGGTATAGTTCACCATGCAAAAGTCAAACCACAAGTCAATCCAACAATCTAGGAGAGTGGGTTGCCTTGGAGATAAGCCAGTGCCTTGGGAATTGGGAAGTGGAGTCAAAGTAGGGTTGACTTTATGGTTTAGGACTCCTACAACATGAGATAAGTGGACAGTATAGGCCTTGATGGTTAAATATGTCTAGATCTAGGTTTGACCCAAGTGGACCACAATCCCTTAAAACAAGGAATGCAGTCCCCAAGGCAAGATTTGACAAAGTGACAGTCTAGACCTAAGTTTTGAATTATTCTGATTCCGGATCTGCAAAAATCTCAAGTACCCAGTTCCTCGAAGTGAGTGAACTCACTTCTCCAAGGTGGTGCGACTTTCCCTAAGGAGGCTTCAATTTGGGTTTAGGTGGGTCAAATCATGTCGGATGGCATCCAAACTTTAGATCCGGATAGATCAGTCAAGTAGGGGTATGGATCTATAATTTCGTGGCAATCCACCGGTTAGATCTTTGTAGATCTGAGTTTAAGTGTTCCAAGTGGTCCAAAATGGGGATAAAATCCCTTAAAATGTGGAATGGGACCCACAAGGTGAAATTCAAGAAAGGGACAAACTGGGTGTATGTTATTTGATGTGTAGATGTCAAATCAAGTGAAATCTCAAACACCCATCAACTGGATCTAGGTCAACTTGCTCAAATGGTGAAGTGCGCCTTCCTTGGGAGAAGCTAAGTTGGCTTGGGAGAGGGGTCAAACGGAAGCCAATCCACACCAAACTATAGATCCGGGATGCCGTGGATGCTATAGAGGTGGGTTTTCAATATCATGCCCAACAACCCACTAGATCTAAGTAGATCTGACAAAATGTAAAATGGGGGTTTTGAAGTATTTAGGGTTTTAACAATTTATGCATTATGTCAATGGATTGGATAAAGGAAAGAGAAACAAACCTGTGGATCTTACCTGGATAACCTTGTAGATGCCTTGATGATGATGATCTATGCAATCCCGATCAATTTGGAAGCTTTGAGGTAGTCTCTATGCAAATCGATTTAGTCCAAGAAGCCAATGCGCCCTCTCTCCTGCACAACAAACGTCAACAATATCAGATTTGATGCATCAAGAGATAAGACTAATGCCACAAAAGAAGTAACAGAAAGATAGCATAGATCACAATGATACTAATGATAACCCCCTGATACAAGCGAATGCCAAGAAAGTCGATTTGAAGAAGCCTTGCAAAATTGCCCTTGTTGAAGTCGCCCTCCTGTAGACAAACAATGATTTCCAAGCAAAGATAGATCTTACCACAATTTCCAAATGCTAGGTTGCAATAGACTTTCCAATCACCATCTAAGAACACCAGATGCAAAGGAGACCACAAGAATTTCCACAAGAATATTTTTCTATACCAATAATCCAAGAGCCAAAGACCCTTTACAATGAGAGGCTCTCTCCTTTAAATAGGAAGGAGAGGCACCAAAACCCTAACCACTTTTTGAATGAGTGGCTAAGATTATAAGATACACAAGTCTAATCAATGGTTGAGATGAGCTCAACAATATAATACATGGATCACACATGAAATATAACATAAGTGGACAAAGTCGCCCTAGGAGAGGGGAATCCCACCAAATCATGATGACAAAATATCATAGGAGGCTCATGGTGGGTCCAAGGGGTAATTTTATCCCTCCTTGGTCAATCCCCATGGCACAATAACCAATAAATAATAATGAATATACCAAATCGTGCCTCCAAGGTGAAGTCGTGGTCCTCAAAGGACCTCAAAAATCCACAGAAAGTGCCATAAGTGATGGATGCGGGCCCCGATGAAGCTGAAACTGCAGGAGAAGGTGTGGAAGGTCCCGATCTATCATCACTGATCATCCCATGCCATAACTTTGCCTCAGTAGCCCAAATCGATTTCCTCAATAGCCATTTCTACCAATCCTGAAATGCCTCGGGAAACGTGAAACTGCCCAAACTGCCTCCTGGAGTGATGGCGCTGTCAAGGTGAGGGTACCAATGTGTCCGGGAGGGGGGTAATATGGTAAAAACAAGTGGCTGGACCACCCCCTCCATCATCAGCGCCCTAGGTCAACCGGATAAAAGTCATCTCTGCTCCGACAGGGCCTCCAATAGACCAAAACTGCACTAGGACAGCCTACTGAGGCTAAATCATCACTGTAAGTGCCCGGAACTGAAAACAAACTGTCCCATTGGACTCAGAAGGTCCAAATCCATCCAAGATGTGTACTCATACACCATATGAATCTCTGCATGATCAAAATAAATATCCAATGTACCGGAACAAGGCCAATAATAATGATCTGTAAATGACCAAACACTGCTGTATCCCAAGAATCATCATCATAACCCTGTAGCTGCTGCATAGAATCATCCTGTATGTGTACATAGCAATGTTATCAGAACCGGACCGGTCATCGAACCGGCGAAGCCCAAAATGTGAACCGGACCGGAAACCGGACCGGAACCGGGAAAAAAACCGGGAAAAAAACCGGTCGACTAAAAAATACATAAAATATTCATATTTTGTAAAAAACATATATATTCATGTGCATACATATGAATCCAAACCATTAATACACAAATATGCAAAGTTTCTCATATATATATAGCAAGTATGGGTGCAAATAACCAAAACAGCACCCAGTGCAATACATCTCTGAGGTTCTGAACCAAAGTACATCAACAAAGAGGCTCGAAATGGCAACCATAGTACTAATGAATAACAATAAACTAATCATAGAAGCATAGAAAACTTTTTTTTGTGTTTAAAAAAAATAAAAATCAGTTTCATGGGTCCATTGTACGGACCGGCCGGTTCAGGCCGGTTTTGACCGGTTCCGGCCGGTTCCGCCGGTTTTGACCGGTTCAGGCCGGTTCTGGCCGGTTCAGTACCCGGTTCAGACAAAATTCCGGTTCAACCGATTTTTGTCCCTGACCGGACCGGTTACCTCTGTAAACCGGTCAGACCGGCCGGTTTTTCCGGTTCCGGTCCGGTTCCGATAACACTGGTACATAGACCATATATCATCTATCCATATCATCATAAGGTCCAACATCTCATGTCTCATGGTCCTCCATGGTCAAACTAGGTCTAACCAAGACCAAATACAACTCAGACTATCATCCATAGCTGCTGCAAGGTGTCAAGGTTAATACATGCTTTACAATTTATTCAAATAGCTACTAAAACACAGAGTAATCATGACTGGCGATCTAAATCCAAATATATAGTGTCGTTAATTATTATTATTACTCAGACTAGACTTTCAGGACCATACTCACTTCATAGTTGTGATCAATTTGCTAGTGAAGGGTGAAGGCTGAAATAACTGGCTAGGCTAAGGGATGACTTGACTGACTTGACTTTGTGACACTTCGGCAAGGAAAAGGGAATACACACCATAGTATATACTGAATGAGCAATAACACAGGGAATGGCGGTGTCTCACAAATGGATGAGTTGTTTAAAGAGGGTTTATTCACCTTCACAGATGCGCACAATCCATAATACAAACAAGGCCAGCAATTGTTTAGATATAACATTTAAGTTCCATTGCTTTTTGGGCCTGAGGTTTCCATAGCCTTGATCTATGTGTGTTTACAAACACATTGCATAGGTTTACATTTATTTTTAGGCTTTCTGCTGCAGGTGTGTTTTTAAGGCACTTGTTTACCTGAGCACTTCTAGGTGTGTCATGGACAACTTGTTTACCTAGGTATTTATTTTTCAAAAGATATAACATTTTATTTTTCATGGCCATTTTCATTTGGCATTTCTTTCATACAAGATATAGCATTTGATTTTTCCAGATTTTGTATTGATGGCAGCACTAAAAGTTTCAGGTTTAGCCAACACAACTTTAGTGACTAGGGGGAATTCTCAAGGAACTCCAACTCACCATAGGTAAGTTTTGTCACCAACTCAGAGCCGAGACACAATAAACAGGGAAGCTCATCCAATACAGAGGCTACAGTGGGGAAAGGTCCTCCATGTCATTAGTCAAGTAGCAAATCAGGGTAATAATCTAAAAGGTAGGCCACGGATGGATGAAGACAATGAAATGATGGAGCCAACACTAGCAAGCCATAGTATGGTGTAATGATCACCTCTATTCTCCCTAAGGAGGGTATGTACCAATGAGTATGAATAGTGAACTTCTAAGTCTGAGTAGGGACAATGTAATATAAATAATAGGTCAACCAGGTCCATGTATCTATATGATCGCCAGATCATGACACTAAGTGCTAAGATATGCTATAAGAATAAGTATAAAAGCAATCTAACCATAATACCATGATATACCTGCTGAGTCATATACCTGAAAGCTCATCAACCTGTACCATCATCTGTTGTCTGAGACTGCTGCTGTAACTCTGGGCACTACTGTCTGCTTTGTACCAATGGCATAATGGCTATATCGGGCATCTCTCTGAGTGTCCTGAAACTCAGTCATGGCATGGGGAATATAACTGCTGTCCACAATCTGATAGTGATCCAATATAAATGCTCATCTCGGCATCTCAAATGCAAGGGAACTGGCTGAATAGTGTACTGGCATGAGAAAAATGATGTATGGTAGCCCGGCTACTATATATGTGATAACAGTAACCAATTTGAAAATTTTGAAAAGATTTGATGGATTCTTTATGAAACCTCTCGAGCTCAATCCTTGAAGCACGAATCGATCTTTTGAAGAAACCTGAAATGCACAAAGGTTAGCAAAATAATGGCAAAGGGGAAGAAGAAGCAACCAAGCTCAAGGTCCCACTTTGCACTTAGGAGATCTGCAAAACTAAACCACTTCAACAATGATTTGATCAAGTCTAGTATGATTAGCCAAAAAAGGGCAAGAAGAGCATGAGTATAACCGATTACTTTTTGCTACTTCTAGATCTCAATTAACCAAACATAAATGAATAAGTTGAACTCAAATATTCATTCCATGGACATAAAAATGACTTCTAAGCTAGAATGATCAAACAATTATATATGAAATAGCATTAATTAAAAACATCACCTCATTGAAGCTTTAACAATTTTTCATGGACAAATGTGCACATCAATAGACCTCCAAAGTCTATTTATTTCCAATAAGCTCTTGACAAATATGAGCAGAGTAACTTTACAACAAAATTCCATGAGATAATAACCCAAATGGGCCTCTCTTTATAGTAAAACTTGAAGCTAAAACCCTAGGTCGAATTAGTAATGAGCATGTAGGTCGAATCCCAATCAATCAATGGCTTGGCAAATAATCACATGTTAGAGTCGAGTTTGAGGTTGGTAGGAGTGGGCATGTGGCAAGCTCGAGTTGTAGGTAGGTGTGAATGGTAATACTACCCAATAACATAACCCCAACAAGGAATGGCGAGCTAAGGTAGAGGAGACATGATCCATGTGGAGATATGTGAGTTGGATGTGATGGAGACATGTGGAGGGGCGAGTTAGCATGGGGATGGCAAGTGGCATGGGTTAGTACTAACTCGAGTTCTAGATGAGAGCCAAGTCAATCAATGATCTCAATAACCAATAAACACACCCTAACTAAGATCCATGTGAGGGTAAAAGAGGATTGACGTGAGCATCTTGTAGATATGCGAGTTAGTTTAGGTGGAGACACATGTGAGATGGTAGGTGCTAACTCGAATCAACAATGGGAGCCAAGCCTATGGATAAGGTGAGTCATGAGGGCGCCTATCTCTACATTGAATGCAAAACCACCAACCCAATCATCAAATGCCAACACATAAAATCGAATTTTGCATGAGGAGGGCGAATTGCCTTGAGTGGATAATCTTCTGGTGACTGGATGGTTGACTGGGAGTGCTTGGAGTTGATTGGAATCTTCCTAAATGCTCATTGCCATGTCATTTAGCCTTTTATTTTAATCAAATTGATTAATTTTGGAGAGATTTGGATTATCTCCAAAATATTCAATTTTATTATTTTAATTAATAATTTCTCTGTAAATGACTTTTCAGAGAAAATATTAATTATGAGGCTGAATCGACATCCGAAAGTTGGGTTTAGCTGCTCCATGGGTCATGTGTGATTTTTGGCTTATGAAACGAGCCATCAAACACTAAGTTCGGACCCCAGATGACTGACATATTACAGACTCAAATTTCTCTATTTAAACTATAGAGAAATTTAATTAAAATTTAAATAATTAAAAAATAAAAAACCCCAATTCCGACGCGTCCGGTAAAAATTTTTCGAAATTTTTTCTGGGGGTCCTAGAGACTTAGGACATGACCAAAACCTATTCTAATAGTGTCTAGTAGGTTTATACATTATAGTTGGACCCTAATAACCCCCCATGGCCAAATTTCCAAAATCGGGCATTCCAGCTTTGGAGGAAGCGGGAGAAAACCTCATCGATTATACATCACCTTAAGCAAAGTATAATTGACAAGGGAAAAAACTCCCTGGAATACCATAGTTGCTTAATCAAGTCATGGGGAACTGAGCCACTCAGACCCTACTAGCACACTTTGTTACAAACCCCCATGGGGCCATGGTCATGTTGACTCAAAAACAAAACCGGCTAGTCAAAACTGGCTAGACCTAAATATCTGAAACCCATATACTCTGGAAGTGAACACTGATGTGTTCCAACACTGGTGGCTCAATAAGGTTTCAACTATTTGTACAAAATAGGTGATAACAGGGTCCACTTAACTTTCATAGATCTAACTCTCCATTGGTTTCCTTGATTCGACTTACACATTTCCCTAGGAACCTTTGGGTTAGCTAGTCTTCATTGATTGGCTAGGGTCTCCCCCTTGATCTTGATTAGTCTTGATCTAAAGTGAAGAGTGCCTCGGTTATCGTGACTCCCAGCTTGCATTGGGAACCGTGGTATCTCTTGGGTCACCTCCTTAGTTGTTCGTCTCCTCTACCATCCCGAATGGGATACCTCTAGGGACAACTACAAGTTATGTGATAACAACTACAAAATTGCTACAAAAAATTCCTAAGTAAATTATTGAAATAAAGACAAAAATTAACTAAGCGAGGCAAGATAGAAAGCTTGCCTACCTAGGATCTTTGCTTTCCTCTTTAAGAGATGGCAAGCGAATTCATAGCACTAGATTTGCTTGATAAAATTTTGAGACTCAAAATTTCTTCTATTTGCCTCTTTAGATCTACACTTTAAAACTTTGCAAAAAAAGAGAAGCAACCTAGATCTAGATTTATCAAATGAAACTTTTATAATTTTAGATTGCTACTATTCAAATCTACTTATAGAGATGGTTTTTAAATCAAGATCTAAATAAAAATGAGAACGGTAATCGATAAATAATAGAAGAAGTGGATCGAGAAGTTTGAACTCATGGGGGTTGAGTGCTAAAGATGGGCAGTGGAGTCTCTTTCCTGATGCACCGGTGGGATTGAGTGCCTTGATCGGATCTACTGAATGGAGTATTGAGCTAACATGCTCTCTACCTCCTCCAGCTTAAGCAACCTGTAGAATCACAACACAACTAGCAAAGATGATTAAAAACCTATGTGTAAATGAACAACAAAAAAAACTTGAGAAATAATAGATTCAAACAAGATATCATACTACTTCTATTATTCTAATATCATTGCCAAAAGTAAGCAACCTATAAAGCATTACTCACTATTCTTTAAGAAAGTTAACTTCCCTTCAAAAGACATACGATCCCAACAATTGCAAGCATGAAATAGAAGAGATACAGATTACCTCATGTTATCAAAACACACCACATCCAACCAAGGACAACAACAGGGTAAGCCTCCAAAGCCTTTTATTAACTCAACGAAAAACAGTACAATACTTTGCTAGCAGAGGTTTCACCTTCCGATGTGTAACAATGGAGAAAAACTCTCTTATATAGAGAACTCATGCATGAGGGGGGCACATCAATCAAGGAGTGCACACCATCTAAGGGAGAGTTCACATCAAGTTTGAATGGCGTTGATGCGTGAATTGATGGGGGAGTTAACTTGGACTCCAAAAATGTGATTGGCATTTGATTGGAAGCCAATCTTAGGGGAGTGCGCCACCTCTCCATGAGGTAGGCGCCCCCACTTTAGATTTATCACAAACCAATCGCAAGCCTTCATGAGGATGATGCCCAAGCTTTGGAGTGGGCACACTTTAACATGGAAATCCCAATTTTGACTTCCAAATAAAAGCAAATGTGATGCTTTAAGTATGGGGTATATTCACCCATCATAAGAGACAAAAGCAGACTCATTTGGCACATGCCAAATTCCTCCTTTATTATATATATATTATTTGATATTTGGTGCCATTTTGTCACATCGTTAGCATTAAAATGCCATTTTTTTATTGGGCTTATCTAGTTCACAATAATATAATGATCCTGTCGATGACATCCAATACCATTTTTTTTACAAAAATAGTTAATATTTATATTAAAAAGACTGTTGGGTTTCCCCAAGCAGCAAGAGTAAAAAAACAGGCTTGCAGCCCAATTCGACAGACTCCTTCCCACTACTTAAAGAGTTATGAAACCACTGATTATCAAAACTATTATTCAGATCATAACAGACTGGCTTGCTATTTCCAAAAAGGCCATGAACTGTAAGGCTAAGATTCAAACATACATCCATGATTTTTCTGAAATTACAAAAAACAAAAACTTGGAACAATTTGCTATGCCTAGGGAGCCTGGATTTCTGACTTGGGCACTGTCATCTCCGGAGGGGAAAACCAATGGCCGACATCAATTAGGGGGTGGAAGGAGCAATCGAAACCAGACTCCATGGGGAAGCCACTGATCTCCAGGCTACTGACTCTAATCTGCATCATCATGAGCTAAGCCTCAATAGATGCAATTTTGGTGGAAGGAACCTTGCTTTTCTCCTTTTCAATCCTGATTTCAGTTAACAACGCCTGCTCTCACTTCCTGGCAACCAATGCTCCTGGTCACGCATCTCATCTTCCTGCTCCATGGACTGGAAATCCTACCCACATTCTCTAATAAACCTTCTCATCATTCTGCCGAGATGTCGATTTTCATCTTCCATCCGCTGCAAACCCCATGGAAGAGGCATGCTTCCTCCCTTCTATGAGCCTGATGTCTTGGTATTTCAGACCAACCTGCAAATTTAGCCTGGTCTCTCCCTACCAACTTCCCTTTCTCTCCTTGTTGCCTCTGTTCTACACGCCGTAAGACAATCTGGAGTTCCATGAGGTCCTGGCATTTTATTTCCATTCCACCTTTTTGAGACATAATTACATCTACGGTAGTGTGTGTCATCTGCACCTCATTTCGCTGGCATTGCAGTTCGAGCAAATTGGATCCTGCTAAACCAGACATCCCATCTTCCATGCGAAGATCAGGCCCGTACTGAGTTGCCACATCCAGGAATGATTCAAGGGGGGTTGTACAAAAAGCCTTTCAATGCAATGTGCGGGGCAGCTTTGGTGACGCATGCCAACCATGCTCTGAGATACTCCATAGTTCACCATCATGGGATTGGGTCCCACATGGAGGGCTCCAAATCTAGTTGGAGTTGTTGCTCTTTCAGACTCACGACAAGGTTGGCGGCTCTATTTGCTTCCTCATTCAAGTTTCGTAGGATGTGCATAAATTGCACCCCGTTCAGATTGCAAGTTTCCTCCTTGAGACGGTTTATAATTCTTTAAAGGAAGATGTCATCCGGTTTTGTATTGGTGTTCATATATCTTATCATTAGAGAGGAGTCTCCAAGGATTATTGCAGAGGTGATCCTGTTTTTCCGAAGGATTTTGCAGCCTTGAAGAAGAGCTAAGGCTTTCACTCGATTGTTAGTTTGAAGACCGAGACCCTAAGCAAATCTTTTAATCAAATGTCCTTCAGGGTTAAAGAGCACCTCATGCTCCCACTGCCTGGTAACCTCATGCTCCTGGTCATGCAACTCTTCTTCCTACTCCAAGCATTGCTCCATGGACTGGAAATCCTGCCCACATTCTCTGGTAAACCTTTTCATCACTCTGCCGAGATGTCGATTTTCATCTTCCACCCGTTGCAAACTCCGTGGAAGAGGCAGACTTCCTCCCTTCTATGAGCCCGATGTCTTGGCATTTCATACCATCCTGCAAATTTATCCTGGCCTCTCCCTGCCAGCTTCCCTTGCTCTCCTTGTTGCCTCTGTTCTACACGACGTAAGACAATTGGAGTTCCATGAGGTCCTAGCATTTTATTTCCATTCCACCTTTTTGAGACATAATTACAACTGCAGCAGTGTGCGTCATCTGCACCTCATTTCGCTGGCATCGCAGTTCGAGCAAGCTGGATCCTGCTAAACCAAACATCCTGTCTTCTATGCGAAGATCAGACCCGTACTGAGTTGCCACATCCAGGAATGATTTGGGGGGGGGGTGTGTGTATACAAAAAGCCTTTCAATGCAATGCATGGGGCAGCTTTGGTGACGCATGCCAAACACGCGCCAAGATACTCCATAGTTCACCATCATGGGATTGGGTCCCACATGGAGGGCTCCAAATCTAGTTGGAGTTGCTGCTCTTTCAGACCTGAGGCGAGGTTGGTGGCTCTATCTGCTTCCTCGTTCAAGTTTCATAGGATGTGTGTAAACTTAAAGTGCACCCTGTTCAGATTGCCAGTTTGCTGCCTGATACGGTCTATAATTCTTTGGAGGAAGATGTCTTCCAGGTTTGTACCCTTCCCCCCCGCACTTGCCACCCCTACATCCAATACCATTGTAATATTATCTCTAAGAACATTCACTGAATTTTAAATGATTCATTATTTTCAAAGGAAATTTTCAAACTCATCTGCTAAAGATGATAAGAGGTCAATATTTTTAAATATTTTTAAATCTTTCCATGCTTGACTTTCATATTATACAAATAAGAACACTGAGCTTGTGCCCAAATTTTTCTCTTTATACGAGTTACGTGTTACCTATTGCTCTCAACTTTTCAAAGAATTCAAAGTCAGTGATGAATTTTTTTTTCTCTTTCCATAAAAGTCTATTAACAGGCACCACTTTCCATTTTGAAGGTTCTGTTGCTATTTAGAGGCATTGAATAATAATAAGTTATAACACAGAATTGTTTAATAACTACGTGGTGTAATTGAAGTCCACATTATTATGGAAAGTGGTGTACTGAAACGCTCTTGCATAAAGGACCTTGTGGATGAATATGTAGATAAAAATGATACTTTATCAATATTGCAGCTTTGTTACACATGGTGGTAGTTAATCAGTAACATAAATTTGGGAATTGTAACACATGCTGAGATCAGAAGATAGGTGCAGGATATCTCTGAATATATCTTCCTAGTACCAGTTACTCGTCAAGCCACACAGGCTGTCTAAATAAGTTCTTATGGGCAAGAAATTCATTTTCATTATTGCCTGTGACATTAACATAGAAGGACACTAAAGTACATAAACTGTAATCCTTGAAACTTGCATATTATTAATGATCCCTTCTCTACTGTAACGAAGTCTGGAAATTACATAGAGGGTTGATTGAAGTAGTCCTATTATTTCCTATTATTTCTGTGCTTCATTGAAGGGATATGCTCCTGAACATATATTTTTACCTAAAATATATCGTCCCAGGATGCTAACTTCACAGTTCTTAAGTTTATGCATCTAAAAATGTTTTTCACCTTTGTTTTTAAAAAGGTCCAGTCTAATTATCGACATTTGGCCATTGGTATATCCTTATGCTTAATATTGCAATGCTTTCTAATAATTGAGCATTAAAACATTCTGATTTGACTTGTAATGGAATGCTCAACAAGCACAAAGTATACATTCATATTGTTTCTGATTGTTGGAAATGGTATCCTGCAGACTGCTGAGGAAGCCATGACACCTATTGAGTCAACCTTTTCTGTAGATGCAGATTCAAAGCTGGATTGGTAAGCTTGTCTAGATTCTTATCTCTCACAATTAAAAGGAAGTTAGAGCATTTACAAAAATCCAATTCCATGTGTCCGCTTTTCAGACAAGTTGAATGAAAGAAATGTTATAGTTAACCATAGTAACCCAGACTGGAAAGTATTGTCTATCAGGTTGTGGAAAACCATATTTCCGCCACTGCTGCAAGGAAGGAATGTTTCTAATGAAGTGTGTTAAAATTAAGGACCTTATGCCTCTATTGATTTAACTTTTCATTAAATTCCTAGTTGAGGGGTAAAGTTTAAACCGATATATAAAGAGAATTCTATCATGTATTGTCAAAGTGCCCAAATTACAGCCCCCTGACTGTATATATAAGTTAATATTTCATCTTTTCTATATTCGACCATGGGTTTTGTGAGAATCAAGTTGAGAATCAAGTTAACCCTTTGTCTCTACCGCAGTTGCTGCCGTTCAGTGAAATTGATCATTGATTAAAATACTTGTCAGATAATGCTGAAATAGGAAAAAATACACTGATAAAATAATGAAACAGTTCATAGTCATGCTTATAATCAAGAAGCAAGAGTAATGATATTGGCAATGGAGATTCACAGTGATTTCTGTAGCTTAGAAGAAGTTTGCAAATTGACCGCCATGCAATTAAATTATCATCCTTATTAGATGATGGTAATCCCCAAAGATGGGCACTTAAATTATCGACTATTGCTCCAATTTTAAAGTATTCCAGTACAAGGGCTTACACTAAACACAACATTTGAAATGTTCGTGATTGTTAATTTTAAAATGGGCTGATCTTCCCAATCTTTGGAAATTGACAATCACAAACATTCAAAATGTTGTGTTTAGTGCTATTTTCTCCACTGGTCAGGATGAAGAAGGTTAATTCCACAAATCCTAGATTCGTGGAGATTTTTCATCGTTTTTTACTACTATAGATTATTATTGCAAATGCAAGCTTCTACCATGGATTTTACTGCCCACGCTCTCCCGCACATCTCTGCTCGGGTGTTCCAGACGTCAGCGGATGTGACGGTGCGGGAATGCAAGTGCTCACTCCGCGTTTTTAAATTCATTCCGCAAGGTCTTTCGCGAGTCGCTTTTCCCAGCCGGGCCACCTCCGCCGATAGCATCGGTTGCGGTGTGTCTAGCGATGGCACCTCCATAAACACGCACACGTTTGAATTCTCCTTCACCGTTCGACAAGTGAACGAGGGAGCTGGTTATTGGAGGATCGACCCAATTCCATACTTTCCCGTGAAGGAAAGGTCGTCTTTTTTGTGGGTTTTAATTTCTGTTGTGAATTCTTCATCATCTAATCTATAGGTGAAATAATGGATGACGTCAGTACTCCTCTTAATCATGTTTTATGATCTTAATTTCAAATTCACGACCGAGGAATTAATGACCTGGAATAGAAAGTGACAAGAAATAGACGTGTCTAAAAATTCGACGATTTAGTCTTGAAGTGGGTTTTTACCGAAATTTGGTGTTTTTAATTTTGTAAAATTTGAATTTAATTGTATTTTAATAACGATTTTGATAGTAAAAACGGATTCAACACCATCAGAAACCCCCAGGGCACCTAAAATTTTAGTTTGAGAATTGTAACCAGGATTTTAAAAATTTCTGTCAGATTTTTTCAAAGTTGTACTGAAAAAATCATTTTTTGTTTGTTTGGAATTGTAGAATTTTTAGACTACGCGACAAGAAATTAGCACAGCTGGGGCAGCCATTTTATACAGCAATCGCTCAGGTGCTTCTATTATGATACCTACAGCTAGAGGGAAATAAACATTCCAAACACGTTGAACGATATCTTCACTATGTGTATCGAATGGTGTGGGTATATATGTTATCATTTGTTGGTAGAGAAGGTTGAGATGACTAGGATACGATCAGATTGGAGTGTGAATTTAATGTTTTAATACTTTAATGATGATTTAAAATGGGATCGACATGTGATTGCAATGTTGGAGTACTTTCAAAATTGTTTTTCTTGGGACATGTTGATATGTTATGTTTAACACACATCATAATTTATGGTGATGTTATGCGGTGTGCTAGTTACATCGATAGGTGTTTATATTTTACAATTTGGGGTGGACGAGGAAGGGTACTGATGTAGACTCTTGAGGTGCAGAGCTTTCCACTAATTTGGAACAAAAAACAACAACATTTTGTGAACCTGTAGACACACAGAAGAATTGTAGATACACAGAAAGCAATACACTGTAGAATTGCAATAACTAACAAATTTCTAGATTCACAGTAACGTCACATATACATAGACAATCTGAGAAAAAATAACAGTGACTACTAAACATAACTGAAAATACAGATCAAACAACCTCGTATTTGCTCTTTTGATTTTTTTTTGGGTATTTTCTCTTCACTCCTAAAACACACAGTGAAAGACAACCGAAGAAAAACGACCCTGCCTCAAACAACAAAATGACTCTGCTTCTAACTCGTTTCCTTCCAGTCTATCCCATTCCTAGCACAGAATCCTGTTTAAAAATCCCCTGTGTCCATTCCTCAAAAGCAGTTAGACTTGAATAGTATTTGCAAACCAATCCCCCAAATTTCTTAGTCACTTAACTGCCAAAACAACTGGTTAGGAAATTTTAATTCAATTGAACCTAATCTCTGGTCATGGGGACCCAATGGAGCTACGCACCCTCAGAGTCGTGGTGCATCATCTCCTCCCCTTCTTTTTAAAATTTTGAACCTCCAGGTTCAGAGGAATCAAGTTCAATAAACTTGATGAGCTCCTCTTCAGTAATCCAGGTGTTGTTGGTGTCAGGATGTCCTTGCCATTTCACTAGATACAGTTTATAGTTTTTTGACCTAGTGGCAAGGACTTTGGTGTCCACTGCTTTCTCAATATGCTCCCTCCTTCATTGTGGTAGCTATCTTTTCCATTCTTCAAGCACATCTTCCTCTACAATTTCTTCAGCACTTGTGTGCTAGGAGTATATATCTGCGATATTGAAGATGGGACTGATGTTAATCTTTCTAGGTAGGTCTATTTAGTATTAGATAGGCATTTTCATTGATTCATTTGAGTATATTGCATGGACCAATCTTCTTTGGCTTCAATTTATGATAAGTTCCTTTAGGGAACCTCTCCTTTCGCAGGTAAACCATGACGTGCTCACCTTCTTGGCACACCTTTGCTCTCCGACGCAAATCTGCTTTCATCTTGTATTTCTCATTTGCACTTTGTATCTTCAGTATGACCTCCTCTTGCATATCATGCATATGCTTTGTGAAATCCTCTGTTGCTTGACTAACTCACCCTTCTTTAGGAAGATCAATTAGGTCCTCTACTCCCTTTGGGTTACCTCCATAAACAACTTGGAAAGGAGATTTACCTGTAGACCTGTTGATGTTGGAATTGAAAGCAAATTCAACCTTGTGCTAAAACCAAGTCCCATTTCCTTGGATTTCCTCCAACTAGGCTCCGAAGCAAATTTCCCAAACTTTTGTTCACAAGTTCTGTTTTCCCATCTGTCTAAGGATGATAGGCTGTGATCCGCATCACAGTTGGCAAGTCATTGACGTTGATGCAACTTCAACAAGTTTCAACTTCGACACGACTTCAACTCGACAAGTTATCTCTGACAGGTTATCTCCGACAGGTTCCAAATTCGACACAACTCTGACGAGTCTTGACTTCGACACACCTCGACACATCCGCACCTTCGACATGTTCAGCAACCTCACAGTTTGCGACATCGACAAACAACGTCGACATGCGACCAACGACTGTCGAACTTCGACAGACTGTCTCTCTGTCTTCCAGTCGACTGTAATGGTTGAACTGTTGAACCGTTCTAACTTCTACTTTGTAACTGAACGTAATGGGCAGGCACCCAAGCGTCTCAGAAATCTATATAAGCATGTATAATATTGTAACATATAGGAATCAATAGATGAATCTTATCATGTCTTAGACTTGTTTTACAGTAATAGAAGATCAGTTCGCATTCCTGCATATTGCCTGTGCGTATTTGTGTTTATTTGTGTAGTGTAATCTTGCTTTGTTCATTCTACTTATTCTTAGTTGCTTCCGCCATAACAGAGCCGACTCATTCAGTTGAACTGTTGTCCCCCTCGTGCTTCCTGGACACGACCCGGATCAGGCTGAGATAAATAATAATTTGTTGTCAAGTTTTCTCCATAGCGTTCTCCAAAAAGGATCGAGATATTTCGTATCTCGGTCACTAGTGATTGATTTGGGCAGTCTATGTAAGCGCACTACTTCTCTAAAGAACAATTCAACCACCTTACTTGCATCATTTGTCTTCTTACATAGAATGAAGTGGGCCATTTTGGAGAACCTGTCCACCACCACGAAAACTGAGTCATTTCCTCTTCGTGTATGAGGCAATCCCAAGACAAAGTGCATAAAAAATTCTATCCATGGCCTTTCTGGCACTAGCAAGGGTTGATACAATCCCGTGTTCTGCTATCCCCTCTTTGCAATTTGACAAATTTTGCACCGAGAAAATAATTTATTGACGTTCTTCCTCATCTCAGGCCAAAATAATTTTTCGCATACTAGGCCGTATGTTTTGTCCCTACCAAAATGACCCCACAAACCATTGGAATGCATTTCTCTAATCAAATTTTCTCTCCAGGATCCTAGGGAATACATAGTTGGAGCCCTCTAAACAAAAATCCATCAGCTAATAAATAATTTTCAAAGAGACTTCTACCTGCATTTTATGGGTTATTGAGAGCTTCAATGATTTCATAGAAATAGGGATCAACAACATATTCTTCCTTCATTTCCTCAAACCCTATGACCTCATTGGTCATAGTGACAAGTAGGTGACGTCTCCTACTTAAGGCATCAACTACCATATTTGTTTTCCCACTTATGTGTTGCACTACAAACGTGTAACTCTGTAGAAATGAGACCCATTTAACATGCTTATGGGGCAACTTGCTTGAGAATTTATATATTTCAGCGCTTGATTGTTCGTTAGCAATATCACTTTTTGATACAAAAGGTAGTGCCTCCTCTGTTTTAATGTTTGGACAATTGCATATAGCTCTTTATCATAGGTGCAATACTTTTTTTTGCATCATTTAGCTTTTCACTAAAAAATCCATTGGTCAGCCTTCTCGGCTTAATACCCCTCCAATCTCTACTGCTGAAGCATCACATTCAATGGTAAACACCTTATCAAAATCTGATAGGGCTAGGATTGGGGCCTCGGTCACTTTCTTTTTTGGATGTTCAAAATTTCTTTTAATTGCCTTAGTCCATGCAAAAGACTTTCTCCTTGTACAATTGGCCAAAGCAGCACTCACCTCGATGAAATTCTTGATAAATTTCTTGTAAAAGTTTACAAATCAATGGAAACTTCTTACATATCTAATGCTTTGAGGAGTGGGCCATTCTAGTATGGCTCTAACTTTTTCTAGGTCATACTCACTCCATTTGCAAAAATTATATTCCCAAGGAAAACTAATTTGTCCGTGCAAAATTCACTCTTTTCAAGATTCACAAATAATCTATTTGCTCTTAGTGTATCAAACACTACCTTTAAATGTTTCAAATGCTCATGCAAGTTCCTACTGAAAATCAAAATGTCATCAAAACAAATAATGACAAATTTCACGGTGTAGGATCTAAATATCTAGTTCATTGTTCGCATAAAAGTAGCGGGAGCATTAGATAATCCAAAGGGCATTACTAACCACTCATACAAACCATCCCGTGTTTTGAAGCATGTCTTCCACTCATCACCTTCTTGAAGCCGGACCTGATGGTAACTGCTCCTTAAGTCCACCTTATAGAATATTTTTCACTCCATCGAGGTAGTATAAGATGTCATCCATACGAGGTAGTGGGTACCTGTACTTTACTATGATTTTTTTTATAGATCTAGAGTTGATGCGCAGTCTCCATTTGTTCCCTTTCTTAGGTGAGAACAAAGCGGGCATGGCACAGGGACTCATGCTTTCTCTTATGAATCCTTTTGCTAGCAAATCTGAAATCTGTCTTCTCATTTCTTCATTCTCTTGAGGTGCCAATATGTAGGCAGCTTGATTTGGGATTTTTTATCCCGATATCAAGTCAACATGGTGTGTATTACCTCTTGAAGGGGGCAAACTTGCTAGTAGTTCTGCTGGAGTTACATTTGAGTATTCTATCAACAATTCTTGCAATCCTCATGGGAGTGTTCTCTCTTCTGCTTTCCTTTCCTCTTTTGGGTACAATAGATAACATATCCCTCCTTTGGCTTGTTTGCAAAATTTCTTATAATTCATTGTTACCAGCGATAATGTTGTCATTTCAAATGCTTGTTCCTCCCTCCACAGTTTCAATAGATGCTTTTTACCATCATGTTGAACTTCATAGGTGTTTTCTAGGCCATAATGGATTACTTTCCGATCATATTACCAAGGTCTCCCCAATAGCAATGACACACATCCATTGGGACTACGTCACATAACACCTTGTCCTCATAAGGACCAATCTTCAAAGCAACCAAACAAGACTTATCCACAAGCACAATATGGTCTCTTTTCAACTAGGAAATCTTGTAGAGATTCGATTTTGGAATGCAAACATGTTGTAATTTTTCTACCATTTGCAATACTTACCGGGTTGTCAGTAAATCCTCCATCAATGATTACCTTGCATACTTTTTCTTGGCACTTGCATTTGGTGTGGAAGACACTCTTCCTCCTCCAATCAACTTTCGGGGTCTCCTTGTTTCTCAATATTAGACTCCTTTGCAGCATCAAGGTTTCTCCCATTTCTGCTTCAATTTCTTGGACTGTCGCCTCCTCTTGTACTACCTGTTGCCGCCTAATACACACCTGGGGGGGACGCGGCAGGAAACCTTCAAGCCGCTCGGTGTGTCCTTGGGGGCAAGTGAGAGTCAAGTGCTGTCACCTGATTACTCGACTCCTCCGTCTAGGCTTACTCCTAGCGAAGCCAAGGGGGGTGGTCCCTATGAAAAATAATCTAAGGCTTTTAATCTACAACAAAGATAAAAGTCTATTCTAGGAGTTAAAGATGACGAGATGATAAAATTATAACAACAAAGCACTGCTTGTGAATTAAATCAAATAGCTAACCCAACATAAGATTAATGAGCATTCACGACATTTATGATTGACTTAAACACAGAAAATTAAAGACCAGTGCCGAGAATGTAAAAATGCTTGTAAATACTGTTGTGTGGGGTTGCTTGTGTAGTCTCAGTGAAAGTATTGCAGTGGCTCGGTTGTTAAATTTTATAGTTATTAGATGAGTAGTTAAGGAGTGGGTTGATTCTTGGTTTGGCCCAAAAGAAAACCTAAACTTCGAACTGAGTGCTCTAGCAACCTTACCAAGTGTCCAACCAGGCGAGGATGAACCCGCTTAAGAACCTGCTGACTCTGTGGATTCAGTCCATGCAACCTCCCGAGTTCTTAGGATTGGATTCTGATGGATTATCCTATTAACACTAATTACCTTGCACCCGTTTCTGATTGAGCCAACTGTTCCGACTAAGCTGCAGTGGTCAAGAGCATACTCCGAGTTTGGGGCGTTGTTCGTTTTATTAAATAGGTATGAGTGGATGATTAATCTACACTAAACCCCAAGCGTAAAGCAAGGGGGGTTAATTTTAGGATTAAATTTTAAGCACAGGATAATAATTCGAAATAAACACAAAAGCATATAAAAAAGATAAACAGGTCCTCGGAGGACGTTGTGTGCTTGAGTGAGTTATCTAATTACTACTGCTTGAAAGAAAACTAATCTAAAACGAAAAAATAAAAAAAATGAACAAGGGTGCGAATCCCCCCTGGGGGGATTGGGTTCAGGCGCTGGAATTGCCTGCTGTGCTCTTTTTATTTTTTTGATTACAACTTGGAAACTTAAGAGAAATACTGCTTGCCCTTTATCATTAGGGAACAAGTCAGTTTACAATGTTAGAATGATGTAAGGGAGGTAAAACTAGCTCCCCGGATGGCTACGGACACCTCTGAATCTCAGACTTTGAGCTTTAAAAAGCTCGGACCTGCTAAAAGACAAAAAAAAACCAGCGAACTGAATTAGTCTTAAAAATGCCAAGAAACACTTAAAAAGTGTCTTTGACGTTGCTACAAAAAATTGCAAAAAATTCTAACTTAGCTAGCAACCTAGAACTAAATAAAAATGAAGCTATTAGACTCTCTAGATTGCTACTTGCTTAGATCTATTAATCAAATGAACTTTGAAGCAAGATTTAGATTTAAATAGGACAGTAACCGAGATAGAATAAAAAAATGGATCTAGAAAAGTGAACCCATGGGGTTTGAGTGCTTTTGAAGAGAAGGGTTATGGAGTCAAACTCCTTGATGCACCGATAAGATCTACACTTCGATCGACAATGTTGAAATGAAGACAAGATCAAGCAAGTTCTTTGTGCTCTCCAACTTGGGCTACCTGTACATAGCTACCAAGAACTAACAAGGGGATTAAGAGCATTTGTATAACAATAAACCATAAAACAATAGAAAAATGAATTTCAAGCAAGAAACACCATCATTCTTTGCATCATGATATCATTTACATATGTAAGCAGCCTATAAAGAGTTACTTACAGATCTATAAGAAGATAACTTCTTTACCCAAGAAATGCAATCCCAACAATATTAATCAATGGAACATAAGTACAGTTTACCTCATTCATGCATGTAGATCCAATCCAAGACAATCACCAAATCAGATTAGCCTCCAAAGCCTTCTCTTTATTAACTCAAAAATAAAAATATTACAAATAGAAATGTGCAGAGGTTCCACCTTCCAGATCCATTACAATGGAGCCAAGCTCCTCAATATATAGCACAAGGAGAGTGATCTAGGGCGCAAAACCCTAAGGAGACAAAGCTCCTAGTTTGTAGAGCAAGTAAACGCAATGGCCAATGGAGAAGCACCATTTCTCTTGGACAAAAACACTTCAAAACGGAAACTGCTGCAAGCTGCCCACTTTGAAAGCACTCACGCATGAGGATGATGATGCGAGTGGATGTTTCCACAAATCGTTGAATGCTAGGTTGGCTGGTGCATTCGAATGGTTTACTTAATTAGTAGTTGCACCATGCTTGTGCCACCTCATAAGATAGGAGAGCCCACCACTTGAACTTTCCATCATGGAAACCGTACGGCCAGCCCACGTGAAGATATGTGGAGCATATGGAAATATTCAAACTTTGCTCAACCTTTAAAAAAATGAGTTTTGACCATGAAGTATTCGCCCATCCTCATGGTATTATGCCATGTCATATGATGTGGGCCACCTCACAACAAACTTGCCCAACAATAGATCCGTACGGTCGTGAGGGTAGAGGCTCACGTGAAGGGATGAGGGCGCATAAGTTTAAAACAAATCTCAATTTCAAACCAAGTTATAATATATACTTTAAACCATGCATGTAGTCGCCTATCCATTGGGCTATCATCCAACCAAAATGCTCACGGCCATGTCATGTGAGGTCCCACGTGAGGAAGGAAGGCGATTCACTTGTTTTAAAAAAATATATATTTTGACTTTTAACCAACCTTTAACATATGCTTTGCTTTACCATATAATCGTACACCTTATGTGATGTCACTCCATGTCATTTGACATGTGATATAATTCAACTTTTGAATATTTTAATCATTTGGCCAAAGTGCATTTTGATGTTTTTCTGGCATTAAAGTGCCACTTTGTAGCTCTGATAGGCAAAACTGCTCCACGGGGCGCTTTGACTGCCCGAAAGATAGGAAAACCGGGGTACCAGAGTAAAGAGGATGCTCTGAGCTTGAAAACGAGCATCCCTGCGTCGAATTCCGACTCCGGATAAGACTTTTATCACTTTTTGAATTTTTTTAATTAAACCATTAAAAAATGGCTTAAAAATGCGGAAAAATATTTTTTGTCGGAATTAGCTGAAACTTCAGGGGAACCTAGTACATGACAAAACGATGAAATTCTAGCGTCTAGCATGTTCATACATATTACAAAATGGGCTCTAATAATCCCCTAAGGCCTAACCCCCACTTTGGGCATTCCAGCTTTGGAGGAGCAGGAGAAAACCTCATCGATTATACTCGGCTAAAGGCAAGGCATAATCGACAAGGGAAAAAAACTCCTTGGAATACCTTCTTTGGTTGTCAAGTCCTAAGGAACCGAGTCACTCAAAGACCACCATGCTAGTACGCTTATTACAAACCCCGCGGGGCACAGTCATGTACTACAAAAAACTGACAAACGGGCCCTGAAAAGGCCAAACTTGGAACTTCTGAACTCTGAAAAAGGCACAAGTAAATGTGCAATACTGGCGGCTCACTGAAGTCCAACTGTAGTGCAACTCAGTTGGTAACATCTGGCTCCAACTGCGGGACGTGTGATTAATCTTTCCTAGGAAAGGAGATCATTCGAGAACTCCAGATTCTCAATTTCCTGCATGGAAACGTAAGTGCATCAGTCCCATATATATATGAAAAATAACCAAATGAAACATCTAAGTTACGACATTTATTCATAAAAGGAAACTATTGTACATAACCAAAATTCAATCTAATGTACAAAACAATAATATACATAAAATAAATCTAACTAGAAAATGAAATGCAGGAGTAGGGTTTAGAAATTTTGATACAGAGATGCCCCCATGGGCATCAGATATTTTCAGTGTAGAATAGTTTGAGAAGGCCTCCGTTGACTGGGAGGGTACACTTCTCGCCGTCCATACTGCTTAGGTAGAAAGCGTTTGTGCCTGCTACTTCATGAATGAGATAAGGGCCTGCCCATAAACTGTCAAATTTTCCATGTTTTCCAGGTTTTTCCCTTCTTTTGTCCCAAAGTAGTACTGTGTCACCAATCTGAAATACCCTTGGCTTTGATGACTTATCAAAATTCTTTTTAACCTTCTCCTGATTCTTTATGCTTTGATCAACCGCCTTTCGTCTGATTTCATCCAACTCAACTAGTTGATCCATTCTATACTGAGATGCATCCAGATCTGTGTTACACTCTTCTAGTAACTGATACACTGGCAGCTTTAGGTGCACAGGTAAAGTAACATCTAATCCATAAACCAGTTCAAAAGGAGATTTTCCAGTTGAACTTTTCTTAGTAATCCTATCTGCCCATAGTGCAAATCTGATCTTACTATCCCAAGCTCTTTTATTATCTCCAACAATTTTCTTGACTATGGTCATTAAGTTTTTATTACTTGATTCTGCCAGACCGTTACCTTGGGGATAATAATTTGATGAATGTGATAGGATGATACCATACTTGAAACAAAAGGATGACATTTCTGCTGAGCTGAATGCCTTAGCATTATCCGTGGTGATCCTAGCGGGCACACCGAATCTAGTGATAATCTTATCTTCTAAAAAATTCATGATCACTTTCTCGGTTGCCGCTTTCGTGGGGATTGCTTCCACCCACTTGGTAAAATAATCCGTGGCAGTTAGGATCCAAGAATAACCATTGCTAGAATTATCCTTAAACTGACCAATGAAATCAAGACCCCACTGCTGGAAAGGGGCTTGGACAACTACAGGTTTAAGAGGCAAGGACGCTAACTTTTGTTTTCCTGTGAAGAGTTGACATTGTTGGCAACTTCTAACATGCTTGTGAACATCTGAGAACAAAGTGGGCCAATAATACCCTGCTCTAAGGACTTTATGGGCTGTTGTCTTGGCCGCATAATGTCCTCCACAAAATCCAGAGTGGAACTCAGCCATGAGTTTTTTGGACTCTGGCTCATCGATGCATCTAAGAATTAGACCATCTGGATTTTTCCATCCCAGCCCATCCTGGGTGATACAAAACTTTGTGGCTTTTAACCTCAAGGCCCTTCTTTTATGGCCAATAAGATGATCTGGGCATGTGAGGTTGGTTAGAAAATATATGATGTCTGAATACCAAGGAACCTGTTCAAGACGTTGAAGCTCTTCTGATCTGACCTGTACTGACTCATTGTTCTGACATACCATCCCTAAGGCTTGCTCGTTCCCTTCAGCCATCATGCGGGCTAAACCCTGACCTTTAACTAACTTGGTGGGTTTGATTTCTAAGTCATATTCTTGGATCTTAGAGACCCATTTACCCCTTATACCAAGACAGTCTTGTTGTGATAAAATGTCCTTAACCGCCGCATGAGGCACATACCCTATAACTTTTGAGTATCCGATATACATTCTGAAATGCTTAAGTGATTTAACTAAGGCATATGCTTGTTTTTCCATGATAGTGTACTTAAGCTCAGAATTCTGTAAGGCTCTACTCATAAAGGCTATGGGTTGCTCCTGGCCATCCTTATTCTTTTGCAACAAAACTCCGGCTATGGTGTCTGGTGATGCAAATGAAAAGATTTGAAAATCTTTGGAATAATCAGGACTGATCAAGACAGGTGATCTACAGATAGCATCCTTTATTCCACTAAAAGCTTCTTTACCCTCTTTATTCCATTCAAACTTAGCGTCCTTTTTAAGCAATCTCTGCATGGGTTTCATTAACTCTGCTAGGTTGGGAATAAAACGTCTGATAAAGTTGATTTGCCCGTTGAATGACTGTAAAGCTGTTTTATTACAAGGCAAAGGAACTTTCTTTATGGCTTCTACCCTCTCTGGGTCAATTTTGACCCCATCTTTGGAGATGATGTGACCAAGTAACTTCCCCTCATCAACACCTAAGACAGACTTAGCTGGGTTTAAAGATATGCCGAATTTTCGACACCGTTCAAAGATTTGTCTTAGGTGGCCAACATGATCACTTCTTTCTTTAGAAAAAACTGTGAGATCATCCTGATATATTTCTATGATCTTACCGATTAGCTCATTGAAAGCATAATCCATGGATCTCTGGAAAGTTGCCCCAGCATTGAGCAATCCAAAAGGCATTCTAAGATACTCGAAAGTACCCCATGGGGTGGTAAAAGTTGTCTTATGCCTGTCTTCTTTGCTGACCACTACCTGGTTATACCCCGAAAAACCATCCAACATTGACATCATTCCAGAACCAGTTACTCTTTGAAGCAGTGTTTCCATGTTGGGGAGAGGGTAGTTATCTTTCAAACATGCCCAATTTAGGTTTCTAAAGTCAATGCACAGTCTTAGGTTTCCATTTTTCTTTCTTACAACAACCAGATTTGAACACCATGAGGAATGTCTAGTTGGGGCTATGATTCCTGCTGCTAGCATCTTTTGAAGCTCTTTCAAAACTATGGGGGCCACCTTGGGATTTATTTGTCTCAACTTCTGGCGAAAAGGTTTGGCATCCCCTTTTAAAGGGATAGTATGTTGGAAAACATCTTCCCGATATGACTTGAGCTCATCATATGAAAAGGCAAAAACATCCCGATATTCCCGAATTAGGGCTATAAGGTCATTTCTTTCCTTTTCACTTGTACCCTTACCAATTTTGATTAGCTTAGGTTCAGTTTTAGTCCCAATATTGATCTCTATGTAATTTCCAACCTTTAATATTTCCTTTTCTGGCTTATGCCTGTCCTGTCTGTCAAAGATGTGCTCCCATTCAACTATACTTTTAGGTATGGCATTCCTAGGTTGATCCTCATCTTCCTTGTAGTCATACTTTTCTTCCTTATAGCCTATCTTACAATCAGTGAACTCTTGGACATTATGTATAAATCTAAGGATTTGCTTGTCATCTTTGAATACCTGCCAATGATCTACATTATCCGGGATGGAGGGTCTGAAATTGATCTCAAATTTTCCTTCACCATTGATTATCTCTTCAGTCGGTTGGAGGGTTGAGGCTGCTACTGCTAGTTGGTCTGCTTCCTGATTTTCTTCCCTAGGTACTGATGTGATGTTTAGGGCATCAAATAATTCCATTGTATCCCAACAAGCATTCCTATACTTCCTTAACCTTTGATTCTTACATGCAAAGGTATTCTTGATTTGACATATAACTAAGTCTGAATCTCCTTTTATACTTAGAATTTTTATACCCATATCTTTAGCTATTTCAAGGCCTTGCAAGAGTGCTTCATACTCTGCAACATTGTTTGAAGCATCAAACTCCAGTCTGAAAGCAAACTTGAAAGTCTGTTGAGATGGAGAAGTAATCACAATTCCAACACCCTTTCCTGATCTGGAAAATGCACCATCAAAACTCATCCTCCACAACCCATTTACTCTATCATCTTTAATCTTTTCTTTAATAGGAGCTAATGTGTTTGCAAAAATGGAATAGTTCCCAGAACCATCTGACTCGTGAACATACTCATTATCTAGCACATTAGGGTCTTCAACATGAAATTTTCTTTCCTTTTCCCTATATAACCTAACATGAGCATCTTCATTAGCTGGGATCATGGCATAGGTCCAATCCATCTGTATGCAACCACCAAGGGAAGCAGCCCATTTTCTAGATAGCAACATGCCCCAAATGTTAGGGACATCGATCACAACTACATCCATAGTCAAATTCACATCCGGATATGCAGCTAACTTAACAGGTAAGTTCATGATAATGCCTATGGTGTCAATTTCTCTAGAATCCATTGCACACACATTCTGATAAGGTCTTGTGACTTTCAGGTTCAATTGTTCCATGACTTTTTTAGTTATGACGTTGGATGTGGCACCTGAATCAAGCATGCAGTTATGGAGCAACATGTTGTTGACGACTAAGGATACATAGAAAGGAGGATGCTCTTCCTTACGAGGATCTATACTATGTAGTATAATAGGAAGATCTTCATTGATTTTCTTAGGAACATCAGGAATGACTTGTTTAAGTTTTTCAGGAATTACTTCTTTTGGTTTTTCCTGAACTTTATCCTTAGTTTTTTCTAGGACCTTTTCCTTAGGTTTTTCATAGATAACTTCCGTAGGTGCTTCATCAATATTTCCACTAGCTTCTAAAGACTTTATCAATCTATCCTTTTGACCTGGCATTTTAATTACTTCAGTTACAGGAACAAGCATTTTAGCACCAGCTAGCCAGCTAACTACATCAACATTTAGTTCTGGGGAAGGAAGATGAGTTACCTTAGGAATATGCAGATCTGATTTGATGGGGATGGCAGTCTTCCTTCTCTGATAGGTGAAGCCTTTGAACTTTGCTAATTCTTTGATCTCTTCAGGTGTAGGTTTCTCTCCATAAATTTTTGTAACATTGTCCTTTTCCTGTGCCATTTCCTTAGCTTGTTTCCAAACATCCTTTGGCAAAGTGTGAGTTTTACCAACATGATTGATATACTCAGGTTGATTTGAATACCCTACAAAGTTGTTGACTTCAGGAGGACCTTGTTCATTTATGTAGTTAAACTTGGGACAAGTTGATTCATCATGAAATTCATTACAAGCCCTACAGAAAGGGGGCACCTCTTCCATAACCATGTTGGCTGAATCAAGTTGACTAGGGATCCTCTGATTGTTGGATGGATACTTTTGCTTCCATTCATTGTTCTGTCTAGGAGGAAACCTATTGGAAGGCATGTGAGATTTTTCTCTTTCCATAGCAATGAGTCTGTTTTGCATGGAATTCATTTGTGCAGCATGATTGGCTTCCATAGCTTTGATTACATCTGTCAATTCTCTCAAAGGATCTTTTGCTAGGTCCTTGCTATCTGTTGATGCTGACTTGTCTTTGTTGTCTGATTGTTTTGATGTAGTACCTCTGGTGAAACCTGGAAGATTGGACTTTCCGGATGACTGCATGTTCTTATCAATCTTTTCAGCTATAACTTGGGCTTTCTTAAGATCAACAGGTTCTTTATCCCTAAGTTGATATCTCATCTCTCCATTGAAAGATTCAATATAATGTATGAGGATTGAGCCATCAGGAGGCTTAATCTCGGCATGCAAGCTTGAGATGAGATTGTTGAATCTTTTGTTGAACTCTTCCATAGTCTCATTCTCATTCTTCTTCATGTTGTTTAGGGATGCTAACAGGTATCTATCTTCTTTCTTGTCTCCCCACTTGGCTAGGAAACCCTTCTCAAATTCTTTGAATGTTTTGAAACTGCCAGCATCTAGGTCTGAGAACCAATCAAAGGCATCTTCTTCTAAGGATAGTGCAAACAGCTTCATCTGCACATCTTCATGTTTAGCGTTAAGACACCATTTATTATAACATTGTGAAAAAGACTTTAAATGTGCCTTAGCACTTATGGCATTGTTACCCTGAAATGAAGGCAACTTTTCAATTGCCTTCTCAGTTACGACATGAGGGTACCCTACGATTGCAGTAAAGTCTAGAGGGCTAAAAAAATCTCCCATGTCTTCTGGTGGATTAGACTCTTCAAACAGATGGTGAATATCTAAGATTGACTCAAGTCTAAGATTTTCGAGTATTCTCCGAGAGTTTTGTTTATTCAATCTTCTTCTATATACCTTTTTAGGTTCAGGAATAAAATTGAATAACCCTTCCGAATTTCTTCTTGTTGAATACTTCGTTGAATTGTTTAAAAGTGGAGTCGCCAGATGGACCGAGTAAAATTTAAATATTCACAGGATACATCAAACAAAGTAAAAAAAGCAAAAAGAAACAAAGGTCGTGACCCGGGAATAGAAAGGTTTATTCCCGGCAACGGCGCCAAAATGTTGCCGCCTAATACACACCTGGGGGGGACGCGGCAGGAAACCTTCAAGCCGCTCGGTGTGTCCTTGGGGGCAAGTGAGAGTCAAGTGCTGTCACCTGATTACTCGACTCCTCCGTCTAGGCTTACTCCTAGCGAAGCCAAGGGGGGTGGTCCCTATGAAAAATAATCTAAGGCTTTTAATCTACAACAAAGATAAAAGTCTATTCTAGGAGTTAAAGATGACGAGATGATAAAATTATAACAACAAAGCACTGCTTGTGAATTAAATCAAATAGCTAACCCAACATAAGATTAATGAGCATTCACGACATTTATGATTGACTTAAACACAGAAAATTAAAGACCAGTGCCGAGAATGTAAAAATGCTTGTAAATACTGTTGTGTGGGGTTGCTTGTGTAGTCTCAGTGAAAGTATTGCAGTGGCTCGGTTGTTAAATTTTATAGTTATTAGATGAGTAGTTAAGGAGTGGGTTGATTCTTGGTTTGGCCCAAAAGAAAACCTAAACTTCGAACTGAGTGCTCTAGCAACCTTACCAAGTGTCCAACCAGGCGAGGATGAACCCGCTTAAGAACCTGCTGACTCTGTGGATTCAGTCCATGCAACCTCCCGAGTTCTTAGGATTGGATTCTGATGGATTATCCTATTAACACTAATTACCTTGCACCCGTTTCTGATTGAGCCAACTGTTCCGACTAAGCTGCAGTGGTCAAGAGCATACTCCGAGTTTGGGGCGTTGTTCGTTTTATTAAATAGGTATGAGTGGATGATTAATCTACACTAAACCCCAAGCGTAAAGCAAGGGGGGTTAATTTTAGGATTAAATTTTAAGCACAGGATAATAATTCGAAATAAACACAAAAGCATATAAAAAAGATAAACAGGTCCTCGGAGGACGTTGTGTGCTTGAGTGAGTTATCTAATTACTACTGCTTGAAAGAAAACTAATCTAAAACGAAAAAATAAAAAAAATGAACAAGGGTGCGAATCCCCCCTGGGGGGATTGGGTTCAGGCGCTGGAATTGCCTGCTGTGCTCTTTTTATTTTTTTGATTACAACTTGGAAACTTAAGAGAAATACTGCTTGCCCTTTATCATTAGGGAACAAGTCAGTTTACAATGTTAGAATGATGTAAGGGAGGTAAAACTAGCTCCCCGGATGGCTACGGACACCTCTGAATCTCAGACTTTGAGCTTTAAAAAGCTCGGACCTGCTAAAAGACAAAAAAAAACCAGCGAACTGAATTAGTCTTAAAAATGCCAAGAAACACTTAAAAAGTGTCTTTGACGTTGCTACAAAAAATTGCAAAAAATTCTAACTTAGCTAGCAACCTAGAACTAAATAAAAATGAAGCTATTAGACTCTCTAGATTGCTACTTGCTTAGATCTATTAATCAAATGAACTTTGAAGCAAGATTTAGATTTAAATAGGACAGTAACCGAGATAGAATAAAAAAATGGATCTAGAAAAGTGAACCCATGGGGTTTGAGTGCTTTTGAAGAGAAGGGTTATGGAGTCAAACTCCTTGATGCACCGATAAGATCTACACTTCGATCGACAATGTTGAAATGAAGACAAGATCAAGCAAGTTCTTTGTGCTCTCCAACTTGGGCTACCTGTACATAGCTACCAAGAACTAACAAGGGGATTAAGAGCATTTGTATAACAATAAACCATAAAACAATAGAAAAATGAATTTCAAGCAAGAAACACCATCATTCTTTGCATCATGATATCATTTACATATGTAAGCAGCCTATAAAGAGTTACTTACAGATCTATAAGAAGATAACTTCTTTACCCAAGAAATGCAATCCCAACAATATTAATCAATGGAACATAAGTACAGTTTACCTCATTCATGCATGTAGATCCAATCCAAGACAATCACCAAATCAGATTAGCCTCCAAAGCCTTCTCTTTATTAACTCAAAAATAAAAATATTACAAATAGAAATGTGCAGAGGTTCCACCTTCCAGATCCATTACAATGGAGCCAAGCTCCTCAATATATAGCACAAGGAGAGTGATCTAGGGCGCAAAACCCTAAGGAGACAAAGCTCCTAGTTTGTAGAGCAAGTAAACGCAATGGCCAATGGAGAAGCACCATTTCTCTTGGACAAAAACACTTCAAAACGGAAACTGCTGCAAGCTGCCCACTTTGAAAGCACTCACGCATGAGGATGATGATGCGAGTGGATGTTTCCACAAATCGTTGAATGCTAGGTTGGCTGGTGCATTCGAATGGTTTACTTAATTAGTAGTTGCACCATGCTTGTGCCACCTCATAAGATAGGAGAGCCCACCACTTGAACTTTCCATCATGGAAACCGTACGGCCAGCCCACGTGAAGATATGTGGAGCATATGGAAATATTCAAACTTTGCTCAACCTTTAAAAAAATGAGTTTTGACCATGAAGTATTCGCCCATCCTCATGGTATTATGCCATGTCATATGATGTGGGCCACCTCACAACAAACTTGCCCAACAATAGATCCGTACGGTCGTGAGGGTAGAGGCTCACGTGAAGGGATGAGGGCGCATAAGTTTAAAACAAATCTCAATTTCAAACCAAGTTATAATATATACTTTAAACCATGCATGTAGTCGCCTATCCATTGGGCTATCATCCAACCAAAATGCTCACGGCCATGTCATGTGAGGTCCCACGTGAGGAAGGAAGGCGATTCACTTGTTTTAAAAAAATATATATTTTGACTTTTAACCAACCTTTAACATATGCTTTGCTTTACCATATAATCGTACACCTTATGTGATGTCACTCCATGTCATTTGACATGTGATATAATTCAACTTTTGAATATTTTAATCATTTGGCCAAAGTGCATTTTGATGTTTTTCTGGCATTAAAGTGCCACTTTGTAGCTCTGATAGGCAAAACTGCTCCACGGGGCGCTTTGACTGCCCGAAAGATAGGAAAACCGGATACCAGAGTAAAGAGGATGCTCTGAGCTTGAAAACGAGCATCCCTGCGTCGAATTCCGACTCCGGATAAGACTTTTATCACTTTTTGAATTTTTTTAATTAAACCATTAAAAAATGGCTTAAAAATGCGGAAAAATATTTTTTGTCGGAATTGGCTGAAACTTCAGGGGAACCTAGTACATGACAAAACGATGAAATTCTAGCGTCTAGCATGTTCATACATATTACAAAATGGGCTCTAATAATCCCCTAAGGCCTAACCCCCACTTTGGGCATTCCAGCTTTGGAGGAGCAGGAGAAAACCTCATCGATTATACTCGGCTAAAGGCAAGGCATAATCGACAAGGGAAAAAAACTCCTTGGAATACCTTCTTTGGTTGTCAAGTCCTAAGGAACCGAGTCACTCAAAGACCACCATGCTAGTACGCTTATTACAAACCCCGCGGGGCACAGTCATGTACTACAAAAAACTGACAAACGGGCCCTGAAAAGGCCAAACTTGGAACTTCTGAACTCTGAAAAAGGCACAAGTAAATGTGCAATACTGGCGGCTCACTGAAGTCCAACTGTAGTGCAACTCAGTTGGTAACACTACCAATGCTCTTTTGGGGTTTCGGGGGAAGTTTATTGCTTTGTGCTCTTCGCCACAAATGAAGCATTTTAATGGACCTCGATAACGAAACCTCTGTCCTCTTCCTCTGCCTCTGAAAGTCCTCTTCGTCTTGACTCTGGTTTCATTTCCTTGTCATTCGTAGTCCCTTCATTCTAGGCAGGATTTGAAGAGCTTCCTCCAAAGGGTGCGTTGCTACTTTTTCTACCCACTATTTTACCCTTACTCTGAAACAATTTCTCTTCGGATTTCAAAGAATATTGATATGCTTTATCTACTGAGTGCAGCTTGACTAGCACTAGCTCATCTTGGAGTTGGAATCTCAGTCCATTGACATATCTAACAGTAGACTATTCATTATCTTCTTGGAGATTTGCTCTTATTTGTAGCTTCATAAATAATTCGATGTATTCCCTAACAGACAATTGCTTTTGTCTTAAGCTCTAGAATTCTCTGAACAAAGTCTGTAAGTAATATGAAGGTAAGCATTTGACCTTCAACTCATTTAGCATCTTGGGCCAGAATTTGATCTTCTCTTTTCCTTGTTTCTTATGGGTATTATGAAGGTTATCCCACCATATAGCAATGTGAGACTTCATTCTTGTCACATCAAATTTCACTCTCCTAAGGTCCTCTTCATCGATGTTCTCCGTGTTGAAGTACCTTTCTGTTAGAAAAAACAGGATCGCAGAGCAATAACAATAAACAAAAATGCAAATATAATCACACATACACATTACAAGAGAGACACAGATATATCGTGGTTCACCCCAACTTGGGCAACGTCCACACTGAAGTTGCTAGTCCTTATTATTATTCCGTTCAGCAAAGTGAAGGGATACAACTTGCAGCACAACCGCTGCACTTCCTCTTCACTGTCTCACAGTCTCTCTTCTTGATCTCAGAGATCTTTACAATGCATAATACCTAATACATCAACCCTAGCCGTATTACAATATCTTTCTTTTATAAGGGAAATACAATGGGAAAATACCATGGGATACCCAAAACCATGGGCCTGAAAACTGTTGGCGAAAACAACCCCAAATTTTTTTCTTGGGGGCTACACCCCCGAAACACCATTTTCTCAGGGGCGTTGCCCCCGAACCCCCTTCTCGGGGGCTCTACCCCCAAACCCCCTTTCTCGGGGGCGTTGCCCTCGAACCCCCGACGGGGGCCCGCTGGCCCCTGGACCCCCCTAGGGTCGTGCCGGGATCATAACCAAACCTGGGGTACGGACACGGCTGAATAATAATATCTCTGAATCCAGAGATCAGGCTCCACAACCAACACTTTCTAATTCCTGCAACCAATCCATTAATAACTCAGGGTTTAGGTCACCCTTGAAGTCTGAAACTTCAACCTTCACCTTGGTTCCTTGTTTTGTGATTGCTTCTATTATCCTTTCCATGGGGTCCATTGCTTCAGCAAGAGTCGTCGCATCCTTTGGTTCGTCTTTTGACTCATCTGATCGGAATCTAGCCTCAATTGCTCCTAACCTCCTGAGCAATGCCTCCTCCTCATTCTGTCTTACTCCAACATTTCTGTTGCCCCTCCTTCCCCAGTTCAAGTGGATTCCCCTTTGGGCCATTTTCGGGGTCCTCTGATACCAAAATGATGTAGACACTTGAACTGCGGAACGTTCCACTAATATGGAATAGAAAACATCAACAATTCGCGTACCTTAGATACACAAAAGAATTGCAATACACAGAGAGTAGTACACCATAGAATTGCAATAATATAATAGACCTGTAGATACACAATAACCTCACAAATACATAGATAATCTAAGAAAAAAACAACAGTGACTACTAAACATAAATGAAAATACAAATGAAACAACCTCAAATTCTCTCTTTTGATTTGTTTTGGTATTGTTATCACACAACTTGTAGTTGCCCCTAGTGGTATCCCATCCGGGACGGTAGAGGAGATAGGCAACTAAAGAGGTGACCCAAGAGATGCCACGGTTCCCAATGCAAGGTGGGAGTCACGTCAACCGAGGCACTCTTTGCTTTAGGTCAAGGTGAAACAAGACCTAGGGGGAGACCCTATAACCAATCACAGTTGATTGGACCCAAACAAACGTTCCTAGGGATGAGTAAATGGTAAGTTACGGAAACCAATGCAAGGTAAGTGGATCTAGAAATTAAAGCATGGTTGAAGGTGGTTTGGGAGATTGCTAGTGTTCCAACCAATGTATGACTTAGGCCACTTGATGAGCTAGAAAGACAAGATCTAGTACCATGATTTACACAAGTGGGACCTACTTCCTTGGGATATGTGAGATGGCTTAAGGTGGACCCACAAGGTGAAGTTGGGGGATGCAATTGGTACTAGTGGATATGTGATGAGTAGATCTATGGATCTAAGTTGTTTTTAGGAATACCCATGTACCGGATCTAGAGTTTGACACAATTCCTAAGAAGTGCGACTTGCTTAGAGGAGGACTAGTGCCTTGTTGGATGGGCTAATGGGGTCAAAAGGTATGTCAAAGTGTAGATCGGGACACCTAGGAGCCAAGTCAAGTGGGCTAAATGAGATTTAATGGTTGGATCTTGCTAGATCTAGGTTTTCATGAAATGACCCTAAGTGGACCACAATCCCTTGAAATAAGGAATGCTACCCCCAAGGCAGATCGTCACAAAATGATACTCTAGACCTAGGTTTCAAGGTATGGTCATTCCAAATCCACAAAAATCTCAAACACCCATTTCCTTAAAGTGGGCAAACTCACTTATCCAAGGGAGTGCGACTTTCCTCAAGGAGGGTTAAAAGGTGGGTTAAGTGGACCAAATCAAGTCCAATGGCTACCAAACTATAGATCCAAGTAGCTTATGCACCGATCTATGTGGATCTAGAAAATCATGGCAATCCAAGGGTTAGATCTTACTAGATCTGAGTTTTAAGGTGCCAAGAAATTCAAAAGGGGGTTTTAATCCCTTAAAACGTGGAATGATGCCCACAAGGTAGAAATCACCAAAGTAACAATCTGGGGGTAGGTTATCAAGTGTCTAGATTGCAAATCAAGTGGGATCTCACCTACCCATGTGCTAGATCTAACCAAACAAGCCTCTCTTAGGGAAGTGCGATTTGGTTCAAGAGGGCTTTTTGCCTTGAAAAATGTGTCAATTTTAATCCAATCACCACCAAACTATAGATCCAACTAGGGGTGGATGCTATAGAGGTGGGTTCTTAAGATTTTTTCAAAAGCAAGGCTAGATTTAAGTAGATCTAAGAAATACCAAAATTGGGGTTTTTAATTAATTAGGGTTTGAGACCAATGAAGATAGAATGGATGAAAGAGGCACATACCTTGTAGATCTTACCTCAATTGCTTGTGGCCACCTTGCAAATTGATAGCATTCTCCTATGTGTATATTCAAGAGTGAGATCCAAGAGCTCCAACCAAAACGTCCTCCTCCAAGATAGCCAAATCGTCCTCCTCCTACAAGACAAGATCAAAGAAACAAGTCAAGCAAAATGATTATGAAAATGATAGAAAGATGTAATAGAAAGCATCAACTATGTCACAAAGATACAATAATGATACTCCCTGTCACAAGATCAACCCAAGAGAGAATATGTGGATCCCTCCAACAATAACCTTCAAGAAATCGCCCTCCTCTCCACCAATTCGACTTTTCTGTAAGAAGACAAGTAGAAGCACCAAAATCCACAATGATACATAGAAGAGATACTGTATATTCAATATGCAAGAGAATCCACAAGACAAGAGAGATGTGCTCCACAAAGAAGTGTTCTATTCCAATATTCCAGAGCTCCAAAGGTGAGCTATAGAATAGGGGGTCTCCTCCTTATATAGGATAATAAAGACCAAAACCCTATACCACTCTACAATACTACATCAAATGAGTGGTTGAGATTAAAAGATCTCAAAGTACAATCAATGGCTAAGATGAGCCATAATAACATAACACATGGATCACCCAATATAATGATGACGTCATAGTATAAAATAATCATGGAGGGTGACGTCATCCACTAGAGGGGGTAAAAGTACCAAAAATCCACCTCATGATGATTGGGACATGACATAATAAGCACATGGTGGGGCTAGGAGGCATCAATCCTTACTAGCTCATCCCCAAGGCACAATAAAATAATAAAATATGTCTAAGATAATATAAATGATCAAATCTGTCCTCAAAATCTATGACAGACAAGCAGTAAAAGACCTCCTGTGATCGCTGTGGGCCTACCCACATGGTGAAAACTGGCTGGAAGATAGTGGGATCACCCTGGAAGACCTCTGTGAAAACCAAATGCCAAAACATTGCCTTAATTGCCCAAATCGAATTCCTCAGTGACCACTTTATTTCATTTTTTAACTGCCTCGGTAACTGTGAAAGTGCCAAAACTGCCTCCCAGGGCATCTGTGCTGTCCATCTGAGCCCACTAGGCTCTCCAGAAGGGGGGGTAAATGGTAAAAACAAGTTGCTGGACCACCCCCTCCTCATACAGTGCCCTAGGTGAACTGGCCTCCTATGGCCCCTGCTGCTCAGGCTGGGAAATCAGCCCCAAATCTGGTCAACAAGTGTAAAACTGCATCAATCACTGTCAGAAGTGCCCGGAACTGAAAGATGAGTGTCTCATTGGATCCAGAAGACCCAAATCCACTAGAAATGTGTACTCATACACCATGTGTTGCCCTATTGGGCTAGCTGTAGGGTCCACCATATATGGACAATGCATAATCTGTTGATCTGGAGTAATAAATAAATCTGCTGAACTGCATCAATCATCATCTGCATCATATGTCCATCATATGATATCATCATCAAGTATGTGGAACCATCAATCATCATCAATAGGCATCTATACATGGCCCACATCATCACAGATCCCAATAATATACAACCAAGGATAAATCACATTAGTAGACTAAGACATGCTTCTCTAATCATTCTCACAGCCAAGCTCAAAGTATAACATCCATTCAGTGACATTAATCAAGTTAGCATGTTCCTTTGTTATATAAAATTACTTGCACAATAGTTCAAATGACAAACTCACCCATTGGACATGGTCAAACTGCTAGTGAAGGGTGAAGGCTAGGAACAAGGTTGGGCCAAGGGGTTGACCTGTCTAACTTAACTCAAAAATACTTTGGACTGGGAGAAAGGGGAAAGCTACAAACTCTGTGCTGGACAAAATAACACGGGGGATGGCTGTGCCTCACAAATGGATAAGTTGTTCAGAGAGTGCTTATTCAACTTAGGCATCATGTCTACATCAAGTTGATCCAGGTTCATTAGGATCATTCAATTTCATTTCATGGCCTTTTTGGCCTACATAACCCTTCGGATTTCAGGTGTGCTGATAAGCACAACTAGTTGCAGCTTGCATCCAGGGCATGTTTTCAAATACATATAAGGTCAGCAATTGTTTAGATATAACTTTTAAGAACCATTGCTTTTTGGACCTTTCTTATACTCTTCGAGGAGTATTTTTAGCTGTTCATTGCTCTTGCCCTTTTTAGTTTCCATGGGCGAATTTATAAGTTTCCATAGGTAGAACATGAGCTTTCAGTTTTAGCCAACAACATCTCAAGTGACTAGGGGGAGTTCGAGCCAATGCCAAACATTTGGACAACCGACCAGAATGATTTAGGCCTACAATCCAACTCACCAAAGGCAAGTTTTGTCACCAACTTAGAGCCGAGACACTGAATATACAGGGATGCGGTCCAAACACAGAGGTAGAAAAATGGGGAAGTCCTTAGTATCAGAAAGTCAAATGAGATAGGTCAAGGTTTAAAGTCAAATAGGAAAGTGATGTATGGATGGAGTCAAGTGAATATGGAGCCTACATTAGCAGACAACTGGTGTCAGGAAAGACCATATCTATGTAAGGTGAAAAACTAGTGGGTTTTGTTAAATGACCTAAATGTGCAAGCAATTGTCCATTTTATGAGTTATAGTTCATTTTAAACAGTTTGCCACATTAGGAATAATATACCAAGCAGATGCTGTGAACATGACTAAATCAACAAGATAATAATCCACAGTCAGTGATAACATATCCATAGATCATACAACATCATCATAATAATCATCATCATGTACCATCTGAAACACTGCTGCAATAAATCTCTAAGCACTGAACTGAAACTGTATGGGATAAAGGGTCACATCGGTCATCAAATCTGAACTCTCAAGGCTCAGCCTTGACACAAGGTCTAACATAAGTTTGAATAATACACTGCTTTGATCATGAGTGATCACAAAATATACAATCATCATAGCCATGCTCTGAATAATGGAAGCTCTGGAATGTGCAGATATCTGCTAAGCAAGAATAGTAGCCCTGCTACTATGGTGTGATAACAGGTATTTTCTCTTCACTCCTAAACACACAGTCAAAGACAACTGAAGGAAAACAAATCTACCTCAAACAACAACACGACGTTGCTTTTAACTCGTTTCCTTCCTCTGTCCCATTCCCAACGAAAAATCCTGTTTAAAAATCCCTTGCCTCCACTCATCGAAAGCAGTTAGACTTGAATATTATTCGCAGACAATTCCCCCAAATTTCTCAGTCACTTTAATCACCAGAACAATTGGCTAGAAACTTTTGATTCAACTGACCCTAATCTCCAGTCGTGGGGATCCAATGGAGCCACGCACCCTCGGAGTCGTGGTGCATCAGGTACTCTTCCTAGATTACACGAAGATGAGACAAGCGTATTATCAAGCTTTATTGTTCAAATTCGTAATAAACAATTATAAAATAAAAATATATCAAAACTATCTCAGTTCACATGTGATAACCGGTAGCTGAGGCATGGATAATTGTCCACGGACCACAAGTTAAGTGATTGTGCTAGTAATATAGTAGTGGAATATAGAGACGATTGTAATAATGATGTAAAGTGTAGAAACCTGGCTAATTTTATTAATTCTTAAATTTGTGACTATGAAATGTTCGACGAAGTTTTAGCAAATATATTCAAATTTTTAGGAACTTTATACAATTTTTGGTGATTTTTAGAGTAAAAAATTTATTCCATAAAATTTGGGCGAATCTTTTTTCCTATGTTGCACAAGTTTCCGGAACCTAGGAACGTTGGGAACGTGGGAACAAGTTTCTGATACGTCTAGAGGTTTCTCCGAAATTTACAAGAAACGGTAGGTTGGGAACGGCAATAAAATATATTAAAAAATAAAAAATACTAAAAAAAACTAGAACCAAGTCTTACATATAATATTATAATTAAAATAAAAGCGGTGCATCAAATACTTAGTAGTAACGTTAATTCCCATGAAAACGTCAAATGAAAATTTCAAAATTTATTAATTAATTCTTAGTAGTAACCTAAGTAGTAATTTTCATTACCTAAAATACCAAAAACATATTAAAAACGAAAATGCTAACAATGAAATTAATACTTAGTTTTTTTTTTTCTAACAATGCTAACAATGAAAATGCTAATGAAATCTTAAATACTAAAAACATATTAAAAACGAAAATGCTAACAAAAATATTTTAAATGTTTTTCTAAACGTCAAATGCTAACAATGAAAACGTTTTTTTAAGTATTAAATTTTAATAGTAAAATTTAAAAATTAAAATATCTGCTCGTCGGCTCCACTCTGTTGTTTCAACGCTTGGCTTGCTGGAGCCACTCCCGTCAGCCCTCAAATCGCATCTATTGGGCTTGAGCCACTTTCGTCGGCCCTCAAAGTTCAGCAACGGAGCTTGACCCACTCCGTTCGGCCCTCAGAGCTCAGCGATGGAACTTGCTGCTTGACCTACTCCCGTCAGCCTTCAAAGCTCCGCGACTGAGCTCGAATAGTTCCAGTCAGCCCTCAAAGATCAATAACCGAGCTCAACTCACTCCCCTATACACAAAAATACCACTTAATGAAGCAATTGAAACCATTAGAGAGCTTACGGACGAGAACATAACTAAACTAGTGGAGATTTGCTTGCGTTCCACTTTCTTCACATTCCAAGATCAATTCTACGAGCAAGTGGAGGGTGTTGCTATGAGATCCCCGCTATCCCCGATCGTCGCTAATCTATATATGGAAAAATTCGAAAGACAAGCCATAGAATCTTTTCCTCTTAAACCTCGAAGATGGAAATGCTACGTGGACGACACGGATGTAGTATGGCCACATGGAGAGGAGAACCTATACAGTTTCTTTGATCACCTTAATAATCGCAACGAGAGAATAAAATTCACTATGGAAATTGAGAAGAATGGTTGCATTCCCTTCCTCGACGTACTAATATCTAGAATTGACAATGGATCAATTACACACCAGGTCTATAGGAAGAAAACACACACAGATAGGTATCTACATGCAGACTCTCATCATTACCCTCCGCAAAAGATTGGGGTTCTTAACACCTTAGCAACAAGAGCATTAAGAATTTGTGATAAAGAACATGTGGAACAAGAGTTGAAGCATCTAACACAAGTTTTCAAAGACAATGGCTATCATAATAACCAGATTAACACAGCTATAAGCAATGCCAAAAAAGCTAAGAGGAAGGAGAAAGACGATAATAATGAAAACAATTATAATAGAATTTCTCTTCCATACATAAAAGGAGCCTTGGAGAAAATAGCCAAAATTCTAAGAAAAAAGGGCATTAAGGATTCTTTCAGGCCTCCAAACACCATCAGAAAGATGGTAGACTCATTAAAAGACCCAATCAAACCCGGATTATATAAAGGAGTATATTCAATACCATGTTCTTGCGAGGATGTCTACATTGGTGAAACTGACAGATCTTTTGAAGTTAGGCTCAAAGAACATTGCGCGGATATAAAACATGACAGGGTTAAAAAATCCGCTCTAGCTGAGCATGCACATTTAACCAAGCATCATATATGCATGGAAAAAGCAACGATCATCGCAAAAGAAGAGGATTTAACTAAAAGAAAAGTAAGGGAAAAGATAGAAATTAGGATGAACCCGGATTACATGAACATGGATGATGGGAAAAAATTAAGTGATACATGGACCCCGTTGCGACACTCTTTACAAAAAACAAAAACCCAAAACCGACAACAACAAGAATAAGCCGACCTGCATTAAAGGATATTATTCAATGGTCAAATAAAGAGCAAGTTTCTCATATTTAAATGTAGTTTTTCATAGCCATTACATCTCAGGCTCTCGAAGTCTCCTGAAGATGATCTCAGAGGAGAGATCGAGATCGAAACGTTGAGCACAGTCTTGAACACTAACGCAGTTCCAGATTACAAAATTATTCCCTGCGTATGGATACCTTCAGAATAATAGGTTAGTTAAATAACTTACTTTCAAGAAGAATCTCAAGAATATACTCGTTTGTAAACATGATCAAATTGCTAGCAAAAGGTGAAGGCTAAGGATGCAAGGCTAGGCTGAATAGGGATGACTGGACTGACTTGACACTGTGATACTTTGGATGAGGGACATGGTGTTACACACTTAAGCATGTGTTGGACAAGGAGTACACAAGGAATGGCAGTGTCTCACAAATGGATAAGTTGTTCAGAGAAGTGCTTATTCAACCTTGGCAAAATGTCTACTACTAGAACCGCTGTGAACTAGGTGCCTAGCTAACCATAACTTGAGGTTATAGGGGACACTTAGAATTAGCTGTCCCTTGCTCCATCTCATATCATAACCCGCAGGCTCAATGAGGAAAGTTTCACATAAGGTCAGCAGTCTTTAGATTTGGCATACATTTAACCATTGCTTTTTAGGACCTTTCATTTTCATTTCACAAAATTTCATGGCCAACAATCTTTAGATTTAGCATACATTTATGCATTGCCTTTTAGGCCTAATATGACCCCTCTGGGATTTTGCATGTGCTTACAAGCACAAACTAATTGCAGCTTTCATCCGGGGTTCATTTACATTTCATAGCATTGAATTTCGTTTCCATTTCATAGCCCCTTTCATTTGGCTTTACAAGATATAACAATAGTTTCCAAATGTAGTACAATTTGCTTCAAGTTTAGTCAACACAACTCAAGCAACTAGGGGGACTCCGCAAATCAAAACCACACATCGGGGCAACATACTAGAGTGATAAAGGCATAAAATCCAACTTACTAAAAAAAAGTTTTGTTGCCAACTCAGAGCCGAGACACAAAATAAACATGGATGCATGTCCAACACAGAGGCAGAAGCGAGGAGGCCTCCATATCACAAGTCAAGGTGTAAGTCAGGGTGAAGATCAATAAATGGGGAAGGATAAATGGATGGATGGAGACAAGTGGAAATGGTGCCTAGGCTAGCAAGTCAAAATAGACAATAAATGATCATGTTCACATTCATAGGAAGGTAAGACCAACAAGTATAAAGCAAGAGTTTCCAAATGTCAGTAATACAATCATGCATATAATCCATAACAACCAATTTCATTTCAATATTAATATACTGCTAGATCATAATTACTATATACCAAGTCAACGCTATCAAAATGACCTAAACAACAAGGTAATAACATCAATGCACATCATATATATACTGGGTCATATATCAACACCTGTAATCTGAACCAACTACAACCACTGAGAATACTGCATCTGAAACACTCAACACTGCCCTGTATCTGTATGGAACAAAGGTCATATCGGTCATCAAATCTGAGGTCTCAAGGCTCAGCCTTGGCATAAGGTCTACTAAATGTTTGATATAAGGATGCTCTGATGTGTGAGTGATCATAAATAATGCTGCTCATCATAGCTGATCTCACTGAAAATATGCAAAGGAAAAGCTCAAAAAGGTGCAGATATCTGCTCTGCTGACATGGTAGCCCAGCTACTATGTATGTGATGACAAGGATTTGCCTGGAAATAGGTGTAGAAAATAGTCTTGGAGAGCTAGAGTTGCTACTCATCAAACTAATATGGTGTTGTTATATTTGGCTGAATTATTACTCCAACAACAACTTAATTTGATAGATGAAGAAAAATAATGCAAAATTATAACAACAAATATATCAAGAGGGAAAAGTTCCTCACTCACATTGACTACAAAAAAATAAAATGGATTTCATTATTTGGCCTTCATATAAGTGTGATGACAAGAGGGTTCTACAACAAATTAACAACAAAATGAAGAGCATAAGCATAAGCATACAACAAAGTAGAAATACCTCACTTCTTCATTAATCTTAAAAAGTTTGATCCACAAGGGAGCTCCATCAACATCTCCAAGCTTCTACAATCTGCTATCACTTTTCACTCTCTCATACTCCATCCTCAATCAGCAATCACTAATAAAATGGAGAGAAAGCTCTTGTATATAAAGGTAACTACATCTCTTTCACAATAAATGCAATATTTCCCTAACTAACTCCACGACAAGTCAAAGAATAACAAAATAACAGTGGTTAGGTTTTATCCTCGTCATAGTTGACTTGTCAACTATGATCTCTAGTCTTCATTCTCTCCAGAGAAGTCACTCCATCTAAAAATATGAAATAATGTGCAAGATAAGCCTCCAAGAGAGAGAGAGAGCACATCTTTAAAAAATTGGCTTTGACCATGTCAAGATGCCCAGTGGTCCACTTCCAAGTGTCCCTTCCAAGATGCATGAGCAAGAATAGTATAAAAGATCCATGGCATAGAAGAATGTGCTCCATGGTCCACATAGAAGAAGTCTCCAAGTGCACCCTTCAAGATGCATGCATGAAGAAAACAATAAAATATTGCCCCTACAAGAGCGCTCCTCAACCATCTCTTCAAATAGCAAGTGTGATCCACAAGGTGCATGAACATGTGTGCATTGATTATCCTCCATGAAGCATGTGTGTTTTCTTGAGTGGTACATCACATTGCATGTGAAAAGGTGTGGAAACATGTGCAAAGACCATGTCAATGAGACGTGTGCAAAGACCATGTCAATGAGATCTCTTTCCCACGTGTGAACTCAAAGTAGGTCACTCCAGCTAACTCCATAAAAAAGTGTGCAAAAACATTATCCAAGTGGAGTGCTTCACATGCAAGTCTGGTCAAAGGTTTTGGGACTTCAACCACCTCCCAAAATAGAAAGGTGGAAGGTTGCCAATATCTTGGCCAAAAGAGTGCAAAGGAACCATAACCTCTGCATACCAAGAGTGTTGGTAGCCCTACTTGGCCCAATGCATGGAGGAAAATGAAAAGGATAACTCTTCTTATCAAGACCAAAATTGGCTAAGCAATGAAGCCGACATAGGCAGGTATTAATGTGAAACAACGCCTTGTTGCTAAGAGGATAAATCGAGAGCTCTGCAAAATTGATAACATGAGGGACTGATCTCTTAGGATATAATAATTTTAGAGAATATAGAAATAAGGGCTTTTTGAACTTGGGAACATTTTGTTTGTTGAATTCTAGTGCACCATATCTCTCATGTATACCGTAAAGTCAGTCATACAATCTTCTGGAAAATGTTGATCTTAGACCAGACATCTTGAAACTGAATATGAGAGCACTCTCTCTAGAAGAGCTAAAGTATTACACTCCTTGTTGATTCGGATTGAGAAGTGGGGATTATATCAAATGTTTCTTTGGCAAACACCATGTTGATTCGGATCTGAGAAGTGGGGGTCATATTGAATGTTGCTTTGGAAAACACCATGCCTAGATAGTTATAAGATGTGTTAACATCCACTGCCTTTCCTTTGTAACAAACATGAAGGCTAGAGACCTGTTTTCTAGAAACATTGAAAGCCAGAACATTGTTCCTTTTGTGGTTAACTTTACTGATAAATTATAATCTTTGAAAATTTTGAAAATGTAGTCGGTTTGTTTAGCTATATATTTTATAAATTCTTTGGTTTTTGCTTATGGTTCCTTGTATGGTCTGCAAATTGTATACAGATTTCTTGATATGCATGCGAAGGCAACATTCCCACTGATATTTAAATACCATGCCTGTGATGAGAATTCTGTAGGTTTTAGTCTCACATAGAATGGAGGTTTTGCAGGGAAGCAATGGGAAATATTTTGGTACGAGGCCATAGTCGTATTCCTGTATATTCAGGAAGTCCCAAGAACATTGTAGGACTCCTCTTGGTAAGCATTTTGGGGAACATAGTTTGTAAAAATTGTGCATTTTATTTCTTTTCAGTAGTCTTAGACATCAACCTCTTAATTGCTGCTTTTACATTATAATATTCCCTGAACCACTGGATCAACGCCATTTCAATTTTTTCTCTCACAAGAGTTCTGTTAGTCCTGTTTCATCTTGCACGATTTAACGCAAAAGGTGTTTATATTTAATATGCCAATAGGTGAAAAGCCTTATAACTGTTCGTCCTGAAACCGAAACCCCTGTCAGTGCTGTTTCAATAAGGAGAATGCCAAGGTATATTCTTGCTGTCATTCTGTTTTTGTTCAAGAATTCATGTTTATCTATCTGCAGTATTGTGTAAATGATACTTTAGTTATAACTAAATATTACAGGGTACCAGCAGACATGCCTCTATATGATATTCTCAATGAATTTCAGAAGGGAAGCAGTCACATGGCTGCTGTTGTGAAAACAAAGGGAAAAGAAAAGCCAATTCCATGTGGTAATGAAGCAAAGCGGTCTGATGAAATAGAGAAATCAGACATTCAATCTGACATGATACATAATTCGACTCAAACTATACATGTTGACCTTGAGAAGGGTGTGAATGGCAAGGAAGACTTGCACAGCAAAGTAAATCCACAAGAGAAGCAACCTGGTTTGCAGCATTATGAAGATTCAAACATTATAGAGGGAGGACTTTCATCTCACGGGGAATATGGGGAGGTCATTGGTATCATCACCCTTGAAGATGTTTTCGAAGAACTCTTGCAAGTAAGCGGTATTCCACACCTTATATGAGCTTCTCCATCTCAATAAAGTTCATTACGTTTTAGATACAACAAAAAATTTCAAAATAAAATCTGAAATAGTAAACTTGATAACTAGAGGTTATATAGGTTAGGCTTTCTAATTAATTGTCAGTCGTAATAGTATCTTTCATTAATTTCTTTTTTCATCATTTTTGAAGCTGGGTATGAAATATATGATAAACTACTTGAAGCACAAGTATCTCATTGAGAGCATGTAAATCTTGATGCTCTTTACTTTAAATTATTGCAGGAAGAAATTGTGGATGAAACAGATGAGTACGTTGATGTTCATAAGAGGTAAATAATAGTTATAGACCACCTCCTTGATTTTGGACCTTATTATGTGCAATCACAATGTTAATTTCAAATACCTTCAGCCTAGCATCTTTAAGTTTGTCAATTTTTAATTAAGAGATTGTGGGTAAGGATAAATAAATTGTTTTCCTATTTAACCAAGCATATCACTATAAAATATATAACTAAAATATGGAAATAAAAGATCTCATTTGGAAATTATAAGCACATCCAAGATCCCTCAATGAAAATTGTTTTAGGGTGGATGGACCTGTTACCTCTTGAGTTGCACTCAGTTGGACTTTCAGAGAGCCGCCAGTGTAGCACAAATACTTGTGCTTTTCAGAGTTGAGAAGTTCCAAATCAGGGCTTTCAGGGCCTCCCTTTTAATTTTGTAATACATGACCATGCCCCACGGGGTTTGTAATAAAGTGTGCTAGCATGGTGTTTTTTGCGTGACTCGGTTGATAAAAAATCAAGCTTATGAAGCCATTCAACCATTCAGCAAAACACTTAGATTTCAGACTTAAGTAGTCACAGTTAAATAACAATTTACAGGCACTTAAACAGTGAATCAACAAGCTGAAACACACATGCTGAGATATATAAGCAGCGGAAAACAAATATAGCAGCAGACTATAAATTGTATGTTTTGACCATCGAGATGCACACCAGTAGCAGAAATCTTTTGAAAGTTGTTTCCTCACTACAAGTGGGAAAGGTGTGGCCTTGGGGGCAAGCAATGAACTAGGTACTGTCACCTGAATCCCAGCTCCTCCGTTTAGGTTAACTCCTAACGAAGCCAAGGGGGGTTGTCCCTAACAAAGAGTTTGTTTAAGGCTCTTGTGTGTTTTTTAAGTGTTTTTGAGATGAGGTGATGCAGATGGGTGTTGTTTTAGGAGTTTTGTTGATGATCACAGATTTATAATATCAATTTATATAAATCGGAAATAACAATTGCAAGATACTTGAGATGCACAACCACTTGATAATTTAAGTACAATACACTCACAATATAGATACGAAAATTAAAAGACAAGTGCTTCCAGACAGATATTAAGCAAATAAAAATGATGTCAAGGACTAGTGCCTTATGGAGTCAAATGTCTTGAGTGCTTGGGTTGCTTGATACAAGAGTTCAGATGTGAGTGAGATCGTTTTGCAATTGTTCTTGGTAAATTTTATTGTAAATTTTATAATGATCTTGATTATTAAGGTTAGGGAATTTCCAACCGATACTCAAGGTACTGGAAATCTAACCAGAAATACATTCAGTGGATCCGTTTGAAAACATGACGGACCACGCGGTACTCTAGGCTAGGTGTTCAAGGAACTTAACTAGCAAACTAGAGTCAGACCATGGCTACGCGACGCCCCCACTTGGAATTTGCCCACATACCTAAGTATTTATCGAATAACGACGGTTCGTTGGTTATGGGAATAAATATTTTATTATGGTTTGAATTTGACCGATTAGGCAACCAATACCGTTTCTAAGTATTTCAACTTTTTTAGGGTTGGGCAGAGCATACGTGGTATGGAGAAACGAATAAATTCAAATTTTAAAGGGGGTGTGAGTTGTGAATGATTTTATTAAAACACAAGAAAGCTCTCCGACAGAGAGTGCTCTTGATCCACCTTATGGTGAGATTCAAGAGTCTTAGGATGCACGAAATTAAAGTACTAAAAGTAAAGTCTAATCTACCCAAGAATCTCTTTCAGGTCAAAGACCGTACTCGGGAGAGCAAGGGGGTTAGTCAAATCAAAGCAAAAACAACTCTCCGATAGAGAGCACTCTTGATCCACTGTTAAGTGAGATTCAAGAGATTTCTAATATTTTTTATAGTTTATCAATGAAAAAAGACAAGTATTGAAACAAGAATACATTATCAAAATGGCTAAAGCAAGCTTTGACTAATCTAGCAATATATCAAAATGGAAACTATTCTAACTTATTCTAGCAGTTTATTGTGCAGGTATAAAGCAAATAAAGATGAGACAATCAGATAGTATGCGATACAGGCTTCCCCCAAATGGGGGGAGTGGGGTTGTGGGAGCCATTATCCAACTTGTTTTTTATTCAATTTTTACAATCTTTTTTGGATTTTGGAGTTTGTCAAAGTAATGGTTTTCTTTGCTTGGTTTGGTTCACTTAGCCTTTGGGCTCTTTTCTTGCTTGTTCGTCTTCTTGTTAACCTGTAGATAAGAGCTCTTAACAGCAGCTAATTAGAGTGTTAGGAAAACCAACTTTGACTTATGATTTGAAAAAGGTGAAAGTGAATGAGATGAGAAATGCCAAATATAATGAATAAATGACCCAAAACAGAAAAATAATGTCAAAAATCAGACCTTGAAAATGTTAGAAAATGCTCACTTTTTAGGGTGAAAAAGGCACGTTTTTCAAGGAAAAACTTGAAATTTTTTTTGAATATTTTAGGCTAATTTCCAGAATTTAAAAATAGCAGAAAATTGACAAAAATCAGCAAAAAACCAGCATGCTGAAAAATGCTAGAAAATGCACGTTTTTCGAGAAAAAAGTGAAAATTTGAAAAATAAATTTTTGGAAATTTTTTTCACAATTTTTTACTATTTTATATTAATTTCTAGAATTGAAAAATAGTGTAAAACTCAGAAAAATCAGCAAGCAAAAAAGTGGGGAAAATGCACGTTTTTCAAGAAAAACTTGTGCACGTTTTTCAAGGCAAAAAGTGACTTTTTTGGGACTGTCTTAGAAATTTCCAGAATGCTGGAAATACACAGAAAACAGTGGGCAGCAAAGTGGCACGCAAAACGAGGCAAAAAATGGGCACGAATCCCAATGTACCTTTTCAAAGCAAAAATTTTGAAGGGTTTGGGGCACTTTTTTAGATGTATTTTGGCACTCTAATGATGGAAAAGATTGAAATCAAACTAACAAAAAGATCTAAAACTCAAAACAAGAAAAAATTAGATCTAGAAAAATAGAAAACTTCTTTAAGAGCAAGTGATGGATCTACAAGTTGGGAGTGAAAAAGAGATCTTAGATCTATAAATTTAAGAGTTTGTAAAAGGAGATCTAGACCCAAAAATAGATCAAAGTGTGAAGCTTTGGTCTACTTAGCCAAATAGATTGCAAGATTTAGAAATATGAACTTTAAAAAACAAATGCACTATTTGAAAAGCGAATCAAAGAGATAAAAACCTTAGATTCGTAGATCCGCTTTGTGGTAACCAAGGAAAGTTTGATTTAGCTTTTGATGGTGGAAATGAGAAGAAACCAAGCACTTTTTTCGATTGTTGGATGAAGAAGAGATCAAGTGGAAGCCATTGAGCATTCAAGGATAAGGATGCGTTGGAGGTCTTGAAGAAGGGGGAGATGCAAACTAGCTCATCCCTTACTCCAAGATGTACCTGAAACTTGTTAAAAACACACTTAAACAGAAAAGTTGGATCTTAGTATGTTAGTATAAAAATAAATCCAAAGAGCATGTATTGAGTCCAACTAAAGCATGCTACTTCAAAAATGTTTAAATACCCAACATAGACAAATAAATTGATCTACAAATATTTGCCCTATGTGCTTGAGATAACAAACCTTCTAAGCTAAATCCAAACTTCAAATAGATAAGTATGCATGAAATTTGAAAAATATTACCTCAACAAGACACCATGAACCATGCATGCACCAAGTTGACCTCCAAAGTCTCAATCTTATTCAATGTTGCACAAAAGGCAAAAATATTACACAGTAAATGGCCAAAGTTTTTTTGCACAAATAATCCACACCTAAGAGAGCCCAAAGGGCCTCTCTTTATACAAAAACTACAAGCTAAAACCCTAAAACGAATTGACATAGAAGAGAGCCAATGCAATTCGCATGAGCCAATAGAATGAGAGCACATGAGCTTGTGATTGGAGTTAACTAGCTCTTGGAAGGTGAGCCTAGGATGAGGTGGCCTCCACCTAGGAAAGGCATCCACCCTAGCTCATAGTTCTTATCACCCAACCAACAGAGGAGTGCCACCTTAACAAAGTCGTGAGCTTGCATGAGGAGGGCGAAAATCCTAAGGAGAATCATCTATAGTGCTCCAAGCTTTGACTGAATGAGGTGGGCGATGATTGGAATCATCATGAATGCTCTTTGCCATGTCATTTTGACTTTTATTTTATTCCATATTGCTTTTTTTGGAGCAAATTGGATTATCTCCAATTTAATATTTTAATTAATATTTCTCATTTTTTTTATTTTTTGAGAAAATATTAATTATGAGGCCAAATAAATGTCTAAAATTTAGGATAAGTGGGTTTGGGGTTTAAATGAGATTTTTGGCTTAGGAATTGAGCCTCCAATATTTTAAATCCATCCCCAAACCACTTAATTATTACAAATTGAATTTTTCCAATTAAATATTTGGAATAATAATAATAAAATAATAAAAAATAAAACTTGTCCAACGTGTCTAGTAAAATTTTTTCGGACATTGTTTTAAATGGACAAGGGACCTAGGAAATGACCAACTAATATATACATGGTGTCTAGTAGGTTCATATACATCAGTTGGACTCTAATAACCTCCTAAGGCTCAAACTTTCAAAATCGAGCTTTCCAGCTTTGGAGGAAGCGGGAGAAAACCTTGTCGATTATTACTCGGCTATAGGCAAAGCATAATTGACAAGGGAAAAAGACTCCCTGGAATGCCTTAGTTGATAGTCAAGTCATGGGGAACCGAGCCACTCAAAAACCCTACTAGTACACTTATTACAAACCCCGTGGGGCCATGGTCATTTCAGCAGAAAAATAAAACTGGCTAGCCAAAATTGGCTAATTATTGCAAACTGAACCCCTGATACTCTGGAAGTGAACACTGACCATGTTCAAACACTGGTGGCTCAATGGAGGTTAAACTATTGTACAATATAGTTGGCAATAGTATGCAAAGAGAAGTTTGGTCAAACTAGACCCTGGAAAAACCCACTTGGGGAAAACCAGTCCAAGAGCAAATTTTATTTAGCATTTTTCAGGCATAAAAACAGAGTTACAACAGCAATAAAATCAGCATTTCATCATTGCACTAGCACCTGGAAATATGTGCAGCACCTCGAAATCTGTGCCCAGAGTACCTCGAAATTCGAGCCACTGTTCGGACTATACGGATGTATGCACTGTACGAACTGTGCAGATTGTACATATTTCTCCTTGCCTCGAAATTCGTGTAGTTTTTTTTCTTGAACTATGTGCCAACCCTCGAAATCTGTGTCCAACAATTTCTAGAAAATCGTGCCAGCTGAGTAGTATGGCCCAGCAAATAAGTGCAGTAGAGTTGCCTTGGATTCGAGCCACCTTTTATTTGGGATGAATTCCTCTCCTACGGAATAGAGCCACCCAAAAGAAAACTTGCTTTCTCTCAAAAACTCACAAATGCCAAAATGCTCACTCTTGGAAAAATTGTGTCTTGCACATTACCCTAGGCTTGCTCTTATAACTTGAAAGTGACTTTTCACCTTCCCAATCCCTAAATCCAACGGTAAAGATCTAATCTTGTCTTGACAAGATCAAGGGATGAAATTCATTCCCTCCAAAATAATTCACTTACAATTTTTTAATAAAGTAATTCCACTTTATGAAATATGTGCACTTTTACTTCATAAAGTCACTTTATAAAAAAACACATTATTACAGACTAGGAACATTACTTAAAAGTCACTTTATAAAAAGAGCCACTTTATTACAACTTAGCAAAAGTCAAGTGCCTAGGTAATGTAAATGCAACGTCACTTCCGCATACAAGACAAAACTATGCGGAGTGCCTCCCGAGCTAAAAAGCTAACATCGGTTCCCTTGGACTTGACAACCAAAGAAGTTATTCCAATGAGTTTTTTCCCTTGTCAATTATGCTTTGCCTTTAGTTGAGTATAATTGATGAGTTTTTCTCCTACACCTCCAAAGTTGGAATGCCCAAATTGGTGGTTAGACCTTGGGGGATTATTAGAGTCCATTTTCTAACATATATAAACATGCTAGACACTAATATAGAGTCATATGGTCATTGTACTAGATCCCTATGTGGTTATCTTCAACTTCTAAATTTTTTTATTTTCACGGCCGTGGACCATTTTTTTTGGTTTTATTAAAAAATTATTTTTTTCAATTAATTAAACCATTTTTCCTATGGTTTAATTGAAAAAATTCAAAATGTAATAATTAAGTGGTTTGTGGGTGGATTTTGATAAATGGATGCTCGTTTTCTAAGCCAGAGCACCCATTTAACCCATAAACTCACTTTTCTTAAGTTTGAGTAAGTATTTATCTCAAAAAATGATATTTACTCAAAAAACTAAAAAAAAACAGAATAAATGTCAAAGAAGACATATTTATTAAAAAAAAGAGACAAGTTCCTAAATCAGTGGAAAGTGTCCGGAATTGAACTGGGCTTCAACTAAAGCCATTGTACAGTCAACTGGTGATCAACTGAGCTCCGAATTAGACAGATCCAATCAAGCCAACCACGTTCCAGTTAATTCTCCATCAAGGAATTTTCCCTCTCTGCATGGGGCGACTTTGTGAGGTGGAGGCTTGTGATTGGAGGTGATTTCTACGAGGTTAGGGCTACCAACCATCTCCACATGTGGCGCAATCCTCTCCCATCAACTTTCAATCAAGGATCAGTCAGCATCTAGTTAGGTTCTGTTAACTCCATCAATCAAGCCATGCATCCTCCTTGGGAATTGTGCCCTACTCTTCATGTATTCATCTATTTAAAAGAGAGCTTTGCTCCACTGTTAAGGATCTGAAGGTGGAACCTCTACTCCTCTATTGTGTAATATTTTTAAGTATTGAGTAATAAAAGAAGGCTTTGGAGGCTAGTCTTGATGTGTTTTGTGGAGGCTTGATGTACCAAGCTCTGTAAATGAGGTAATTTGTATTGATTTCATATGTTTTGTTTATTGTTGAGATATATCCGTCTTTGAAGAGAAACTAGTTGCATGAAGAATATCAGGTAATACTTTATAAGATTATTTGTTATTGTTGAATGGTAGCAGGATTAATAGGGATATATAGATTCTTGTTTGAACTTATATCTTTTGGTTATTTTTTTTACTTGCATACACAGATATTGCTAATCTCCTTGTACAAGTGTTGTGAGATCTTTTGCAGGTGATCTACATTGGAGGAAGTAACAAGCATGTTAGCTTTCCCATCTTCCAGAACTTTTGAACAAGAGCTCCATCTCTCCAGTCCATCAAGGGAACAACTCCATTTCCCAAACTTAGTGCTCAAACCCCCACGGGTTTCAACTTCCAGATCCAAAAAATCTTCATCTAATTCTGTTACTCTCCTTTTCACATTTAGATCTTGCACTAAAAAGCTTATTTTACAAGTAGATCTAAATTAAATTGCAATCTAATAATTAGAATTCATTTGATAATCTAGATCTAGGTTATTTCTCTATTTTTGCAAGTTTTGAAGTAGATCCAAAGCAAGATAGAGCATTTTATATTCCAAAGTTTTTTTTATCAAGCAAATTAAGTCCCTAGACATTTACTTGCCATCTCTTAAAGAGGCAAGTAAAGATCCAAAGAAGGCAAGCTTTCTAGCTTGCCTTACTTAGTTATTTGCTTCATTTGTTTTAGCTAGTTTTTCATAGAAAATTTTGGGCATATTTTGCAAGGGTGGCCAAATCACTTTCTGAGTGTTTTTGGCCATTTTATGACAAAAATAGCTCGCTGGAATGTTTTGCATGTTTAGCAGATTTGCAATTTAAAATTAATAAAAATTTGATTTAGAAGTGTTATCACACAATCTCTAGTTGCTATAGAGGGATATCCCAATAGGGACGGTAGAGGATGAGCAACCAGGAAGGTGTAACCAACAGCAGCCAGGTCCTCTGTCCAAGGGACAAAAGTCACACTGGACAAGGCTGCAGTCACTTTAGACGAGGCACTTGGCCTAGTCAAGGGGGAGACCTACTCAACCGATTAAGGTTGAGACTCGACAATCAGACACCCAAACCCAAAAGATAAACAAAGCGAGAGACAGAATGGATGACTAAGCATGAGAATTTATCCAGCCTAGTGGAATCGAGATTCTGGATGGGAGGATGTACTAGATGAAACAAATTCAGATCTGATTACACATATAATTGATGAATTCTATGAAAGATTAGAAGGCTGGAAATTAAATCAGCAAACATAAAATTACTAGAAGAATGGTTAGGGACCCTGCCGATGGGGAAATGAAGCTCGTGATGATTTATCAATACATGGTAGAGATGGATAAGCAATTTAAACACATATTCCAGCAATTATAACTTGATTAAATGACTGATTTAAGACAAAAAACAAACCAGCAAGCAATGAAATTAACAGCCCTGGGGGAATGAGTTAATTTGTAAAAAAATGGACCTAGGGCAGTAAAAAAAAGACGTTTATAAGCATTTCCAGCTGCTGATACTTGGTACTCTAACGTAAAAAGACATCATGGAGCAGATTAAAGAGTACCCATAACCCCAAAATGCACCCAACAGGCTGAAAGAGAAAAACGCCCTAGTGGGGCGTTTTTGGCAAAGTGACCAGTGCCTAAAAAGTAGGTAAATGGAGTCCAAATCAAATGAAATTCGGGATATAGGCTTTTAAGCATAAATCATTTGTGGGTTTTCAAAATAAACTAATTCCAACGGTGGATTTTGTAGATTTTATTTTTTAGAGATTTTATATGGGTTTTCTCTCTTAAACAAGATTCAAAAATTGAAATGCAAGAGAAGAAGAAGTAACACCTACTTGGAACTAGCTAATAATTCTGATTTTGAAGAGGTTTGTACGTCCCGAAGATCAAATAGCAACATTTGAAGATGTCCCAGTTGAAATCGATTTGCTCTCTCCCCACCAACTCGTCCTCTTTGCCTGCAAACACCGATGGACAAGAAAATCAAATTAGTGTTGACAAACAAGTAAATCTACAGCAATACAAATAAGAATGAGGAAAAATGTTTGGCTGGAATGGCAAAAAACACTTCCCTTGTGATACCGATCCGGAGAGTGGAGCAACAGTGGCAGCCAAATGGTGCGCCCTCCTCCAAGACTTTGCTTGCTGCAAACAATGGTGAGAAATATAGTGCTAGAAACAAACACCAACTACAACTAGTGCATCAAGATAGTATGGCAATCTACAACATCAAGAAGCTATCACACAAGAGCCAAGTAGAGCAGCAACGTTTCTCTTCTATTCCAACTTTAAAAAACGCCAAGAGAGCTTCAATGGAGGTGAGTCCATTCTCTTATAGAGATGGCTCCCTCTCAAGCTAGGTTTCCCCCCAAAATGGAGGGTTGAGATCATCTCCCCATCCACAAAATCGAATGGTGGAGATGCATCCCAAGTGGGGGGTGCGAATTGCCCCAAGAGAGCGCACTAGTGGATAGAGAGGGGCCCATGTGGGCCATACATCAATACAAGGTGGAGTTGGGGGGTGCCTAGGGGATGTTTTATCCCCCCAACCACATACAAGAAGGGTCCCACCATCAACATCAAGCAAATCGAATTCCCCACTAGGGAGAAAAACGCCACTATGGGCCAAAATCAACCTCCATGGTGAGCTGGGCAAATGAGGGCCCCACAACCATCAAATACAATGTCAAAACATACCAAAATTACCTTATGAATTACCTTTACCATTGCCAGCCATTGATTTTGCCATTTACCTATAGTTGCCTTAGTCAAAATTCTGATTTCCATGTATTTTCTGCTGGTTTATATGGCTGAAGATGAAAATTGGGCTTTTGACCCACTTTTATTGCCCAGATTGCCGAATCGTCTGCTGCAATGTGATCGTGGACCCCAAAAGTAGTAGGGGATGACCACTCGAACGATCCCGATCCATCACTTTGGCAATATTTGCCCCAAATCCATGATTTTTAATTAAAACAGGTCAAAGTTGACCAATAATAATTAAAAATCTCTCAACTGGTTCAATGTTTTGCAATTCCGTCAGTTGCATGCTCATATGGAACCCCTGTAGATAATAAATGATCGAAATCAAAATTCCGATCGCAACATTTTTTCGGGCCCATTTTTTGCTTAGTCAACCCAGTTTGACCAAGTCAAATTTGGTCAACTATAGTGCTAGCTGAAACCTGTATGCAAGCATGAAGTGACAAGGCTCAATTAAACAAGTTAGTACATTACTAAGCAATAAATGATAACATGGTGATCAAAAATTCATTAAATCTCGAAATAGTACAAGGCCCTGGTGAACTAGGCCCACCACCTCCAAAAGACTAGGATGCTATACACCTCCATAGAATTGACCACCTTGTTGACTCTAGGTGATGTGGACAACAAGGCAAAAGATATGGGAGGACGAGGATAAAGATCATGTGACCATTAGACATCTCGGGAAAGCGGGGGTCCACTGAGGTAAGTATGCCATGACAAAACACGGGGAAGGGTGGTGCCTCACAAATGGGTATAGTGCAGGGAAACCACCACTAGTCATCTAACAAGTATCCCACAACTCACATCCGTATCCGAAGACTCCGTGAGGTTCTTTTCTAGAGCCGCCAAACTGGGTGTCCGGCAAACTATTTCTTGAGACTCTAGGGGGCAATCTTGAGCTTGTCCCTTGCTCCTTCTCACCTCCTTGTCCCGCAGGACTAGGTGAGAAATAATCACTACAAATGCTGACATGTATAGCTGACCAGAATCCATGTGTGTTCATAAACACATTGCATGGATTTTACATTGAGTTTCATACGTAGCCCTTTTTTGGCTAGATTTTACATTTACAACATAGAGGCCTTTTTAGCCTGATTTACATTTCATTTCTTCATGGCCCTCTTGGGCTACATACATATCTCAAAAGATATAAACATGGCGCTCATACTGCAAAGGTAATGGGGGTGGGTAATACAAGCTTTGACGACAAGTGGGGAGCACCCGGTGAGGCTACACAATCCTAACTGCATTGCAACATCGGGGGCAACCGACAGGAGCAAATCCCAGGTCTAACCGTGTATCTCACACACTAAAGAGCCAAGGCACAATAAACAAGGAGTCATGGCAGACTCAGAGATCAGTGGGGAAAGGGGGTCCTCGTGATCACAAATCAGAATCCAAGTCGGGGATGAAGTGTCATGGATGAGTCGGATGGGTGGAGAAGGTGATAATGGTGCTAAAGTCAGCTATCGAGAGGCTAAGTGATCAAGTCTAAGCCAAGTATACAGGACATGACTCAGCATGCATATACACAAGTCTTAACCGAAGGGGTGGATTGACATCACCAAAGGCCCAAACACATCACATCATAAACAGATCACCAAATGTATCATCTCATGCAAAGTTAGTGTACTAGGAAGTATAAAAGAGTCTAATCTACAACATGAGCAATAATCAATATATGCAATACCTACTGCACCATATACCTGCTGCTACTGAACCTGTATCTGAACTGGATCTCTGCTGAATCCGGGCACATAATAAACCAACACTGTGCTGTGGTAACCTCGATCAAAATAAGACTAGGCAATTGTCTCAAATGGGCTTGTGTCAAAGTTTGGCAAGGAAAGGTAACCCTGTGGTAGATGGTAAGTTCAACTGTCTGTCCCCTCTGATATGTCTGCTAGGGGCAATCTGAACAAAACTGCCTCGTCTGAGGTGGCTGATCTCATGATCTGGAAAAAAGTACTGTGCAGTCCTCGGTCGCACAGTCTGCAATATGGAAGCTGCTGCCGACATATAATGTGATAACAAGAAGCTTCCGAGATCTTAAGTTACCGGAAACGCCATGCTAAACCCCCTGTAACGCCGTTCCCCGAATCTGAAACAGAAACGGATTCGAAACGGCGTTGATACGTTTCAAGCGTGGCAGGGTACGGATCCGTTGACTAAGATACAAATCAACGTGTTGTCCGCCAATATGCACACCAGCAGCGGAAATCTTTCGAAAGCTGTCTCTTCACTACAAGTGAGAGAGGTGTGGCCTTGGGGGCAAGCAATGAGCCAGGTACTGTCACCTGAATCCCAGCTCCTCCGTTTAGGCAAAAATCCTAACGAAGCCAAGGGGGGTAGTCCCTAAAAAAGAGTTGTCTAAGGCTCTTTGTATTTAAGTGTTTTTTTTGTGTAGTGATGCGGATGGGTGTTTTTTAGGAGTTTTTTGTGAAATGAGAGACAATATAAAGCTTGAAAATAAAACACACGATAAGATGCAATCCACGTTGCGAAACAGTATATAAAGACTTGAGATAATTAAGAAAGCATCCACAGATAAAAATTAAATGACAAAAGGACCAGTGCCTTATCCAATGGGTAACGGAGTCAAAATAATAAATGTAGTGCTGGGGGATGTTGAAAAGTAAGTCTTGATAGTAGCTGTTCGTGAGATCGTTGTGCAAATTATCTTGGTAAATTTCAAAGTTTTAGTTGTCTTGATTATTAGGGCTAAGACCAAAAGGTATCAAAAGAGGGTAGAACCCTACCCAAGAAAGATACTGGCAACCCTAAGTGACCTGTCGGAAGCACCCAGATTCGATAAGGATTGGTGTCCAATGTTTAAACCGCCCCTGAGTCTGACAGTGATTTCCCGGCGTCACCTCTCGTGGGAAGAACAGTATTTTGCCTTGGTTGAGGTTTTGGGTAAAAATTTTAATTAAGTTTATCGATCGTAATTATCAAGTCTTCCACCTTTCTGAGTACTAGCCCAACCGTTTCCGGTTGGCAGAGCATACGGGTGTAGGACAAACCAAGATAAATTAATTAGGGGTGTGTGAGTGGAAAATTTTATTATTAAAAGAACCTTGTTCAACTCTCCGACAGAGAGCGCTCTTGACTCGGTCTTATGACCACAGTTCAAGAAACTTGCTAAAATTAAAATGCCTAATGCAGGGATGATGCAAAGACTAAAATGCCCTCCGATAGAGGGTGCTCTTGACTTGGATTTGGCCAAGTTCAAGAGACTTTGGTTTATTTTAAGAAAACAAATAAAAGCTACAGCAGTATATTTTCACTTGAAACAAATTTAAACCACAGTGTTGATCAGCAAGATAAAAACTACTACTAGCAAATAAAACTTGCAAGATAAACAAATCTAGTGTTCTACCATACAAGTTCTAATCTACCAGGTGGGGTTGATCTCCGAACAAGATCGACCACTAGAAGCCACCAATCCTGGAAACCTTCCAGCTAGCTGGATGTCCACAAGAAGTTGATGGGGGAGCGAGAAGCTACCACAAAACTATGTGGCCTTTGGGATACGATCCCAAAGTTAGCTATTCTCTGGTCAAGGATTGGAAGAGAAACAGGGTAATGATAAAAATTGAACTAAACTACCCAAGAATCTCTTTCAGGTTCAAGACCCTACTCGGGAAAGCATGGGGGTAAGTAGAAATAAAAGATAAACAAACAAGATACTTTAGCGAAATGGAAACTAATCTAAGAGCATGAGAATGTAAATCTAAGCTAAAACCAACCACAAGACCCAACACCCTTCCCCAAATGGGGAAGAAGACCCAAACAGTGGAGGCCTCTCCACTTGAAACTTTTTATTAAGCAGTTACAAATGCCTTGGGTTTAAAACCTTGCAAGGTCTTTCGAGAATGGAAATACTTGAAAAATATTGAAGAAGAAGCAAGTTTTACTTGCTATTACAAAAGGATAAGTATCTCAAAGCTAAGTCATCCTCATGGATCCTTCACTTTGTTTTGAGTTGCTTCTTCGTTTCAAGATCTTTCTCAAATATATCTCTTCCTCAAATGATCTACACAAGTCCCAAAAATCTAAGCAAGGCACCCGTTAACTGTTAGCAAAATACAAAGCCAAAACCTGCAACTATTTAAGTCTAAATTTGGAATTTTAACTCTAAAATGTGGAATACATAAAAATTTATCATAAAATGTTAACTATGGTGAAACGGACCAGCGAACAAAAGTTGCTCTAAATATGCTAGAAATGAGATCTAAGACTTAAAATTTTGAAATATTTTTATGCAAAATATTCTATCTTTCGAAATGAAACTATAAAACTAGGAAAGATGACTCAAAATGCAAGCCTAAGCTCAATAAAATGGGATCCACAATGAGATTTAAACTTACAAAATGAAATGCAAGTAAGACTAACTATGTAAATGTAAGTATGATGATCTAACAAATGCCTAAAGACTAACACTAAAATATAACAAGCTTATGCAAAAAGACAAATGCTAACGTTTTTAACAATTTTTGTGTTTATGGTGGATTTTAGGGCACTTTGGAAGATGGACGAGAAGGGGGAGAAAAGGCAAATCTAAAGGCAAAGATGGAGAGGCAAAGGGAGGGCTAAGTAGGGCAAAACGAAAGCAAAAAGGGAGGAATAAGAGGGTGGACGAGAGGAGCTAAAGGAGTTTGGATGAAACTAGGGCAAAAGAGGATGAAAAAGCAAGACAAGGGCAAAGGGCTACAAGTATAACACTTGAGGTAATAGAACACCGCCTTGGAAATCCTCCGGTTAACCGGTGATACGCCGACAGCGAGTGTTGAAGAGAGCACAAGGGAGCAAATCCCAAGTTATTCCCCAAGGTTGAAGGAACTTCAATCTTATGGATTTCTAAACTATGGCTTGAAGACAAGGCAATCTTGGATCAAGGCTAGAGGGGCTAGAAGTGGCTTAGCATGCAAATAAAAAGCTTCAAAGAGCAAATGAGAAGGCTTGAAGAAGGGAAGCCTAATTGTAACCAATGAATAATATTTGAATATGAGAGATGGATCTTTGAAATCAAACCCTTTATGCCACCATCTTGGTGTTGTGAGATCGACTTTAGGAGATCCTGCAATGTATGAATGTTAAATGGAAAAAATGTTCTTTGAAGAGATGGAGGAGACAACCTAGTTCCAACTCCTCTTCATAAACTTTTTAGATCTGCAAAATGTATCACTTACAAACAAGATTGATCAAATATAGTATGCCAAGTTGAATGGGACAAGAAGAGTGTTAGTATTTCCGACTACAATCCACTACTTCCCAATCACAAACAACCCAACATCAATGGACAAATTGAACCCAAATGCCCACCCTATGGACTTGGAAAAGTCTTCTAAGCTTAAATAATTTGATCAAAACTTGGAACATGTAAGTAAAAAACATCTTGATTAGATTGAAGCACTTTCCATGAACAAGATCAACACACCATATGGACCTCCAAAGCCACTTTATTTCAAATAGCAAATGCTATAACACATATACAATTTTGGCAGAGTAAGTTTGCCTCAAATTCTCCATGCAAAGAAAGCCCAAATGGCTTTTCTTAAATAGCAAAATACTAGCCTAAAACCCTAATTCGAATTTGGCATGAAGAGAGCCAAAAACTCCATCTTAATCCAATCAAAACCATGTCAACACCAACCAAATCGAGCTTGGAGTCTTAACTCAACATTAAGCTTGAGCTTGGAGCCCATAATTTGAGGAAGGAGCCCCACATGCATTGATTTCAAAATCCAACAACCCATTAATTAATTGTCAAATCACAAAAACGAATTTGCATGAAGGTGGGTGAATTTCTCAACTGTAGATCACTCCCAGTGCTCCGAAACTGATCTGAATAAGGTGGGTGAAGATTCCAATCATCATAAATGCTTTTTGCCATGTCATTTTGACTTTTACTTTATTCAATTTGGCCTTTTTTGGAGAGATTTAAATTATCTCCAATTTATTATTTTTTGAATATTTTAATTAATATTTCTCATTTTTTGATTTTTTGAGAAAATATTAATTATGAGGCCAAATAATTGTCTGAAACTTAGGGTTAGCTGGTCCGGGGATCATGAATGATTTTTGGCTTACGTCTGGAGCCTTCAATCACTGAAATCGGATCCCGGATGACTGACATATTACAGACTCAAATTTCTCTATTTAAACTATAGAGAAATTTAATTAAAATTTAAATAATTAAAAAAAAATAAAAAACCCCAATTCCGACGCGTCCGGTAAAATTTTTTCTGGGGGTCCTAGAGACCTAGGACATGACCAAAACCTATTCTAATAGTGTCTAGTAGGTTTATACATTATAGTTGGACCCTAATAACCCCCCATGGCCAAATTTCCAAAATCGGGCATTCCAGCTTTGGAGGAAGCGGGAGAAAAACCAAGAGATTATATTTCGCCTGAAGCAAATTATAATCTGACGGTGAAAAAACTCCCTGGAATACCTTAGTTGTTTAATCCAGTCATGGGGAACCGAGCCACTCAGACCCTACTAGCACACTTTGATACAAACCCCCATGGGGCCATGGTCATGTCGACTCAAAAACAAAAACTGGCTAGCCAAAACTGGCTAGACCCAAATATAATGAAACCCAGATACTCTGGAAGTGAACACTGATGTGTTCCAACACTGGCGGCTCAATAAGGTTTCAACTATTGTACAAATCAGTTGATAACACAACGAAAACAGAAATGGATCAGGGAATTTTGGAACCGAAACAGACAAGTTCTCATGGATCTTCTCCCACCATGACGGGCAATTGTATTCTTTTTCTAACCGACAAACTGTATGTGATTGTATCTTATCCCACTGTGATATTCCTTTCCCCGACGGTATTACAGGAAAGTTGTATTCTTCTGTTGATCGGCAAACTGTATTCCTTTGCTCGACAGTCGCATTCCTTCATGAATTCCATTCCTTTGCTCAACGGTCGTATTCCTTCGTGAATTCAATTTGCTTCACGGTCATATTCCTTCACGAGTTCCTTCACTGTCATATTCCTTCACGGTCATAAACTTTATTTATAATATTATTATTTATAAACTTTATATTATATTCCTTTACGGTCATAGAGTAAATTTTATTTATAATTTATAAACTTTATATTATATAATATTATTATTTTAAAACTTTATATTATATGACATAATTTATTAAATGTTATTAGTTATTAAATGATATTTTATTAATGGATTATGACAAACTTTATTAAATGATATTTAAATTTTATTCGATAGAGTAAATTTTATTTATAATTTATAAACTTTATATTATATAATATTATTATTTATAAACTTTATATTATATGACATAATTTATTAAATGTTATTAGTTATTAAATGATATTTTATTAATGATATATGACAAACTTTATTAAATGATATTTTAGTTAATGATATTATTTTATTAACTAATATCATAATTTATTAATGATATATTATATGAGAAACTTTATTATGATATTTATTAAATGTTATTAGTTTTATACATAAATATTAAATTTTGATATTATATATATATTGATAGCCAAAATCTAGCTAAAATAATAAATTGTTGGAATTGCCACTCCTAGATATAAACAGGTCGCTTCTAGATTATATATATATATATGTCGTTTTCCTGCCGTATCGTATCCAGATTTTTTGAAAATTTGCTGTATCCGTGTCCCCTCCGGTATCCGTATCCGTTTCAGTGCAACTTAGTCGAGATCATCCGGAAAGTTGTCTTTGCATACTAGTTCATTTATAAAATTTTCAGGCAATTTGTAGTATTTCAAAAAGCACTCTTAAAGTGTTTTTGGCTATCTTTTTGATAAACTAAGCTCGCTGGTCTGTTTTGCATGCTTAGCAGGTTTGAAAAATAAAAGTCTAAAAAATTGGGATTTGGAGCTTCCAGGACCATTTGGAGAACCCCCTTCAAGCACCTTCACTTTCTAGCTTTATTGTAAACTGTCTTGTTCCCTAATGAGAAAGGGCAAGTAGTAGTTCTTCAAATATCCTAATTGTAATAAAAAAATAAAAGGAGTTCAACACGTTATTCCAGCGCCTGCCCCCATCCCCCCTGGAAGGATTCGCGTTTTTTGACTTTTTTAATTTTTTGTTTAGATTAGTTTCTTTTAAGTTCATAGTAATTAAACAACAACACTAAAGCACACAAACGTCCTCAAAGGACCTTTTTTCAATTGATTTATCTTTTATATGCTTATGTGTTTCAACAATACAATTGTTCCTAAAAATTTACTTAAAATTTTCCCCTTGCTCTCTCGAAGTACTGCACCATTCTGTGGTGTGTGGAGAAGAGACTCTTGGGGTGTAGTATAGTTTTAACAATCCATTTCACATATTTTAAATAAAATTAACCAATGCTCAAAACCTGAAGTATGCTCTTGATTGCTGCAGCTTAGTCTGAAGTTCGGAATAGTTGGGTCAATCAGAAAATGGTGTAGAGCAACTAGTTTTATATAGGAAAATCCAATCAAATATAACTTTACGAACTCGGGAGGTTGCGTGGGTGTACACCATAGAGTCAGAAGGCTAGTTTAAGCAGGTTCATCCTCGCCTTGTTGGACACTTGGTTAAGCCGCTATAGCACTCAGTTCAAGAGGTTAGATTTCTTTGGGCCAAACCAAGAATTTACCCACTCCCATAATACCCATTAATAATTCTAAAATATACAACAAGCCTCTTGCAATACTTTCACGACACTACACATCAACAATCACATTTCACATTCTCGACACTGGTCTTTAATTTTCCATGTTTTAAAATTCAATTATAATATGTCCTGAATGCATATCTATCATGTGTTGTGTTGATTAATTGTTTTAAATTTGCAAATGATGCTTTGTTGTATTATTTTTCGATTTCATCACTTTAACTCCTATAATAGGTTTTATTTGTTTTCATAGTTTAAAAGCCTTAGATTATTTTATAGGGACCACCCCCCTTGGCTTTGCTACGAGTAAGCCTAGACAAAGGAGTCGATTAATTAGGTGACAACACTTGAATCTGACTAACCTGCAAGGACACACTTTGCGGCTTGAAGGTTTCCTGCCGCGTCCCCCCCCCAGGTGTGTATTAGGCGGCAACATTTTGGCACTGTTGCCGGGGATAAACCTTTCTTTTCTCGGGTCACGACTTTTTGTTTTCTCCTTTTTTGTTTTTGCTTTGTTTGATGAATGTTTAGAGTAGACCTTTATTCTTTCATCTGGCGATTCCACTGGCCTTTTTCTTTTTATAAAATTTCAAAGTAAAAAAAAAAAGATAATTTTGTGAGAGTTTTTAAATGCATATTTTTATTCTCACATGGCAATTCCATTGAAGGGATAAAACCCTTGTATCTCATAAATTTGTTGAGACTAGTTGTGTGTAGATAAGCCCATACGACACAGTAAAAGTCCTTAAAAGCTCACCTGGTTCAGTGCAAATTGTACTCTGTGGTTAATTCTGAGATGTGCTACTAAAATCAGACATGGATGATGAAGAATATGGTGTTCAAGTGTCTAGTGCATTTCCTCCCATCGGCTTCTCATACATCCCTAGTTTTCCTGACTTTGAGCCATATCTCCCAGTTGATGGATATGTTAATGCTTCGGTCTTTCATGGAAATGGTGATTTAGCTGTATTGCACATCATATCTTTTCTTTCATTGTTGTTTAATCTCATTATTTGTCATGAGGATAATCAGATGTTGATGTTTGCCAAATCCATGGAAGAAGATGCATGGAGGTGGTATTTTATGGTCTTCCCGATGGATGCATTACCTCCCTAGCAAATTTCTTTGCTATATTTTTCCAGAGGTGGTATGATGGTGAGGGTGATATAGTAAATGTCATGGAAAGAGCTTTCACATACCTAAATAACTTGGCAAAGTAGGATGAGCCCATGATTTCCACTACTGAGCAACCCATCCCAATTGATCCTCTTGAAGAAGTTCATGAAGGCCCCTTGAGTGAGGATATTGTTGAGGATCCTCCGCATAAAGTTCATGGAGAACCCTTGACTAAAGATTCTGTTATAAACCTTGAACTACCTCATATCATCATGATTGATGAAACTCAATAAATGAAGATGCCTTTATGATATCTTAGTGAAATGAAAATTAGACAGCTTATCAAAGAAAATCATGTTTTCCTCCCTAGAGCACATCATGAATCTAAAGAGGAGGTCCATGAGGAATCATCCATGGAAGATTTTACTGAAGACCCTCCTCATGTCACCTCAACAGAAAAGGCTACAAAATGGGAATTTTTTCAAGACTACCCCAGTGATGATGAGCACATTTTTACTCCTAATCCACCTCCAGAAGAAACTATTACAGAGGCCCTTATTGAAATTAAGGTGTGTAATATATATAATGATGATGGTTTGGAAGGCGTACTTCCTTATGACCTTTTTTCTGAAGAGGAGGATCATGAGCATGAAGAGGATAGACATAGTTTGAAGCATAGTTTTAAAAATTGGCCAAACCGGTTTCGGAATCGACCGATCTACCGATTTGATAAGGAACTGAATCAACTCGGCCTGCAAATCGATTCAATCGACCGGTTCGGTACTGGTCCCGAATCAGCCGATCTGGACACTGAATCGGCCGGTTCGGTACCGAACCGGTCTAATCGGCCGAGTTATGTAAAAAATCGGTCGGTTTGTCTGGAATTTTGTGTGGGTGCCCGCGGACTCAAAAAAAACAATCCAATATCCCCATGGTGCAGTAGTACTTGGTGATATTAATGGTAATGGTGGTATTCTCCTTATCTTTTATTTTCCATCCTTTTACTTAAATTTTTAACATTACCATTAATTGTTTCAGGATGTTTGAGAGTGGTTCCAACCTCATCAGACTTCATATGCAAAAGGTAGATTTTTAGATCTCATTCAAAATTCAACAGACTTAATAGTTTTCAGGATTTTAGGATTGCAAGGTTTCCACCAGATTCTATCATGTATGAGGGTATGGAATTGACATTTAATCAAGCACATCAACCCCTATATGTACCTTGATGTTGGTGGTGTTGATTGTTGAATTCCTCTGCCATGACCTTAATAAAAATGTACTCTTCACTCATGTAAAATCACTTATTAAGCATGGGAAGCTTTTTCTACGTTATTTTAGCGATTGGATTAGGAAGTTTCATCAAAATTGTAGCGTGTTGAGCCGTTGACTAATGTCCTTGGAGGATCAACTTTGAAATTCGATTTAGAGGCAAGGGCTAGAGCCTAGAGGAGGGAGGCATAGGGTGTTATTGATGAATAGGATCCCAATATAGGCAATGATGAATAGGATCCCAATATAGGCATTTCCTCATTTCCAAAATTTTGGGTGTCACGTTTCCCCTGTTTCGAAGTTTCTTCGTTTCGTCCTTGTTTCCCCGTTTCATGCAACTTAGGTTGAAGCTGTTCAAACCCTTGTAACACAATTTTGAAGCAAACATGTGCCTGTTATGACTTTTGCGGCAGTAAAAAGTCATGAAAATCACCTTAAAGGCTTAAAATAAATTGTGGGCAATAGTGTGGATGAAAGCAACCCTAGACAACAAGTATAGGTGCTCTTTGGCCTTCAAACAACAGGTCTGGGTCATAACAACAGTCCTAAAATCTTGAAAATGTTGTTTTTCTTTAAAATTTAAATATTTTATGTATTTTTGAGTAAACCGATTAATTAAATTCAAATTGGCCGATTTATGACCGATTCATTACCGATTCCGATTTCGATTTCGATTTTTCAAACATTGGTTTGAAGTATGATATAAGTGATGATGAATCCATCATGACTGACATAGATGTTAATGACGATAATTGAACATTTATGGAGAACCCTATTTATGCCTCGTCTGAAGAAGAACCTGATGATCCAGAATCTTTTGAAGGCATGATTGAAAACCCCATATATGACATATCTGAGGAAAGAAATTTTGAGTCAGAGTCTCTTGATAGTTTGATTGAAAAGCCTATTTATGAGGTGTTCATGGATTTTGAGACCTTGGGAAATCTTTACACGGAAAATGAGCATGATTTTTTTTCATATGATCAGTATGAGCCATGCATGAGTATTGTTATCACACAAACACTAGCTGCTACTAGAGATATCCCATCCGGGATGGTAGAGGGCAAGCAGCCAGGCAGGTGACACCTGCAAACACCAAGTTCACTGTTCGAAGAACGGTCATCACACCAGACAAGGTGCTTGTCACTTTAGACAAGGCACGTAGCCAAGTCAAGGGGGAGACCCTGCTCAACTAGTGATGGTTGAGAACAAAAAAAAGACACCCAAATCCCAAAAGATGAAGACAATGCAAACAAGAGATGAGTGTAGTATAGAAACCAAAGCTAGTTCCCAGCCAAAGATCCGGCCACTCAGATGTGATAAGCGAGGTATGGAAGAGTGACCGGGTCTCAGACGTGATGAAATAAATGAGATGAGATAACAATTATATGGCTGGAAATCAACTAAGGATACAAAATAAACTAGTAGTACTGCATGATGAACTTCTGCCTATGAAATCAATTTTGGCAATTGATTAGTAAAACTAGGGCATAAGAGAAATTGTGATTTTTAGTACTTCTAGCAAGTGATAACTTGATTTCAGATAGTAATATAGTGATTAGAACAGGAATCAAGCATACCCAAAACCCCTAAACAGACACAAAAATGTGAATGAGCAATCTGCCCAAGGAGGGCGCAATCAGAAAAAGACTAGTGCCTATGGGTATGGGCAAATGGAGTCGAAAATGTTTGAAATTTTGAGAGCGGGTTTGAAATAAAAATTGAGTTTTAACAGTGAAATTTTGGTTTTTTTAATTTTTAGGTTATTTTTACTTAGTTCCAGCTTAGCATCAACAATGAAAATGAAATATGAGAAACAAGTGAGAATTGCATACCTGGAATAATGGAGATGGAGAAGTTTTTGTGTGAAGACAAACCCTGGAGATCAAATGTTGAGAAGAGGTGCGATTTCCCTGAGAGTTTTGGTGCAGCCACTTGACCCAATGCTCCTTGGTAACTGCCAGAGAAAAATAAATCAGTAACTATGGAAAATAACAAGAGATAACCAGCAAATGAAATGACAAATAATGAAGGAAAGCAAGAGACAAATGTAAATTTACTTCCCTTGTTATAATCCCGAAGAGACAACACAAGCATGGAGTTGCTAGCTCAAGTGTTGTGTCCTCCTCAAGTGGTTGATTTCACCTGCAATTTGTAGTGGCCAAGGAAAGATGGAGACACCGCAAAACAAATCAATAATGCACCAGAAGTATGCTAACAATCAACACAACAAACATCCCACACCATATCACAAGTAACTCGGAAGAAAATGTCTCTCAATAACTCAGTCTCAAGTCTACAAAAATGCCAAGAGGAGATACAAATGAGTGAGCTTACTCTCTTATAGATAGAGCTCCAAATCCAAGCCCCATTCCCACCAAAACGAATGGCTGGGATTTAATCCCCAAGAGGCCAAACGAATGGCTGAGATGGAGTGGAGGAGAGGGGGCGAATTACCCTCATGTGCCCAAGGGAGAAGAGGGGGACCACGTGGGGGCCTCACAACATACAAAGATGTGTCTAGGGGGTGCCTTTGGGCTGTTTTAGCCCCCTAGACCACATAACCAAAGTCTCATAACATTAATTTTGCAAAAATTGAGTTTTTACATGGTGAAAAATGCCCCACTATGGGCAAATTCGACCCACAACTAGAGCTGGGCAAAAATGAGGGCCCCACATCAAATAAAATGTGTCCATACTATGTCAAAATGATATTAGGGGACCCACTTACCTTTACCAACCATTGCACTTACCATTTCCAAAGTTAATTTAGCCAAATTTGATTTTCCTTCATTAATTAATTGCTGGTTTTATTTCTGAAGATGTAATTTGCGCTTTTGACCCACTTATATTGCCCGGATCGACGAACTGTCTACTGCATCGCGATCGTAGACCCTGAATATACTAGAAATGGTCACTAGAACGACCACGATCCATCACTTGAGCACTGTTTGCTCAAAATCAAAGATTTTTAATTAAAACAGGTCCCTAGTGACCAGTAATAATTAAAAATCTCACTAATGCTTCAACATTTTCTCGATCTGACACTTGGAGGCACATATGGGACCCCAATACATGATAAATGACCAAAATCGAAGTTTTGGTCGCAACTTTTTTCAGGACCCATTTTTGGCCTGGTCAAACTAGTTTGACTCAAGTCAACTTTGGTCAAAATGGCAATGGCTGAAACCTGTATGCAACATGGAATGCCAAGGATTCCTTATTTATGTTAGTACATTACTAAAAACATATAATGACGACATGGTGATCATAAAATATAATATCTCAATAAAAACAGGCCCTAGGTGAAGTGGGCCCACCACCTCCAACAAAGACTCAAAAACTGCTATGCACACTTATAGATTTGGTCACTTAGCTAACTTTGGGTGAGGTGGATAAACAAGGTGAAAAGATAGGGGAAAAACAAAAACCATGACCATGTGACCCTTTGGATAAACGAGGAAAGCGGGACCCACTGACATAAGCATACCATGATAACCTAAGGGAAGGGCGGTGCCTCACAAATGGGTATAGTGCAGGGAAACCACCACTAATCATCTAACACACACCTTGCAACTCACATCCGTGCCTTCAACAGACTTCGTGAGGATCTTTTCTAGAGCTGCCATGACTGGGTCCAACAGACCGTAACTTGAGACTCTAGGGGACACTTAGAATTAGCTGTCCCTTACTCCATCCCACCTCCTTGCCCCGCAGGACTAGGTGAGGAAAAACCGATACAATGCTCTGATATATATGGCTGGCCTGCGTCCGTGTGTGTTAAGAAACACATTCTTGGACTTTCCCTTCCGGCTTCATACATATCTCAAAAGATATAACAATGGCGCTCATACTGCAAAGTAAAGGGGGAAAGTGTGCATGCTTCGATGACTAATGGGGAACACCCGGTGAGTCTACACAATCCTATACTGCATTGCAACATCGGGGGCAACCGACAGGAGCAAATCCTAGGTTTGAGAATGCATCTCACGCTCTAAAGAGCCAAGGCACAATAAATAGGGAGTCATGGCATACTCAGGGGTCAATGGGGAAGGGGATCCTCAAGGCCACATATCAAGGTCCAAGTCGGGAAAGAACCAAAAATGGATGAGTCGAATGAGTGGAAGGAAGTGACAGGTGGATCCAAGGTTAGCTTCCTAGAAGGACGAATGACCAAGTCTATACCAATAGTGGGGACAGTAACCAGTGTGCATATACAAGAGTCTACTGAAAGAGGTGGACTGACCTCACCAAGGGCCATCAACATCACAATAAAGTATGAGATCACCACATCAGACATCATACATCTAGTCCATGTACTATCATAAATAAACAAGTCTGAAAGCAAACATCATGAGCAATATCCATAAAATGCTATACCTGCCATACCATATACCTGCTGCTGAAGTTGAATCTCTGCTGAATCCGGGCAATAAGTGGCAAACCAGCTATACTCTGTAATGCTCTCATCACAATATGGCTAAGTAACTCTCTCAATGGGATCATGCAAAGCTAGGCAAGGAAGGGGGGCCCTGTAATCACTGCTCTGTAGTAGCTCTAGACCATCAAAGTACAATCTGTCCCCTCTGATATCTCTGCTCCGGGCAATCTCAATACAATAGATGCCCCCTCTAAGGCCATCTGATCTCTGATCTGGGAAAAGAAAATGTAGTATGGTCCCTGGCCACACAATCTGTAGCATGGTAGCTCCAACTAACATGGATGTGATAACATCTGGCTCCAGTTGGGACAAGTGCTTTAAGGGAGAGAGTGCTTGAGAACCTCAGAATCTCTGGTCCGTAGCACCCCTCTCATCATCATCAAAGTGCATGCATGTACATGCCATCTGCATCATCATCATATGTGTGTACCTATTCCTGTAAAATGCAGACGCTATACGAATCTCTGCAGATTGCTCGTCAGGACATACAATATATATATAAAATCCAGCAGAAATATAAACAAAATGACAAATGTTGAAATGGAAAGATGTCAAAAATGAAATGTACTCTACAGCATTTTAAGTTTTATTACGTCGACACATAAGGTGTAAACGTGAAAAGGCAAAGAAAGGAAAACTAGGCTACACAGACAAACCAAAAAAGAAAAAGGACGCCAAAGGTAAGAAAAAGCAAAACAAAAGGGGCAATAGGTCGTCTAGCAAAGGTGGGACAATTAAAGGCAAAGGACAAGCGGCTGCAACTCTCGAGAGCTTATTAGCCACAAAAAGGGGGAGAGACAAGGCTCGAGGTCAGGGAATATCTCCCTGGGTGGACCCGGGAACATATCCCTGTAGCTGGTGACCACTCACAGGAATAGAGAAATAGTGTCTATCCTCGATGGACAAAAAGTACATGTCTCTCTTACAGATCTCCACTCTAAAAGGGCGAACTAGAAGACCGCTATGGTTGCCAGTCATATGATGAAAGACATGACTCGGTATGACCACTTGATCACTTGTAGCGAAGCTTCTTCTATTTACCGAAGGCAGGTCCACCCCTATGTCCCGGAACACCGACACATTGACGTTCCCCCTATCGTCAGGATGGTGGTCCCTACGACTGATATGCGAGACAAACCTATGGGAACCTCCATCTAGAGGGATCACAACCTCACCGATCAAAACTTCCCGGGTTACCTCCCTTATTGGGGTAGGGCTGGCACGGGGACCAAAGGATCTAGGATGAACAACGTCTATCGAAGTCTCGCCAATGGTCCAAAAATCCGGAGACTGGGCAGACAGGCTCCTAGTGGATGGGTGGGTGGAGAGTGAAGAGGAAGCATGAGTGCTACTTCCTTATCCCGACGGAATGGGAATCTCAAGTGGTAGGAGGAAGCTTGGAAAAGTAGGTGGATGAGGGGAGGGAGATGAAGTATCGATCGACATGGGCTCAAACTCACCAGTGATATCCGTAGGAAGGGAGAACTCCTGAAAGATGGTTTGGTCTGACAACTCTCTCCCTAACTCAGGGGGATCCTGGGAAGATGGCTCTTCCCACCAGTAGCGTGGGGGTAAGCCTCTAACCTGCCTCGCAAGGTTGTCATCCAGTACGACCAACATCTCGGTGATCGTTCTGAAGCTTCTCTGTTCAGGGGGGAGGATCCCTCTCACTTCCCAATCCTCAAGAGGGTGGGAGATATCATCACTAAGGTCCTCTATCTGGTGTTCTCCTTCCCTATGCGTGGGTAGCTCAGGCGTGATTGCTCCAGACTCAACTGGCGGGGAATGTCTCGTCTCCTCATCCATGGTGGTGAAATGGTCATCTAAGGATAACTGAGCCGATTGATCCCAGGGGTCTCAAAGGTGAAGGTAACCCTTGGGGGCCCCCTCGCATATCTCAGTAGGCTCATGCCCCTCAGGAGGCGGGCTCAGCTCGCTCATGAGGTCTTCATGGATAAGTTGGCGTATACATTCTTCCTCAGAATCATCCTCGGACGAGTGCATCCCAGGGCTAGAGAGCCACTGCTCAAACTGGTGCCCGACTCTGGCATGGTCATCGATGTCCTCTCTATCGTCATCGAAATCCATAAACATCCCCTCAGGGCTCGGTTTGCACTCTCCATAGGTCCTCTGTATGCCTTCCTCCATGCCCTCAATATGTCCCTCATAAAAGGGTTCCCGGTAAATCCTCACTAAAACCCCATTGGGTCAGGAATGGAGGCATAAGATAGATCCATCTGCAGATGTCCTCCTAACTCGGCTACCCATTTTCTGGACAAGAGCATGCCATAAACAGGGGGAAGATCTAACCACCACATCCATGAGTGTGGAGATGTCTAAACACGATAAAAGATCAGCCTTCAAGTTCTTAATCAAGCCATAGGCCAGAACTTGTCTGGAATCTATCCCACACACATTTCCATAGGGGCGTGTCACTTCCAGGCCCAAGGCCTTCATGATACGTAATGGCATGACATTCATGGAAGCCCCCCGAGTCAAGCATGCAATTATGTAACAGCATGTCCTGGATACGAAGAGTGAGATAGAAGGGTTGGTGCCTCCCATTCTTCCTCTCGTATATGGCAGTGTGAATAGTGATCGGGGGGTCGTCCACATCCCTCTCATCCTCATGGGCTATCTCAGTGCTACTAGGGGCATCTGTGGAAGTAGTGGGTAACTCCCTCTCTACAGGAATGCTATCAAGGAACTCAGTAATTTGGTCCCGGACTGAAGGGAGCTTCACGAGCTCAGCAATGGGGACACTCTGCATGATTCTTGCCAACTCCTTTTCTAATTCTATACCGTACCGCACCCAAAGACCTCATCAGATGAGTGGAGGCTAGTGTCAAGGTCGGGTTGAGGGACCTTGTGCCTCTCCATGAAGGGAGTAGGTCTTGGTTCATCTCTTTGTCTTCTATGGATTCTAGTTCTTTCCTGATCATGGCTCACAGGGTGAACAGGTAAACAGGAAGGGCCCACATCTTCTAAAGTGTCTTCTTCTTCCTCCTCGTCCTCAATGAGGATCCTGCCGAAGTCCAAGTCGAAAGATGTGTCATTGATGAAGTTAATGTTCTCCATGTGTTCCTCGGGTTCAATGAAATGACATTCGGACTCAGGATGCTCGTCCTCACATTTTTCACACCAATGGATGGTTCTTGTGTCAGGGGCATCAGGGGCAACAACTAGCCTTTTGTTTTCTTCAGTGTTGGGCCCCCTGTTGGGGTTCCAATATGGCTTGGGGCCATATGGAGCCTTATATCAGTCTGATTCCCTATTCTTTGCAAGGTCTCTAGTTAGAAGAGTCAAAGTCTTTATCATTTCTTCCATGTTGTCTGCAATCTCAGACTCAGTGTGTTCTTTTGCAGGTTCTTTGGCCTTGCGGACACGGGAATCGGTGCGTGAAGATGAGGGAGTGTAATGGTCGAAAAAGTTCTGCTTTCCCATGGATGCTGCATTTGCTTCAGCTTTTCTCGCGTTATCCTGGGCTGTTTTTAACGTGGTGGGCTCCTTATCCTTCAGATGGTACCCTAGCCATCCTTCAAAAGAATTGAGGTAATGTATGAGAATGGCTGGGTCCTTTAAGCGTATTGTCTCAGGGATTTGTGCTATAGCTTTGTCGAATCTTAGATTAAATTCATGTATGGTTTCATTTTATTTTCTTTTTATTTCGGCTAGTTAGCTAAGTAGATACTTGCCATCTAGCTTGACCGACCAGTTCTTGGTGAGCTCGGTCACGAAGTTATCGTAACTGTCAATTGAACCAGCTGGTAATCGGTCAAACCACTTGTGGGCATCGCCCTCAAGTGAGATGAATAACCCTCTCATGAACACATCTTCATCGATGGCCCCATAGGCCTCCATGTGTTGCCACACAGACTCGATGTGATCCTTAATGGTAATGGCATTGCTCCCACTAAATTTAGGAATTTTTTCGAAGTATTTAGCTGGCATATGATGGGGAGATCCCTGAATTTGGGCAAAATCTAAAGGTGAATCTCTCGCCCTATTTCCAAAGACACGTGGATCGGGGTTGTTGTGGGCCATCTGATTGTTTAAGGGTGGATTAGGAGTTGTGGAAGTGGGTGGCACTACGATGCTAGGTGAAGCAGCATAATTAATTGTCCGCCAAAACGAGCTAGGGGAGTGCTCTCCAAGGGTTCTTCTGATGTAGGTAATAGGTGTATCGTGAGTGGTGTCAGAACGGTTTAAACTACGAAGGTTATAGGGATGGGTTCGGCCTCCAGTGGAGCCGTGGGGTGGAGTCGCCAAGTGAACTATGAACCTTGTTCACCGAAGGTAAGATGTCGTGAGGGAAGTGGAGAGTGAAACAAAATGGTGATGGCTGTAATAAATTATGTAATTGAAAATCAGCCAATAGAGTTTAAGTATGAATGCAATGATGAAAAGAAAAAGGCAAAAAGACTCAAACTCGAAAACCACGGGGTAAGCCTCTACCTCCCTGGCAACGGTGCCAAAAATGTTATCACACAATCACTAGCTGCTACTAAGGGTATCCTATCCAGGACAGTAGAGGTAGGCAGCTAGGCAGGTGACACCTGCAAACACCAGGTCCCCTGCACGGGTGGGAAATTGTCACTCCGGACAAGGTGTTCGTCACTTTAGATAAGGCAAGTAGCCAAGTCAAGGGGGAGACCCTACTCAAACAACGATGGTTGAGACTCAAAACAGACACTCCCAAAACCCAAATAATCAAATGAAGACAGATAGAAGGTGTCTAGGGTATTTAAGACTCTTATCCAACTAATAGACAGAAATTGGGTGATGGATGGGGCGCTAACTAAAGCAATTTCTGATCTGATTTTAAGATGAAAAATAGTTGATTTGAGATGTTTGATGGCTGGAAATGAAATCAGAGATATAAATTGTACTAGAAGTGCAAATTGGTTTTTTGCTTATGGGGGATTTTAACTCAATCAAATAGGGCATACATGGCAAATTTAAAATTATGATTTTAATGGCACTTCTAGTGTTCTTGTCTTTTGTTTGTATTTGCCTAATAATATCTAAATATCAAGACAAGAACACTAGAAGTGCCATTAAAATCATAATTTTAAATCTGCCATGTATGCCCTATTTGATTGAGTTAAAATCCCCCAAACTGGTCAACAGGTGGATAACTACTACTATCATGCCCATGAGTGGTCGGAAATGAAAGATAAGTGTCTCAATGGATCCAAAAGACCCAAATCCACTAGAGATGAGTACTCATACACCTCATGATAACCTGTGGGGTCATCTGTAGGGTCCACCATACCCGGACATTGTAAAATACTAGATGATCTGGAAATAATAATAAAACTGACCAACTACATCAATCATCATCTGGAGCATATGTCCAACATATGAATCATCAATAGGTGTATGCGGGACCATAGATCAACATCATAAAGCACAAGTGGTCTATCTCATCACGGATCCCAAGAATGACCATGGTTAAACTATGTTTGACTAGGTCAAAATACAACCAAAGACTAGATTATAACAAATGACTAAGACATGTTCATTTAACCATATTCACAGCTTAACTGGAAGTATAAACATCAATCCAGTGGCAGTTAATACATAGATATTTCAATGTTGTTTATAGTTTACTTGCACCAAAGCTTTAAAGACATACTCATCCAATGGACATGGCCTAACTGCTAACAAAGGGTGAAGGCTAAGGACAAGGCTAGGTAAAAAGGGATGACTTGACCAACTCAACTAAGTGACACTTTGGATGGGGAGAAGGGGAGCTACACTTTGTGCTGGACAAGATAAACAAAGGGAATGGCAGTGCCTCACAAATGGATAAGTTGTTTAGAGAGTGCTTATTCAACCTTGACATCATGTCTACATCAAGTTGATCCAAGTTCATTAGGATCATTCATTTAATTTCCATGGCCTTTTTGGCCTATATGATCCCTCTGGGATTTTGCATGTGCTTAAAAGCACAACTAATCGCAGCTTGCATCTGGGGTATATTTACATTCATGAGGTCAGCAATCTTGAGATTTTGCATACATTTAGCCATTGGTTTTTAGACCTTTTTATTTGGACCCTTCAAGAGGTACTTTAGCATTTCATTGCTTTAGCCTTTAATTCATCGTGTGTTAAGAAACATATTCTAGAATTTTAATTTCAATAGGATGTCATAAGAAATTTCCAATAATTTCCATAAGTAGTACATTTGCTTTTAGTTTTAACCAACAACAACTCATGTGACTAGAGGGAATTCTGCACTAAGCCACACATCGGGGCAACCGACTAGAATGATCTAGGCAGAAAATCCAACTCACCGAAGGCAAGTTCTGTCACCAACTCATAGCCGAGACACAAAACAAACGTGGATGCAATCCAACACATAAAAGTCAGGAAAGACCATGTCCATGCTCATAGGAGGGTAATGAAACCAATGAGTATAGTCAGTAAACCTTAAAGTGCAAGTAATACATCCAATTTTATAATTTAAATCAAAGTAACAGGAATCGGGAAAAAAACGCGAGTATTCCGAGTTTGACTCGGATCGAAGGCTATCCGAGCAGATTCAACGTGGAAATCGGATCGGAAATCGGGCACCCGGCCACCTGTCGACTGCTCCAAGCCTTTAAATCCCGCCCTTTACCGCCGCTTTCTCCATTGTTTTTTTTTCGGTGCGTTTTTCGTTTTTCGGATGCCCACAATAGTGCTTTGCACGTTTTTTTTTTGGGTTTTCGTTTTCTGGTGGTTTTTTCTTTGGCTCTTTATCCATTCATTTTCGGACATCAACACTCTCAGCAGAAGCGCCCTCCTCCCACTTCTCAATAGGAGCATCAAGCACTCTCTAGTCTCGATCCGGTCTCTCAAGTCAGGCACATGACGCGGGCTATGAGTTGTGTTGTCTTCGACGAGGGCACACAACACGGGTTGCCGGGTTCTGCTTCTATGTGCGGGATCCGAGTTTCGGGTAAGGGCAAGGGCAAGGGCCAATCACGCAGACGCCGTCAAGTTCAACCTTTCAAAAATTTGCAGTTACAAAGTTACGGGTTGCATATTTTCGAGAGGGGTGTTAATTTAAATATATGAATGTATTAATTTACTACATGTTATAATAAAGCTTAAAAATTAAAGCTTATTTCAATTTTAATATATATATATAATATATGTTATAACACTCACATATAATATATATATTATACATCAATAAATGTTATTAATTGTTATATATATATATATATATATATATATATATATATATATAAATTAAATATATATAGTTTTAAATATTTTGAAAATTTTGAAATACATATGGCCGTGAGAATTGATATATTTTGAAATTTGGACATCTATTGATATTTTGCAGTATATGGACATGGCTGTTTTGGAAAATGCTTTTTTAACTCAAAATACGTGTATATATTTAATTTTTTATATTTGCCAATTTTTTCCCGATCCGATTCAAACTCTTTGCTCTTTTGCCTTGCCGATTTATTGCCGATTCCAAGTCCAGTAAGTATGATTTAAATTCATCCAAGATAGTTCATTTCATTTATTAGATAATACAGCCACATCATGAGTTATATACCAAGTTAATGCTATGAAGATGACTAAAACAACAAGATAATAGTCCAATGCTAACAATCACAAGTCTAATGGTCATATCACTGCATATCATCAATAACCATCATCTAGAACCACTGAAACACTGCTACAATAATACAATTGGAACTCTGGGCACTGAATTGAAACTGTATGAAACAAAAGGTCATATTGGTCATCAAATCCAAGCTCTCAAGGCTCAGCCTTGGCACAATATCTACTCAATGTCTGATATATACTACTCTGATCTGTAAGTGATCATAAATGAATCTGCTCATCATAGTTGATCTCTGTAAAAGCAAAGCTCTGAAAAGTGCAGATATCTGCTTAGCAAGAATAGTAGCCCAGCTACTATGGTGTGATAACAGTAGTATTGCCAAAGACACTCTTAAAGTGTTTTTGGCTATCTTTTAACTAATAAACTTTGTTGGTTTTCTGATTTTAGTGAACAAGTAGAAGGAAATTTTGGTCGATGTTTGAACCTTGGAACCATCCGTGACCATTTGGGCAACCAGTGATATTTGTCCTTATATTTTCTAGCTTTTGTAAGTTGTCTGGTCCTAAATCATAAAGGACCAGTAGCATTTCTTCATTGGGTTTGATGTAAAATTAAAAGAGCAAGCAGGCTATTTTAGCGCCTGCCCCCATCCCCCCAGGGGGGATCTGAGTTTTTTTTGTGTTTTTGCATTTTTGTAAATTTTTTGCTTTAGCTTAGAAAATTATCTTATCTTATCTTATCTTATCTCACAGAGGTTTAGATAAACCTGCACGGACTCTTGACATTTCTTCTTGGTCACTCAAGTAGCCACCACTCTAGCTGGGAGGAGTCTTTCCTTTCAACTGGGCCTTTTCTCCCACAACTCCGACAGGACTACACAATGGCCTCCAACCTAGAACTCGAGTGTGAAACCACAGAACAAAGGGTAGCTGAGCCTGCAACACAGCTCTAGCCAAAACCTTACACTCACACAAATACTGAAATAGCCAACTCGGTTTTCTGAAAACTGAAAAACAAATTTGGCTCTCATAGAGAGCACAAGCTCAGAGCTCAACTTGCTTAGACTGATGGAAGTCGGCTCCTCTTTCTCTCATCTGCGGGAGACACTTAGCTCAACCGCACTCTCATGAAGAACTACTGCTACGGCAGCCTTAAACACGAGGTTCGGATACCTCACCCACACTTTGATACCAATTGTGGGAAGGGCAAAGCTTAATCCAGCTCTGAAACCTTGATGACAATGGAGGAGAGGGGATACACATGCAGCTACAGCAGCCACCAACAGAGACGCATTAAGCTACAGCACCAAAAAAACCAGAACTATCAGCAGAATGTTGTTCTTGTATTAACCTCTACCTCAAAACAACTCTTTACATGCACAGGTATTAATATTGCTCTATTGAGTCTAAACGCTTCTCAACTTGAGAAGTCGAGCCTTCTCTAGAGGCTTCTACACCATCTAATCACTCTATTTAATCCTTACAGATTTACAGCTGCTGCAATAACTTCTTAGCTACTAGTTCTGACAATGACGGCAGGAGGATTTAAATGTTCCTGCCAACATATATATCAGGAATGGGCTAAACTCTAGACCGTTTGCACCTTTATCGGCGATTTTTACCGGAATCCGGCGAAGGGGAAATTGCTGAAACTGCAATTTGGGTTGCTTGAATTGCAATTTTGGTTGCAGGAATGGATTCAGCGACCTCGATTACCCCTGGGGCACCCCAATTATGCAATTCTAGCAACCCAAAACTGTCATTTAAGCAATTTCAGCCGGATTTTCGCCGGAAAATCGCCGGATTCTTGGTGCAAACGGTCTAGAGTTGAGCTTACTCTTATATATCACAGGGATCGCTGAAACAACACAGTTTCCCACTGAATACCATCACATCTTATTTGTAAATAAAAATAAAATACAATTTTCAGCTGGTTGGTGTCCAGCTGTAATATTTTCAACACTCTTTCCTCAGCTAATTATCCAACTAGACATGAGTCCTTCGCAACAAAAACTACCAATACATCTAATCACCTCCCTCACAAGAAAAAGAAGCTATCAATAAATCTAACCACCAGTAAAAACTCTGAAGGCTGACAACAACTCTCGACTCTACCAACATTGCATGCACCTCCTCCTCTGGCCAGTGAATCCCCCATATCTTCCCTCACCTCTCCATTATTCGTTCTTCATCCAACATAATTCAAACAAGAAGGTTTTCTTGTCAACTCTTCAAAATTTTCTTAAATAGCTCCAGCATTTCAAACATTTCTTCTTAAACGGTTTCAACATTTCAAACAGTTCTTTTTCCTTGACAGAACTGCAGTTTCATAAGATTTCAGGCTATCTCAGCTCATGGCATATCAAGCTATCTCAAACTCATGTCATACAAGCTATCTCAATTCCTTATACAAATGTCTTCTCTGTCCCTATGAACCTGCTCGGAGACCATGTTAAAGTTGGGAAAATCGCAGCTACAGAAAACCGAGAAAACTAACGACAAAGAAAATACATGTATGATAAACTTGCAGCTCCGCATTTTTATTATTCACAATACATACTTACATATGCATCAAAGGGATTGAACTGTGAAACAATTCAGCGTTTCACATAATACCATCCATCATATTTTATTGAGAAGGAAGAACAAAATGCAACTTCCAATTGGTTAAATATCCAGCTGTAATTTTTCAACAGAAACAAACATCACAAAGGGCTTTAGCTTGACATACCTAATTCTCTCTAAACCCCCGCTTCCGACCATGAACGTAATAAGGCGTGATTGTTGGTCTCCTGAGTTGCATTTTGTTTTTTCCCTCTCGTAAAATCCCTTCGAGGCATGTTAGTAGGAAATCGACTATGAACTAGTACGGGGATTATAGTCTTTTTGTTAAATTTTTGTAAACCGTTGGTAACCATGTTACTAACAAGTTGTTGAAAATATATTCAATTGTATTAATGGTTCTCTTGTTTTATTTTGTCATTTATCTATCCTGATAAAAGGATAGAATTCCCATGGAAATGGTGTGTCCAATAAAAGAAAATATGCTTTATTCCTTCGAAGGTTATTTTGTAGTTTCTCGACCCTATTATTTTTTATTGCAAAATCATCTCTACTTGCTTATTCCTTTGGTTTTAGCTTTTGTATACTTCTTTCCAGCAGTACCCACGCAACCAAAAACTTTTATAATTATGATGCTTTATATGTTTGTTGGGGTAAAATAGTATAAGAGCTTGCATGTTTTTCCAGGGTCCGTGTTGCAGCAACAGTAGCAGCATCCGTCGTCGCGCGTTCTCCTTCTATCCTCCGTGCCATTGCTCAGAAGATAGGAGTAAGTCAATGCATATTATCATTATGTCTAGGCTTTGTATACTTATGATATTAGATCTTGATGGCGGGGTATGTTCGTTCTGAATAAGGGGCAGATAGCCAGCCAGCTATATAGTGTTGGTTCTTCTGTGTAAAACTTGCTTTCATTTACTACGAATATTTGACGATAGTTTAATTTTGTTTGCTTTCTCAGGGAGGACATGGACGACGAGGACAGCAAGTAGCTGGCCCAAGCCAACAAAGCGTAGTCGAAGATTCAGTTTTGGCGGAAAATGTTGACACTGGAAAGACATCCTATGGGCTTACACAACCACTTCTGGGAAAAAAATGAGTTTGCCTACTGATATAAACTTGCATTAATTTGTTACACAAGCACAGATTTACTTTTTATAGCTTGTTCAAAGTGAAAGTTCTTTGTTGGTTTCCTTTCTCTATCTTAAGATCTTGAAACTAGTCAGAAGAATGATATTTTAGTAAAGGCTTTTTATGACTATAACCCAATCACCTTATTCTTTATTTTGGAAAATAATAAGTTTTAGAGATCATCTTACAAGATGGCTCAATAGAAATAGAAACACGAGTGGGTAAAGTTCCAAATGCAAGATCAATCATGTGCATTGAGACTCTACTTATCTAAACACTTCTTATATGTTTTTTACATGTTTTAGTTGTTCACTTTAAATATGTTTTTGTATAAATAGATTATTAAATAATTTAAATGATCATTAACTTTCTTGTATATGTTTTTTAATAGATTGTTAAGTAAATTAAAATCGTTAATGTTTTTCTTAATTTTTTAAATAAATTAATAAGTAATTTACATTTTTAAGTAGAATTTGAGGATCAAATCCATAAACATATATACAAAATATCATACCAAGATTGATGATCTTACTCTTAAGGAAATATGGTTGAAAAGGAACTAAACTCTTATTATTTGTTAGTTTGTAATGAATAAAGTGTTTTCTTGTACAAATTAGATGAGAGCTTTAAGGCTCCTTGTTTATGGACAACATTCAATAGGGGTGACTTGTAAAAAAGTTCAAATCATGTGCATTAGTGGACTATAAAAATTATCTTTTCCTTAGGTGCTCCAAAAGGGCAAGTAGGCAGAAATACAAGAAGACGAGAGATAGGTGTCAAAGTACATTTTTCTTATTATCAAATGTACAATATATGCATGAGAATGACCCTTGGGTTTAACTTCCCAAGTGGTCTCTTGGACTCTCAAACGACTCTTCCCATTCACTTATGACATTTAGTCTTTTCCTCACATGAATAGGGAAATTACATAATGATAATCCTAACACCAAGGATTATGTTCCCAACAATTCCCCCCTTAATCCGAAGGGGTGTATGTGAGTCCAAGAAAAGAGAGATGAATAACTGGAAGTGGACAACTACCACTACTGAACATTTCCAACTTGAAAATCTGACTATGCCAAGCAAGTTAGCAAAAGCTCACTTCTCCTGCTAAATACAAGTGCTCTCTGGAGAGTTGGCTTTTGGCTGACCACCAACTTTGGAACTTGGCACGAAGCTCAAATGTTATGTCTAGAACTTGTCACGAAGGCTCAGAGGTTCTTTGGAAAGTGGTGGTTCAGGGAACACCATCTGATGTCTAGCAGAAGCTGAAGTCTTCTGCTAAATGTGTGGTTTTAGGCTGAACAAAAACTATGGAGCTCAATCGAACATGGTGGTCTAGGCTCGCTTGTTCCGGCTCGCTTGTACTCACTCGCTTATTTCCCCTTCCAGAAACAACGTGAGGAGTGGAGAGTCTCATGGTGCAAAACTAGACATAGAACACATGAGTACTCTGGAGCAAATTTCTCTTCTGTCTTCTTGCTATATCTCTGAATGTGGCCTTTGAAACTGGCTATAACTCATGCTTGCTTGTTCTGGCTTACTTGAGGAAATTCGTGACTGCTTGTTGTCAGAATGATAAGGTTTCAAAACTTGAAGTCTAACATCAAGTTCCCCCTTGTCAGGTACAAGATAAGAAGCAGTACAATATTCTGCTACAAGTTTCACTCTTGTAGATTTCTTTAGATTCACACACTTATATGAAGAATGGTTATGCTTCCTGCAATGCTGACAAGGATGAAGATCAAAACACTGACCTTTCATATGGCCAACTTGATCACAATGTTGGCATATGGAACTCTGAATAGGTTGTACATCTTCTGACATTGTTTCACTGTGTACTGGTAGCTCATAGGAATCATCTACAAAGAGAGGGTTGTTCTAAACAAGCACTAGTTTAGAATTTTGATTCTTTTGATGTACATCATTCTCTTTGGATTTTGAATCCTGTAGATGTGTGATAATAGTTTGGAGAGTGTCGGTGTAGTCTTCAACAAGTGAAACTTAAAATATTGCGCAACAATATGTATTAAATAACCCGACTTCAAAAAATACAATAATACCATAACTCCACATCCAGTTTTGACAGTCCTTTTTGCATGAGTCGCATCTCCTTCAATTGGTTCAAGCTCCTTCGACTTGTTTCATCAATATAATGGTAGGATCTCTCTCCTTTGAGACGTGTCAAGCAATTTTCTTCACACTTGGACATGCATTTACAACTTGTATCCATACTCACAACACAAAAAATTAGGGTTTCCACCAAGTAAAAAGGCACCTCTTGTTCACCAACCAGCCTTTACGTTGTCCAAAACCATCACTGAGAGGAATAACTCCACGGTTCTCGTCCAAATTGCAGCAATAATATACAATCTGTAAGCAAGCTCCACATGCAGCTGCTCATGCCAGGTCGCATATATCTTCTTGGCTCTGTAAATATGAATGGCAGAGAGTGCATAGCGAGTCACGCACTCTGGGAGAGAGGAGAGCCCACACACATTCGAAAAGAGAGAAGTTCTAGTCTTCAACAAATTAGGATTTATGCACCCACAGCTTCAATCACCAGTCTCCAAGGAACAAGAACTCCATGCAGTTTCAATCAATAGTCTCCAAGGAACAACAGCTCCACGCAACTTATCTTTGATAAAAGATCTATGTATAGGCTCTCGAGAACCATTCTTGATACAATAGTTGATGCACCATCCTTCACATATTTGAAAATTCACTAGCCAACTCCTCTCTAAATAAACTTGTTCGATTCAAAGACTTCACACCATTGTAAACATTTGGTCGATCAAAATAACCAATCTTTACATATGGGTTCTTTAGTTGTAAAGATTGTATAATATCAAGTTCAACCTTGCAGGTCTGAGCGTGAACTAATTCACAGCTCTTCAAAAAAACATGAGGCATTCGAGCACATCAATCAATAGATTGGCAATAATTTCACCACCAGAAATGACAAATGACATCCTCGCCATAGTGAAGAGACCTCCAACGATACCGGTGTTCAAAAAATTGAACCATGCGTTAGGTAGAGGAGTCGAAATGTTTGTGAACGACCAAAATATAATGCTCAAGTCCTCAGTGCGGGTGGGTAATGGATGGAGTTTGGTGAGCATAACCATGCATGACCTCAGAGAATAAATGCAGAATGCAGGTAGAACATAAGACAATGCATACAATTGGCAGGATCTATGTAGAGAATATGGAAGATAACGCAAGTCTGAGAACAACAGAAAGCAGGGCCTCAAAATAGCACAGGAATTATGGCAAACAATGGGCATATCTGGAAGAATCTCTTCATATGCCACATGCTCATAATGGGTTCTGATAGCACTGTTAGGTACACCAAAAGGGCAAGTAGGCAGAAACACAAGAAGACAAGAGAGATAGGTGTCAAAGCACATTTTCCCATTATCAAATGTACAATGTATAACTGAGAATGATCTTTGGGTTCAACTTCCCAAGTGGTCTCTTGGACTCCCGAATGACTCTTCCCATTCACTTATGGCATTTAGTCTTCTCCTCACGTGAATAGGGAAATTACATAATGATAATCCTAACACCAAGGATTATGTTCTCAGCAATATTAAACCTCCACTGTTATCATTGTGAAAGAAAATAATTGACCCATCATATCATCCAGATAAATGGTAGGAAATAAAGATTTGAAAGTTCCAACTAATTTTCCTCATTGAAAACAATGATCTACCCTTTTTCGAGGAAAATAATTAAGAAAATGACATGGAGGAACACCTGATAAACATGGTGACTAAATGTTTTAATTACTTTGAATGCGATTGCTGACTTCCAACTCCCTATTATGGAGAAGTGGTATTTCCATGTAGCCTCGTTGAGTTCCCAGTAGTCCACGCATTCCACCCTTTCTTTAGGACAATGACTAGTGGGGGAACCCATTCACCATCATAGATAGGGTAAATGAGACCAACATTTAATAGTTTCAACAACTATGCTTTTACAATGTCCTTCAAAGCAATGTTTATTCTTTGTTGAGGTTTTAGGATTGGATGAGTCATCCAAAATGTCAATATAGTGTTGGAAAATACTAAGGTCAATACCTCTCATGTATTGATAATTCCAAGTAAAAGTAGAGTTGTGAGTTTGTAGCAAAATAATCAAGTCTTGCCACTGAATGGAATTAAACTAGTTGTTAATGCTTAAGGTTTTTCTCGGAATCTCAACTATGGTAGTCAATAGTTTTGAGGGTTTAGCAATGAATACATAATCTAGATACCTAATACGGGCCAAGTTTCTACCAATTCATCAAATGTCACTAAAAATTGAAATGGATCTTCATCATTAAGTTTATTCTCATCGAATTGCTCAACATATTCCCAATTTTGTACATCTAAGGGGTAAAGTTTTTGCATTAAATTAGAAATAATTGTGTCTTAATTAAGGTCTTTCAATGACAAGGTTTTGTTGAGAGTAAGGACAAGTTTAACAACATCTCCAAAGAGTGCATCATATTCCAAAGTGGCTCCTTAGCTTCTAGGAAAGGCCTGGTAGGAGGATACAAAGTAAGTTTCTTGAAATATTGGTAACCTGGGATAACAATCTCGAGGCAAGATTGCGAAGCATTGGGGCTTTTTCCCCACACATCTTCCATTATGTAATGGGATTCTTTTGTACATAAAACTTGATGTCTTGCTTTACATCTACAATGAAAGTGGGGGAACTAAAGGTACCAAAGTCAATAAAATACTCTTGTAGCAAACTAAATTCTTCAAGATTATACGTCTTTCCTATGGCATCAAGAAACCCTTATTTGACCTCCTCATCATTAATAGATTTTTGTTTGGTCTCTCCATATACCACTTCAGATTGAGGGCATGTGTTCAATTTATTCCATCTTTTCTCTATCAACTCTTGGATTTCCTTGAAAAAATCCAAGAGGGATCTCTTTGATGGATTATGTGCTATACATTGCCCACCATGTTCTGAATACATTCATACATTTCCCCAAGACTAGGGGGACTCGAATATGCATACTTGATCATCTTCACAATTGTAGATGCAAAGGAGACAACATATGTACATTCATACCACAAATCATCACTAAGAAACATCACTCTTATTTTCTCACTTGAAGTGATTTGTATGAATCAACCAATGTACTCCACTTAGGAGCAACAATAGTGGATTGTAAGGACATGAACCTCAAGCATGTGCTCAATAAGAATGAAATATGTGGCATATCTTGTGTTTGCAAATTTCAAGAAATGATTCTTTGCATGCATATTATAAATTGCTAAGGGGGCAAGGGGGTTGCAAATAAACATTTGTGCCTCTCTCGCATCCAAATTGATGTATAGGGTCCAACATATTTTGTCGATGTCTTTGAGGACATTGTTAAGGGCATGAGAACAACAAGGAGTCCAATAAGGAGTCCCAAAAGAACAAGAAGTCCAATAAAAAAGAGGGTGACGAATATACAAGCATCCCAAATGAACTATCAAAGGAACTATGAATGGAAAAGAAACAATTATGTTCCATGTCGATTGTTTTCATCATTATTATCGTTTACTAATTCAACTATAGGAAATATATTTTGAAAATTTCCTTTTTTCTACATATGAACATTTTGTTGAAAATGATAAGCAATTTATCATCTTCGATTCATAGTGTACTCTTTATCTTAAACTAGACCATGTAAAGTGGACCCTTGTTACCAAATCCCAGTCATGATAAACATCTTTATTTTGATTTTCATCAATAATTTGTAACAACCTCAAAATTTCCCATTCGTATTATAACCCTAATCAAATGCAGATTAATATATAACAATTCAAAGAGAACATATTGCATCAAGTGTATATCATCAATCAATAATAACAAATGACTAGCAAAAATTGTAGATTGTAAGGTTATGATAAGAGTCTTTACTTACTTTATTGATGACCAACTTACCAGTTTGCATGAAGCCCTTCTCCGACTTGAGCTGCCAGCTCCTCTGTTCGCAACAACAGTTAGGGGGACAAGTCTCCACCCAACCAACCACCAACCAAAAGGTTGAGGCCCCCAAGCCCTCAACAATTAACACTATGTCAACTTGGTTTATCCCTTAATTCTTTACTCTATTTGCTTATTGATATGTGTTCCCTTTCTTCTTCCTTATTCTCCCTCTTAACATGCACACTCACAAGCCAAAAACTAGCACAACAAGCAAGAAACCCCCAAAATCAACCAACAAGACCCTCCCCATGCTCTTTGCCTTGACCCCTTTTAATTACTTAATTTCAATATTTTATTCAATTTCTTACTTTTTGCATGTTTCACACATGTCACTCATACATTTTAATTAAGTTATAATGCACATTTTTCTTTTAACTTGTTTATATAATTCTTGACATTTTTACTATTACTATATTCCATTTCACTAATGTCTAATGTTGGGTTGTTACATATTCCCCCCCTTTAGGAAACTTCGTCTTGAAGTTATAATACCATAGCAATAAATACAAAGACTTACTCAATAAGCTATGTAGATAACAGGTAATATACATAGCTAATACTATTATGAAGATGAGATATGTATATGTGTGGCGATCACATAGAAATATCCTACTTGCACTAATACAATCATGACGCTCTAAGTTACGACGTGCTCTGAATAAATTCCCTAGGTGTCTAATATGCAATCCATCAAACAATTATGCATCATTCTCATTACACACTCAAGCATCCAACAATTCAATGTATAAAAATAAAAGTACACATTTGTGAAACTTTCTCCTTCCTTACTCACCCTCTTCCTGAGGATATTACCATCCGCCACTTCTATAATCCTCCTCGCTAACTCTGGATGTTCTTACTCGCCATGGCACGAACCCTCTACTGTAACTCGTTTGCAGATCATACAGTAGGCATTAAAAGTTCTATGGGAAGTTACAATGGCATAGCCACCCTCCCAACTTCTGGTAAATGTGCGGCCTCATTGGAATTAACTAGAATCTGGGCCTCATCGGTATTAACTGACATCTGGTTATTGGTACCCCAATCTTGATATCGGGATCATTATACCCCAGGCATCTCGAAAGGTTGAATGCACCCTTAAGGCACCAGCCATGGGCATCAGAAGTCCTTCTCCGTATGCCTCCCCCCCGCCAAGGATACCTCTAACCGTGGATTTCCAATAGAAGAGTTAAGAACAACTGACATAGAGTTAATTGTTGAGTTTGTCCCCCAACCCAAAACATGTTTATAATAGCCATTCTCATTCGTGGTTATGCCCCCCCACAAAATCCTAGAATGATTAGCCTCTTTAAGCTCTTTGAGTGGATTACCTAAAAGAAACTTCCACTCACCGCAATGAACAATGGTTATTAGTATTTTCCTCATGATAATAAGATATCATGAAATTAATAATAAATCACTATAATTGATGATCACATGTGATCACAAGGAATGTCTCGTTACAAATTACATTTTCAATATAACATTATCATAATCCATGATCATGAAATAAGATGCTTCATCAAGTAAATTTTAGTTAAGCATGTTAATTAATATCATAAAATAACAACCCATGATACCATTAATCCTCTTACTAAACTAATATGTCATGTAAAACCATCATGAACTAACAACATATTATGCAATAAAGTACCATATTGAATATCAACATGAAAGAGTAAGCATCAAAATGAGTATTGCATGTCATTCTTATGAAATAAATAAGCATCTTAGCTAGAATTATGGGTGATACCATCATGTCATAATTATTTAATTCATATGCTAAGTGTTGCATGCCATCATCATGAAGTGTTATCGTGGAATAATTACTAAATATCACTAGCCATGAAATACGATTATGAAATCCATAGCAAATCAAATATACCATCTAGTAAATGGCACATAAGATCGACATGAAACTTTCAGCATGCATAAAATCGAATCACGGGCTATCAATGAACAAATTCTTGAGTCATGAGGACATCCAAAAGTGGCATATGGGAATTTTTAGGCCAGTGGTGGAAATCAAAAGGAATTGATTGGGAGATACATTCTCAAGAGTGCTTCAAGCAACACACCACATAGGGATTTTTAGACAAAACAAGATTCATGATTGATTGTGTACATGTATCCTAGCCTAAAAAGTTGTTGTAGCATCTATTAATTTTACTCTCTTTGCCCCTTAACCCTATGAAGGGTTAATTTAATTATGGTTGGGTTTCTTCGTTATTTATTTATTTTCTTTTGTATTGTGAATATAACTTTCTTACATGATTTATACCATACTCTTGTTATCTGGGTTGGCACTATCCCTTTGCCATACTAATTGGCACTATAGAGTGTGAAATGCCTTTTCCTAAGATCTTCATTACAATGCCCTTACATTGTAATTAAGCATTCTAGAAGCCATGACATAGTAAGATAGTTTTCTATTTGTTTCAACGATGGATGATAGATACTTATGGTTATTCCTTGAAAATGATAATCTATATATCCATAAACTAGTCTTATCTTTTAGTTATTGCTTATCACACAATTTTTATTTTCAAATCTACAACATTCGCAGTACTTTTTAACACTACCCATCTTAAGAGTGTATCTCAAATGCAATTACTATGATATTTGTTTACATTTATATGCAAATTATCTCTTAAGTGAAAGGATTTGTAACAATAATATCTCTCTGTAATGTTGACTATTCTCTGAAAAAAAACACTTCTAGAATTATGTGTACATATATATAAATTAATATGCATACCAATATTCATTTTCATGCTATTAACAATGTTACTAACTGGCAACTAATGTAATCAAGTATGTTTATTTATCACGTGCATCACATCAACTATCCACTCACAACATAAAATGATACTTCCATTTTAAATTTGCATGCTTAAAGGAAATCATATAACTGTCATCCTAAGTAACATAAACAATAAACTCATACATTAATTCCACATATGGGTAGGTTCATATGTCCTCATAATATAGTTTTGTTGGTCTACCTAAGTTCAACAAATAAATAACAAAATACACCATAATATAGTTTAGTTGTTTGAAGCCAAAATCACTAGCCATGAAATACCATTATGAAATCCATAGCAAATCAGATATACCATCCAGTAATTGGCACATAAGATCGACATGAAACTTTTATCATGCATAAAATGAATCACGAGCTATCAACCAATAAATTCTTGAGTCACGAGGACATCCAAAAGTCGCATATGGGAATTTTTAGGTCAGTGGTGGAAATCAAAAGGAATAGATTGGGAGATACATTCTCAAAAGTGCTTCAAGCAACAAACCACATAGGGATTTTTAGACAAAACAAGATTCTTGATTGATTGTGTACATGTATCCTAGCCCAAAAAGTTGTCGTAGCATCAATTAATTTTACTCTCTTTGTCCCTTAACCCTTTGAAGGGTTAATTTAATTATGGTTAGGTTTCTTCTTTATATATTTATTTTCTTTTGTATTGTGAATATAACTTTCTTACATGATTTATACCATACTCTTGTTATCTGGGTTGGCACTATCCCTTTGCCATACTAATTGGCACTATATAGTGTGAAATGCCTTTTCCTAAGATCTTCATTACAATGCCCTTAGATTGTAATTAAGCATTCAAGAAGCCATGACATGGTAAGATAGTTTTGTATTTGTTTCAACGATGGATGCTAGATACTTATGGTTATTCCTTACAATGGTTATGGTTATGGTTTCCATACTAATTGGCACTATATAGTGTGAAATGCCTTTTCCTAAGATCTTCATTACAATGCCCTTACATTTTAATTAAGCAGTCAAGAAGCCATGACATGGTAAGATAGTTTTGTATTTGTTTCAACGATGGATGCTAGATACTTATGGTTATTCCTTGAAAATGCTAATCTATATATCCATAAACTAGTCTCATCTTTTAGGTATTCCTTGAAAATGCTAGATAGTTTTGTATTTGTTTCAACGATGGATTCTAGATACTTATGGTTATTCCTTGAAAATGCTAATCTATATATCCATAAACTAGTCTCATCTTTTAGTTATTGCTTATCACACAATTTTTATTTTCAAATCTACAATATTCACAATACTTTTTAACACTACCCATCTTAAGAGTGTATCTCAAATGCAATTACTATGATATTTATTTACATTTATATGGAAATTATCTCTTAAGTGAAAGGATTTGTAACAATAATATCTCTCTATAATGTTGACTATTCTTTGAAAAAAACACTTGTTGAATTATGTGTACATATATATAAATTAATATGCATACCAATATTCATTTTCATGCTATTAACAATGTTACTAACTGGAAATTAATGTAACCAAGTATGTTTATTTATCACATGCATCACATCAACTATCCACTCACAACATAAAATGATACTTCCATTTTAAATTTGCATGCTTAAAGGAAATCATATAACTATCATCCTAAGTAACGTAAACAATAAACTCATACATTAATTCCCCATATGGGTAGGTTCATATGTTCTCATAATATAGTTTTGTTGGTCTAGCTAAGTTCAATAAATAATAAACAAATAAATTACAAAATACACCATAATATAGTTTAGTTGTTAGAAGCCAAAATCACTAGCCATGAAATACCATTATGAAATCCATAACAAATCAAATATACTATCTAGCAATTGGACATAAGATCGACATGAAACTTTTATCATGCATAAAATGAATCACGGGTTATCAACCAATAAATTCTCGAGTCACGAGAACATCCAAAAGTGGCATATGGGATTTTTTTGGTCAGTGGTGGAAATCAAAAGGAATTGATTGGGAGATACATTCTCAAAAGTGCTTCAAGCAACAAACCACATAGGGATTTTTAGACAACCCAGGTTCCTGATTGATTGTGTACATGTATCCTAGCCTAAAATGTTGTCGTAGCATCTATTAATTTTACTCTCTTTGTCCCTTAACCCTTTGAATGGTTAATTTAATTATGGTTGGGTTTATTCTTTATTTATTTATTTTCTTTTGTATTGTGAATATAAATTTCTTACATGATTTATACCATACTCTTGTTATCTGGGTTGGCACTATCCCTTTTCCATACTAATTGGCACTATAGAGTGTGAAATGACTTTGCCTAAGATCTTCATTACGATGCCCTTACATTGTAATTAAGCATTCAAGAAGCCATGCCATGGTAAGATAGTTTTGTATTTGTTTCAACGATGGATGCTAGATACTTATGATTATTCTTTGAAAATGATAATTTATATATCCACAAATTAGTCTCATCTTTTAGTTATTGCTTATCACACAATTTTTATTTTGAAATCTACAACATTCACAATACTTTTTAACACTACCCATCTTAAGAGTATCTCAAATGCAATTACTATGATATTTACATTTATATGGAAATTATCTCTTAAGTGAAAGGATTTGTAACAATAAGATCTCTCCATAATGTTGACTATTCTTTGAAAAAAACACTTATGCAATTATGCGTACATATATATAAATTAATATGCATACCAATATTTATTTTCATGCTATTAACAATGTTACTAACTGGCAATTAATGTAAGCAAGTATGTTTATTTATCATGTGCATCACATCAACTATCCACTCAGAACATAAAATGATACTTCCATTTTAAATTTGCATGCTTAAAGGAAATCATACAACTATCATCCTAAGTAACATAAACAATAAACTCATACATTAATTCCACATATGGGTAGGTTCATATGTCCTCATAATATAGTTTTGTTGGTATAGCTAAATTCAACAAATAATAAACAAATAAATAACAAAATACACCATAATATAGTTTAGTTGTTAGAAGCCAAAATCACTAGCCATGAAATACCATTATGAAATCCATAGCGAATCAGATATACCGTGGATATGCCATCTAGCAATTGGCACATAAGATCGACATGAAACTTTTATCGTGCATAAAACGAATCACACGTTATCAACTAATAAATTCTTGGGTCATGAGGACATCCAAAAGTGGCATATGGGAATTTTTAGGTCTATGGTGTAAATCAAAATGAATTGATTGGGAGATAAATTCTCAAAAGTGCTTCAAGCAACAAACCACATAGGGATTTTTAGACAAAACAAGATTCTTGATTGATTATGTACATGTATCCTACCCTAAAACGTTGTCATAGCATCTATTAATTTTACTCTCTTTGTCCCTTCACTCTTTGAAGGGTTACTTTAATCATGGTTGGGTTTCTTCTTTATTTATTTATTTTCTTTTGTATTGTGAATATAACTTTCTTACATGATTTATACCATACTCTTGTTATCTGGGTTGGCACTATCCCTTTGCCATACTAATTGGCACTATAGAGTGTGAATTGCCTTTACCTAAGATCTTCATTACAATGCCCTTACATTGTAATTAAGCATTCTAGAAGCCATGACATAGTAATATAGTTTTGTATTTGTTTCAACGATGGATGCTAGATACTTATGATTATTCCTTGAAAATGATAGTTTATATATCCATAAACTAGTTTTATCTTTTAGTTATTGCTTTTCACACAATTTTTATTTTGAAATCTACAACATTCACAATACTTTTTAACACTACCCATCTTAAGAGTGTATCTCAAATGCAATTACTATGATATTTATTTACATTTATATGCAAATTATCTCTTAAGTGAAAGGATTTGTAACAATAATATCTCTCTATAATGTGGACTATTCTTTGAAAAAAACACTTATGCAGATATGTGTACATATATATAAATTAATATGCACACCAATATTCATTTTCATGCTATTAACAATGTTACTAACATGAAATTAATGTAACCAAGTATGTTTGTTTATCATGTGCATCACATCAACTATCCACTCACAACATAAAATGATACTTCCATTTTAAATTTGCATGCTTAAAGGAAATCATATAACTATCATCCTAAGTAACATAGACAATAAACTCATACATTAATTCCACATATGGGTAGGTTCATATGTCCTCATAATATAGATTGTTGGTCTAGCTAAGTTCAACAAATAATAAACAAATAAATAACAAAATACACCATAATATAGTTTAGTTGTTAGAAGCCAAAATCTCAGTCGTTGATGCACTATGAAAATTCCATAAAACAATATTATAGAAAAAAGTGTAATAGTCAATAGAAAGCACACAAATATTAAACTATACTCTACAATCCAAAGCACAAGATCTAGTGTATCTTATGCTCACTTCTTCTTAACTCATACTACTCTTCTTAAATTTCTTCATAGTGTTTGATAAAATCCAATTTAATATTTTTGAATCTCTTCGTCATCTTCTCCAACTTCTCAAACTAAATGTAGATGTAATAGTCAACTTTAAAATCCACCTTTCTATTTTTGTGTTATTTCATTGAGCCCCTTTTCTCTTCAAAATGAAGAATTGCAACTATTTTAGTTTTTTCCAAGAATAACATTTATAACTACAATTTTATCTAGATATTATTGATGGTCTAAAACCTAACTTGTACTAATAATAGCACGGTTAAACCAAGGTGTTCCGACGACATGGGGAAGTTCAATCGATGGACTTTTTTCGGTTTCCCAACAGTTGGGTGAAGGTGTTCCAATGGCATGGGCCTTGGTGTACTGACGGATTCCTGTCGGTGTAGCGACTACAAGACGTCGGAAATATGATGATTAAACATGTTTTATACCATGGCCTTTCAGTTGACATGTGTCACAATAAGTGTCAGTCTTCAGAAAAAAAAAAATGAGAGGCATCTGAAGATCGACGGTTTTGATGCCTTAGGTTCGTCAGTTGTGCTTCAAAAATGCATCTCACAATCGAATGTTTGTGGTCGAAAAATGGAACCAAATTTTCTAGTGGTTTAAGAAAATTGACGTTTTCTTATGATCTTGCTAATAATTGATTATGACAATACACATTAGGCTACATTACAATCTTTTGAATGAGTTTTCTTACCAATTATATATGAAAATTATCCACAATGATTCTAACAATATGATTACTTCTTTCCAAAATTTTAACTATAAATTTTGCTAACAACAATCAAAATCCTATATTTTAACAAAAATATTGTTATGTACGCAAGGGGGATAATGTATGTAATGTGGCCATAATCATGGAATATGTCCACTTGCTAGTTAGAGGAAATAATATAATAATAAGGGGAAGTTGTTTTAGTCCCCTTATGAATACTCATGAGTAAGTATAAAGATGCATGAGTATCATTGTATGAGATATGTTGGATGAATTATTTTGTACTGGACATGGCTTATGAAGTGGTTCCTTCCTTAACGAGTAATTGATGGTGTTACCCTACCTTAAGGGTTCTTCTCTACATTCTTGTGTTGTTTATGGTGTGAATGTCTCTTGGTATTTGTGAAGTTTAGGGGTTATGTATCAATGTTGTGATTAAATTTATGGATTAAGGATCACTACAAGTGGTCTTAGAGCACTTTCTTAGGTCAAAAGAATTTGGAAGAATTTTTCTTTTGGTAGATAGTTAAAGGAAAAACGGGGATGATAGTACTTAGATGAATTTCTAAAACCTTATATGCAAAATCTAAAGAAATCAATTAAATATACGAGTTACTCTCTAAAAAACACCCAGTTAAAAAAAAGCTCCTCTCTCCAAAATAGCTAATTAAAAAAAAAGTCGAAAATGAAGACCAGGATTGAAGTTATTACTGATTTAAAATAAATTAATTTTTAGGGGTTTCCTAATGACGATTGCGTAGATTGAAAAACTGATATCTTTTGATATAGTGACTAGATTTATGTCAAACCAACCCCATTAGATGAAAAATGATTGTGGAATTTCAAACTTATGGTCATAATAGAGATTTCAAGAAATATTGAGGGAGTTATGCTCATTTCAAATTTTTTATATCGAAAGTAGGTGATTTTCTTTAAAATCCTAGTTCAATTTTTGGGGGTATTATAGAAATAAAGATGGATTTTTAAGGGAAATTTGGTGATGCTAGTATTGAAGGATGTACATAAAAAATATGAAGTCATTCTAGTAAAAACAAACTTGGAAAAATTGGTTACCTATGGGTTTAAAAAAGATGTCGCTAGATGGTGGCATTTGCTTAACAATGATAGAATGGAAAATTCAAAGGAATAATTTAAAAAGGTATTTTTAGATAGGTGGTCTAATGAGGTGAAGATTGATAAAAGCACTAAAGTTTGTTTGTTTATTGTTTGTTGTTTGTTGTTGTTGTTTTTTTTGTTTATCTGTGACGACTTCTTATTATGTGTTCATGGATGTATTCTAGAAAAAAAATTATGGGCGAAATTTATCCCATGGGTTATTTTTTCAATGTTTTTTTTCCGAAAAAGGATTCACCAATTTCCTTTTTATTGTAAGAATATTCTCCTAAATTCCATGGGATAATTTTTTTTACTCAAAAATGTCAAAAAATTCCCCAAAACTATATAAAGTCCTTAGAAATTTGAATATTTTAAAAAACTACCAAACATTTTATGGTTCAAAATTTAAGAATTAGTAAGATTCACCAAGGTTCTACACTTTAAGAAAATTATGGATCCTTAAAATTTTCCTTGATGTATTCAACAAGAGAAGATCATAGTTTCTATGAACCCTAGCAACAAACATAAATTTATCAATGTTGATTTGGATAAAAGATTGCAAGTTCCATAAAATCATATTCATAACACACATGTTGAGAGTGAAAATGTTCAATTTTTAACTATTTGAAGGTTACAATGGATAAGTATGTGTTGCATTTATATTTTCATGTTATGGATATGGATAATGTGGATATTGTTTTGGGATATCCTTGGATGTACTCAGTTGGTACAGTTAATGTTAATGTGCAAAATAAGTTTCTTCAGCTTTGGTACAATACTCTTTTTTTGATATTGTAGGATATTTCTCTTACTAAACATGAAGGGAACAAAGGGACAAACGAAGAAAGATCCTTGCATGTAAAATAATCAAAGTATCTATAGACATAGTGGATGAAGAGTCTAATGTTGAATAAAAAATGGGGTTATAGAAGAACCCGACGAAATGCCACAGGAAGGGAATACAAAAGAATATTAATCTACAGAGATACTTAATTCAATGGAATCACATGTTGAAGAGTCAAAGAAAGAAGAACCAATAGATAAGTTTGTAGTATATAGCCACTCACACAACCATGAGAAAAAACAATCATAAAGGAAAAGTTGGGACCATATACAAACATGTAACAAAAAAGGAAACCAATATGAAGTAACATGGAGGACTAAAATCAATGCATGTAGATATTAGAGAATCACAATGACAACATGGAAACAAAGGAGAAACTAGAATCAATATTGAGGTGGCAAGGATGTCGTTCGACCCCAAGTCCACATTTCACTAGATGGATGGACTCATGCTCATACTTAGTACTAGTTGGCTACATTGCTTATTAGATCATATTTTATGGTTCCCTCCCATGTTTTGAGGATGAAACAATATGTGAAGGGGGGTGGAATGTTATGTACCTAGGGAGGATAATATGTGATTCCCAAGTGGGATAATGTATGTAATGTGGCCATAATCATGGAATATTTCCACTTGGTAGTAAGAGGGAATAGTATAATAATAAGTGGTAGTTGGCTTAGCCCCCTACGAATTCCCACGAGAAAGTATAAATATATATGAGTATCACTGTATGAGATATGTTTGATGAATTATTTTGTAGCAAGCATGGCTTGTGGAGTGTTTCTTTCTGTAAAGAGTAATTGATGGTGTTATCCTACCTTAAAGGTTCTTCTCTACATTATTGTGTTGTTTACAGTGTGAATGTCTATTGGTATTTTAGAAGTTAGTAATAGTTCTCTATCATTGTTGTGATTCAAATTTTCGGGTTAAGAATCACTACAAACATAAATATTTGACATTTAGTTGCACCATATTTTTATTCAAAATATTCTTTGATAATTTTTTATTACTAATGACAAATAGTTTGGTTAGATAACTTAATTTCAAGGGATGATAGACCACTTTCATCCATCTACATGCATGTAGGATTTCTCTAGTGCATGCTACTTAGTCTAGGTAAGGATGATGGGCATGTAGTCTAGAACTCTTCATCTCTCTATTGTGGTATTATAAATAAATGTTTTTTAACCCCTTCAATAACTTGTGGGTCAAATTTAGGAGGATATTAGACATTCCCATGGTTAGTTTCAAGAATTTATAACTATTTACCTTCTTCACCATAATTTTTTGCACCATTTGCCTCTCTCATTCCGTCCATATATAATTAGCTATAAGAAAATCCATCATCTTCTACTCATCCACAACAACTTATCTCGATGAAAGAGTTATTGGACTATAGTGGAATATGTTCCACTATAACTTGGACTGGCCTCTACTGAAAGCCTGCATTTTTCCATACCCAACATTGGTGTTTAACCTCCTTCATTATCCTTTTTAGTAGGCTACACTTTCCTAGAATACATGCTTGATTGATTACATTTGTTCCCCATCTTCACATGTTTTGTCAATAAGAATTAAACAAATACTTTCCTTCCAATCACACAAAAATCATAAACATTGTATGTAACAACCATTTTTCAAGGAAAATGTAGGATAACATATAATAAAAATAACATTTTCTAAGAATTTGAGGTGGGGATTCATTCCCTTTTTACATTTATGTTTCAAGAATGCACATCCTTTCTCAAATTGATGAATTTTAATAACGCACACACTCTCTAAAACACGTGCATGTCACTGCTACAATGGTAAACCTATATAACCCACCATACTTCCTACCTTAATACTATCGAACTTAATCCAAATCCTCTAACACCTAAAAAATATCACCACAAATAGCTTCTATGGGAAATTTCCATCCTCTTATTACAAATATGAGAAGCATTCTTATGATTTTCATAGTAGGAATTGGTATCAAGTTCAGTTGTGGTGTTTAAGGAATTTTGTTTAGTGCTAGATGGATATAATTTCATTTATGAGACAAACCATTTAGACTATATTGAAATCTAGCATTTAGGTCCTTTGTGTAACCTAAATAAACTAAAGTGACCAATTTGAAACCCTCAAGAGGTTGGGTGGAATTGTGTTTAGCCCTAGTTGCTTAGAAGTTTTATTTATAGGATAAGGCTTGGGTTTCCTCCCTTTACCATATCAATGTGTTGAGACCAATATGTAATACTTAAAATATTATGAAAGAACTAACATCCTTTATCAGAGGCCAATGATACCCTAGAGAAGTTATATGTGGTGCTTCAAGGCATTGTTCATGGATTTGGATGCCTCAAATATTTGTTTATGTATTAAGGCATGGACTTATTCCCTATATAATTTTCAAGGCCCTAAGACATATACATAGTGTTCAAAACCACGTAATGGCATCAACATCCCTAATCATAGCCAAAATATACCCTCTTGAGACCGCCATGTTGAGATGTTCAATGAAACCTTCTTGGCCTTGGGTTACTAGAAGATTCCTTTAGGGCCTAAGGTTCAAATTTCCTCCCCTAACCATGTCCAAGGCCCTAAGACCCATACATAGTGCTAAAAATTATAATAGAACCTATATACATAGTCAAAGATAAACGATGCCTTTGGGTGGTCCGTTGGGGTGGTTCAAGGTGTCATTCTTGGCCATAAACGTTTATAAGCTTCATTTAGGGCATAAGTCTTGGGTTTCTTCTATTGACCATATCTAGGGTTGAGAGACCCATACTTAATATTTAAAACATCATAATGCTAAATATCCCCATGTGGAGACCAAGGATACCTTGGAAAGGTCCTTTGTGGTGGTTCAACATGTTTTTTTTGGCCCTACATACATAAAATTTAGTACTAAAAACCTTCTAATAGAGGCAATATCCCATATTAAAGGCCAACGATCCCATAGAAAGGTCATATGTGGTGATTCAATTCCCTGTTCATGTCCTTTTAGTCTTAGAAGATACCTTTAAGGTATCTGTCCCGATTTTCCTCCCTAAACCATAGTCAAGGCAATGATAATCATACTTAGACCTCAAAACCTCCTAACGGTACATGTATATCCACTTAGAGGGTGATGATAATATTAATGAAATAGGTTTGTTTGTTCAAGGCATTGTTCTTGGAGTTATATGCATGAAATCTTACTTTAAGTCCTAAGTTTCCATTCCCCCCCCTTTGACCATGTCTACCACCCCATGAGCCATCCTTGCCGGATCTTGATCCCTACAAGCTATTTGTTAGGCCTATTGCACAAGTTTCATTGTGTATGCCGTTGGTCTAAAACTTCGTACCCATATTTGGTTCTCTAGAAACCCTAATGGTGCTAATATTCCCATTAAGAGGGAAATGATACACTTGGGAGGTCATGTGTATGGGTCCCAGGTGTTGTTCTTGGCCCTAGATGAATGCAATTTTCCTTTAAGGACTAAAGCCTAGTTTCTTCCTTGCACCATGTTGAGGACCCCTTGACTTATATCTTATGCTAAAAATTGTAATGGTGTACATAACCCCATTTAGAGGCCAAATATCACCTTTGGAGGTAATGTGTTTTTCTTCAAGGTGTTTTTCTACTAAAACTTCTTAATATCACCAATATCCTCACTTAGAGGGAAAGGATAAGATTAAGAGGTCATGTGTGGTGGATCAAGGTGCCATTATTGAACCTAGATGTTTAGAAGCTTCCTTTATGGTGTAATCCCTAGGTTTCCTACTTCAACCATGTTTAGGGACCAAAGGCTTATGTACCAAGGATAAAAAATATCTTAATGGAACCTATATCCCTACTCAAAGGAAAAATAATCTTGAGAGGCCTTATGTGTTGGTTCTAGGTGTTTTTCATGGTCACATATTCTCAAAAGATTAATTTAGGGTTTAATCATTGCATTGCCTCCCATGACCATGTCAAGGGCCTTGAGACTCATAAATAGTGTTCAAAATATTCTAGTTATGCTCATATATCCCTACTTGGAAGGCATTGATGCACTTGATATGTCCTATGTGGTAGTTTGAGTAATCGTTCTTTTACTTATATGATTAAAAGCTTCCTTTATGAACTATGTCTAGGGATTCTTTCCCAAACCATGTCTAAAACCTTGAGACTAATTCCTAGTGTTGAAATCCTCCTAATGCCACTGATATCCCCACTCATAAGCCAAGGTGTAATACCCCCCTCACCCAATCCGACCATTGGGAGGGTACGCTAGCTAAATATGGGCTCTCAAATTTCACCCCATGTCCATAATACAGATTTTAACAAACAAAATGTGTGCATAAATGAAAATAAACATGCACAACAGAATTAAAATCTATCCACACACATCTAGCATGCAAATACAGAAGCATAAACATTACAAGCATGGAATAAAAACATTTCAGATTCAAATGCATGAGAATACTTATTGTTATGCAACGCATATCCAAGCAACTGGATGTGTAAGAGTGATTTTCCACCCAACCATAGGCACTCTGTCCAACATATTCTCTTTTTGCTTAGAGGCCACCCCCAAGATGGGCTATGAGGCCACCAGGGTGAAGGAAACACCTACAGGCTTCTCTCTCTCATCCCACAACCCATTCTGCTCTCTGTCATTAGCCAAATGCTCATACAAAGCTCTACAGGGGTCTCACTCATTCCTCATAGCCTTGGATTCCACAATACCTGCCCCACACAACACCCTTCTAAATTAGGAATCCTGTTCATCGATTCATAGTTCTCTTGGGCGATCCATCTTATTGGGTGCTTCCAGTGTGTGCATAGAAGAAGTCCAACCTGATATTGGCTACTATAGAACCACCTGCATCCTCAATCTGTGGCTTCTCAAGCACCCACGAGCAATAAAACTCAAGGGTAAGGGTTCCTAGCTTTCCCAACCTCTCTGCTCACCTACAACCAACAATATTCACTTCCAAATCTACAGCATGGTCTCCAAATTCAAATTTCTGCGTTCAAAATAGCATGGTAAGTTCATGGACAACAAGGGAGAGCTCTGCATCTTCTAAATATGCATGTGAGAATGAGAGAAAATGAGGGTTGAATCCAAAGGATATGAGAAAATGGTGAAAAGACAACTGACATAACTTATGGCAGTAGAAGAAAGGACTCCTGGTAGTTGCAGACTGAATTCTGTTACGACAGAACTGTCACAAAGTTGCAGTCAGTCCCATGCTGCAATAACTACATGAGGTGACTTTTCCCACCAACCACACACATGCATTAATGATTGGAAAATGGTAAAAAAAGGAGATATTTGGCTTATTCAAGGCACATGATAGAATTTAGGTGTGAGTTCTAAGGTTGACACTTGGCAGCAAGGATTTTGTCACCCATGGACCCCCTTTCCTCTTCCCCTCTTGTGGAATCATAGTCCCTTTGGTTCTCTTTACATAGAACACATATTTCATTAAAATTGGGAACATTTAATTCCAAGGACATCACAAAAATTGAGTTTTTTAGCTATTTTGGAATTCTAGATCCATTGTTTAATTCCAAATTTAATGAAATATGTGTTATAGCCATTGTTGGACCATTTTATTATTTATGCACATAATATTTACATAGTATTCTAAATCAACATAAAAGCCAACTAAATAGTCCAAATAAAATATAAACATTATACATTCCTAGACATTCACTAGTCGGGCCTTGGCCTTGAGCTCCGCACTAGGAATTCACACTAGCATATTTACATCATTTTGGATAAATACATTCCAAGTCAAAACTAGGGGTATTACACAAGGATATCATTGGGAGATCATATCTGGTGGCCCTTGATACCTAGAAGCATCCTTTATAACATAAAGCCCATGTTTTCTCCACTTCCCTTGTCAAATACCCTAGTACACCCACAACTAATGTTCAACCTTCCTAATGCTCAACCCTTGTATTGCCATTGATATCCCTAATTGGAGGTATAGGATATACATTGGGAAAAGGAGAAAGAATAATATGACATGATTTATACTAACAATAGTGCTTGTAAGATCCTAAAGCAAGCACGTGTTCTTATAATGCATGCACCATCTTTAAATTCATTGTTGATGTCATTAAGAATTCCTAAATATGTGTTTGTTGACATGTTTGCTTTGGATTTAGGTTTAGTTCATAACAAACTTCGTAGTTTGATGCCTTTCAATAACTCTATTTTTCATGTGATTTTTATATAGGTTATACAAATCCTTATAAATTCAACTACACACATATAGATTCGACTACACACACACACACCACATGTGTGTGTGCCTGTCTTAATATATATCATATTTTTAAAATACAATCTATTATTTCCTGTATTTAAAGAAAATATAGAATGCATTATGAGATACTAAGAAAATAAATAAATAAGAATGCATGCATCAATGTGTGTTGCAGTATAGTGGAGCCCGTGTGGGGGGAAGTGTCCATCTCTCCCATAAAAAAAGAAAAAAAGAATGCATGTATGAGTGTGATGTAGCATAGTGGTGAGAGAGATGTGTGTTATAATTTAGCTTACCCTTAGAGAAATCATTAATACTTAAAACCTTAAGAAGTATATAAACACTCTTAAAATAACTAATAAATTAAAAAGGACAATGAAAACAATAATAAAATCCTTAGATGTATTTCACTTTATTGGGCATTATAAAACTATGAAAATGGCTAATGAATACTAAAATCATTCAAATTATTTTCACTTCATAAATATTTAATTCATAAATTATTATGAAATGTGTAAGTTTGATTTTTTATGAATACGACATAAAAATGTTATTATACTATTTTAATTTTAACTTTTAAATATTATATATAATATTATTGAAAAAATAAAATAAATAATAAATATGAATAATATTTTTTATAATGAATTTCTTAATTGAATTTAAAATGTATTTAAGAATAAATTTCTTTATATAAATATTTTGCATTTACATAAATATTTAATTCTTTTTTCAGCAAGAAAAAACTATACTTTTGATATGTGTTCACACCCTCTAGAAAACTAGAAAACTGATTACATAACTAAAGATTAAACACAAGAGTTACATAAATATTTAATTTAGTTTTATTGTAACTTTATATAATAAATATTTTTTTCAAAAAGATTAAAGAACAAAACCAATATGGCCAAAATCAAGAAAAACATTTCAATATTTAAAATTATCATTAAACGAAATCAAAAGATCTTGAGGATGAACATTACTTCTATGAGGCATAATTGATCATGCTTCATAATTAATTACTCTCTCCTTATACAAGTATAGATCCATCTTAACTTTGGATTTATCAAGAGTCTAGAAAGAGATTAAATTAGATGAAATGCAAACCTTTTTGAGAGTGTTAAATTTGAAGAAAAGTTTACACCTCTAGGGATTTGATCATTTGAGTGCCTTTGTAGATAATTAAGATGGATTATTTTATTAAAGTGTCATGAGCGCTTCTTCCTCATGATCGTGTGAGTCTATTTTTTTAAATAAGGTTAAGTTTTACTGTAGATTTGTTTTTTTGAAAATAATTAAATTGAATATTTTTAAATGAATTGAAATCTTTAAAGATAATAAAACTAGATTATAAATTTGGAAAAAAATAAATTAATGAAAAGATTAAAGATAGTCAAACTTTTGTAAATTTGGATTTTTTTTTAAATGAATAAGTGAACATTTGTTAACCTACTCTGGTAAGTTTGATCATTTCAAACAATATTTAATATATTTCCTTTTATTTATTAATAAATTTTTTCAATTTAATTATTATATTTAATATATTTCAGTTTATTTATTAATATTTTTTTCAATTTAATTACTAAAAAAACTATAATAATTTTAGTACTTTCTATACAAACTATCTATAATAATTTTATTTATGTGATAAATAAACTATTTTTAAAAAATTGATTTTTTATCTTAATAAATCCCAATTTAAAAGTTCTATGCTAATTTTAATTTTATTTTATGAGAAAACTTTAACTTTTTTAAATTAGTCTTAATTTTATTTTGATAACATTACAACTTATACTATTAACTATCGATGCAATTAACTCTATATTAAAATTATCCTTATTTGATACACAGCATCAACAATATCGTCGTAGAACTTAAAAAAATATATACAGCACCGCCCGGAGAATGGGCAGGAAGACATGAAACTTCGAACGCTCCTCGAATGTTCATAGAAAGGATAGAATGAATTGAACCTAGCTGCTACGTCTGTGACCTGATGACCTACCGACTTTGCTAAACGCGTCGGTGGCAAATTGAACGACTGCTGGCCGGGTCCTTCTACTCCTCGTGACACTGTCTCTAACCTAATATTATTCATTGTTCTTTTGTCAATCTACAAGTGGGTACGATTCCTGCAAGTGTCGGCTCGAAGCAGGCAAATTGGCAATGGAGGAGTAATGGGACCCGGTGTTCATGAGGCGGTGTGTGCGCGTTGCCGGTGGAAAGGAAAGTATAATACGGTCTTACTTCACGTTTTTTTTCTTTTTCTAGTAATAAGAGCTATTAGTTAAGAACACAAAGTCGATTAATTAATGGATGATCTCTTTTTATGAGTTAACGTGGATTTTTTTAAATATTTTTTATAATTTTTTATTTTATGAGTTTACATAATTTTTTTAATTATTTTGTTAAAAATGAAGGTTACAACTGTATAGCACCTCCATCATCAGTGCAATTAAGACTTGCAAATTCCATAACATAAAATAAAATACAATGAATCCATTAAATTCATAAATTAAAATTTCAAATTTCTTAACATGTAGATGATGAGTCGGTGAAATTCTCAAGTTTTAGAATTTTAGTGAATTTCGTTTCTTTAAAGAAAATTATTTTGTGTATGAAAGACATGTTTAAAACTAAAAGAGGAGTTTGCTTTCTGAACATTCCAAATTGCTATTTTAACAAAAATTGCTCTACCAGATTTCAACTAGTTGAGAAAACAACTCCGCACATTTTTAAATGTGTTGATATTCGCCGATCGGTGTATATCAACCATGGCCACATATTTATATGTAAATCAGCGAATTTCAACCACATTTAAAAATGTGGTTGTTGCTAGTGGACAGCCAACAAAGGGAAGAAATAACGAAATTAAAATTTTAATAAAAATATTAATTGAAAATAAAAATGAAAAAAAAATACATATTTAGTTAAAAAAAGTAAATAAAGTAAAGTAGAATAAAAATAAACCAAACTAAATTAAAAATAAAGTAAAGTAAAATGAAAGTAAAATAAAATAGATTACAAATAAATTAAATTAAATTAAATAAAAATAAAGTAAAGTAAAATAAATATATAAAATAGAATAAAAAATAAACAAAATACAACCAAATAAATAAAATATAATAAAAATAAACTAAATAAAATAAAATCAAAATAAAGTAAATTAAATTAAATTAAATAATTAATTAATTTAAATATAAAAATAAAATTAAAATTAAAGTAAAATATATATATATAAAACTGAAAAAAAACTTAAATAAGTAGAAGTAAAATAAAAAATAAAAAATAAAATAAGTCATATTATTAATATTAATATGACTTGCTAGTTGACTGTAAAATAAGTCATATTATTAATATTAATATTATTGTTGTGCAAATATTAATAATAATAAGTATTACTATTCTATAATTATAATAATTTATAGTACTAAATTATAAAATAAAAAAAATTTATAATTATGTTTAATAAATTATAAATAATTTTTAATTTTTAATTATGTGTAATGAATTATAAATAATTTAGAGTAATAGTTAAATATTTTTTAATAATAATTACTTAATTATCATAATAACAACATCTATTATTATTATTTAATAATTAAATATTTTGTAACAATAATCATTTCATTATAATAATAATAACATATATTATTATTATTTAAGAATTATATTTTTTTAATAATACTTATTTAATTATAATAATAATAATAACATCTAATATCATTATTATTAAATAACAAATATTAAAATATCTTATAATAATTATAATAATAATAATAATTAAAAAAAGTATTATTGTGTACAGTATAATGTGACATATGTTTTTCTAATAATAATATTAATAATATTGGTTATACTAATATTTATTATTATTATTATTATTATTACGTTAATTAATTTCTTATTTTCATTTATAATTATTATAATTATATTTTTTTATTTATAATTATTTTTATTATTATAAAATATTTTAAAAAAATATAAAAAAATAATAAATAAGAAAATATTATTATTGTTATTATTATAAAATATTTTAAAAAATATATAAAAAAAAAATATTAAATAAGAAAATAAGAATATATTTAATTATTTTTTATATTATAAATAAGAAAATCTAATTATATTTAAATAAGAAAAAAATAATAAATGAAAATAATTTATAATGATGATTAAATGAAAATAATTTATAATGAGGATGGATAATTATAATAAGAATAATATTAATAATAATGATAATTTTTATTTTATTTCATTCTTTATAATAATAATAATAATTATTATTATTATTATTTAATTATAATATTAATTATTATTATTATAAAATAATAATAATAATTAATATTATAAAAAAAAAAAAATAAAAAAAAAAATATTTTATAATAATAAAAATAATTATTAAAAACCATATAATTATAATACATGAAAATAAGAAATTAATTTAAATAATCATAATAATAATAATAATAATAATAATAAATAATTGTTATTAATTAATTATTAATTAAAAAAAATTGTAAATGAAAATAATAAAATATAATTATAACATTAATAAATGAAAATAATTTATAATGAGGATTGGCAATTTTAATAATAATAATTTTTTTTATTAATATTAGCATGAACTAATTTATTATTTAACATACTTACATGTATGAATAGTACCATTGGTTAGGTGTCATGTATGAATAGTACCATTGGTTATGTGTTGTGAATAATAAATTATATTATTTATTGTGACAATGCGACCTGGCAAGTTTGGTTGACTTTTGGCTGACTATGGTTGACTATGGTCAACCATGGATGACTATGATTAACCATGAACAAATTAGAAATGAATTAAGATTATTATTATGGTTGACCATGGTCAACCATACAACCATTTTTCACCATGGTAAACCATGGTTGACTAATCTCTCTTTGTATCTCACTATGGTTGACCATGGTTGACATTGGTTAACCATGGTTGACCATGGTTGACATTGGTCAACTATGGTTGACTTTTGGTTTACCATGGTTGACATTGGTTGACCTTTGCTTAACTATTGTTGACCATTGTTGTGTTTTGGTGACTATGGTTGACTTTGCTTGGCCATGATTAGATTTGGTTGACTTGTCTTTGGTTTACTATGGTTGATGATGGTTGAGCATGGGTGACTTTGGTTGACCATGGTTGACTTTGATTTACCATGGTTAACTTTAGTTCACCATGGGTTACTATGGTTGACCATGGTTACTCATGGTTGATAATGTTTGACAATGGTTGATCGTGGTGGACTTTCGTTGATCATGACCAACCATTGGTTGACTATGGTTGAGAATAGCTGATTATGGTTGTCCATGGTTGACTATGCTTGACCATGGTTGGATTTCATTAATCATGGTTGAATTTGGTTGACCATGGTTGACTTTGGTTAATCATAGTTGACTTTAGTTGACAATGGTTGACTCTCGTTAACTATGGATTACTTTGGTTGAATATGGTTGAGTGTGGTTGACTTTGTTTTACCATGGTTGACATTAGTTGATCATGGTTGAATTTGTTTGACCATGGATGACTTTGGTTGATTTTGGGTCTGACCATGGAACGACCCCAGACTAATTTCAACTATGGTCAACCATAGTCAGATAGAAAGAGATATTAGTCAACCATGCTGTAGCATGGTTGACTTTGGTTGATTACGGCTGACTTTGGTTGACTATGGTTGACTTTAGTTGACAATGGTTGACATTAGTTGACCATGGTTGCTTATGGTTGACTTTGTTTTACCATAGTTGACATTAGTTGATTCTGGTTGAATTTGTCTGACCATGGATAGTTTTGGTTGAGTTTAGCTTACCATGGTTGACATTAGTTGACTTTGTTTATCCTTTAGTTTACCATGGTTGACGTCAGTTGACTTTACGTGACCTTCTGTTGACTTTGGTTGGCCATGGAAAACTATGGTTGGCTTTGGTAGACCATGGTTGACTTTGGTAGACCATGGTTGACATTGGTTGACTCTTGGGTGACCATCATTGATTTCATTTACAATGGTAAACTATCGTTGACCATGGTTGACTTCGGTTAACCATGGTTGAATTTCGTTGACCATGGTCGACATTGGTTGTCTCTTGGTTTACCATCGTTAACTTTGGTTTACTATGGTTGAATTTGGTTGACTATGATTGACTTTGGTCGACCTTGGTTGACTTTTGGTTGATCATGACTTTTGTTGATCATGGTTGACTATTTGGTTGAGCATGATTGACTTTGTTTAACTTTTGGTTGACCATCGTTAAGTTGGTTAACTATGGTTGATGATAATTGACAATTGATGGACCATGCTTGACTTTGGCTATCCATAGTTGACTTTTAATTGACTTAGGTTAGACTATGGTTTACAATGCTTAACCATTGTTGGCTTTGGTGGACCATGGTTCACTTTGGTTAACTCTTGATACAGGACCCCATTGACTTTGGTTGACCATGGTTTACTTTGATTGACCGTGGTTGACTTTTGGTTCTCCAAGATTGACTTTTGGGTTCTCCATGGTTGACTTTAGGTGACCATGGTAAGCATCCGTTACCATTGTTTACTTCGGTTGTATTTTGTTAACCATGGTTTACTTTGGTTTATCCACTAATACATTATCGTTGTTTTCATTATGCCAACCATTTTTCTGTTATTTGTTGCTGAATGCGTCCATGCCTTCTCGCTTCTGATCAGTCACCATTTGTATTTGGTCTTCACTCCCTAATAGCCTATGCATAACTTTTATTAACTTTTATTTATGATATTAAGCTCTTTCTCACATATGCCGCCATTCTGCCAAATTTTATCAACTTGTAGCTCAAATAATATATCTTCACCCATTTGTTTTTCGGCATCCTGACAAGTCATATTCTCATTTGTAATTAATGTTTGTTTCGCTTGTCCAAACAAAACCCAAATATGAACTTATTCAAAGTCGAAATTGCAAATTCCGCCTGCTCTCCTGTAAAGCTTTCCTTTATTTTTGGGACTGCCCTGTCCAATGGGATTACGGTCAACCCACCGAAAACCTTTTATCAACAGTGATATGTATGGTGTCGCCTCAGACCTGCATATATATATTATTTTAGGGCCAACTGTCCACTTGGGGATGTTCTGAATCTTCCCAACCATCGGTAAGGATCATGCACAAGCAGGTCGTGATAATTATCTAAGATAGATCGTCTCTCCTCACTTCTGCGTACTCCATTTGGTTTCTCGAACTGACGATTTAAAAATGTGGTTGTTGAGCCATCCTGTTCTATTTTGTTTGTAAATGGAATGTCAAACAAAACCAATGAACAGCCCACACAAAAAGGATTGCTATGTGTGGCTGTACCCGATGAATAAAACATAGGCTGTATCCAAGCCAATATTTAACTCGCAGACTCAAATCCCCGAGCTCTAACTTCTGAACAGAACAATGAAGGAATGATGACCAAATGCAAACGAATCGCTGAAGGGGCTGCCTGGTTCAGTAGGACCGTTCACTCTCATAAAACATAATGAACAGCATTTAAATAGCAACTATTAACACAAACAACATGATAACCAACAATTTATTCTGGAAATATAAACTGGAAAATCAATATTTTAACTTTGATGCTCAATCTCTATTCCCAAAATTTACAAATAAATGCAATGCGATGGCTTTCTGGACTTACATAGTAGCATTTAAACAACATTTATTTTCTACTTTCCAACAACCATCAATTTTTCTTGAGCTTTGCTCAATACATGGAAGGCGAAGTAACTTCGTTTCTGCTCTATATTTTAACACTTCTTATATGTTACTTTGAGCACTTCCAATTTTAAAAGGCAAACACCACCCTTACTCTAATGAAAAAAGAGAATTAAAACTTACATATTGATTTGCAACAAATTATTGTTATGTTATACACATATAGGAGTAAAAAGTATACATTAATTAAGTGTTAATAAAAGGTTTGTCTATTAATGTTAACTTATATTACTTTATATTTATTTTAAAATTATTGTTAAAAGTTATTAAACTATTGGGTTATTCATATATTGTCAAAAGTCATTAGTATCTAATTGTATTTTAAATGAGTTAAATTTATTATTATTTTTATTTATTATAATATTATTTAAAATATAATTAAAAAGATTTTTAAATTAATTTGAAATAATTTTTAAATGTTTAAATATTTATTTGCATTTTCATTTCAATATAAATAACATATTTTTTAAATATAAAACTATTTTATATTAAATACACATCATTAAAAATAACAACATATTTATCATATTTTAAACATTGGAAAATAGAAAATGCAATAAAAAAATACCTGTAATTAACAAACTATCATAATATATATATAAATTACAAAGAATTGGGCAGAGATTCTTCATGGTTTCTCGAACTGACGATTACTCCAAGGTTGCTCCCAGCGTTTTCTCTCTGAGCATTTAAATAAAGTCGAGAAGCTAAACATATATATTTTCTAGATTAGCCATGACGTTGGAGTTAAATGAAGAAAAAACCTTTTGAAAAATCACTCTAAATCAACTTTTTAATCTATTAATATTTCAAAGAGGGTGGTTCCGCATGGCCTTTGGAGTGGTTTGCAATACAATTTTTTACATATGAGAACGTATAAAAAATGGACACGTTGGATGGTAGTTTTCCCATCACACCGGCCTTATCTCTTATCCACCGAGCACTTTTGCAATGCGGTGTCAATGTGGATCGTTGATCTTCAATTTCATGCTTAACCTCTTAAACAATACAATCTTGACCGCTTCGTCACAATTGTAAACCAATGTCCACGTCCTTCACGTCCTTGACATGAAAAAGTTTATTTCCTGCACATAACCCTATTGCATCAAGAAAAGCGAATAGAAAGATTAATTTAACAAACAAAAACGGGCTAAACGTCAATGCTTTAATAGACCATGGAGGCCTGCCTGCACGCATTCTGTGTGAGCCCAGTACCTGGGCTGGTGTGCTGCGGTCCATCTATCGACAGCGCCAATGCAATGGAAGTGAACTTCTGAGGACTCCACGGATTCTGCACTTAAAAAAGTGTTTTTAGTTGCCTAATACCAGGGGAAACGCAGCCCCTGAGACCCCAGGAGGCGAAACGTTTGGCAAATTAGAGCAACCTTTTGGATTCTTGTTGTTGCATGGCTCTGAGAACCAGGATCTGCGCAGGATCGATGACAAACTTATCTATTGGTCGATCAACCAATGGATCCACAACCATGATGTTTGGGCATACAGATATAGATTGTAACATGGCTGCCTATATATGGTATTTTCTCAACAGCTTTACTGTGTGTAAATGTCATTGTTGGGACCATTATAATCAATGTAGTAATCTATTTCCTCTTTCACTGGGATTTGGTAATCTAAGAAGTTTTATGGTAAAGTAGACAGACACTATCTACGGAGCAATGCAACAATAAAAATGCAATATCTGCTGGAATATAGCTAAACATTTTAGATCCTATTTACCATATCTCAGCATTGCTGAGTTCCACATTTAACACTTCTGCAATTTTCGACGGATTCCATGTGGAAAAATTGACTCAGGAAATGTTGTTATAGTACAATCAGATTCATGAAAATACTGGTAGAACAGAAGAGATCTTCAGGCATCGGGCGAAGTAAAAGGCACAAAATTAACCATGATCATGTGGAAAGTTCTTCACAACATGAATCTGTGTTACAATGTGGGCAGGATAAAAAATTCCTTACAAATGGCTCACTCAGAAGCTCCTGGCTACAAAGAATATAAAAAAATGGAACACAAGTTGATGTTCGCATAGTTGATAATGAAGTAAATATCAAACTTATTCAAAGGAAACGCCTGAAACTTATTCAAATTATGTGTGATGATAACATACCACTCTTTATGTGTGATGAAAACATTTGAAATCAGATAATCATAACATTATATTTTGACATTTTGATATACAAAATATATTTACAGAATGAATTTATTTTGCAGCTCTATGAAGGTTCAAGTGAATACGCCAGGTCAATTGCAACAAAATTGATGGATGCCGTAGACAAGCAACTAACTTTCTCTATTCCTATTCCTAATTTTTAAGTTCCTAATAACTCATACGATTCATACAGTTGTACAGGAATTTTGTAGCAATGAGAATAATAAATGGCAAGCTCATTTGCTTTAAGAAAGGATTACCATAATGTAGTATATTAAGTAGATTAAATATTATTATTAACGAGATTTTCAAGTAGATTATAACGAGTATCATTTAATATTATTATTTTTAAGTAGATTAAATATTATAAGTGATATTTTAATCGTAGTTTTTATTGTTTAAATTATATTATTGAATGCATAATTGAATTTAACTCTCTCAAATATCCTTATTACTTATTATATTTGGATTATGAAATTTTAATAATTGAAATAATTTATAATGTAGTCATGGATAATCATACAATCTATTATTATACTGTGTAATTTTTGGGGTAGATGAACAAAAGAGGTGATTGTAATCAAGAAATTGGATGTGGAGCTATGTATATACAAATAGAAACTCAAGAAAAGAAAGCTTTACAACATCGCCCTCCATTTGTGATCCCTATGGGCGTTTTAACTGTAAAATTATATTTAAAACCAAATTACCTTACAGGATCATTTGGCTCATTTGGCTCATAGTCGATCATACTGGATCATTTGGCAGACTCCAGGGCGCATACTGGATCATTTGGCTCATTTGGCACGTTCCAGATCGCTTGGATTCCTACACAACCAGCCTACACCCACGCCATCCTGCACAGCCAGCCTGCACCCACGCCATCCTGCACAAAACTCACTACATTCAAACAAACAATTATGGCTGGATCATTTGACGCTATTATACAAATATAAAATAGATTTTTAACTCATTCCTATCGGGAATTAAACCAAGTTTCAAGATGGAGTTCTGTAATTAAGTACACAGAGTCAGTCTACTCGCCAGATCGAGCGATCTATCTTAAACATGCAAACCCAAGCATAATAAGTTCTCAATCGATTTGAGTCAATTCCAGATTTATTAACACTCTGAATATAATCTAAAATACGTTTGGAGAATTCTCAGGTTTGAAATAAATTATTATATAATAACCTATTCTCCATCAAACCGAGTAATACGTTTCTCCTGCGACTTGGAAGTTAGGGGATGAGTACTGTGATTAAGACACAGTCTCGATCTGCACCCATTCCTGAAATTTTAAAGCATTCAAATCGATCTGCACACATACATGACCTATCTTTGTATTAGGAGCCATATACTAAGAATTTAAAGTAAAACACTAGTCGGCTAAGATCCTTCTGCGTTTGCTTTAAACTTTAAAGAAACAGCCACAGCAGAAAAGAAGTTAGCATCAAATGCAAATACAAATACAGTAAAAAAGACATAAATTGCAGATACCTGATCTCTGGTGACTCTCGTTCAGTATTTCCCTCGCCTGTAATGGAAGGACTCTTCATCGCTTCCACGGCTGGGTGCGCATGGATCTCGACCTCATCGATGAAACGGTTTCTTGATATAATCTGAGGACTCTTCATAGCAACACCGATCAAAGAAAAAACGAGCGATTCAGAAACGATTCACCGTTTGGTTTAAACAAATGGACTCCCGTGTGGCGGGGATCAACCTTTAGTTCTCCCACAGGCTCAACCTTTCGTTCTCCCATTCGATTAAACAAATGAAACGGCTGATTATTGCTAATCCGATAAAACCTTTGGGTAACCTTTCAACAAACTGCAAATCTGTGTCGTTGGATACATGTGTTGGATGAAGAATATACCTAGATTTCCCATCTTAGCCTTCCATCCTTAATTTCGATTAAAAAGCTGCGATCGCCCTCCATATACATAGAAAATCTCATTGAAGCACCTCCGGCGAACAATTATAATTAGTTTATATATGTATATGAAATGTTTCATATATATATATATATATTAAATAATCATTTATATCCATTCTAAATGTGGATCTATAGCAGTTAGAGTAGTTAGAGGTATCCAATTTCTTGAGGCATTATTTTTTTAATTATTTTTATTTGGTTTTCATTTTTTATTTTATGAGCTTACATAAATTTTTTTAATTACTTTTTTATTTTATTTTTGATATATATATAAAACTAGGTCCATCAAATAAAAATAAATAATTGACAACCTACTAGTTATTTTTATTTGATAAACCTAGTTTTAAATTAGAAAATATATATCTTCCATATGGAAAATATCTATCACTCTAAATAAAGAGTGATCATAAACTGCACATGGAGGACTACATTTCAGAATACTATAATATATGGGAGATGATTCAAAAAAACCATGTCATACCATCTTGGTGGTTTTATCATAAAAAAAGAAACAAAGTCATACGACTCATGGGTCTTTCCCCATATGCTTTACATTTTTTCAAACTATTATGATTACATGAAATTGTACACATGAAATAGAAGATCTCCCTCCCATCCATCGTTACACACAAAAAATTATCCACAGTTGCGATTGAGATCTGTTGAAATTAACTCAATGGAAAAGGTTGAAATTCCACCCTTATTTCACCTGGTGGTTAGAGCGCATTTTTTGAGAGTAAATCCACTTCTAAATTTAGCTCCCTGTAGACATGGTTGAAAGAAATTGAGTTGAAGAGAGAAATCAACTCCTGAATTTGGGACAGCAAGGATTGTAGGTGTGGAGCTCTGATCTGTAACCTCTGATTAGCCCAGTCAATTACCATCTTGGAATCTCCAAAGACTTGAACATTAGAAATATGATGACTGAGAGAAATGTGGAGGACAACCCATAGCGCTATCAGTTCCTCTTTGTTGTTAGTGCCATGCCCAGTGCCATATAGGATGTTAATTTTCGTTTGATCATTTAAATAAATTACTCCTCCTGCACCACCAAGTGGTGGTTGGCCTTGGCTAGCACCGTCGAAATATGCCCATGGGACACTTTTGTCAATGCGAGGATGAGAGAGAGTTCTTTGTTTTTTCTGCTCCTTGTCATGCTTGTGTTCCTTGGTCCATTGCACAATAAGTGCCGAAGTAACTTCAGCAGGGACGTAGGTCTCAATAAAAGTGGCAGAATTCCTTTCCCACCACAGACTATAAGAGAAAAGAGATGGGAAGGTGTCAAAACTACGTACCGACAGATTCTGCCACCACTTTCGACACCAGCTCTCTACATTTGGCTCCAGAGGGATATCTATGTTAGAGAGTGACTTGGTGGCGGCCTTCCATACTGTTTCTGCATAATCACAAGAGGAAAATAAGTGAGAGGAGGTTTCAATAGAAACTTGCCATAAGGGGCAACGACTGGGTCCAGACCAACCCCGCTTCAGCAGGTTATCCCATGTTAGCACATTATCGATAAGGGCTATCCATAACACTATTTTAGCTTTCATTGTGCCCGCAGTCTTCCAGACCACTGCCCACCACCATTTTAATTCTCCCATGAAGAGATTTTTGTTATAAGCTTCGTATCCCAATTTTGCAGTGTAATCTCCATTTGTGCCATTTAGAGTCCAAACCAGCTTATATTCTAAGTCTTTGTTAAGTACAACAAAATTCAGGTGCAACCACTAGTACAAAATGAGAGATAAGTGACTAGGTGACTAAAAAAGTTAGTCACCACAAATTTTTCAAGGGATAAATGACCAAAATTGAGCAATTTTAAGTGAGTGAACTAAAAATGACTAATTTCGTCACAGGATAAAATATACGACTATGTAACAAGTGACTAAAATAAAAATGATTAATTTAGTCACGAGAATACACATATGACTAGTTAACAATGACTAAGAATATGAATTAGTCGTTTATGTTAGTCATTTTTAGTTGTGTCACCTTGGCAATGAGAAATTATAATTTTGAAAATGAATTTGTGCAATTTATTAAATTTTAACACCACAGATGGATTCAGAGACCACTTTATTTAATATTGCAGATCGATTCAGAAACCCCCTTCTATTTACTAAATTTTAACATTGTAGATGGATTCATAGACCCCCTGGGTCTCTGAATCCACCCACAATGTTAAAATTTAGTAAATTTTAACACTATATAGACGAATTCATATGAGACTCCCTGTGTCACTTGATAACACTTTTTCTTCTTTCAAGACATCTAGTGAGGTCCCTATATCTCTAGATGTAGCTTGTTGTGTACTCTGGCCTCAAGCCTCTTCTGTAAGTGCAATATTGTTGACATAATGTGCAATCAAAATTATAGACTCAATTCACTGCATGAAGTCAATCTTAAAGTTGACCAATATCCCCATAGCCATTTTTTTCTATAATTAAAATATGTATTAAAACTTACAATATATAAAAATTTGCAGTATATGGAAGATGAATCCATGTAAGCCTTTGAGCTCAAAGAAACCCCTTTCTTTATGATAAGACCACTAAGAAACACTATCTATGAGAAACCATCACAAGAGTATTTATCACCTCTGTCGTTCCCCAATACTAGGTTGCAACACCTAGATCACATCATGTGTGTCTGATATCATAAGTTATCGCAATATTATTCACCGTTCTTGTTTCTTCGATAATCACCTACTGTGGATATAATTATATTTTTTTTCAATATGGTTCATGGCTCTAGAGATCGCTACATCCACGAATCCAAGCCAAGGGGGCCCACCCAAAGAGACCTCACCCATGTACGCATTGCTTCGATTCCTAACACCGAAGGACCCAGAGAATTAAACCCTCGACTTGGACCTTGTGTTGTCTTCGTCCTGGAAGATCCAAAAAACTAATAGTTATAATTATATAAAATACTAATACAAATAATATAATATAAATATATATATATATATATATATATATATATATATATATATATATATTACTACATAAATAAAATAAATTAGAAATACATAATAAAAATAATTCATTTGAGGAGTTTCAATTTTAATGCCCAAATTAGTTGTGGTGGAGAAGAAAAATTCTCCAAGCAATGGGAACTTCAAACAAAGTCTATGCAAAAGAGGATTAACGTGTTTGATGAAATTTCTTTGCGAGATATTGTCAATAATTTGTTCTCAATGTCCAACTGAGGGATTATTCCATCACATTATCAAATCTCAAGGTTTATTTCTCATATTCAAGAAGACGTCTAACAAAAAGCAGATTATCATGTACCGAGTTTCTTCCTGTGTTCATTTTGTTGCTCATTACATTATCCTTAATCTTATTTTTAGTATGTATTGCAATATCCATTGTAATGTTTGCTCAAATGCACATTTATCGAATTTCATTGACCAAGCATGCCTTGGAAAATTGTAGAGAGACAAATAAGGGATTAGAGCCGAAGCCGTGGGGAGATGTGAGATGAGCAGGTGAGATTCAATCCTGGGTGGTTCCTCTAGAGGAATATGAGGGTTGAATATGAGCTTGGAATCCCAAACTTTCATCTACAAAACCTAGAGCTCGTCTATTTCCAAAAATACAAGCTCTTGATGCCAATCCTAAGACTCAAGACACGGGTTCTTGCCAATATGGGGGGTCCTGGGCCTGAGCCGGCTCAAGGCACCGGGAAGAGTAGTCCTTGGTTTGGAGGATTAAAAGGGATTTTTTAGGATAAGAAGGAAGAATCACAATATAGCGGTCGTGGTGGTAAGGCTGAGGTTTTGGATATTTTTGATCATCCTAGCACTCCGGTGCCCACTTTTGAGTTCAAGTGATTTGGGGCACTTTGGTCTTTGTCAGCATCAACTACAAGGAATGGGCCTGAAATTGATCCTTTTAAAAATTTTCATATGGGCTTCTTTCCGACCATTTTCATATATCTTAGTATACCTTCTGATTTCATGCAGTTTCCTTCCCTACTATACATGATTATCAAAGAATTGTAAGTAATCAAATCTGGTTTCCACCCATTTTGTTTCATGATTTTTAACATATCAAGAGCTTGATGAATGGAGCCATTCCTTCCATATATACCAATCATGGTATTGTAAATCACCAAGTATGGGGAAAAACCCTTCCTTTTCAACTCTGAAAAGGCACCCTCTATGTCCTTTAAGAAATTGCAGTTGCTATATACAAGCACCCGTGTTTTCAGAAGTACCCAACTGGGATAAATGACTCCTAACTGTATATCTTCTACAAGGGATTTCAATAGCACTATATGTTTACCATTGACATAAGCATACAACAAGGAATCATACACATTTTCATTTGGTTTATAACCCCTATCCTTCATATATGCAAGAACAACTTTTGCTTCCTTCCACTGCCCTTTCCTAGCTAATGCATTCAGAAGAGCATTGCAAGTACAAATATTGGGACAAAATCCTACTTTTATCATTTGGTTATATGTTTCTAGAGCCAACTCAACTGAACCACACTTACCATAAGCCCCAATCATAGTATTATAAGTTTCCCGAATTGGTTTGAATCCATCTTTCTTCATTTCCATGAAAACTCTAGCAATGTGCATATGCTTAACATTTTTCCCGCACATAGCCACCAGAGTATTCCATGTGACTCTACTAGGGATATAGAAACTAGACCTCATTTCATCGAACGTTGACATCATTTGTTGGAATTTTGCATTTTTCCCATACATAGCAATGATAGCATTGAAAGTGTAGATATTAGGATGACAACCTGCCTTCTTCATCTATGTGAATAACTTTAAGGCTCTCTCCTCTTTTCCTGCCTTGCCAAATGCAGATATCATGATTGTGTACGTAAAAACATCGGGCTCAACTCCTTTACTTACCATTTTATCCATCAAAGCAGAAGCTTCGTCACAAAGTCCAGTAGTACAGTAAGCTGAAATCAATTCATTGTAGGTGACAATATTGGTTTCGCACTGTTTATTGTTATCCATTTCTGTCAAAATATTGAGAGCTTCTCCATGCAACCCTGCTTTCCCATATACATTAAGAAGCAGATTGTATGTGATTCTACCAGGGGCACATCCTGCTACCTTCATCTCTTTGAAAATATTTGATGCTTCTTCACATAGCTCTCCTATGCCACAGGAAGCTATGATGGTATTGTAGGTGTATTCATCATGCCTAAGTCCTCGATTTTTCATCTCCTCAAAAAGTGATACAAATTTTTTCCAAGAATTACCCATCTTTCCATATACACCAAGAATGCACTTACGACAGTTGTACTTTTTGGGGTATGCATCATGTTCCATAAATATTGCAAATAAGAGAGCCCCAAGTTCCCCCTCAGCCCCATAAGCATCACTTCCCAAAAAGATAGACATGACATCTACGTCAAGTTCATCACTGCCCCTAAGTTTACCCAGATTTTCTTCACAAGACGGGTTTTCAACACTCGAAACACTGCTAACTGATTTAACCTAATCTTCCACCTTCATCACATTTTTACTAAATATTGATGCTTTTTTTAGATTCTCTCTTGGACTTTAATTACTTTTTTGAAATGTAAGATCTTCAAACCTATCATTAAAAAGGTCTCCATATAGATGCTTCATCTGGGAGAGATGCATGACATCAACATTAAGGACATACAGAAAAATATGATCCATGGTTAACATGGTTGTTTTGCCACTTTGCTTTTCACTAGCTTTTGTTCACAATCACTTTCTTTTCCTGTTGAATAAACTTTGTTTTGGGTGCTCTTTGTTTCATACACCATGAAATGACTCATACAATTGAAAATTATGATATGTGGTTACTATTGGGATATATATTTTAACTATTAATTTCTTGGTATGTGAGTTGTGAACTGGCACTTTTGTGCAATCTCTGTTACATCCTCTAGAATGTAAAATTTGGACTCAAGTGATGTGACATTTAATCTTTAAGGATATAAAGGATATTTACTTGGATTTTTACTACAATTTTCTTTATGGATGTCATGTTGATCGGCTTGTTCTTCCTTTATTGCCATTTATTATATTTCTCAAAGTGAGTTTTTGTCCTTTTGACAATGCCATTTTTGTTGCTTTGGCATGCAATTTGCATATAAATTTGTGCCTATTGTTCCAATATAATATCATGAACTTAGTGATATTATGTTTCTTTATATGATCCTGTATTTGTCACTGTTGATGGGACATAACATTCCGTACTTCTTTTAAAAAGTGCAATTAGTCATAAATGTAAAGGTTATATTATGCACATTTCTATATGTATTCCTTCATATGGTGTCTCCTTGTAGTAGTTCAAACTTGAAATTTGGATGTAAATCGTGTCCTTGAGGATTTTCTATATGCACATCTGCTAATTTCTCTTTATTAACAATGCCACATTGTGTCAATTATTGTTTGCTTGAATCTGTTGCTAATCTTGTTACGTACTATTCAATGCTTGCCCAATTATGGCTCCAAGTTACAAATTCCCTCTCAAGCATATTGGCATTGATGGTCCAATATTGCGTGATGTTGTTGAGTAGTAATTCACAACTCCCGATATTTTAATTATAGTACCTTTATGACAAAAGGCATGTTTGTTCCTTGGATTGGTTGATTAAAGGTTATAAATGGGTATCAAAGATACATGCTCTCATGAACTTATAGATCTAACAAGATTGAAGCATGGTGATGTCTAATTGGCTAGTTTTTCAACCGATATAATGAGCATTGCTACTTTTTTGAGATTGGTTTTCTAATTTCATGCTTGCTGATACCAAGTATATCGGGATTTGCAAAGTGGCATTTATTAGGCCACCAAGTATGCTCGTTGAGTAAATTGTGATTCATATGAACCATTGTTGAGGGTTTATAATTTGGGTAGTTATTTTCCAGTGCTTCCATGGATAGAAGAGCATTGGAGAGAAATTGGGGGATTTTGAAGAGGCAGGCGACGGATTTTGCAGCTTTAGATTCAAAATCCCAAACTTCCCTTCCAGAATTGCAGGTTGGTTTTTTGGTTTTATGTGAAAATTTAGTTGTTGCATGTTAATATTGGTTATCATCCTGCATTGTGAATGCTAAAAATTGTCTAGCATCCTTAATCTCGATTCTTTATTGTGAGTATGTGGCACATGGACTGATGATATCCTGGATAACATATTTGTCAGAGCAAATTTCTAAGCGAGTTGTCTTCCATGCATCACCTAGTAGTTGCCACTAGAGGTGGTGCTGTTGTTGGACCTCAAAATTTGCGAGGAATCTGTAATAAGTGAGAATTTGATTATTTTTTCAATGTTTACAGTTTTACTAGTGATCAGTTCTACAAGTGACTAATTGTTATTCTCATTTGTGTTGCAAATATAAAGGAGGTATTTGAATCAAGGAGTCACAATTTGGATGGATGTGCCTCTAGAGGCTCTTGTAAAATGTGTGATAAATGTGGGGACTGAATCACGACTACTTCTAGGCCAAGATTAAGTTGATCCCTACTCTCAGGTTCAATTTCTTCCTTTGTATTCCATAATCCATATATAGAATGCCATGTCTCTAGGCATTGTGGAAGTTACGTGTATACATGTTTAAGTGTTTTTATTTCTTTTAGGGTTTAGTTGTTTATATTGAGTTATTGCATAATTAGTTTTTTTAATCCTTCTTCATATGTTCTCATTCCTTTAATCTTATAGGAAAAATTTATATAGCATAAAATATTGTATAGCAGGAGTAGAGATGCTTTGCAGTTCAAAGTTTAGAGCTTGATGTTGATTCTATACATGGATTAGGGAGAACTGAATAACCTTAATTCATGCAATATGTTGTGGGATGGGTTAAGCTAGAGTTGCAGAAATTGGGTGCATCCATGACTTTCAATCATAAAAATTGATTGTGAAACAAACATCATTGAATTGATAGTCTAAGGGACACTTTGGAGTGTCAATTAAACTTAAATTACCAAGGCTAACAAATTTTAACGTCCTCACTGGAGCTTGTTTAATATTGAAGTACCTGTTGTTTTGACTTTAAAGTTAGGAACTTCAAAAGCATATCAATGACCTTCAAAATAATTTATCATGATTAAATAAGGATTAATGTGCAAAGCGAGAATATATATACAAATTCCATCTTATTTCTGAGGCAAGCCCATTTCTTAGTGGTTGTAAGTGTTAGACAAAAATTTGAAATATGATCAACAACCCTAAATAAAGTATGAGCTGAAATGAATAAAATAAGTGAGATTTGTGTCTATTTGACAAGAATTCCTATTCATGTAACAAAATTTACATATGGGGGAACCTGGGTCATTGTCTTACCATCTTTTCTATTAAACAAATTAATTAGCCTCTTGACTGAAGCCTCCAATGAAAAGGTAAAAGTAACTGTTTCATCTGGGCACAAAATGCTGAGTCTATTCCTCTAGATATATAACTATACTGAGACTCATTATAAGACTCGATATTTGGATGATTGTAAAGATACCGAAGTCTCTGTAAGATAGTTGAATGTTGTTTCCTTATTCCACTAGCTGAATTTCTACATAAACTGCTGTATTTTTTTTATTGTTGCTCTCTCTACTGAATCTCTAACATTCTAACATACCTTTAAAAATTAAGGCTTGTCTCATGCATTCCTTATTTCCACCCTGAATAGGACGAATGTAAACATCCTCACTAGTGGGATCCTGATTCCTACTTCATAGTGATTCCTATGTCTGTTCAGCAACAACAACATTCTCATAATGAGAAAGGTCAAACTTGACCGTGTCAATCACCAATCAACAACACAATAGGTGCACTTAAAGCAGCCTTCAAATAAGTTAGAGTCAGATATATTCAAGGAAGCTACTGCTTCTTCTAAAATTTTAACTTAACATCCATTAGCTAATGTCCTTTCCCACTCTGTATCGAGACCTCCATCAACCATATTTAGCCTCATGCTAGACCTGGAACTTGAAACTAAATAAAAACAAACAAAAACTGGACCTTGACTGAAACAAAGAAGCACATATCAGCATGCAAGCCTTAAATAAATACTGAGGTCGTTTGGTTATACCAGTGGCCATTGGTTTGAATCTCATGCATCATCATTCATATCTTTGGTAAATTGCATATAACCCTTAACATTGTGTGCATTCAGGAATCTCATCTATATTATGTTTTTATGACATTTTGCAGGATTTTGCAAGGCTTATTGAACTTATTGAGTGAAGAGGTGAAGCATACTCCAATTAAGATGTGAAAGTATCACTGCAAAGTATATTATTCCTATGCTGCCTTATTCTGTCACTTTGAATTCAAATACACCTCGTATTCGTTGATGACAGATGTGCTCAAAATCACATTGGGGCTCAATTTTATGTAACCAACTTTCTTTACTGCTAGTCATTTTCAAAGAATACAATGAACAAGTTTGCTATTCTGTTACAAATGCAGAGATTGCAGAAGAACTTGGCATTGAGGATGTTTCTGCTCTTACCCCCAAAACTATTTCCACTGAGGTGTGTATTTTATATTCATAATGATTGTTTATACTTTTAGTGGATATGCATCAGATTAGTTGGGTGATGTTATGAATTGTTAGGTGATTATTTTTTTGACTTCTTTGACTTGAATTTTTATTCTTTTCACTTTGATTTTTCTTCCATGCTTTATGACTCCATCTATTTGGTGCTTCGGGGCTTCTTTTTAATATCTTATATTTACACTTAAATGATATACCTTATGTTCTTACGGAGTAGATAAGATTTATTGTGTGAATCCATATAAGTGGATTTTAACAAAATTTAGTTTGATACCATCTCGATAGTGCTGCTTGATGTTAAGTTTAAACTAATTTGACTAGAAAGATCACTGAAAGAAACATAATCACAAGATAGACAAATATTTTATCCTGGGAAACCCTCATGGGGTAGAAAACCCAGCAAAGCTTTCCTCAATAAGATGATCAACCAAAATACAAGATGTGCTCCAAGACTTGACCTCCTTCTCTTCCTCCTATGCAGACCTCTCAAAAACAAGTGCGCTACTTTCTAAGTTGAGCAAGTGTTTCAAATGAGGAGCTCTCCTCCTCTACTTATACTAGTTCCCGATTGACCAAAATACCTAATGGGGCTGACCTCTCCTAGTGAAGTCTAATAACCCCTAAATAATAAAATCAGGGCCAACCCCCACATGGTGGGTCTAATAACCCTAGTTACCACACTTCATCGGAGGAATAAACATCTCCGAATACATAATAGAATTGCCTCGGAGGGATGAAGCATCTCCGGAATAATAAAGTACAAAATATAATATTCTTAGAAGTTACAATATTCAACACTCCCCCTTAACGAGAAGGATATTATAACAACATCTGCAGGAGCAAGGAGTCATCGACTACATCATACATGATACATCTATAAATCATCGGAAGCTTTCTTCAATACATCATCATCAATAACTCAACCAGTTACTGGAACATCAACATCATCGTCATTGTCATCGCACGATCATCAGCATCGTCATCACACGATCAACATCGTCATCACACGATCATCAGCATCGTCATCACATGATCATCAACATCGTCATCATACGATCATCAGCATCGTCATCACACGATCATCAACATTGTAATCACACGATCATCGTCATCATCATCATACAATCATCAGCATCGTCATCACACGATCATCAACATCGTCATCATACGATCATCAGCATCGTCATCACACGATCATCATCATCATCATCATACGATCATCAGCATCGTCATCACATGATCATCAACATCGTCATCACAGTATACTCTGCAGTACACACGATCATATTATAGGATGATCAATCCTGCTCTCTTTAGGACATAGGTCCATGGATGATACAATCCAGATCAAGTTCCAGGATGATAAATCCTTATCACTTTAAGACAATTCTCATGTCTAGGGACGATGCAATCCCATCTCGTACATTTTGAACCAAGATTCCATGGACGATACAGTCCTATCATCAATTCTCAGAGACAAATGTCTACGGATCAATTCTGGACCAAAGTCTGGGGAAGATACAATCCCCTACCTGTTCAGTCAGGACTACATTCTCGGAGACCCAGTCTACGACTCAATTCTGGGACTGAAGTCCGGGGACGATACAATCCCCTACCTGTTCATTCAGGACTTTATTCTCAAAGACCCAGTCTATGACTCAATTCTGGGACCGAAGTCCGAGGACGATACAATCCTCCACCTGTTCATTCAGGACTTTATTCTCGAAGACATATGTCTACGACTCACTTCTGGGACCGAAGTCCGTGGATGATACAATCCCCCACCTGTTTATTCAGGACTTTATTTTCGAAGACATCTGTCTACGGCTCACTTTAGGACTGAAGTCCAAGGATGATCCAATCCTCACATGTCCACAAAGGACTTCATTCTCGAAGACATCTGTGGCTCACTTTAGGATTGAAGTCCAAGGATGATCCAATCCTCACATGCATCCTCATCAATACAAGTACAAGTATCCTCATCCATACACGTACATTAATCAATACATGTACATACAAGTATTCTCATCAATACATCAATATGTAGCAATACAAGTATTCTCATCAATACATCAATACATGTAATAATACAAGTACTCTCATCAATACATCAATATGTAACAAATATCCTCATCAACAAGTAATATAAGTATTCTAAGTATAAGTATCCTAAATCTAGGTAATCTAAGCACATGTAAATATCTAGGTGTAATAAACAGGTATCCTCATCATCGACCTTGCTGTCAATGAGGGAAATCTCATCATTAGTGACTATATCACTCCCCCTTTCGAGGAGGGTGCTTTTGAACCACACCAAGCTTATCTCGGAAATATTCAAATTTCACTCGAGACAGAGGTTTGGTCAATATATCAACAATTTGTTCCTCATTACTCACATACTCGAGTTTAATAGCTCTTCTCTGCACCATATCTCGTATGTAGAATTATTGGATCTCTATGTGTTTTGACTTATCATGGAACACTGGATTTTCTGTCATCTTAATATAGCTTTGATTGTCACACATGATCACAGTGGGATCCATTTCTAAGTCAAACACTCCAGATAATAGCTTTTGAAGCCACACTACTTCACAACTGGCAGAGCAGGCAGCTATATATTTTGCTTCAGTAGTACTGAGAGCCACACTAGATTGTTTCTTGCTGAACCATGAGATCATGGCAGATCCAAGACCATAACATCCACCTGATGTACTCTTTCTGTCTAAGACACTTCCTGCCCAATCAGAATCTGAGTAACCATGTAATCTGAGTTCATGATTTCCAAGATAATATAGACCAAAATCTAATGTACCCTTTAGATAACTCATTACATGCTTTGCAGCTATTAAGTGAACCTTTCTAGGTTCTACTAGATACTGACTCGGGGTATTTACAGTAAAGCATATATCTAGCCTAGTATTTGTTAAATACATCAATGACCCAATGATTTGTCTATATAGAGTTATGTCCACTAATTCTGATGAGTCATTAACTAATAACTGGGTGGAAACGTGAAGGTGGGTTACACTTTGGTGAGAATCGGCCGTCGAAGAACTATAGCGGAGGTTATTCGGCCGAATAAGTTTAATTATTCGGTCGAATAATTGACTTATTCGGTCGAATAATTAAACTTATTCGACCGAATAACTTAGTATTTATTTGGCCAAATAACAATTAACGGGCCACCGTTAGACCTAATGGTAGCCTCGATGTGTGTGCGAGGTTTTAGCCAGACGGAGGAAACGCACGGCACTGTGTGCAATTATTCGGCCGAATAGTTATTTGGCCGAATAGTTATTCAGCCGAATAATTATTCGGCATAAAAGCTCGACCGCGGCCATTGTTGGTCACTTTCTCTTGATTTTGTGGACCCCTTTGGCGCTGTTGGTGGCCCTGCCTCTGTGTCAACGGTCTGCTCTGTCACCTGTCCACTCGTTCTGCCGTCTAGTTTGTCGTTGGCGAACTCCGCCACCCGATTCTTCGCTGCTGTGTGTCACTTCTCTGCCACCTTGTGCGTGAGGATATGCTCGGCGGTTCGTCGTTGCTGGAGTGTTAGGCCGCCATACTCTGCCTCTGCCATTCTCTTTTTCGCCACCTTCTGTTTCCGCCATCCGCTCGTACGTGAGGTGCTTCCTTTCCTGCTGGGTCGTATTTCTGTTTCAGCGGTTGAACGCTATTTGGTGGAGTCTGCGTCTGGACATTTTATGTTTAGCGTGCATTTGCACTTCTGTTGGTGGAGCTTTGGTGTTGGAGTGTTCTCCTGTGGACGTTCTAACATCAGTGAGGTGCTATAGCTGGGGACCTATCGACCCGGCAATGTGCAGAGGTAAATCTTTTGCTATCTTTCATTTGTAATTGTTTTTTTTTGTCTTTAAGTTTCTTATTTAATTTGTTATTGTTATTGCAGGTTTTCTTTCTGGTTTGCTTGGCTCGTTTCATTTTGGCTATTTCAAATTTCTCTTGGGGCTCTCTTCGGCTAAATATCAATTCGCCTGCTTTTGTTTCGGCTGCGTCTGAAGAGGTAAGTGGAATTTTTTTTCCTAATTTCCCTGCTTTCGTTTTGCCTGCAATCATTTCGTCTGCTTTCGTGTCGGCTGTGTCCAATTGGACAGAGTACATGAACTTTTCCCAAATGGGCATAGTTCATGAACTCTGCCCAAAATTGGGTAGAGTTCATGGACTTTGTCCAATTGGGCTGCTTTCGTTTTGGCTGCGTCCAATTGGACAGAGTCCATGAAGTCTGCCCAAATGGGCAGAGTTCATGGACTTTGTCCAATTCCGCAGAGTTCATGGACTCTAGTCAAATTGTATGTCGAAAATTATTTAAATTTAAATATAAAAGAGGAATATATTGAGTGTTTAGTTAGTTACTTTCGTTAAATTGTTGATTTTGCCTGTGTGTTTAGAAATGAAAATAAAAGTAGGACTGTAATTTTATTTGCAAATGATATATCCCATTTATATTTAGGCTTGTTTTATTTGCTGAACTCTATCAACATGGACATGGACAGAGTTCATGAACTCTGTCAACATGGATATGGACAGAGTTCATGAACTCTGTCGAAATGGACGAGGACAGAGTTCATGAACTCTGTCAACATGGACATGGACTGAGTTCATGAACTTTGTCTACGTTGACAGAGTGCAGAGATCAATATATTAGTTCTATTACAAACTGTGTTGATAGATAGCTATATATACAACGAAACTTTAGACAATTAAACTTTACTTTTGATACAACAAAACTTTAAAATTGACTTTAGGTACAAAGAAACTATAGACATGAATAGACTTTAATTTAGATGTACTATAGTAATTTTTATACATTCGAACAATAATAGTCATAGTCATTTTATAAACTATTAGGTGATATTATGCCACAATGGTCTTGAGTTTTATCCTTGTAAAGGTGGCGATTCTTGGTATTATGTTTTTCTTTGGTTGCAACATGGCAAACTTGGAGAACATAATACCAAGAATCGTTACCGTTATCAGGTTGAAATTGAAGACCATTGTCGAACATGGCCAATTTGGGAAACATGTCATTTAACTCGAAACATAATACTATGAACGGTCAATTTTTTTTTATTCTATGGAATAATGAGAATATTTGTAGATATAATTTATGTTTAGAGTATTAAAATATCTTGATTAAATTATTAATTTAAGAAACTGAAGACCATTATCGAACATGGAAAATTTGGAAAACATGTCAAACTCAAAACATAATACCATGAATTGTCAATTTTTTTTTTTTTTTTTTAATGTAATAATGAAAATATTTGAAGATGTAATTTATGTTTAAAGTATTAAAATATCAATTAAGTTATTAATGTAAGATTTAGGTTAGAAGTTAAAACAGGTTCATGAACTCATTCTTTGACATAAAGAAATGAACCCTTCACTTAGTACTTAACTATATTGGTTCCATTCATTTTAAACATCAAAAACACTTAGAACATTGGTACATTAATTCTTCACACATCTAACAATATTAGCTATACTCTTTTTAAGAACTATTAGATAATATTAGGTAAATCTAGGTCCTTATTAAATAACTTAGTCTCTTTAGCAGTTAGGTTTTAGAATTTGTAGAATTAACATGTAGGATTTGAATATGTAATTAGTTGATATTTGTGCAAGTGTAGGCATTATATATCAAATGGAAAGAGAGGATTCTTTGAGGCAAAAGCGTAGGAGGTCTTCACAAACTTCTGGGGTTGGTGTTACAAGTGATAATCGGAGGTTGTCAACCTCCCCTCGGGATTCTAGTTTATTGTATAGTTCACATCGATGAGGTGAAAGGGGTACAAATGATTCCCCTATATCTTCTATGGGAGAACGTCGATCTCGAACCTCTATTGGTATATGAATATCAATATTTTAACATGTATATGCAAATTGTTTTTTTGTGTGCGCAAAAATTGTATTTATGTTTAAACAAAACTTTGTTTTTATTTGAAGCAGAGCATGGTTCAGAAGATGCTTGTAATTCTATAGGGAGGGAGACGGATCAATCAAGGGAGACGGATGAGGGTGCAGAGCAAGGTTCTCAAGAGGCTCATCATTCTACACGAGGTGATGATGGTCGAGCTAGGACGCAATATGTTGAATTAACTGAGGGTTGTACACCCATTACAACATATCCATCTGATCTACCTCGGGAGCTTCCATGGGAAAGTGGTGATCATCAAATGACTCTTGAAAGATGTAGATCCCACTACGACAAGTTGGAAAATGATTTGTCTACTATGGATCTCCCTCCAGAGAGTAAACAAAGTTTGGAGATTGTTTTGCGATCATTACAAAACTTCATTCAGGCATATGAGAATCTCAGACCAACTACAGATGGTTTTGCTGATTTGATGCGAAGACGAAGGGAACAAGTGATGGGTCCAGACAAATGGGATGTTGTGAAGGAGAGAGTGACGAAAGAACAGACCAAATCAATGTTTAACTTCAAAGAAGGTCTGAAGCGAGAAATGTTGAAAGTGCAATATTTCAAGCATCCTGATCTTGCACATCTACTCTATGATCGGTTTCTCGCAGCCTATGGTCGATTTCCATGGAATGATGAGGTTTCTCAATATTTTGCTAGATTTTTTTATGCTTAGTTTTTTTTAAATATGTAATGTCCCCATTTTGACCCCCTTTGTATTAAATCGTAAATGATGTAAATATTGTAATTTAATCATGGTGAGGAGCTCAAGGCCAAGGCCAAGGCCCCACCATTAATTTAGCGTTTCATGTATCGGCAATTAAAAATAGATGCCTATGGTTCTTGTGTTATATAGACACAATGTAAATAAGACATCATGTAAATACGAATTTTAATGAAAATACCCACAACTAGCTATGCAATGCAACAAAGAGATGGGGGCATGATTCTACAAGGAATAGGGAGGGAAATTATTCAAACCCTTGAGCCAATGGTGTAATCCATGTGTCAATGAGAAAACCCATAAACTACCAACTGCCCATTTTGGGTTATGGACCCAATCATTTAATTCTTCCAAGAGTTGGTTGAGGTAGTTAATGCCTTGGGAATGAAGAGGTATGGCAGCCAATTTCGTGCATGGGAAAGCCATCAAACTGAGAAATCGTATTTTGTCTCCTTGGGCAAGAAAACACCCATGAAATGGTGCCCAAAGCCATTCTAAACCGATAGTTTTTGCCCTCTCACGGAGTCTGAACTATTGGGCCTTTTCCCATCACATTTTTCACCATTTTTCCTGTATTTTCCATGCCTGGGAGCTCATTTTTGCATTAGACAGCAGCTGGGAGAGAAGGGCCACGATTTGGGACTGTTATGGAGGTTGTTTTTGCCCCAGAATGTCCATGGACGTTTTGCTAAAAATGGATTTGGCTTCCCAGGGTTGTTCCCCATCTTCTAGTTTCATTTTTGGGTTTCCCACATTTTTTCTGAAGCTAATGAAAACCCCATCTTTGGGCATCTCAGTGTAAAAACGTTTCTTCATGCCCAACACTTATACTTTTGTTGTTATGTGCATCCCTGTTTTTGGTCTGAACCTGTGAGCAAAAGATTTGGAGTGGTAGTGGACAGAATTGGCTTGATAAACCTAGTGGGGAGAATAACCTCTCAAGAAGATCAAGAGGGCTGGCTACTCTTCTATGCACACCTAGGACACTCTAGAATTGGAAGGTATGGCCTGAGGGACTGTGAATTGGTGAAGGGAATACTTCCTTGAGTGGGGTGTGTAGGCATTGTGGGTGCCAAGATAAATAGATCTTGTAGAGGTATCCATGGCTCTGTGGTTGAGCTCACTAGCTTAGCAATTCTTCCTTTCCATTTCCTAGAAGCCTGATAAACCCAATTCTAGCTTGGCTTGGCTCATTTTGGTGTATGCTTGGCTATGGGTGAGTCTGCTATTCCCTGGTTCCTTGTAGAAATCAAGCCCAGCTCGGGGGTGGCAGTTGCATCAAGAGATTGATAAGCACAACTGGCCTATGGTTGGGTGGAACGTTGCAGTTGCATAGCCAGTTGCTTGGGACTACTGTTATAAGATAAGTATTCTCTTGTGTTAATTCCCCAATTATTATTTGATGAATATCTTGAATGTATGATGGATGTGTTAATGAATTTACTTCCGCTGTGTTTTCTTATAATTATACATTTCCATATGAACTTTTATACTGTGTGAATGCTTAGTTAAAAATTTTATGGGGCTAACTGCCCAGTTCTAGCATCACGTCCTCTCGATCATGCTAGTATGATAGGAGGGGGCATTATATTTTGGTATCAGAGCTGTTGGTTGCAGCATTGGGCTTATATGGGCCAAATCCAATCACATCCACATGGGAAGGTCCCTTCCTGATCACCACAGGTCTTAGCATTGGGCCTAAATAGGCTAAGTTGGATAGATTACAGAGGTAAGATCAACTCCTGCTGAGCAGCAGTCATCACTGAAAGAAGGGAAGATTTCAAAAAATTTCTTAAGAGTTTTTGGAATTTTTTTTTGTTTAAGTCTGTTTCGGGAAGAGTTCGGGAAATCATTCCGAAATTTGCGGAAGAGTTCCGCGAACCGCCCCGAAACTGCGGAAGGAATTCCCTTCCTAAATTGCGGAAGGAATTCTCTTCCGCAACTGCGGAAGACTTCGGCGAATCGTTCCGCAACTGCAGAAGACTTCGGAGAATCGTTCCGCAACTACGGAAGGCTTCGGAGAATCGTTCCGCAATTGTGGAAGGCTTCGACAAATCGTTCCGCAATTGCGGAAGCATTCTACAAGTCGTTCCACAATTGTGGAAGCATTCCGCAAAACGCCCCGCAATTGTGGAAGGCTTCCGTGAACCGCCCCGAAAATGCGGAAAGAATTTCCCAGTGTCTTCTGAAACTGCGGAAGCATTCCGCGAATGGCTCCGCAACTGCGGAAGCATTCGGCGAATCGCTTTGCAACTGCGGAATCATTTGTCGAATCGCTTCGCAACTGTGAAAGCATTCGGTGAATTGCTCCGCAATTGTAGAAGCGTTCGGCGAACCGCCCCGCAACGGCAGCAAGATTTCAAGGGGGCAAGCCCCCTTGACCCCCTTTGTCCCCCTCATATGTCGATTGTGAGACAATTTAATGATTTGACAAATTGTCAACGTAATATTTTCCCACGTGCATGAAGTAATTTATGAATTTCTGAGAATATAATGCAGCTAACAATTGTGTTGATGAACACATTTTGTAGAATCACAGTTACAGCAGGGTAGCACTCTAGATAGTACAGTTGGAAAGTTTTGGATCTTGGTTGGGCCAAAAAAAAATAAAATTAACATCATGGATGATGCAAAGGATCCTTATGAGCCTGAGACAGATGCCATGGGGGAGAACATACATGTTGAAAATGCGGAAACAAAATCTAATGGGAGAAGAAATCAAGAGACTCCTCCAGGTATTGCAGCCACCATGAGAAGCCTAAGGGTGGAGTTGCAAAGCTGTAGAGAAGACAATGAAAGGATGATTAAAGCTCAGGTAGAAATAAATCAGTTGAATGCAGCCATGCTACAGAGTTTGACAGACATCCAAAAGCAAATAAACTCTGGGCATCAGACATCAAATCTAGAAAGGGGTGGGAGTAGTTCTAGGAGGAATTCCCACAAGAGGGCCAATAGCCCAGGAAGAGTTTCTATAGACAGAACATATACTCCAGAAATCTCCTCTAATGAATCATCTGACTCTGAAGAATCCATTGAGGGTTCAAGCTCTTCATCTCGCAAGAGTAAGAGGAAGAAGCACTAGAAGAACAGTTCGCATGGGGAATTTAAGAAGGCGAAACCTCCTACATTTGATGGAGAGATAAAGTCTGGTCAAGAAGCTGAAGCTTGGCTTCTTGGAATGAGAAAATATTTCCAAGTCCAAGACTACTCTGGTAATATGAAGGCAAGGGTTGCCATCTTCAACTTGAATGGAAGAGCATCTATATGGTGGGAACACATCAGGCAAGTGAAGAAGATCAATGAAAGGAAGATTGTGTGGAAGCAGTTCAAGAAATACTTCAAGCAGAAGTACCTCTCTGACAGGTACTATGATGATAAGATCAAAGAGTTCCATGAGTTGAGGTTGGGACAATTGACCATGGAAGAATATGCAAACAAATTCTTGGAGCTGCTAAGATATGTCAAGTACATTCGAGATGATAAGGTGAAAATTCAGCATTTCCTAAGTGGACTTCCCTAGTCATATAAAGATAGAATTGAGTTTGATGAACTTTGAACTCTAGAGGAGGCCATAAGAAAGGCCAAGTATTGCTTTGATCAAAACATAAGCAAACTGGAATTCCATAAGGCATGGAAGGATAGGAAAAATGAAAAGTTTGATCGAAGGAAGAAGGGGTTCAAGACTCCTCAATTTCGGAATCAGCAAAGGCAACCATCACAGGTTGTGACTAAGCCAACTAGGATGATGGGAGACAAGCCAAGAGATCCAAAGGAGCCAAGAGAACCACTTCAATGTTGGGGTTATGGAGGAGAGCACATGCTTAGGAACTGTCCACATCAGAATGGGAATGCAAATCAAGTCCACAACATCCAAGGAGCTGAAACTGTGGGTCAAGTGGCGAGGACAATCCCTAGAATCTATGCAGCACTAGACAACCGCCAGGCAGATCATCAGTCAACTATGGTTGAAGTTGAAGGTAAGATTGCTAAGCAATCTGTTTCTATTTTGATTGATCCTGGATCTACTCACAGTTATATCACTCCTAGAATTGTTGAGATTTGTGCTTTTAATAAATTAAAGCATAGTAAATCATGGTTAGTTCAACTAGCCACTGGAACCAAGAGAAAAGTTAGTGAAATAGTAGAGAAATGTCCATTAGATATGGATGGGCTATTCACTTATGCAGATCTGAATATTTTGCCACTTGGTTCCTATGATATTCTCATTGGAATGGATTGGTTAGAAGCACACAGGGTTAAACTTGACTGCTACAATAAGACATTTGAATGCATGGACGAAGAAGGAAACCCGAGGGTTGTAAAAGAGATTCCAAAGATGACTTCTGTTAGACAGGTTTCAGCCATGCAACTGAAAAAGTTCTGTAGGAAGGGATGTCAATTGTATGCAGCCCACATTTTAGAGGCAGCGGAGATTGAAACTCTTAAATTGGAGGACTATCATGTATTGCAAGAATTCAGGGATGTTTTTCCTGATGAGATTCCGGGACTCCCTCCAAAGAGAGACATTGACTTTACAATTGAACTTGTGCCAGGAGCGGCACCAGTGTCTAAGACACCCTACAGGATGAGTACACCGGAATTGCTAGAATTAAAAATGCAATTACAAGAGTTGTTGGAAACGAAATATATTAGGCCAAGTGTATCCCTGTGGGGAGCACCTGTGCTATTTGTGAAAAAAAGATGGAACACTCAGGTTATGTATTGACTACAGGAAGTTGAACAAAGTCACTGTGAAGAACAAATACCCATTGCCCCGAATTGATGACCTTTTTTACCAAATGAGAGGAGCAAAGGTATTTTCAAAGATTGACTTGAGGTCTGGTTACCATCAGGTAAGAATTAAAGAAGAAGATATTCATAAAACAACCTTTAGAACGAGGTATGTACACTATGAGTTTGTAGTGGTACCATTCGGTCTCACAAATGCACCAGCTACATTCATGTGTCTCATGAATAATGTTTTTAGCAAGTATTTGGACAAGTTTGTTCTTGTATTCCTAGACGACATTCTCATCTATTATAAGAATGAAGAAGAACATGAAGAACATTTGAGAATGACAATGCAATTACTAAGGGAGCATAAGCTGTATGCAAAGTTGAGAAAATGTGACTTTTATAAAGATAGAATTCATTATTTGGGTCACATCATCTCCGACGAAGGAATATATGTAGACCCTGAGAAGATTGAAGCCATTATGAATTGGCCAACTCCAAGGAATGTGACTGATGTGAGATCTTTTATGGGCCTTGCTGGTTACTATAGGAGGTTTATCGAAGGATTCTCCAGGGTTGTAAACTCGATCACTTCTTTGCAAAAGAAGGGGATAAAGTTTGAATGGTCACCAAGATGTGAGGAAAGTTTTCAACAATTGAAGAATCTTCTTACAAGTGCACCAATTTTAAAAATTGCAGACCCAGAAAAAGACTTTGTGGTGTGTACCGATGCATGCAATCAAGGACTTGGAGGAGTTCTTATGCAAGACAACCACGTGATATGCTATGAGTCAAGAAAGTTGAAGGAGCATGAGAAGAACTATGCTACTCATGATATGGAACTTGCAGCCATAGTACATGCTTTAAAGATGTGGAGGAATTACTTAATGGAAAGAAAATTTGAGTTAAGGACAGACCATTGTGGTCTGAAATACTTGTTTGATCAACCAACTTTAAATGCTAGGAAAGCTAGATGATTGGAATTTTTGTGTGAATTTGATTTTGAAATCAAACACATAAAAGAGAAAGAAAACAAGGTGGTTGATGCACTCAGCAGGAAGGTACAGGAAATGCATGTGGTAGCACTTAGTACTTGCCAACCAGATTTGAAGCAGCAGATTGTTAACCATAATGTTGAGGATGAAGTGTACGTGCAGATAAAGGACAAATTACAACAGCAAGACCTTGGCAAGAAGTATGAAGGCTATCATTTGGAGGAATGCAGACTTCTTACTTATAAGAATAGAGTCTATATTCCAAATGCGGCAGATTTGAGGAGAATTGTTATGGATGAAATCCATAAAGTTCCATACTCTGGTCACCCAGGATATCAGAAAACAATTGCTACAGCAAGAAAATATTATTTCTGGCCAGGCATGAAGAAGGACATCGCATAATACATTTCTAAGTGCATGGAATGTCAGCAGGTGAAAAGTGAACACCAACATCCAGCAGGTTTATTGCTTCCAGTGCCAATTCCAGAATGAAAATGGGAAGTAATATCCATGGACTTTATTACAGGATTGCCAATGACTAAGAGACAACATGATTCCATCATGGTTGTGGTGGACAAGTTAACAAAGACATCACATTTTATACCGGTTAAGTCCACACACAAAGCCGATTCCATTGCAAATATCTTCATGAAGGAAATTTTCAGATTACATGGGTTTCTTAAGGCAATAATTTCTGACAGGGATACCAAGTTCACTTCCAATTTTTGGAAAGGTCTCTTTGCAGATTTGGGTACACAGCTAAGCTTTAGTACCGCATACCATCCTCAAATCGATGGGCAAACAGAAAGAGTAAATTGGGTGCTTGAAGACATGCTCCGCATGTATGTAATGGACAAACCATCCAAGTGGGAAGATTATCTACACTTGGTAGAATTTGCATATAACAATGGGCAACAAGCATCGTTGAGAATGAGTCCTTATGAGGCTTTGTACGACAGAAGGTGTAGGACACCAGTGACTTGGGACAATCCAGTGAACATAATTGTACTTGGGCTAGAATTGCTTAAGGAAATGGAGCAAGAAGTTGCCAAGATCAGACAGAATTTAAAAGTAGCCCAGGATAAACAGAAAAGCTATGCAGATAAACATAGAGTGCATAGGGAATTCAATGTTGGGGATCATGTGTATCTTAGAGTGAGATCAAGGAAGAGTTCCTTGAAGCTTGGGAGTTGTGCCAAGCTATCACCTAGATATTGTAGGCCATTTGAAGTGCTTGAAAGAATAGGGCCAGTTGCATATAAACTTGCATTGCCTGCTAGCACTAAAGCTCATAATGTTTTTCATGTCTTTTTGCTTAATAAATATGTACATGATCCTAACCATGTGATTAATTGGGATTCCATCCAGGTGGAGCCCGAGGGAGAATTCCAAACTGATCCATTGCGCATCCTAGACAAGAAGGTAACATTGCTCCAGAACTGAGCCATCGAACAGGTAAAGGTGCAATGGAAGCACTACGGTCCCGATGAGGCTACATAGGAGCTGGAGGATGCCATGAGGGTGGCATATCCATTTTTGTTCAATTTTGATGAGCACTGAGGACAATGCTAATGTAAGGGGAGGGGAATGTAATGTCCCCATTTTGACCCCCTTTGTATTAAATCGTAAATGATGTAAATATTGTAATTTAATCATGGTGAGGAGATCAAGGCCAAGGCCCCACCATTGATTTAGCGTTTCATGTATCGACAATTAAAAATAGATGCATATGGTTCTTGTGCTAGATAGGAACAATGTAAATAAGACATCATGTAAATACGAATTTTAATGAAAATACCCACAACTAGCTATGCAATGCAACAAAGAGATGGGGGCATAATTCTACAAGGAATAGGGAGGGAAATTATTCAAACCCTTGAGCCAATGGTGTAATCCATGTGTCAATGAGAAAACCCATAAACTACCAATTACCCATTTTGGGTTATGGACCCAATCATTTAATTCTTTCAAGAGTTGGTTGAGGCAGTTAATGCCTTGGGAATGAAGAGGTATGGAAGCCAATTTCGTGCATGGGCAAGCCATCAACCTGGGAAATCGTATTTTGTCTCCTTGGGCAAGAAAACACCCATGAAATGGTGCCCAAAGCTGTTCTAAACCGATAGTCTTTGCCCTCTCATGGAGTCTGAATTACTGGGCCTTTTCCCATCACGTTTTTCACCATTTTTCCTGCATTTTCCATGCCTGTGAGCTCGTTTTTGCATTAGACAGTTGCTGGGAGAGAAAGGCCACGATTTGGGACTATTATGGAGGCCGTTTTTGCCCCAGAATGTCCATGGATGTTTTGCTAAAAACGGATTTGGCTTCCTAGGGTTGTTCCCCATCTTCTAGTTTCATTTTTGGGTTTCCCACATTTTTCTGAAGCTAATGAAAACCCCATCTTTGGGCATCTCAGTGTAAAAATGTTTCTTCATGCCCAACACTTATACTTTTGTTGTTATGTGCATCCCTGTTTTTGGTTTGAACCTGTGAGCAAAAGATTTGGAGTGGTAGTGGACAGAATTGGCTTGATAAACCTAGTGGGGAGAATAACCTCTCAAGAAGATCAAGAGGGATGGCTACTCTTCTATGCACACCTGGGACACTTTAGAATTTGAAGGTATGGCCTGAGGGACTGTGAATTGGTGAAGGGAATACTTCCTTGAGTGGGGTGTGTAGGCATTGTGGGTGCCAAGCTAAATAGATCTTGTAGAGGTATCCATGGCTCTATGGTTGAGCTCACTAGCTTAGCAATTCTTCCTTTCCATTTCCTAGCAGCTCGATAAACCCAACTGTAGCTTGGCTTGGATCATCTTGGTGTATGCTTGGCTATGGGTGAGTCTGCTATTCCCTGGTTCCTTGTAGAAATCATGCCCAGCTCGGGGGTGGCAGTTGCATCAAGAGGTTGATAAGCACAACTGGCCTATGGTTGGGTGGAACGTTGCAGTTGCATAGCCAGTTGCTTGGGACTACTGTTATAAGATAAGTATTCTCTTGTGTTAACTCCCCAATTATTATTTGATGAATATCTTGAATGTATGATGGATGTGTTAATGAATTTACTTCCGCTGTGTTTTCTTATAATTATACATTTCCATATGAACTTTTATACTGTGTGAATGCTTAGTTAAAAGTTTATGGGGCTAACTTCCTAGTTCTACCATCACGTTCTCTCGATCATGCTGGTATGATAGGAGGGGGCATTACAAAATATGAAGCCAAACTATACCGATGTTCATTCAAAATTTTATGGAGTTGGAAAGGGTCGAATATATAATTGAGAAGGTGCTCGTAGAGATCCTACAACTCTTCGACCTCCACCCCAGATATCTCGTCCACCTAGGTTGGTGGCATTAAGATCAGAGATAGAGCCCACATCTCAACTTGGGATAACTGCAAGGAATTTTGTTGGCGATGGTTTATCGTCAGCATTAGTTGGAGTAGATGTGGGATTGGTTCGAGAAAGGGCTCGTTCTGCTATTCGTCAAAAGTTTGTTTACAAAACTGATGATGAGATATATGGAATGAGCATTGAAGATCTCAGGGCATATGCTAAGGTTTGTCACGACCTAGCGGCAAATGTTATATCCAACGACACATCGAGTTTGGGAGAGGTTAGTTGATTATGATATGACTTGATCTTAATTAAATATTTTATTCATTTTGAATTGATTTTTTTTGTTACATTATATGAATGATAAATTATGTTTTTTGATGTAAAGTAATAGGTACATTATGTAAATGTTTAAATTGGTTGCAGTTTTCAAGAATGATGAATGAACATTCTTTCCATGTTTCAACTAGCGAAAATCTAGAGAGAGAGGTACATATTTATTATTTATATATTTGTAATTATGTTTGAATTTGATATATATATATATATATATATATATATTATTTTTGAATTTTAATTTAACTATGCATCTTATTGTTAATTTGATTTATCCATGCAGGTTTCTTTAGATACGAACTTTATAAATGATTTACCATCTATTGTGAGCTAATATTTTTTTAATCTTTTTTTTTTAGTTTTAAGTTAATTGACACAGTAATTTTTTTGGTTTGCATCATGTTTTATTTATTAATACAATTTAAATTTTAGGGGGGAGATATAGGTTCTCTGCTTAATGCTGCAGATATTGGCAAAGAGGTAATTTTATTCAGTGCTTTAATTTTGTTCACTGCTTTAATATTTTAATTTTTTTATGGATTTAGTTAAAATTTGTTCAAGTAATTTATGGGATTCATAAATTGATTTTATACATGTTGCAGCTTGGGTCTCTTAAGTCTTTTGGAGGCAAAGGGAAAAATCCTTTGGAGGATGGTGGTGGACAAGTATTTGGAGAATTTGATGTAATATTGTTAATAATTGAATTTTTTTTGATATATAAGTTTAATATTTTAATTTTCTGAATATAGTTTAAATAATTTAAATAATATTCATAATATTTGTTTATACATGTTGCAGGGTGGGTTGAGTCCAGGGGGAGGCCCGAGTGGAGGATAGCATGGTGGACATTTTCTTTTTATAGCATGGTGGACATTTTTTGTTTTGTTGATATGCATCTAGATTGCAAAGATTTGTTTTGAACATGTTGAGGAGATTTATTTTTGGACTAGATACATATATGTACATTGAACTTGCATGTTCATAAGCATTTTTTTGAGGATTATATATATGTTCTTTGAACTTACATATTTTGTGAATCTTGGTTTAAATGATCTAGTTTATTTTTGTTTATTTAACATATTTGGTGTGATTAAAGGTTTAGAATATGTATTTGCATGTTTAAATGAATGAATGAATATGTAAGAATAAATGTTAAAAACATGATATTCTTGAATATTATGAAGTTTATGAAATGTTAAAGGAAGTTTAAAAATGGATGAACATAGGTTTAAAGTTTATGAATGAGGAAGTTTTGATTGAAACATGAATGAATTTGTTAAGATTGAATATATTAAGAACAAGAATGTTATCTTTGAATGTTAGGAGGTTTAAGAATTTGTTAGAAGTTTTGATGGAAATATAGATGAACCAGGAAGTTTAAAAATGAATGTTAAGAACATGAATGTTAGGAAGTTTAGGAATGTTCTAAAAGTTTTGATAGAAATACATAGATGAACAAGGAAGTTTAAAAGTGAACACATGTTGAGTTCAAATTTTAGGAATGTTAGGAAGTTTAGGAATGTTTGAAGTTTTGATGGAAATATGGATGAACTAGGAAGTTTAAAAATGAAATTTAAGAACATGAATGTTATCTTTGAATGTTAGGAAGTTTATGAATGTTAGAAGTTTTGATAGAAATATGAATGAAATAGGAAGCTTAGGAATGTTATGAAGCTTAGGAATGTTAGGAAAATTATGAATGTTATATAAGTTTTGATGGAAATATGGATGAACTAGGAAGTTTAAAATGAATGTTAAGAACATGAATGTTATCTTTGAATGTTATAGAAGTTTTGATAGAAATACATGGATGAACTAAGAAGTTTAAAAGTGAACACATGATGAGTTCAAATTTTAGGAATGTTAGGAAGTTTAGGAATGTTTGAAGTTTTGATGGAAATATGGATGAACTAGAAAGTTTAAAAATGAAATTTAAGAACATGAATGTTATCTTTGAATGTTATGAAGTTTATGAATGTTAAAAGTTTTGACAGAAATATGGATGAAATAGGAAGCTTAGGAATGTTATGAAACTTAGGAATGTTAGGAAGATTATGAATGTTATATAAGTTTTGATAGAAATATGGATGAACTAGGAAGTTTAAAATGAATGTTAAGAACACATGAATGTTATCTTTGAATGTTAAGAAGTTTAGGAATGTTAGAAGTTTTGATAGAAATATGGATGAACTAGGAAGCTTAAAAGGGAACACATGATAAGTTCAAATTTTAGGAATGTTAGGAAATTTAGGAATGTCAGAAGTTTTGATGGAAATATGGATGAACTAAGAAGTCTAAAAATGAATGTTAAGAACATGAAAGTTATCTTTGAATGTTAGGAAGTTTAAAAATGTTAGAAGTTTTGATAGAAATATGGGTGAACTAGGAAGCTTAAAAATGAACATGTTAAGTTCAAATTTTAGCAATTTGTTAGGAAGTTTTGATTGAAATCTGAATGTTAGGTTTAAATTTTGATAGGAATGTTAAGAATAATGTGATGGTAAGAATGGATGTTAAGGAATGATTGATAAGGTGCAATGAATGAATGAATGTTAAGAAGTTTTTATAGAAATATAAATGATAGGAAGTTTAAAAATGAATGTTACCTGAGATTAAAGTTCCAGAATTTGTTAGGAAGTTTTGATTGAAATATGAATGTTAGGAAGTTGAAAAATGAATACTATCTGTTCAAATTTTGACATATGGATTTTTAATTAATAATTCTTACTTTCAATGTTCAAATACATTTGATGCGGCTAAAATCATGGCAAATGAGGATAACGATTTTTTGTTTTTTAATCATAAGCAAAGATTACAGGATTGTGAAGTTTGTGCTAAATTAGAGCAATGATTTTAAACAACAATTTGATGAATTTTCATCGATTTGTTGTAAATAATCATTTCTCTAATTTAGTATAAGCTTCGCAATCCTGGAATCTTTTCTTATGATTAAAAATCAAATGATCGTTGTCTCCATTTGCCATGATTTCAGTTATGTGAACTTACACAAGCGATATTTTAAATTAAAGATTCGAGGCGGAGAGTGGCGACAACCACAGATCCGTTATCTCATCCCTTAATTGGTCTAATAGACATATGGAGACATGAATAAAGTATTTCAGACAAAATTAAGACAAAAACTTTACACATTGAGGTTTTCATTACCAAATAATTTTACACAAGTGATATTTTAAATTAAAGATTCGGGGCAGAGAGTGGCGACAACCACAGATTCGTTATCTCATCCCTTAAGTGGTCTAATAGATATATGGGAACCCGAATAAAGTATTTCAGACAAAATTAAGACAAAAATTTTACACATTGAGGTTTTCATTATCAAATAATTTTTGAATTCAAATTTCAGCATACTAGAATACGATTATTTAAACTTTTATACTCCAGTTCCTTTCAAAATCATCAACATAAAAAGAAAAAAATATATTGTACACAACATTTGACAATGACATCGACAAAACCATTGATTTATTAATTTTAAATATATAGTTTTAAAAACATCGCAATGGAATGTCGTCTTCAATTATCCGTTCATGGTCATTTGTACAGTTTCCATTTTTTATTTTTTAATTGTTTTTTCGATGGAACTTGAACCAATTTTATTTGAGATGCACATACTAAATGGCTATATTGACAACATATGACATCGGGTTCATAATCCTAAAAGTAGACATAATTTTGAGTCATATGGGTTTGCTGAAAAAAATAGCCCTTTAAAATGATGGATCCTCTCTCGTATGTATATCCGTTGTCATTGTAGTCTTCCAATAACTTCATTTTTCCTTCAGTGCATCGCATCAAATAATACTTCACATTTTCGTTGTTGTCTATAGGTGCAATCACAACAAAAACATCTCATGTGCAAATTACAATTGATGTCAAGATTTTTAATTCAATTAAATTGACTAATATACATGTGTATAAGGTAAATGACAAGAATGAACAATCGACAAAACAATGGTATTTGATCATTACCTTCTCTAACGAGATCTGAAATTCTGTCGTCATCAGATGATATTGTTATATCTTCTGATTCTAATTCTTCTATACTTGCTAGTGGCATTTTTCTTTTATGATTAATCTCTGTGTGTTTCCAATGTTTCACGTAGTTGTTCGTTATGTTTTCACAAACTTCTGTAGATTCAATATTTTCAGTGCAAATATGACAAAAGCATGATTGCTTTCTACTGTCAAATGCATAAATGTTTTGGAAGAATTTTGTTTGAATAGAGTGAAAATCTCTAGTACCTTGTATGGTGCTAGTGTCGTATGGTATTGATCTATTTATATCTTGGATCCCAACATGCCAAAAAAACCTAGTACAAAAATGACAAATTTTGATGTTAAGTACACATACTTTTTTTCAAATTGACAATAAAATATAAATTAAAACATTTGTGTGTACATACCTGTGCACATTTTTTGATTGTTGATTATAATCATGGTTTAGATGTGATTTACACCATTGGACAACCTCTGCAGCTGAATGGAATCGTGTAGAACTATGGTTCATTTTCCATCTTCGAAGTGCTCTTTTTACGCATGCTCCTGCACCATCATGTTCACCTTTTCCATGACCAGTTTCAAAGAAATTCCAGTGATGTTTAATGTTCAATGCTTTATGAAGTCGACATAACCAATAAAATGATCGCAAAGATTTAAATTGTCCAGCACATCCATCTGACCATATCCAATGCTCATTGAATTTAATGTTACGTTCCTTTAGTGAATTGTAGAAAATACTTTCAATACAATGCTGAACAAAATGTGTATTGTGTGTATGATCATCACTAATATAAAAGTGATATTCTTTAATCACATCTCGATTGTCACACGTGCTTTCAATGCCATCAACATCATGTTGAGAATGTCTATATAAAAACATGGACGAATATTGAAACTTGGTCAGAATGATAGTATTCACTCTGTATCTCTTTTTGTGCAGCAAATGTATAATTTTCTGTAAAATCAACCACTGACAAAATTGTTTCTGGTGGAAACATTTCACGAGACTGTTTGAATTGAAGGTCTTGCCATCGTGCTCTATGTGAATGCTTGGTGTATTTATAAATTTCACTTTCGAATTTCTTGAGAAAATCTGCCACACCTATTTTATCTTCTCGCAAATCAATCCTTTTGGAATGTACATCACTAGTACTTGTAATGTATTCATATCTTCTCCAATCAACGGTGACATTTGACAATAAGTGATTAGTATCGATAGGATATTTATTGTGGAATAAAACCAAATTTCCACAACGATTACAATGTTTTCCATTGACACATTTCTTATTATAAAATACTTCATCGTGATTTCTCTCACATAGGGTTTGAGATATGAATTCACGTATTGTGGGCGGAGGTGGTGAATTTGTCCAAAACATTTTACCAAATTCAAGAAATGTGTCGTAATATAATTGGAATTGCACATGATAACGACAATAACATGTGTCACGGATAGTAATAGGTCTAACATACCATGGTTTTAGTTGCACAAATTTAGTGATTGACACATTAATTCCATGATGATCTTTCTTGAATTTATTGAACAATTGTACTTGTGTCATATCCATTATATGTTTTGGACTGCTTACATATACTCCTCGTGATACTCTTTGTCGTATTACATCTCTTGAATTTTGTGAAACTCGAGCATGTGTCAACCAATATTCCCGTACAATATCTTTAACCGCTGCTCCCATTCTATCTTTGTAAGGTTGTCTACAAATAATTGCCCAGCAAGCAAGTTCATCATTTTCATCTATTTGCATTCTGAATTTGCTATGTCTGTATAATGTCTTTCTTGAGGTTCCAACTGCTTTTGCTAGCCGTGTTGTCAAACATTTTTGTTTAGTACTAGTCGAAATAATTGCTGTATGAATTGCTCTTCGTGCAGCACTAATGTATTTCTTCCTAGATTTTCCAAACTTTTTTATTGCATCACCTATATTTTCTATCACATTATGTTTTAATTTTGACTCTTTGGTCGCCTTGTGAATACCCAATAATGATGTAGCATCTTCTAACTTCTTGGTCGCTAATAAACATCTCAAAATTTGTGCTTGTCCTGTTGCTGAATAATTCTTCAGAACATCATCATAAATTTTTTGAGCCCGATATCGTGCAGCGTGTATGGGTATTTTTTTTCCATATTTATTGCAATCAACGTTTTCTAACGTTTCATCATCAATGGTGAAAGTACCTATACATCAAGTTAAATTTAATTTGAAACATGTATCCAAAAATATAATTCATTATAAAAAATGAATTTGGAAAATACATTCAATATATACATACCTGGTCCAATTTTTGGTTCTTGAACTTGATCTTCAATATTGACTTCATCGACATTAGTATGTAAATCACTATTTACATCTTCAACAATGGTTTCTTCAACTTCAGTTTATTCCTCTTGTACTCTATTTTCAATTTCCATTTCATCAACATTATCATGTAAAACTGTATTTGTATCTTCAATAATCGTTGCTTGCATTTCTGCAAGGCTTACTTTGTTGGCATGATATTTAAGTTTTTTTTTCTTCTCTATTATCATCATCATCAGCACGTTTACGATCATATTTTCTTTGACGGTTTCTCTTACTGCCCATGATTGTTTAATCTATAAATGATAAATTAAAGAATCATCATTTTATTGTAAAAAAACAAAATGAAGATTTAAAAACAGTTACGAAATTTATGAACACATGAACTGAAATTTACTTCACCTTATCAAAATCTTGTAAGAGTCTTTTGAAGAAAAAGTCTTTGGAAACAAGTTTCATTTGAAAAGAACCTTCTTTGAATGAAATAAGAACTCTTTGACAATAAATCACCTTTGAAAAAACCCATTGAAAAAGAATAAGAACACTTTCAAAATAAATCTTCTTTGTAAACCCACTGGAACAAAAAAAAAACTTATTTGAAAAAATATCTGGGAAAATGATTTTTTTGTAAAAACCCTTACAACGAAATAACTTTTTTGCAAAAATAACTTGGGAGACTTTGAAAAAATCCCTTTTCAAAAAAATAAGAAGGAAAAATATATCTCATTTGTAAAAATAACTTGAAATAAAATCTTATTTGCAAAAATGCCTTGGAATAAAACTCTGTAAATGCACACTTTGGAAAGAAACATTTGCTGAAAAACCCATTGGAAAAGAATAAGAACACTTTCTAAATAAATCTTCTTTGTAAATCCACTGGATTTAAAAAAAAAAAAAACTTCTTTGAAAAATTACCCGGGAAAAAGATTTATTTGTAAAAACCCTTGCAACGAAATAACTTTTTTGCAAAAATAACTTGGGAGACTTTGAAAAACCCATTTTCAAAAAAATAAGAAGGAAAGAAACGTTTTTTGCAAAAATACTTTGAAAAAAAAAACTTTGAAAAAAATCATTTGAAAAAATCGTTTTCAAATAAATAAGAAGGAAAAAGACAACTCCTTTGAAAAAATAACTTGAAATAAAAACTCTTTAAAATCGTTATTTTGGAAAAAAACCTATTGCAAAGAACTAAGAAGTGTAAAAGCTTGGAATAAAAACTTATTTTGGAAAAATGTCTTAAAAACAATCTTTCAATGTATTCCTTAGAAAGAAGTAACAAAAAAAATACTTCATAAAAAAAACTCTCTTTATAAAAAAGCTCTTTAGAAAATCCTTGGAAAAAAAACTCATTGCAAAGAAATAAAAAGTGCAAAAAGCTTGAAAAAAAACATTTCTTAAAAAAAACTCTCTTTGCAAAAAAAAACTCCTTAAAAACTCCTTGGAAAAAAACCCATTGCAAAGAAATAAGAAGTGCAAAAAGCTTGGAATAAAAACTCATTTTGCAAAAAAGTTCTTTCAATGTATTCTTTAAAAAGAAGTAAGAAAATAAATACCTCATAAAAAAAACTCTCTTTGCAAAAAAAGCTCTTTAGAAAATCCCTTCAAAAATATTATGACCAGAAAGTATGCGAAATTGAAATGTGCGAAATTAATTGAAGTATTTAGTTTTATTTATATAAGTGTAGAAAAGAAATTTTATTTTATTTTATTTTATTTCCGGTCGACGAGTTTTTTTTTACGTTTGGTTATTCGGCCGAATAACCTTTGATTAAATTGACGTCGTCGTTACGGAAAATAGTTATTCGGCCGAATAATTATTCGGCCGAATAATTATTCAGTTGAATAACCTCTGAAACCTGAAAATCTGATTGCCACTCACAGTTTTCAGGTTTCTCCATTTTCGGAAGGTAAAAACGATCTCTTACACTATAAGGCGACTGTCGGACTTGATACCATTAGTTTCATTATTGAATCTACTTTCTGAATATATAGATTTCTTTATGTATAGGTAAGATCTGATATTTGTAATTGTTTGTTTTCTTAACAGGTGTTGAGTCTAGTTTCATCTCTTTCAAAATGCGGTGAAATGAAAAATCCATAACTTTTAAAATACACCACGAAAAAAATTGAGAAAACTATGGTGCAGTTAATTGGCGTGTCTACTTCAAAACGGTATTCATAGAATTTTTAGTTTTATATTCAGTTGAGAGAAAAGTTTTGCGACAAAAAATATGTTGAAAATCGACAAGGTTTTCCCATTGATCGAATTCAAATAAATATAATAATTAGTATATAGATCCATTTGCTACAAACTTATAGTCATGCAGTAGTATATTGTGCGCAGATTGTCGTAGCATATTTTTTTTTTGCAAAAAACAAGTTTAACAATGATTTTACGTGTGCGACAAAACATGGCTATTTTGTAGTCCTTTCGTTTTATAAGAACACACTGTCAAACATTTGTCGAATCGACATATCAAATCTCAATATAAAAAATTGAAAAAAATATGGATAGGAAGCTAACATAATTCTCTAAAAGTTTGATTTTTAGTGAAAAGTGAAATTCCAAACAAAAATATCACTTTTATTCGCCCAAAGATGGAAAACATGAAAAATTCAGAATTATTTTCTCACGGAACCCCCCAACATAAACACCCATCTTCATGGATTCACCCAAGTTCTTCAAGTTGGAGTCCATGGGAGTGGCCATGGCTTTACACTCCAACATATCAAATCTTTTTAGAATCTCCACAGCATACTTACCTTGATTTAGAAAGATTCATTTTGGTTCTTGCCATACTTCTAAACCTAAGAAGTAGTGCATTAATCCGAGATCTTTCATCTCGAATTTTGAAGAAAGATTCTTCTTGCATTCAATAATTTGTTTCTCATTTTCGATTAGAAATAGATCATCTACATATAACAACAGTATAACTGGTTCATCATCCATCACCTTGAGATAAATATTAGAGTCAGCTTTACTCTTGGTAAAGCCCATGCTTGTTAAGAAATTGTCAATCCTTCCGTACCAAGCTCTGGTAGCTTGCTTCAATCCATATAATGCCTTTTTCAGTTTGCATACATGAGTTCTCCCATCTTTAACCTCAAACCCTTGTGGTTGCTCTATGTACACTTCTTCTTCAATTACACCATTCAGAAAAAACTGTCTTAACATCCATTTGGTGTAATTTCCACTTCATCATAGATGCAAGTGCCATGATAGTTCTAATTGAAGTATACCTAGCAACTGGTGCAAATGTTTCTTCATAGTCAATTCCCTCTTTCTGAGAGAATCCTCTGGCTACAAATCTTGCCTTGTATTTTTCAATGCTACCATTTGCAACATGTTTTATCTTGAAAATCCATTTGGAAGAAATCACACTTTTATCTTTTGGTTTGGGAACTATATCCCAAACATCATTTTTCATTATTGACTGATATTATTCTATCATTGCTTCTACCCATTCTTTCTTCTGAGCTGCCTCTTCATAGCTAGTAGGTTGTTGATCCACAAGATCACACATCAAGGCCACATAGTTAGATACTAGCTTTGGTTTCTTTCTTTCTCTAGTGGAGCCTTCAGGAGCTCCATATCTTTCAGCTCCTTGAATAATGTCTCTATCCCATGCTGGCCTTCTTTTCCTAAATAAGTTTGTAATAGGGGGTTCTTGTGGTTCCAACATGGCATGGTCCTTTGGTGTATCATCTTCAGGGATGGGCATAGTTTCTGTGATTCTAGAAGGTGTATCTTCTTCATAGATTTATTCAAGTTAGCACTTCCTGGATTTCTTGAGAGCTGCTTCTTCATCAAATGTTACATCTCTACTTATTTCCATATGATGAAAACCTGGTATGTAAATTCTGAAGGCTTTGGATGATTCACAATATCCAACAAAAATTTCCTTCTTACCAGAAGGATCCAACTTGGTTCTCTTTTCTTTTGGAATGTGAATGTACACAGGACATCCAAATATTTTGAGATGACTTACCTCAAGCTTCTTTCCTGTGAACACTTCTTTTGGAGTTTTGAATTCAAGAGCACTATGGGATAGTCTATTTTGCACATAGACTGCTATCCTAGCTGCTTCAGCCCATAGATACATGGGTAGATCTTGGTCATGTATTATAGTCTTTACAGCTTCCATGATGGTTCTATTCTTTCTTTCAACAACCCCATTTTGTTGGGGATTGTAGGGAGTGGTTAGTTCCCTCTTGATTCCAGCTTCCTTACAAAAGTATTCAAAGTCCTTTGAAGTATATTCTCCGCCATTATCTGTTATGAGAATCTTGATTTTATTTTCTGAGATATTTTCTATTAAGGCCTTGAACTCTTTGAATTTTTCAAAGACTTCATTCTTACCTTTTAGAAAGTATATCCAAGTCTTCCTTGAATAGTCATCAATGAATGAGAGATAGTTTTCAAACCCACTTAGGGAAGTGGTGGGAATTGGTCCACATACATCTGAGTGTATTAGTTCCAAAATGTTCTTAGCCTTTGTTTCACTCTTTGGAAAAGGGTTCTTGACATTCTTTCCTTTTTCACATCCTTTACATGAGCCATTATGATCAACCTTCAAATCTAGTAATCCTATGACCACCTTGCTTACATAGGGTAGGGCTTTGTAGTTAATGTGAGCTAATCTTCTATGCCATAGCTCACTGGGGCTAGAGGTTTCATGAGTAAAGGAAACTTTTGGATGTCCCTTGAGCTTATAGAGACCTCCTTCCTCTTCACCAATGACAACTACATCTTCAATTGATTTTTCTTTGGGCCACATAAGTACTTGTCCATCTATGAAAGCAACTCTAAAACCTTTTTTATCTAGTGCTGAGATAGAAAGCAGGTTCTTCTTCAAACCTGGTACATATAAAATTTCTTTCATCTTCAAGGGTGTTCCAGAATCAAGCTTGTAGCTTGCTTCACCAATTCCCTTGATGAGATATTGATAATCATCTCCTAGAGATACCTTTTGTGGTGAAGAATTTTCTTCAAGTCTTGAGAGAGTTTTTTTTTGACTTGTCATGTGCTTTGAAGCACCACTATCAATGAGCCATGTATCTTCTCCAGGAGACACAGATCCAAAGAGTGTAGAAAATAAGACATATTCTTCTGGATCTTCTTTCTTTACTTTAGATCTTTTCCTTCGAGGCCTTTCCTCTTCTTCTTCTTCTTCTTCACTATCATCTTCTGCCATATGTGCATGATGTCTTTTGTGAACAAACTTCTTCTTCTTCTTTTATGGTAAAGTACAGTTTCTAGCATAGTGTCCTAGTTTAAGACAATTGTAACATTGGACTGTGGAGAGGTCTCTTTCTGAGTTTGTTCCTCCTTTCCTTTTGAATCTATGAGAGATTTGAGACTTCTTGTGGTCCACTTTCTTGAAGTGACCCTTTCTTCCTCTTTTGGTGTGTGTGGCCAAGGCTTGGTCATCCTCCTTGAGAAGGGATTCTCTATTGGCTACCCTAGCCTCTTCTTGAACACAATCCTCCCACACTACATCAAACTTCATACTTTCTTTTCTGACACACATAGTTTGTATAAATGACTCCCAAGGTCTAGTGAGACCATTTAGAGCAGTCATCACAAGTTCATCTTCATCAAGAGTATCACCAATGGCATCTAGTTGCTCCTTGATTTGGGAGACCCTTGAGAAGTAGTCTTGAATGGATTCTCCTTTGTGCATCTTGGTACTCTTCAACTGAGTTCTTAGGTTCATCTTCCTATTGATGTTCTTTCCTTCATACATTCTTCCTAGGGCATCACACATTTCCTTTGGAGTCTTCTTGGAAGCCACTTGGGGAATTAAGTTGTCTTTAATAGAATCGGATATGATTCTCTTTGCCCTAATCAAATCCTTCCTATGCTTCTCTTTGGATTCATCTCCTTCAGGTTCTGCAACTTCATCCTTGATATAATGAGCAAGATCATTCTCTTCAAGAATGAGACCAATTCTGTATTTCCATGCCTGGAAATTCTCTATACCTTCTAGCTTGTATTCAAGCTTAGTGCTTGGAGCCATTTTCTCTTGGGGGAGTCCAAGAGATAAGAGATAGAGTAGTACTTACTCAGAAACTTTAACTTTTCACTTTTCCGGATCTGCAACAGAATTTCTGGTTTATCGCACTTTTGGTAAAACTAGGGTTTGACTTTTCCGGAGTTCTACCCAACCAAAAACCTCGATCCAAGGCTCAAAATATAGATCTTTATAAGGGCTATTCAGCCATGCAACCAGAATCCAAAAATACTAACTTTTGCAGAAACCCTAATTTTGGGAGAGAGAGAGAAATATAATTTCACCTTGTGAAAGATGTTCTATTCAGGCTAGATCTGATACCATGTTAAGTTTAAACTAATTTGACTAGCAAGATCACTGAAAGAAACATAATCACAAGATAGACAAAAATTTTACCCTGGGAAACCCTCATGGGGTAGAAAACCCAGCAAAGCTTTCCTCAATAAGATGATCAACCAAAATACAAGATGTGCTCCAAGACTTGACCTCCTTCTCTTCCTCCTATGCAGACCTCTCAAACAAAAGTGCGCTACTTTCTGAGCTGAGCAAGTGTGTCAAATGAGGAGCTCTCCTCCTCTACTTATACTAGTTCCCGACTGACCAAAATCCCTAATGGGGCCGACCTCTCCTACTGAAGTCTAATAACTCCTAAATAATAAACTCAGGGCTGACCCCCACATGGTGGGTCTAATAACCCTGGTTACCACACTTCATCGGAGGAATAAACATCTCCGGATACATAATAGAATTGCCTCGGAGGGATGAAGCATATCTGGAATAATAAAGTACAAAATATAATATTCTTATAAGTTACAGTATTCAACACTTGACAGAACAGTACAAGGTTTCTAATGCTGGCCTTTATCCTGTCCTGTGGCTTTTTCTTCAAATTAAAGAGAGGTCATATTGAAGGCTTTTTGAGTTTTTAATCGTCTTAGATGAACCCTATATTAAATATTTAGACATTATATTATGCAGTATCACGAATACTTAGGCTATGCATACTGTCCTATCTTTCCTTTAGATCACTTGCTTTTGATCGATGCTAAATATTATGAGTATATTTTTTAGTATTTACACATGGTCCACAGTTTATCAAAATGATGATGAAAAAAAAACTTAGCAGACATATAGCAGGGCTTAACCCCATCCTCTCTCAATTATTATATATTTTGGACATGTTTTCTAGTTTTCCTAAATTCTGGAAACCATTTCTATCTTGTGTTGCTTTAATTTATTGGGATGAATGCCTCATACATTAGCAAAGTGAATATTTTTCATTATTGTTGGGAACATGACTTCTCTGTTTTGTATTCAATATACTTATGGAACTCCCTTGGTGTGTTGTCTACAATGCACTGAAAATGATTCCCAAAGTCTTCATTTTCAAACAATCGACCCCATGCTGAATATATTTTTCTCAAAGGATTTATTGTTTCATTTCTGGCACAATGGCAATTCAAAGGAACATACATATCAATGTTTCTATGTGTTCCCTTTGGAAGGTACTAACCCATTTTATCAAGATAAATGTGCATTGTTTACTTGTAGTGAAAACGAGCATAGGGAATGGTAAAAGGAACGTGGAATGGAAGGCCCAACTTTTCTAGGAGACAAAAACTGCTGGGGTGAAAATTATCTGCCCAGGTCAGTATGAAACATATATTGGTAAACACAAGGAGATGAATATATACTAGTAAAGCACCCTTTCATGTAAAACTAGTAGATAAATCACATACATGATCAAATACTAACTTTAAAGATTGAACATACAAGTAATATTGGACGACTACACATTAGGCTTTCAAAATGTGCCCAACATTAAATTGTCAATCTTTCTTGATTTCATTTTACAATTAATTTTTATGAAGGAAATTTTATGGGAATCACTAAATTTTCTTCTTGGAATGGCTTAGAGCTGTATTAGTCGCTCCGGGTACAGACAGTAATCAACCAGGGGAAACATACCCTGAATAAAGTTGTTCCTAAAATGGACCTGGGACTATGTAGAATGAATACATTTTTTGTGAACCTCATAATTTTGAGTCCATTATCAAGCAACCAACATTATTTGATGATGTATTGATGCCCCGACTAAGTGCTTGGAATGATGATGATACCTTGGTAGCTAATGATTTGGTATAGCAATAGCATTATGGTTATTTCTGGACAGTTTCGAGACCTTTTTCTACCCTATTAATAGTAGTGATGAGACCATTTAACATATCTAGGCATGGTCTAAGCAGTATTGGGTAACAAGACAACCCCTAATATCAACTCTTGGGCAGGTTAAGGGTATATTGCATCCATATTCTAACCTCCAAGGAGCAGTGATCCTCAACATCCATTTGATCTGATTTTGGCCACTTTTTGTCACACCTATGAGATAAATTAGCAAATTTGGGCCACTTGAATAGTGGAAAAAGAGATCATTTATTAGTTATGGGCATAACTCCAACCCTAAAACAAAAAGGTTTGAGCATCAAACTGCCCTAATCCTCCATTTTGGGTGGTTCCTAGTCAATAAACAACATGTTTGATAGTTAAAAGGGCATGAAAATATGACCTAGAACAAATCTGGGTAGTTCTAAGTAAATACATGGCAAGAAACACCATGAACCAACAAGTAATATACCTAATCTGTAATTCTGGGTCAAATTTGAGGGTTAAATTCCAACTCTAGGTGTGAACAATAGTCATACAAGCCTTGAAAGTGTTAAGATTCAATATGCTAAGACAAAAAAATATCAGTATCACATTCCATTTCACAACAATAGCATATACAAGATCATTGAAAGAACAACAAGCACATCATAAACACAAGAGACACAGATTTATCCTAGGAAACACTCATGGGGTAGAAAACCTAGCAAAGATTCCTCAATATAGATGATCAACAATACAGAGATGTATATACCAAACATGATCTCCTTCTCCTCCATAGCATATCTCTCTTTCTCACCTATGCGCCAATCACAAGTGAGTGAATAATGAGTGAGTGTGATAAATGTGGAACACACCTCCTCTATTTATACACTACTCCGACTTGTCTTTTACATTAACTAGGTCTGCCCCAACTTAACCACTTAACACAATGTGACAGGGCCGACCCCACTAGGGTGGTATAATAACCCTTTAACCCACATGACTCATATAGGGCCGACCCCCACTAGGGAAGTTTAATAACCCAAGTTACCACATTCTCCACCGAGGAATAAAACATCTCCAGATATACAATAAGGTCTTCACGGAGGAATGAAACATCTCTGAAATAATAAAGTACAAATATAATATTCTTAGAAGTTACAATATCTCAACACTCCCCCTTAACGAGAAGGATATTATAACTACATCTGCACGAGCAAGGAGTCATCAACTACATGATACATGATACATCTATAAATCATTGGAAGCTTTCTTTATACAACATCATCAATAAATCATTCAGTTACTGGAACATCAGCATCGTCAGTATTGAGTCTTCATCTTCTGCAGCACTCAATCAAATACAACCTCATCGTCTGGATCTACCGATCAACATCATCATCATCTAGACCATCACGATCAGCAGCATCGTCATCTAGATCATCATGATCAGCAACATCATCGTCTAGATCATCATGATCAACAACATCGTCATCTAGATCATCACGATCAGTAGCATCGTCATCTAGATCATCACGATCAACATCATCGTCATCTAGATCATCACGATCAATAACATCGACATAGCAGCATACTCTGCAATGTACAAGATCCTATTATGGGATGATCAATCCCTCTCACTTTAGAACATAGGTCCAAGGATGATGCAATCCTATCACGTGCCTTTTGAACCAAGGGTTATGAGATGATGTAATCCCCTCACGTACATTTTGAACTAGTGGTTCCGGGATGATGCAATCCCCATCACGTACATTTTGAACTAGTGGTTCCGGGATGATGCAATCCCCATCACGTACATTTTGAACTAGTGGTTCCGGGATGATGCAATCCCCATCACATACATTTTGAACTAGTGGTTCCGGGATGATGGAATCCCCATCACGTGCATTTTGAACTAGTGGTTCCGGGATGATGCAATCCCCATCACATACATTTTGAACCAAGCATTCAGGGATGATGCAGTCCTATCATCAAAACTCGGAGACAGATGTCTACGGACAATTCAAGGACTAAAGTCCGGGGATGATACAATCCCCTCTCATCCACTAGGGACCACTTCTCGGGGACATTTGTCTACGGATCAATTCAGGGACCGAAGTGTTGAGATATTGTAACTTCAAAGAATATTATATTTGTACTTTATTATTCCGGAGATGATTCATTCCTCCGTGAAGATCTTATTGTATATCCGGAGATGTTTATTCCTCCGTCGGAATGTGGTAACTCGGGTTATTAGACTTCCCTAGTGGGGGTCGGCCCTGTATGTGTTATGTGGGTCAAAGGGTTATTAGACCACCCTAGAGGGGTCGGCCCAGTCAGTTGTAGTGGGGTATTTAACCCATTGGTTAAATACGAGCTTACGTGTACCTATGTAAAATACATGTCAGTGTAGTGTATAAATAGAGGAGGTGTGTTCCTCATTTGACACACACACTCACTTGAGGATAGTGCACTTGTGGAGGAGAGGTATGCTATTGTGGAGGAGGAGATCATGTCTCAAGGTTTCATCTTTGTATATTGCTGGTCATCTATATTGAGGAAGCTTTGCTGGGTTTTCTACCCCATGAGGGTTTCCCAGGATAAATCTCTGTCTCTTGTGTTTATGCTGTGCTTGTTGTTTCTTCAGTGATCTTGTATATGCTATTATTGTGAAATGGAATGTAATGCTACTATTTTCTGTCTTAGCATATTAAATCTTAACATGGTATCAGAGCTAACCTGAAGGAAGACAAGGTATGGCACTTACGACACTTGCTTTACTTACGACATTTTGAAGGTTAGGGTTTTACATAGCAAAAACCAGTCATCGTGGAACTTTCGCTATAAATCCATTTCTGCAAAGGTTCAGGGTCTGAAAAGTTTACAGGTCGAATATAACATCCCCAAGTACCTTGTGTCCAAAGGGTACCCTCAGATTCGTTGTACTTTATGAGTTATGATCAGTACAAGTTAGGGTTTCTGCCTCTTCCAGATCTCAGTCAAAATCAGGTGACCTTGGAAAAAAGGTCATAACTTGGGCTAGGAAGCTCCAAATAAAATTTCGTAAAAAGAGGCAGGTAGTACACAGACTGTAATATCTCAGGAAACGTTTTCAGAGGCCGAAGGTGAACCAGTGACACGTGGCACTCTGTACAAGTTCACTCTCCTGTTTTATCCCATAAACAGGTCACGTTGCGACACTTGGCATAACTCTCTCTCAGAGAGTCCAATTGAGGTCAGACCTGTCAAGATGGAAAGATAACAGGGCGAGCTATCTCATAAAAAATTTTCAGAGGCCGAAGTTCAAACAGTGACACGTGGAACACCTTACAAGTTCGCTCTCCTGTTTTATCCCATAAACAGGTCACGTTGCGACACTTGGCATAACTCTCTCTCAGAAAATCCAATTGAGGTCAAACCTGTCAGGATGGAAAGATGACAGGTTAGGCTACTGCAGAAAATGTTTTTAGACCCTGTGGAGCAAAAAATTTCAGAGTTATAGCAGAAACAATCAGGTACATATTTCTGTCAAAACATAATTATTTTTGGAGCACCTTTATTCATGGCTTCCGGAATTTAGGGTTTCGGAGAAAGTTAGAATTCTTGGAATTGGAATCCATGGCTGAATGCTACTCAGGAAAATTGAAATTTAGAGACCAAGATCGAATTTTTTGGTTGGGTAGAAGACCGGGCTTGATTAAACCCTAGCTCGGGATCTTGATCGGAAAGATGGAAAATTAGGGCTTTAGCAAAAGTTGAAATTTTTGAAGTCTGTAACCACGGCTGGAAGCTCCTCAGAAAAAAAATAAGAGTTTAGAGCCTTGGATCAAACCTTTTCATTGAGAAGAAGGGTGGGATTCATCAAACCCTAGTTCGGGATCCTATCCAGAAGATCCAGAAGTTTCAAAGGCAATTTTGAGGGGTCAAATTTTGGAGATTTCAAAATTGAAGTATGCTAGTTTGATCAGCCCAGCAAGACACATCCTTCCATTCATTCGGAAGTGGGAAAGTCAAAGATTGAATTTTTAGGGTTTCTCCAGCAAACCCTAATCAAGCTTCAGATCAAGTTTCAGGGGGAGTTGAGGCTAAGGCCTTACATAAGAAGACTACAAGAAGTCTCGACAGGTATGACTTAAGGAGGTTCAGGTATGTCTTGAAATCTGATTCTTGATTAAGTTCATAATGTGTTTTGTCTTCATGTTATTTATTAGTACAATCTTGATTAATGTTAGAATTGTCTTATCACCCTAGTAACAGTATGAATGCATGTGAATGATCGAAGACATTCATTGATTAGGGCTATATGATTGTACTAATGCATTATGGTGTTGTGTGAGGTTGATGTTGTCTGCTAACAAGATACAGGTACATCACAAAAGACAAAGCAAGTTCCATGACCATGACATCATGAAGACAAAGACTCATCCATAATCTTTGTTCTACTTACAAGGTATGTATGACTTTGTTATATTATGCTTAACCTATGAGACATGCAGGTTCTAGCTCAGGATCTCTAAATCATTGAAGAGATTGTTTAGGTATGTTGTACATAACTAAGCAGGTATACTAATCCAGGTATGTTTTCCTATATCATGTTAGAATCTTACCTTGTATTGGGATCCCTTATATAAGTATACTTGGCATTATTACATATGCTCATTCATAAAGTTAGTAATCAAGGAATTATGCATATTATGTCTTTTATCTTGATTGATGATATGCATGAGTAAAAGAAGTCTTCCCTGAAATCTTCAATACTAATGTTTATTATCTATAATCATGACTATACATATTCAAGATTATTTAAAACTATAATGTTTTGATAGCATTTAGAATATACTAATGAGTGTATGTTTGTGTATGAGATCATGAGGATGACTCTTGAGCATGCACAGTGGTACAGAATGAATAGAAGTTCAAAAGACATACAGAAGATCAAGCAGGAGGCAACCACACAAACATAAAAGATAAGTATTTGAGTTGTTATTTGAAATAGTAATGATATTGCCTGAAATAGGTTGTATGCATATTTGTATTCCTAGAATATATGATGCTGAGTGTAAACATTCATAGAGCATTGAACAGTATGCATATGATTGGTAAGTTGGACAAACATTCCATTGTTGCTTGTCTAGAATGAAACCTCTTTGCTGACATGCTAAGAGCTGTGCACACTCTCGATAGTATGTTCTGGTAGAGATGGAAGGCATCTAGATAGCCACTGTATGCATATAGGATATGGGAAAGTGTTGTGCCAAAGTATTGGTCAAATTAGTTGCATAACTTTGTAAATGATATATGTATGCATAATAGGTTATGATGTCAATGTGATTTGATGATTATGAAATATTACTAATCATATACTTAATCTTGATTTGTAGGAAAGATCATGAAGAATGATGAACACCAAGTGATGGATGTTCAACAAAGGATTTACAAATCAAACACACTATAGAAGGCTTGTGGCTAGAAGATTCTCTTAGAAAAGAAAGAGAATCATGATGAGATGTTTTGTTCCAAGTGGATAGATAAAACCATTCTCTTAATGGTGTAATTAAAGAAGAAGTGTGATTCAGGTTCTGTATGGGTACCCAGGATCGATAATCAATTGATGAGCTTAATGATCACCATGGGTGATGTGGATCTCAACCTTTGCTACAAGGTTGAATATGGCTTCTATACACATATGACATGGATGCAAGAAGGAACTCACCACAGAGTTCGAATGATGTTGAGGCTCATATCAGTAGACCCATCTGATGAGAGATGGAACATATAGATGGCTGCATAAATGAAATTGAAAGATCTCAGATTGATGCATTACTTTCTAGGTCTAAAAGTATGGAAAGTCTCAGAAGGAATCTCTCTCAACCAGAGAAAATATGCTGAGAAATCTTGATATGTTGGAATGGCCACTCTTATGGATTCCAACTTGAAGCTGTTAGGAGATGACTCATCAGAGTTAGTGGATATAACTCTGTACAATCAAATTATTGGGTCATTGATGTATCTAACATATACTAGGTTAGATATATGCTTTGTTGTGAACACCTTGAGTCAGTATCTAGTGGAAACTAGATGTGTTCACCCGATAGTTGCAAAGCATGTGATGAGGCACATAAAGGATACGATAGACTTTGATCTATGATATCTTGGAGATCATGACTTCAGATGGCTACTTAGATGCTGTTTGGGAAGACAGGAAGAACACATCGAGAGGATGTTATTGTTTGGGATTATCCATGATCTCGTGGTTTAGCTGGAAGCAGTCTAGTGTGGTTCTCAGCACAAGCGGAATATATGGCTGCTTGCTCTACTTGTTGTGAAGAATTTTGGCTTCAGGATTGTTTGACTTAGAGATAGAACCAACTGTGATCCTATGTGATAAATAGAGTTGTATCAGGATGACATAGATTCTAGTGTTCCATGATAAGTCAAAGAACATAGGGAACTAACAAGATATGACACAGAAAGGAACTATAAAGTTTGAATTTGTAACAGGTTACCGTTGTACTAACCAAACCTCTACCTCAAGTGAAGAAGTTACCAAACTTCTGTCTTGGGTGAAATTTGAATACTTCCAAGACAAGCTTGGTGTAGTTCAAAAGGACCCTCCTCGAAAGGGGGAGTAGTATAGTCATTGATGATGAGATTGTCTCATCGAACAACAAGGTCGATGATGAGGTAACCTGTTCTCTACACCTAGATACTTAGAAATATTTAGATTTAGGACTCTTATACTTAGAATACTTAGTTTTACTTATACATGCTTTTGATGATAGATGTATTGATGAGAATACATGCTTTTGATGATGAGATGTATTGACGAGAAAGGAGAGGGATTGTATCATCCTTGAACACATGTTCTAAAGTGAGCCGTAGACAGGTGTCTTCGAGAAAGAAGAGGGATTGTATCATCCCTGGACTTTCAGTCCTAAAGAGAGCCGTAGACGTGAGGTCTCCGAGAATGAAGTCCTTAGTGGACAGTTGAGGGGATTGGATCATCCCTGGACTTTCAGTCCTAAAGAGAGCCGTAGACGTGAGGTCTCCGAGAATGAAGTCCTTAGTGGACAGTTGAGGGGATTGGATCATCCCTGGACTTTCAGTCCTAAAGAGAGCCGTAGACGTGAGGTCTCCGAGAATGAAGTCCTTAGTGGACAGTTGAGGGGATTGGATCATCCCTGGACTTTCAGTCCTAAAGAGAGCCGTAGACGTGAGGTATCCGAGAATGAAGTCCTTAGTGGACAGTTGAGGGGATTGTATCATCCCTGGACTTTCAGTCCTAAAGAGAGCCGTAGACGTGAGGTCTCCGAGAATGAAGTCCTTAGTGGACAGTTGAGGGGATTGGATCATCCCTGGACTTTCAGTCCTAAAGAGAGCCGTAGATGTGAGGTCTCCGAGAATGAAGTCCTTAGTGGACAGTTGAGGGGATTGGATCATCCCTGGACTTTCAGTCCTAAAGAGATCCGTAGACGTATGGTCTCCGAAAAGTGGGGATTGTATCATCCCCGGACTTCGATCCCTGAATTGATCCATAGACGTGTGGTCTCCGAGAAGTGGGGATTGTATCATCCCCGGACTTCGGTCCTTGAATTGATCCGTAGACGTGTGGTCTCCGATAAGTGGGGATTGTATCATCCCCGGACTTCGGTCCCTGAATTGATCCGTAGACGTGTGGTCTCCGAGAAGTGGGGATTGTATCATCCCCGGACTTCGGTCCCTGAATTGATCCGTAGACGTGTGGTCTCCGAGAAGTGGGGATTATATCATCCCCGGACTTCGGTCCCTGAATTGATCCGTAGACGTGTGGTCTCCGAGAAGTGGGGATTGTATCATCCCCGGAATTCGGTCCCTGAATTGATCCGTAGACGTGTGGTCTCCGAGAAGTGGGGATTGTATCATCCCCGGACTTTGGTCCCTGAATTGATTCGTAGACGAATGGTCTCCGAGAAAGTGATTTTTTTTATGATGACGTGGTTACTTGTATCGGTATGGATACTTGTATTGATGATGTGGTTACTTGTATCGGTAGGATACTTGTATTGATGATGTGGTTACTTGTATCGGTAGGATACTTGTATTGATGATGTGGTTACTTGTATCGGTAGGATACTTGTATTGATGATGTGGTTACTTGTATCGGTAGGATACTTGTATTGATGATGTGGTTACTTGTATCGGTATGGATACTTGTATTGATGATGTGGTTACTTGTATCGGTAGGATACATGTATTGATGACATGATTACTTGTATCAATATGGATACTTGTATTGATGATATGTATACTTGTATTGGCATGAATACTTGTACTAATGATGTGGATACTTGTATTGTTATGGATACATGTATTGATGACGATGCTGATGATCGTGTTGACGATGCTAATGATCGTGTGATGACGATGCTAATGATCGTGTGATGACGATGCTGATGATCGTGTGATGACGATGCTGATGATCGTGTGATGATGATGCTAATGATAGTGTGATGACGATGTTGATGATCGTGTGATGACGATGCTGATGATCGTGAGATGATGATGCTGATGATCGTGTGATGACGATGCTGATGATCGTGAGATGACGATGCTGATGATCGTGTGATGACGATAATCGTGAGGATCCAGATGATGATATTGTTGTAGCTATTCAAGTGCTACAGAAGATAAAGACTCAATATTGAAGATGTCGATGTTCCAGTATTGAAGATGTTCCAGTAACTGCTTGAGTTACTGATGATGTTGAGAAAGCTTCCAATGATTTATAGATGTATCATGTATGATGTTGATGACTCCTTGCTCGTGCAGATGTTGTTATAATATCCTTCTCGTTAAGGGGGAGTGTTGAGATATTGTAACTTCAAAGAATATTATATTTGTACTTTATTATTCTGGAGATGATTCATTCCTCCGTGAAGATCTTATTGTATATCCGGAGATGTTTATTCCTCCGTCGGAATGTGGTAACTCGGGTTATTAGACTTCCCTAGTGGGGGTCGGCCCTGTATGTGTTATGTGGGTCAAAGGGTTATTAGACCACCCTAGAGGGGTCGGCCCAGTCAGTTGTAGTGGGGTATTTAACCCATTGGTTAAATACGAGCCTACGTGTACCTATGTAAAATACATGTCAGTGTAGTGTATAAATAGAGGAGGTGTGTTCCTCATTTGACACACACACTCACTTGAGGATAGCGCACTTGTGGAGGAGAGGTCTGATATTGTGGAGGAGGAGATCATGTCTCAGGGTTTCATCTTTGTATATTGGTGGTCATCTATATTGAGAAAGCTTTGCTGGGTTTTCTACCCCATGAGGGTTTCCCAGGATAAATCTCTGTCTCTTGTGTTTATGCTGTGCTTGTTGTTTCTTCAGTGATCCTGTATATGCTATTATTGTGAAATGGAATGTAATGCTACTATTTTCTGTCTTAGCATATTAAATCTTAACACGAAGTCTGGGGATGATACAATCCCCTCTCGTCCACTAGGGACCACTTCTCGGATACATCTGTCTACGGATCAATTCAGGGACCGAAGTCCGGGGATGATATAATCCCCTCTCGTCCACTAGGGACCACTTCTCAGAGACATCTATTTATAGATCAATTCAGGGACCGAAGTCCGGGGATGATACAATCCCTCTCGTCCACTAGGGACCACTTCTCGGAGACTTCTGTCTACGGATCAATTCAGGGACCGAAGTCTGGGGATGATACAATCCCCTATCGTCCACTAGGGACCACTTCTCGGAAACATCTGTCTACGGATCAATTCAGGGACTGAAGTCCGGGGATGATACAATCCCCTCTCGTCCACTAGGGACCACTTTTTGAAGACATCTGTTTACGGATCAATTCAGGGCCGAATTTTGGGGATGATACAATCCCTCTCATCCAATGGGGACCACTTCTCGGAGACATATGTCTACGGATCAATTCAGGGACCGAGGTCCAGGGATGATACAATCCCTCTTGTCAACTTAGACAAAGTCTTAGGACCACTTATCAACCTTATCATTGGTATCATCGACCTCATCGTTGGGACATGTAACCTAATCATCGACCTCATCGTCAGAACAGGTAACCTCATCATCAATACATTATCCTCATCATCGATACAGTACCCTCATCATTGATACAATATCCTCATCAATACATGTATCCAAATATCATCATCGACCATATCACTCCCCCTTTCAAGGAGGGTCCTTCTGAACTACACCAAGCTTGTCTCGAAAATACTCAAACTTTACTCGAGACAGAGGTTTGGTCAATACATTAGCAACTTGTTCGTTAGTGCTCACGTACTCAAGCTGTATAGATCCTTTCTACACCATATCCCGTATATAGAAATATTGGATCTCTATGTGCTTTGAGTTATCATGGAAATCTATATTCTCTGTCACACAGGATCACAGTGAGGTCCATCTCTAAGTCAAACAATCTTGATAACAACTTCCAAAGCCATACCGCTTCACAACTAGCAGAGCAAGTTGCTATATATTCTGCTTCAGCTGTGCTGAGAGCCACACTAGACTGCTTCCTGCTAAACCACAAGATCATGGCAGATCCCAGACAATAACATCTGCCGATGTGCTCTTCCTGTCTAATACACTTTCTGCCCAATCAACATTTGTGTAGCCATACAATATGAAGTCATGATCTCCAAGAAAACATAGACCAAAGTCTATCATACCCTTTAGGTACCTCATCACATGCTTTGCAGCTATCAGGTGAACACGCCTAGATTTCACTAGATATTGACTCAAGGTGTTCACAGCAAATCATATATCTGGCCTGGTATTCGTCAGATACATCAATGACCCAATAATCTGTTTGTACAGAGTCACATCCACTAACTCTGATGAGTCATTAGCTAACAGCTTCAAGTTGGAATCCATGGGAGTGGTCATGGCTTTACATTCCATCATATCAAATACTTTCCCTGGTTGAGAAATATTCCTTCTTGCCATACTTCCGGATTTAGGAAGTAATGCATCAATCCGAGATCTTTCATCTCAAATTCTGTAGCTAGCTTCTTCTTGCTTTCCATGATCTGTTTCTCATTCCCTGTCAGAAAGAGATCATCCACATACAGTAATAGTATGATAGGTTCATCATCCATAACCTTAAGATAAAGGTTAGGATCAGATTTACTTTTGGTAAAGCCCAAGCTTGTCAAGAAGCTATCAATTTTGCCTCCATGACTGAACATCATTCACACTCTACATTGAGTGATATTCTACATATCTATCTGTGCCATCTCTCGTCAGATGGGTCTACTGATATGAGCCTCAAGATCATTCGAACTCTGTGGTGAGTTCCTTCTTTCATCCATCTAAGAGAATAATATCATTTGTATATAGACACCATCTTCACCCTTGTAGCAAAGGTTGAAATCCACATCACCCATGGTGATCATTAAGCTCATCAAATGACTATTGATCCTGGGTACCCGTACAGAGATTTCTTCAATTGAATCCTGGGAGTTGTCTCGATTCGTACTTCTTCTTCAATTACACCATTAAGAGAATGGTCTTATCTAGACACTTGGAGCAAACATCTCGTCATGATCCTCTTCCTCTTTCTAAGAGAATCTTCTAGCCATGAGCCTTCTATAGTATGTTTGATTTGTAAGTCTTCTTGTTGAACATCCATCACTTGTTCGGTGTTCATCATTCTTCATGATCTTTCCTACAAATCAAAGTTAATTACATGATTAGTAATACTTCATAATCATCAAATCGTGATAACCTATTATGCATACATATATGATTCACATAGTTATGCAACTATATTGACCAATACTTTGGCACAACACTTTTCCATATCCTGTATGCATACAGTGGCTATCTAGATGCCTTCCATCTCTACTAGAACATACTGTCAAGAGTGTGCACAGCTCTCAACATGTCAGCAAAGAGGTTTCATTCTAGATAAACAATAATGGAATGTTTGTCCAACTTACCCATCATATGCATATTAGTAGTATACTGTTCAATGCTATATGAATGCTTACACTATTCATGATATATTCTAGGAATGCAAATAAGCAATATCATTTACTATTTCAGAGATTCAAATAACAACTCAAATACTTATCTTTTATGTTTGTGTGGTTTCCTCCCACTTGATCTCTGTATGTCTTTGAAATTCTATTCATTCTGTACCACTATGCATGCTTAAGTGTGCACTAGTGTCATCCTCATGATCCCATACATAAACATACATTCATTAGTATAATCTCAATACCATTAAGTATGGTCATGATCATTTCATACACAGGTATACTTACCTAAGATCCTAACACAAGGTAGGATTCTAACTTGATATAGGAAAACATACCTGGATTATCATGCTTGGTTATGTCTTAACATACCCAAACACTATCTTCTTTGTTCTCTTCAATGATTTAGAGACCTTGTGGTAGAACCTGCATATCTCATAAGTTAAGCATAGTAGAACAAAGTCATACATACCTCGTAAGTAGAGCTTTTATGTGATCAAAGACTATGGATGAGTCTTTGTCTTTATGTCATCATGGTCATAGAACTTGATTTGTCTTTCTTGATGTACCTGTATCTTGCTAGCAGACAACATCATCCTCATACAACACCACAAGTGCATTAGTACAATCATAAGTGTCATAAAACTAATCAATGAATGTATTCTATCACTCACATGCATTCATTATCAAACAATCATAATTATGCTAACCTCAAGAACATGAAGACAAACATATTATGAACTTAATCAAGAATCATATTTCAAAACATACCTGTGTCTTCTCAAGTCATACCTGTCGAGATTGCTTGTAGCATTTTTATGTAAGGCCTTAGCCTTCTGAAACTGGATCTGGAGCTAGATTAGGGTTTTGTCAAAGAAACCCTAAAAATTCAAATTTTGAATTTCAAACTTCTGAATGGATGGAAAGATGTGACTTGATGAGCTGATCAAGCTGGAATACTTTAATTTTGAAATCTCCAAAATTTGACCCCTCAAAAATGCCTTTGAAACTTCCGAATCTTTTGGACAGAATCCCGAACTAGGGTTTGATGAATCCCAGTCTTCTTCCCATCCAAAAGGTTCGATCTTGTGTTCTAAACTTCAATTTTTCTAAGGAGCTTCCAGCCGTGGTCACGGATTTCAAAAACTCCAACTTTTGCAGAAGCCCTAATTTTCCACCTTTTCGATCAAAATCCCAAACTAGGGTTTGATCAAGCCCGACCTTCTACCCAACCAAAAAATTTGATCTTGGTCTCTAAATTTAGATTTTGATGAGGAGCATCTAGCCATGGTCTCCGATTACAAGAATTCCAACTTTCTCCAAAACCCTAAATTCCCGCAGCAGAGACAAGCCAAGAATGAAGGTGCTCAGAATCTAATTCTGTTTTGACAAAAATATGCACCTGATTGTTTCTGGTGTAACTCTGAAATTTCGGATCCATAGGGTCTGAAACTTCATCCTGTGGTATCCTAAACTATCATATTTCCAACCCCATAGGTCTGACCTCACATGGATTCTTTGAGAGAGAGTTATTCCAAGTGTCGCAACGTGACCTGTTTATGGGATGAAATAGGAGAGCGGACTTGTATGGCGTGCCACATGTCATTGGTTCAACTTCGACCTCTGAAAAGTGGACCTGTGAAACTACAGTTTGTTCCCAACCTGTCAATTTTTACGAAATTTCAGTTGGAACTTCCTATCCCGAGATATGACCTTGTTTCCTAGGTCACCTGTTTATGACTGAGATCTGGAAGAGGTAGAAACCCTAACTTGTATGGATCATAAATCACAAAGTACAACGAATCTGAGATTTTAATTTGGAAAAAAGGTACAGGGGATGTTATCTATGACCTGTAAAATGTTAAGATCCTGAACCTTTTCCAAAATGGATTTATAGCGAAAGTGCCACAATGACTGGTTTTTGCTATACAAAACCCTCACTTGCAAATTGTCGCAAGTGAGACAAGTGTCGTGAGTTCCATACATTTCCTTCCTTCAGGCTAGCTCTGATACCATGTTAAGATTCAATATTCTAAGATAGAAAATATCAGTATCACATTCCATTTCACAACAATAGCATATACAGGATCACTGAAAGAACAACAAGCACAGTATAAACACAAGAGACATAGATTTATCCTGGGAAATCCTGATGGGGTAGAAAACCCAACAAAGCTTCCTCAATATAGATGATCAACAATACAGAGATGTATATCCCAAACATGAGCTCCTTCTCCTCCATAGAAGATCTCTCTCTCTCACATATGCGCCATTCACAAGTGAGTGAATAATGAGTGAGTGTGATAAATGAAGAACACACCTCCTCTATTTATACACTACTCTGACTTGTCTTTTACATTAACTAGGCCGGTCCCAACTTAACCACTTAACATAATGTGACAGGGCCGACCCCACTAGGGTGGTCTAATAACCCTTTAACCCACATGACTCATACAGGGCCGACCCCCACTAGGGAAGTCTAGTAACCCAAGTTACCACATTCTCCACGGAGGAATAAAACATCTCCGGATATACAATAAGGTCTTCACGGAGGAATGAAACATCTCCGGAATAATAAATTAAAAATATAATATTCTTAGAAGTTACAATATCTCAACAGAAAGTTCATTGTTTGGAGCCTTAGGCAGACCTGTAGTAGCAACAAGCAAAATATGGAGGAGAATATCATTATTTAGGGAATCCAAATTGGACCAATCCAGATGTGAAAACTTGCAAACCTGTGCTTTCACTTGAAGAGGAGGTTATTTTTATGAGGGAGGGATATATATGTGGTTCCAAGGCTAAGTGATCCATATTATATCATCTTTAAGAGGCCATCCATCGCTACCAGCTTGTTGTAGAAGAAGCCACTGAGTTTAGAGAAAAATTCCAACCTAAAACTTAGCACATGTGAACTATTTTGAAGAGGACATCCAGTTGTTTCAACCTATTGAATGATGTTTTCATTGAAGTCAAGATTGAATAATTGATGATGAGAGCATCATTGAGATTGATGAGAGCATATCAACACTAAGGTCAAAAGTCTGTACAAACATTTGGAAACACAAGCAACATTTGAGAACAATGGTTAAAAATATTGAAGTATGAAGACAAGCCAAAGTGCCATGAAAACAAAAGAATATACATTGATCAAATATTTCACGAAGTGTAATGTTGAAGTATCTTAAGGAGAATGATGAAGAATATTGGATCCATGAGAACTAGTGGAAGAAACATGAAGACTAGTCATTGAATAAATTGTGAACAACTATTGAAGTTATTTGAACTTCTAATGAAGCCTTAAAGAAGCCTTGAAGAATTCATGAACTTACATACCAGCTATATATAGATGCCATATACCCTATCAAAGTTATAGATCGGCTATATCAAATTTATAGACTAGCTATATCTAGAATCCTAGACCAGCTATATCTAGATGATATCGTTCCAAATTATATGTCAAAGTTACAGATCATAAATCCACTTCAAGAAAATACAAATGTTGGAGAGGACTTTCAAACCTCAAACTAGCAGTAAAGGAAATTCTGGGCACTTTCAAACCTCAAACCTCAAACCAAAAGTAAAGGGCTTATGAACAGCCGCTTTCATAATTTTGGGTATTTATCTATATGAAATTAGCAATAAACGGGGATCAAGTAGTACGTAATAAACATTCTGGCTATGTTTTATCCATATTCTTCCCTTCAAACAACATAATGGGCATTGTTTCATCTTCACACTTCCCTAATTGTTCATGTTGGGCAAACTTGGGGGGATAAACAGAGGGAAATGTCATATCTAGGTGACTTTCCAGCATAAGCCATGAATCCACATTAATCATCCCCAGATCGTGAGTTCTTGGCATAAAAGGGGGTATATTTGTGGCAAATAACCAAATCTGGGTCTTCTTTGGCCTTCAAACAACAAGTTTGGGTAATAGTAGCAGCCCTAAAACCTGATCAACCCTGTAGTAGCATCCTTAGAAACTTGTTTCATCAAACTTGTACTTCGAGCTGATCAATATCTTGGCTTGATTGACACTTACTAGAGAGATTTTGGATTTACCTTTAGATGCATTGATGATGAAGGATTTACCATCCTTGCCTGGGCAGTATTAGTTTTCTCTCCTCATGAAGATAACATCCTTGAGGTACATGTTGGGGCTTCCAATCCAATGCTATTGGAACCAAACCGGAATTTAAAATTGGCCAGTTGGACTATTTTTTGGAGGAGTACTCACTGCTATGTATTCTTCCCTGTTATTTGTAGATAGACCAATCCCAAGAATGAAAGAATCTTCTTCTTGTTTGGGGCCTGGATTTCCTTGAGAAGCCCCATCAAAATTTCCTTTGGGGATACTTTGGTCATAATATGGTTGATGAAAAGATCATAGGGGATTTACCTCTTTTGTTTTATAAGCATGGTCTTGCTGGCCTTCAACATGTAGAAGAGAGGGTAAATGTTGGGTGGTTTGTTCTGAAATATGCTCTCATTGTGAGCTATCCATATCAACCACATTACTTCCAAATGCTAATGCTTTGTCCTCCTCATTGGCTGGCGTGATCCAATGGTGAAGTGCTTCGTTTATACTTCCCTTGGACCAAGAGACTTGGGTTTTTCTTAGACTATGGGAGATAGTCCAAACTTATTTGAAGTGACAATGAAGAAAGATGTGTCCAAAATCCAGATGATTCCTCCTGTTCTCCTCAAAAAGGGAATTTGCTAGGGCCTGTCCATCCTCTTCTCTTTAAAATATTCCAGGTAGGGATTGCACCCTTTAGGGTAATCCAAGAATGAAGGATGGTCTTAGGAGGATCTTGTAACTTACATACTATCTGCCACCACCAAAGGCTCTCTGGATTGCTTCTTAGAAGCTGCAATCTATATCCTAGTTTGACACTGTATTTTCCATTCTTCAGATTTGCTTCCCATAGAAGCTCACTACCCTCCTCTCTCAATTCAATTCCTGCTTGGATGAGAGAGATGGTGTATACTATCCATTGAAGTCCCTCTATGAACTGGTGCTTGATATCCTGTATTGATTCCCATAACTTATCACCGTTATCAATGCTTGAAGCAGCTTGACTAAAGAAGACCATATTTCTATCTCTCAAGGCATCCACGAGTTGAATGGGAATTATGTAATATGAGTTTTGTCCACCCTATTGATCCTTTCCTTGTCGTATACTTTAGCCATAACAGATCTGAAGATTGATATCTTAATAACAGAACTTGGAGTTTCTATCCTAGAATTGAATGAAATGCATGTGCATAATCCTGTTCTAAAAGGTGGACAGAGTGTCTGCAGTGAAGAAGCTGAAAAAAATGCTTCACTAGTCCTAGAACAAGAGCGATTGAAACAGATGGTTCATGGCTTGGAACAGGAGAAATTGGAAATGGAAAATACCTTGGAGGACTTGAGAGCTTAGCTGCAAAGCAAAACACTGGAAACTACATAGCAAAATCTTCATGAATCTATTGAACAGAAAGATGCACTTGCAATTGCCAGTGATATAGAGACAAAAGCAACTCACATGGAAGACTTGGAAAAAGAAAGTGGTTTGTTGTAAGAGAAGCTTCAAATATCCCAAACAAAGGGGGAAGATTTGACAAAGAGCGAGAATCAGTGTACACTTGATTTTAACACTCTGCAACATAAATTTGATGATGATCTTAAAGAAATGAGCCTGGATAACAAAAAAATCAGAACTGATCTTGAGCAGACAGAAAACAAATTGTCATCCGTTAGAGAAAAGCTTAGTTTGGCCATTGCTAAAGGGAAAGGATTGGTTCAGGAATGTAATACACTAAGGCAATCATTAGTGGACAAGTCCAATGAGCTAGAAAAATGTTTGCAAGAATTGCAGAATAAAAATGATATATTGCATGAAACTGAAATGAAAGATTCCAAGCATGTTAAAGCGTTGGAATTAGAGCTAGAAGATATTCAAAATTCTACAAGTTCCTTTCGAGAATCAATTTCTAACAAGGACTCACTTCTTCAGAAAATTGAAAATGTTATTGGGGAGATGAATTTTCCAGAGGTAATCCACTCCAAAGAACTAATAGACAAAGTTGAATGCCTTGCAAAATCATCTCTTGAAGCAAATACCACTACACTCTCAAGCAATAGAGATTTGAAAATGACTGAATGGAATAACGCTAATGTTACAATTAGAAAGTTGTCTGAAACAAGCGTGGATGATGACAAAATTGAGAAGAGTCATCTTGAATATCTAAAAGAAGAGTATGAGGAACTACAGAATAAATACTGTAGTGTAGTTGAAAATTCAAATACACTGGAGAAATCTTAGTTGGAAAGGAACCATCTTATTCAAAGATGGAACAGATCCTTGATAATGTTGATATACCAACATCAATGCGATCAACTAATCCATAATTTCAGATTGAATGGCTCAGCAGAGCACTAACTCAAGCCCAACAAGATGCAACTCATTTTAAGCATGAAATTGATAATGCTCAAAGAATTGCTGATTTATCTGCATTTGAAATGGAGGAATCAAAGAGGAGAATAGAAATCCTAGAGGAAAATCTTTTTAAAGTAAACCATGAAAAACAAGAATATGTGAAAAGACTCAAGGAGCTTAATTCTAAGTTTGAATCTCTAACCAAGCAAGCAGTTCAAGATGCATCCCAGGAAGAGAGTTTATGTGATGATCAAAGTATGAGTGGGTCTCCTTTAGAATTTACATATTATGATTTAGGACAACAATTCCCTCATCAAATTGTAAATATATTAGGAATTCAGGAGGTGGTATAATCCCCTGACATTCTCCTGGGACAGGGATTTCTTCTTGGCAATTGGGGACAACTTTATTCTTTTGCAAGGCTGTTGTTCTTCCCTCTGTTTTATGCTTGTCTTCACGGACCACATTTCTTCCATGCAAATATTCTGGTTGTGTTCTTTCATAATTGAATTTGTTTTTGACTTGCTTACTTGGAAACTCCTACAACAACATGAATTTATTCTCAAACGAAGGAAAATTCCCCCAATATTCCATTCTCTTTAGAGAACATGTGCATGTAGCTTCCTTTCCCTCTACAATAACTAGCAGTCTTCCAAAATGACTCCCATATATCACAGCTCGAGAAAGGAATCCCCTGCTAAGTGTGTGTACATAATCTTTGTGAGTGCTGCACATGGTCTTTGTGAGTACTACAAACATAACCATGAGCCTTTAGCCTCTTAATAAACCTAGTTGAAACAAATTCCCGCCCATTGTAGAGTTGCACAAACCCAAACATTCCCCCCTGTAATACATCTAGGAACAGGTCTTCGAATGATCTTCCCAACACCATATCTTCATATAACACCAATCCTTCCTCTTGTGTGTCAAGATGGAGTCAATCACAGAATCAAAATCTCAAAAATGTGTAATTTTTCATCGCATTTTTGGATGAATTTTCTATTTTCCCTGCAACAAATGATCAATTTGGATATGGTTTGGATTTCTAAGCTTGTTTATGGCTAAATCTAAGTTAACTAGGGAAGGAAAAACAACATGATTAAAATTTCAAAAAAACATTTGAGGGACTTTTAGGTAGGTGATGCTTGCCCAGTCTGATTTTGTATCTAGATGAATTATTGTCCCAATCCAGAACAATCTGGTGGGAAACATAACATGCTCCAAATGAAGGCAGCACCCAAGACAACATGTTATCCTTGGTATACTCCATTATTTATTTAAATTTATGGTTTTATAATGATATTTTTCTTCTGTTGGTAGGTTGTTTATGATGTTATTGATCAGGAGAGTTTCAATAATGTGAAACAATGGTTGAATGAGATTGATCGCTATGCGAGTGAGAATGTCAACAAGTCTCTTGTTGGAAACAAATGTGATTTGACTACTAATAAAGCTGTTGATTATGATACATCCAAGGTAATGTTAAATGTTGAGTAGCTATGGCATCATGTGCACTGCTATGTGTTTCACTGTATGCATCATCGTCGTTGACTTGATGAGGATTTAAATATGAGTGTGCCTTGAAGTTGTTGGTGCTCTGTTTTTTGTTAATTGCAACACTATGGCAGTTTGTGGTCTTAAGTTTGTTGACTTGGCTTGTATATTCTTTTTTTTATATTAATCTCAAGGGTTATTTTTTTTTGTCACTTTTCAGTCTACATTTTTCTTGACATGCTTTGTATATTTTGTTCTTCAAGGCATTTGCTGATGAGATTGGCATTCCATTTTTGGAGACAAGTGCGAAGAATGCAACAAATGTGGAGCAGGCTTTCATGAACATGGATGCTGAGATAAAGAACAGGTGCACTTTTTTGTTATGATGTTTTCCAATCTTTAACAAGCTCCTATATTATACAATTGTGATGTTATATGTTTGTTTGAATCCCTAATTTTAATTGTGTGTAATGGTGTAAACCTGTGCTGGAAAATCCTAATGAATCTGATTGAGATTCTCCTTTTTCTATGATCATGTTGTTTTATGATAAAGTTAAGTGGTGATACATAATTCAAATTACATGTCGCAACTATTGGTAATCTTGTTGGTTTGAGACATGTTCCTATTGTCTATTTTATTGGGCATAACTGATATAACATTGGGAAAATACTGGTTTTTTCAGGTCGTGATAGAGTGTTGTAACTATATACCTTGTCCATTCATTGCTTTGAAATCAACACTATAGATGAACTCGCAAATTTTTATGGCCAAGTGAATTGTATATAGAAGTTTGTATTCTGCAAGCATATAAATACTCATGCCTATCATGTATTTATTTGAAAATTTTGTTGCATATGTATCGGACCTTCATCTATATTCTATTATTGTTTGGTTGTTTACTTGCGTGGGCATTAACGTATGACTTGTCTCTGTTCTAGTGACTCAGATATTTTAACATCAAATTTGATAAACCTCATTGATTGCATTTGAAAAGGGGCATTAAAGAACGACATCCCACACTCTACTTGTTATTGCTAAACAATTTATTTGTACAACCATGCATTATTGTACTCATGCGTAGTTTGTAATATCATTATTCTTTGAATTTTCATCATTGTCACAGTTGAACTGCTATATATTATAATTCTCTTAGTACTTGAAGCATTATTCTTGAATATGTTTGACATTCATTTTGTTCCCATGCAAAATTTGTTTGAATATCATCATTGTCAAGCAATAACAACTTCTTAAAGGGTTCTAGCTCAATGGTAGAGCACCTGCCTAATTATAGGCAGGATATTGGTGGTTCGATTCCTCCGTACCCTATCATAAATTAGTGACTAAGAAAAAGACTAAATTCACATATATACGACTATTAGTAGATAATTTCCAGTATCTTATAGCGCAGCTAATGTTTAGTCATATTTAGCTTAGTCATTAATATGTTATCATCTAGTAGTTTATTTAGTTGTATATTTGGTCATTAGTTGTGACAATCAATGACTAAATCAATGACTAAATCAGTGACTAAATCAGTGAGTATCAATGACTAAATCAGTGACTAAATAAGTGAGTATCAATGACTAAATCAATGACTTAATCAATGACTATCAATGACTAATAAGTCAACCAATTAATAACTAGTGAAATACGACTAGAGATAAGATAGTGGAAATCGGATACTATTAGTCACCGACTCAAAAATAGTCGTTTATAGTTGAATTTTAGTCACTAATTTCTCATTTTGTACTAGTGAACAACGTAATGAAATGAGACCATATTGTTGCTTCTTCATCAACTAAACCTATCTCTTCTGATGATTTCCATCTACAGACCCGCGAATCCGTGACTGTTGCATCTGCTATTACATTTAAATTGGAACATCTTAACTTCTGGACTAAACCTTCAGAAAGGCGATATTTTTCTCCAGCCCCAACCCAAGGGTATGTGCCTAGATGAACCTGTCTCCCATTACCAATTCTCCAAGTTGTCCAATTCCCAATAAGAGGGAAAGAGAGGACGAAAGACTTCCACCCAATTGAGCCTCCTTTATGTGATTTTTCTATGCACCTGAACCAGTTTACTAAAGAAGCGTTTGGGCAGTATTTGGAGATGAGAGTTTTACCCCGAAGGGAAGAAGGATGTTGGGAAAGTCTCCACAGAGATTTTGTAGCTAGGGCTTAACAGAAGGTGAGAGGGTTTTTAATCCCCCAGCCTCCCAACTCTTTTAAATTTGAGACTGTTGAGCATTTAACCAGAGGAATACCTTCTCTTTTATTGCTTGCTGTCCAGAGGAAGGAAAGACACTTCTTCCGGATTTTGACCAAAATCCCTTTAGGTATGTAGGCCACCGAAGCCCAGTATACCAGGATGCTTTTGAGTACTGCCTTCAGCAAAGTTAAACATCCTCCTCTAGATAGGAATCTATTAGCCCAGCAAGAAATCCTGGCTTCCACCTTCTTGTAAAGCCAAAGCCAATCTTTGAATGAATATGCATTTGGTTTAAGGTGAAAACCTAGATATTTAAAACCATCCTAGAAAGGGGAGATAGGGAAGGACAGGAGGGAGGTGGCTTTAAGACGAAGATCTTCAGGAAAACCAAAAACTACCAGGTTTGATTTATCGACATTTATCTCTATACATGTGGCTTTTTGATATAAGGAAAGCAACTTGGCTAACGAACTCAGGTTTTCCCCCGTTCCCTTTCCTAAGAGAAGAACATCGTCAACGAACAGAAGATGAGTAAGGAGAGTGGAATCTGAGACTTGTATCCCTTGGAAAGATCCCGAACTCTTATCTTGAAGCATTAATTACTAAGGGCTTTAGCAATGAGTAGGAAAAGAAAGGGGGAGAGAGGGCATCCTTGTCTCAGACCTCTTGAGGAGCGAAAGAATGGGGAAGGGGAGCCATTAATGAGGATAGAGAAGGAGGCTAAAGAAACACATCCCATTATCCAATTCACCAGATCCACTGAAAAAATGACTTGAATAAGAAGGAGTCTAAGAAAGGTCCAGTTAACTTTGTCATAAGCCTAATTTGACGGGTCTAATTTCAAGGTGAAGGCTCTTTCTTTGTTTTTGTTTATTGAGTGAAGAGTTTCCTGAGCCAAAGAGAAAACATCATGAATTTGTCGATTAAACAAGAGGCCGAACTGTTCTTTTGATATAATTTCGCTTAGGACTGGCTTCAATCTGAGAGCAATAATTTTGGAAATAAGTTTGTAAACCATATTACAGCAAGAAATTAGCTTGAAATTGCCAAAGGAAAGGGCCTTCTGTTTTTTTGGGATGAGGGCTAGAGAAGTGGAGTTGATAGAGCCCAACACTTTCCCAGATTTTTGGGATTCCAATACTTCTAGCAGGATATCAAACTTTATCAGATAAAAAAAATACAGGAAGAATTCCGCTGAGAACCCATCTGGTCCTGGACTTTTACCCTTCTGAAAGGAAGATAAGGTAGATTTCAGTTCTTCTTCAGAGACTTCCTTCATTAGGGCTTGATTCATTTCATCTGTAATGGATCTTGGAAAGAGACAGAATACTTGTAATATCTCTTGAATGTGACAACCCTCCTTTTCTTTAAAAAGGGAGTTGAAGAAACCCACTCCTGCCTCGGCTTTATCCTTAAATTTTGAGACCAAAATTCCCTCCTCATTTTGAACTTCACTTATAGTGTTTAAATTACGTCGATAGGAGGCATATCGATGAAAGAAATTGGTGTTGTTGTCTCCTTCATCAATCCATACAGATCGAATTTTCATTCTCCAAAAGGACTCTTCTTTGGCTAATAAATCCGCTCTAGTAGTTTCAAGATCCTTTAGTTTCTCCAATTCTTATGAGGAGAAAATTACGGGGAGGTTGTTATTATAAAGGGGAGGATGAAATATCTGCCTCCACCTCTTTTAAACGTGCTTGTTGAGATTTGTTATAAATTAGAGCCCAATGCTTAGAATCTTTTTTTTCTCTGTGTAAATTGTCCATTAACTGTAACATGCACGAATCTTGAGAATTAGGGTTTACAGGAACCCATAGATTTTTTATCAGCTGTAGATAGCTCTCTTCTTTAAGCCACGTAGGATGGAATCGGAAGGGAGATTTTGGCGTATCATCTTTCGCAATTGTAAGGAGAATGGGACGATGGTCTGAGAGACGGACCTCCTCCACCCGCGAAGAGACATATAGATGAATGTCCAAAAAATGATCTGAGACTAAAAATCTATCCAACATTTTAGAGATTGCTTGGTCCCCGCTTCTTCTATTATGCCAGGTGGGTTCAAGTTTGCACGGGGTAACATCAGTAAGGTTGGAAGCTTCAAACAGTGAGATAAAGAAGTTTCTTAATGAATCCGATCTTGCAATCTTTCCCCAAATTTCTCTTTATGAGATCATAAGATTGAGATCCCCCCCACAATTAAATTATGATCTGCCAAAATTACCAAAGCTACCATATTCTCCCAAAAAACTCTTCGATTCATGAAGGGTCCATAGACATTTACAAGAGAGAATGATATTCCTGTCACATAATCTTTTAAGATCGATTTTATAGCTGAGGTATAGCAGGTAAACGAGACACTTTCCAATCCTGGGCTCCAACCAGTTAATAAACAACTTGAGTGGCCATCCGCATCTAGAGTATCAAAATTCCAATATTTTAACCAATGGCCTAGAATCCCTTGGGCCTTGGAACCTTCTTTCATCGTTTCTTGCAGTAAAATTATGGATGGTTTCACGGTTGTTATCAACTGTTTGAGGGCATTTTGTTTGGAGGGGCCCCCTAACCCCCTGCAATTGAAGGAGAGAATTAACATTAAGGGCCCCTAAGATGGGAACTGCCTGCTCTAAGGGCCCCATTGATAGTAGACTGTTTTACATCTTTGGTCTCCAATACAGCTTGCTTCTTTTCCTTGGTAAAAAATGACTTCCTTCCTAAAGAAATTTTGGGGATAGGATCCATTTCCAAACCCCCGGCTACCTCATCAAAGGTTTTTTCGATGAATTTTTTTTCCTGGGAGGCTAATTTGGACCGGGTGTTATAAAACTTCGGGGGGATAAGTCTGCAGGAGGAAATAGGATATGAAGCTAGTGGCTTGATGACCGGTTTCAATGGGGAAGAGGATGTGGGCTCATCAGAAAGAGGGTTAAGAGTTGTAACAATGGGGTCTGACACAATAGAAAAAAAGTCAACCGAGGGAACAGAAAGAGGAGGAGAAGTAACCATCTTACCGTGAGAAGAAGCAGGCATCCTGGTTCATTTTCGAGCTTAATTACTGGCACTTTTCCAGAATCCGGTTCCGCTATACCCGTCTCAGTCGTTCCCACTGTTCCAGGATCCGAGGATTCTTTTCCTGAACTTACACTGTTAGAATTGAGTTGTGCCTCCTTCTTAACCCAAACATTTTTCCCTTTAACAGGAAGACTAGGGGAAGGGCAGTCTCGAGATAGGTGACCAACCTATCTACACCCATAACTTCTAAATGGGATTTTCCAATAATCCAACCTTTGATTCCATATAGTCCCAAACATTTCAATTTTCAGTTCTTCATAGAGACCATCCCATAAATCTAATTCCACCAAAATTCTCGCACATCTTCTGTCAACCTTAGAGTCCCAATTGTCCTCCAATGAAATGAAGCGGCCCATTTTACCTCCAATGGCTTCTAAGATTGATTTTTGCCAGAACATAATCGAAAAACCTGGAAGTATAACCCAGACTTGTTGAACATTTTGTGGCTCCCTCCTAATGTCAAAATCAACATTCCATTCTTTTAGAATTAATCCGGATGGACCCCAATTCCAGGTTTGTTTTAAAAGGTTTTGCCGATTGAGTTCAGACTGCATCCTGAAAAGAATCCACCCTCTAGATAAAATATGGAAGGTAGGCAACTAGTCAAGCTCATTTTTCCAATTTGTCTCCATCCAGCTCCCCAGGTATTGTTCACTGACTAGCCTGCCGCAAAATCTGCCAACCAGAGTTGTGGAGAGATACTCCGGGACTTCTTCGACACCAATTTCTCAACCAACGACCAACGATGCCACCACCTTTTTAGCCCGAGCGCCTGTCTTATGTCGACCATTTTTTGCAGGTTGAGGTATACAAATGCCATTATGGGAGGGTGGGGTGGTAAATCCAGTACCATTATCAATCGAAAACATTGGCCTCTTCTCCGTCACTTTGATTAACTTCTCCGTACTGTTTTTGTAAATTTCATTTTCAGAAAAGATGTTTTCATGTGTGGGGGACGGTTCATAATCAACTTCATCCAGCTCCATCCTATTGGATCAGGGTGAGTGATGGGAGGATGATGAGAGAAAGGAAGAAAAGGGGGTACATGGAGTTGAAAGAGATGGATGACACGGGTAAGTGAGGCGCGAAGGGAAAAGGGCATGAGGATCTGGGATGGAGAAACGAGCCGAAAAAAAGGCAGCGAGGAAGAAATGCAAGGGAAGGACAAGTAACTTAATGTCGAGTTAAAACATTTCTTCGACCTTCAGGAAAAAAATCGTGAGCTTCAAGCTGAACCAAAACTGACCTCCCTGAAATAAATTCCCCCCCCACTACATCAATTAGAATATATATATATATATATATATATGTAATTTATAATTCTTGTTTATGGTCAAATCTCGCTAGCTCGTTCGGTTAGGGCTACCCAGGTTTGATACCCCTCAGGGGTGAACTAGTTGGGAGGATACACCCAAAATCCAACCACTTGAGGGTTAATGTTTCCCACACGCATCTATATTAATTTTATTCTTTATGATCTTCCAAATTTTGGTTAATGACCTCTTTATAGTATCCTTTTTAGCCTTTATTTTTAGTACCACCTATTCTCTTTAAACTTAAATGTAATAATATATTTAATATTATTAATATTCTTTAAAATGTCATTTATATTACATTTACATATATAATTTATTAATATATGTATATATATTGACAGAAACGGTTATGGAATTATATTAAGAAAACAGTGACTGAGTCACTGGTACAAATACAAAATGAATGGCTAGAGTCTATGCCATACAATCTAGTTAGTACAAAGTTCAAGATCACCGAATTCATCAAATGATTAACATAAGAGTTTAAACTTGAAACTAGAATAGCAACCAAAAACTAACAACAATATCTAATTTCCAAGCCTGGAATTCTGAGAGCCGAATCGATCAGCGCCGAGATTACAGTTCTTCAAATTGGCTTGTTGCGGCCCCGCCTCTAGTTGAGTTTTCCTGTCCAGCGTGAGCCTACCCACTTGCATTTTGAGCTTCAAAACCCTATCAGATAAATCCTAAGTGGCCTCTTCCTGTCCTGAGATGCGACCCGACTCATGCTGCATCTCTTCATTAAAATCTTCCTTGACTTGTAGCAGATCCTCATCAGACAATTCAGATCTCCTACCAGCCTCCAACAACAAATAACACTCTTTTGGTATCGAAAAAAATAGGTGTAGCAACATCATATCCAAGACCGTTCTTGGTGACTTCATTACAGGGATAATAGGAGCAACAATACCCTGTCCATTCATTCAAATTCTTCCTCTGGTATATCCCATATTTCTCGGCAGTTTGGACCCTATACTTGTAGTGTTTTCTCAAAAATGGGAGAAAGAACATCAGTAGTCAACAAATCATGAGATGAAATAAAAACATCATCAACATCTTTCTTACAATTAGCTAATTTACAAGCAATTGGTCTACAAGAAATATTATCAAAGGTAGATGAAGAAATGTGTAAGTATGGCAACTCAATAACATCAAAAATCAACAGTCTTCTTCTCAACTTCCTGCAGTTGGTTGATCTCCAATTCAAGACTCTACTTTCACTCTAGAAAATCCTTAAAAGTCTCATCTTTCTCTAGCATATGTAGCATTAAGGCACCATAATGCTTGATATTCATCAAATAAGCAGTTATTATCTTCTTGAAGAGGAGAAAATTCTTCATGAAGCTCACTTACATAGGCCTACAAGTAGGAATCCTAATTAGCTCCTGGGTATTATCTTATTCCATTCTACAAATCTTATCCTTCAAGGAAACATTTCCTTTACGAGGGAGGACTTCAACCTATACCTCCAAATCATCAATGAGATCTGTATTGTCTCTGAATTCATCCACAAGGTTTTGGAGAATATTTTCCATGGTTGTATTAAGGGAAACAATCTTCCTAGATTTCTCATCCATTCTTTGTAAAAAAATAGTCTGAAAAAGAGAAGCTTTATCTTCAAGAAAGGAATGAACAATCTTCAACTGGTTCTTCATTCCTTCATTCTCTTTCTGCAATAAGGAAACAATAGACTGCAAGGAAAAAACCTATTGTTGAAGTCGATTATGGATTCCTGTAAAGAAAAATTCTCTCGAACCTCCTTCAATATCAACAATATCAATGCTTAATATTTTTCAAATGCACCCATCTTTAATAAACTTTCAAAGTTTCACAGTCAATGCAAATCAATGCAACAATAATAATGAGGCTACCTTCAATCCTTTTTCAACCAAAATAAGTATCTTTAGGTCCAGAAGTAATAAATATTCTATCATTTAATACTTAATCAACCAAATTCTAGAATAGTTGATGGCTCAATAATTTGATCACCCAAAGGAAACCAATCGATGGACAAGCTAAGTGATAGTCAATCATACAGATGCCAGTCAATCCTTAGTCGATTTCCTTTACGAATTCATCAAGTCGACATCTCGAGATGCAATTCGACCATCTAGTCGATTCATTATCCATTGGATGGATTAGAAGTCGACCAAAAAGAATTTCCTAGGGAAACATAAGCTATACAATTCGTCAACCTAAGGTCAGTCACGCTTTGAGGTAGGCATTTGATTATATATGAGGTCGTCTCCAGTCGAACAAACTATCATCGATTGGTACTTTGTTGACTAATACAGGTTGACCACAAGTTGATATGCCTCAAAAGCAGGAAATTTTTTAACGATCCATAATTTTCTCAAAGTGTAGAAACCTTGGCGAACCTTACTAATTCTTAAATTTGCAACCATAAAATGTTTGGCAATTTAAAAAAGTAAATCAAATTTATAAGGATATTATAAAGTTTTTGGACAATTTTGGTGATTTTTAAAGTAAAAAAATTATCCAATGGAATTTGGGTGAATCATCTTTGAAAAAAAACAAATTGGCGAATATATTTTTGGAAAAAAATGCCAAAAAATAGCCCATGGCCTAAATTTTGCCCCTAAAATTTTCCTTCCCCAAAAGTCGAGCATCATAGTCATGGTAACCAATAATGCACCCAGTTAAATAATAATGATACACCAAACAAGATAGAGCATCATAAGTATGGAAACACAAAACTTAATACATTTTCCGATCTCACTTCATCTAGGGAACATCATGATTCACTATTCTTTTGAGAACAACAATCCACCCAACGATTGCATCTTCATGCCCATAGAAGTTGGCTCACCTAGATTAGTGAGCACTGCAAATATTCCAATAGAAATGTGTTGAACCTACATACCCAAATAATTTAGATCACACAAAAAATTAGGGTACGATGTCTAAATTAAATGATTCACCATTCTTCTCGACCCCCAAAAAATGTAGCTCCTAAAACCACCAGCATCTAATGGAACTTAGTCACTCTGTAAAACCCTTAATGACAAACCAACCAACTCTGATACCATGTTGAGATAGGTAAGTAAATAACATAAGTGACAAACAAAGATTCTGAAAGAGTGGTGGTGGTGTATGAATACATAGTTACAACACTTAAGTGCAATAAACCATGATCCAGTGTGTGGTGATAGACCGATTCATAAGAGTCATCTATAAATAGGTACAGACGAGTACCCAATAAACAACCATGGGACCACATAGTGGTAACTAGCCATAATTTTCCATAGATCGTGTATATGAGGACACAAAGTAGACATGGTTAATTCATAATTTAGTCAATGGTCGGCTCATTAGAACAGTCGAATCCCTTCTTTCGATGAGGTGAGGTTACCAACAAACCATAGGTTCCAATATACAAGACCTAAACATTTAAATAAATCAATGTTTTGATAATTTGAGAAACTTATAAACACAAGAGAACCATTCCGCATGTCACTAGCCACTTCCCTTGACACCATTGTTGCTTCCAATTGCCATGCTCTTGGCCAATTACTTGATATATCCAACTATAGGGAAAGGATGAGAGAGTTTTACTCAACTAGAATTAGTAAGGAAGAAGTTAAAAAATTAAATATAATCAAAGAATCTATTTTCCAATTGTTCGTTGGACCTAGAACCACCCAACCACGTGATCCTAAAAAGAGGTGTATTTGCTTGGATTGCTACACATTCCAACCATGGAGAGACAATTAATGGATGGATTGATTGTTAATGGTATTTAATAAACCTCCTTGCAATAACAAGGAGGTTCCCTTGTATTTTCTTTAAAAATTATGGGGTGAGTTCATTCTTGGTATCCATGTCATTCATTTTGAGATTGGTGAATTCTAGGTGTTAACAACCAAAATTTGCTTGCCTACTTTGTCATTAGTTTCATCACCATTATACATCATAACCAACAATATTAGTACTATTATCCATCCCATATCATCTATATGACATGAGGAAATGACCAAATGACCAAAAAACTAAATTCAAACCCAAAAATTGACCATAACTAAAGGGCCTCTCTTTTTCCTTTGACAAGCATGACCCCGGTTGCACCTTTTGACCAAAAACCCACTACCTAGTCCCAAATGAATAATTTTGGTTAACATTCACCATTTTGTGCTTCCCAGAGTGAAGTAGTGGCTAAAAGTGGACTCATACATTGACATGGTTAAAATTAACAATGGATCAAACTTACAAACCCTAAGATCTCCACTAACCAATCAATGGAATGAAGACCATACACATTAGATCTAGATCTTATTTTTTACCACTCTTGTGCCTAAAAAGGAAGAACTCATGGTAAACATTACACATCCCTTCTTCCATTTGCAAAAGCATCATCATGTTGTTGAATTATTGTTAGAAAACACACTCTCCTTTAAAACTTTCACCATAAAGTGAATTCTCACTTGTCACTTGGCTATAGATTAGGGTTACAAGGATATAAATGAACCTTTTATTGGATCAGTTGCAGATTCCCACTACTCTCAAAAAATGGTACCAAGGTGTGTATGTATCACTTGATTATTTATATAATAACAAAACCACATTCTTTCACATGATGCACATTTCTTTCAACGACAATTATGTTAGGATATTTAGACACTTAGGAGTTAGTTAAGATCATCTTGTGTAATATATCCATTAGAAAAAGTGTGTTTCTTTAGTATGCATTAGTATGCATTTGTAAATATTTAATCCGACGGTCACGATATGTTGTGATCCATCAGCTCAACTTCTCTTAGATCATACCTAACCTTGATCCGTGGCTTAGCACCCGATTGGTCCATGATCTCTATTTCAAGAGCATGGAGGGTCATTGTTCAGTTGATCGATTATGAGAAGCTCATTTGTAACTTTCTTTCTTTGCATAAGAAATTGCTCCGTAGAAGCTATTTGGCCGGGGCCATGGAGTGTTTCCCTCTCGAGGGTTTAAACCATGTCAAAACATCGGTGTATCAATATGTGATCTGTTTGTGTGAAGTGGTTTCTCTTGGTGTTTGGTCTTTTGGGAGTACCCTGTGTACCCGAACATGGTATCAGAGCATTTATGAAGAGCCACTTCCGGTTATGATCTAGATCTTGAACTGTTGTTGCCGAACCTTGAAAGGGTTTCTGGTTTTGGTATTTTTGTACATTTCTAGGCTATGGGAGATGTTCCATTGCATCCGTAGCGATGTTTCCATTGGGAAATAGTTTTCGTTTGATCGAAAATGGTTTCCGGTTGCTTCAGAAACGCGTATTTCATCAGATCGGAAGGTATAATGTTACAGTGACGCTTTTTTATTTTTATTTTTTAAAAATATCTCATATTTTATCAGTTTTTATTTTTAGATTTTTTTTAGTTTCGGATTGTTGCGTGCACCTTGAGTGATATCGGCAAATCAAAAACAGAGAGAAAATGTAGACTTTCTGGGCAAGCTAACAAGATCTAACCCCAAATGTGTGGAAAAGTTTTTTTTGTTTCGGTTTGTGGTGTGTTTTGCAAGAAAAAAGGAAAGCACGGAAACCAGGCAAGAAGAGTAAAAAAAAAAAAGTCTCCTTCCTCATTCTCATATTTTACATACCTTTTAATTTAGCTCACTTGGTTCAAAGTTGTTTTATTCCTTAATAGGTCTTGAGTTCAAGTCTTAGGAAGTTACTTTTAAAACAAAAAGTGCATGCAATTTCTATTTTCAAGTTACTTTATTGTAAAAGTGTATCTCACTTTTAAATAATAAAAAATAAAAATAAAAAGTGAGTCACTTAAGTTCCTTTTTATTGCTGCACTATTTAAAGTAAATCATTGTAAAAGTGAAATCACTTATTTTACAAAAGTGATTCACTTAAAGCAACTTTATTGTAAATTGATTGTCAAAGGTTCATCTTGGGAAGAGGGGGGTCTTTTTTTTTTAGCTGGTCATTTTCTATCTGCCACGTCACTATTGGAGACATTTTTAACAGTTTCTTTGTTCAAGCATAACTTTATCATATGGAGTCAGTTTTCAGTGCCGTGTTTTTTTAAACCGCCTATTTTTTCAAGCTCTTTGTATCCAAACTATTAGTTTTTGCTTTTACAACCATTAATTTACAAATATGGCCGCCCCTTGTGATATTCTACTTACCAGTTCCAACTATTTCTCATGGAAATCTCGTATGGAGGATGTTCTGCGAAGTAGAGGACTTTTCAGAATTACCTCAAGGAAAGAAACAGAACCTACTGATGATGATAAGAAAATCAAATGAGAAAATAGATGTGACAAAGCTCGTGGATTGATTGGGATGTCAATCTCTACTGATTTGCGATTCCACATATCTGGAATTGATGAACTTGATGCTGCTTGAGACAAGTTGGAATCTGTGTTTGGTAAACACAATGAAATTCGAGGTCATCAACTCGAAAATAAGTTGATTTCTTTAAATCCAAGTGATTTTTCATGCATTCAAGATTATTTATCTAAGTACAAAACTCTTAAACTCTTATGTGAAGAATGCAAAATTAAGAGGGAAGACAAACAATGCATTTATCATATTCTTTCCAAATTTGGACCTACATATTCTGTTTTTGTATCTATATTTTACTCCATGAAAGGATCTTTGAATGCAGCTAGCTATCAAGAGCCTAGTCTTGAATCCTTTAGTGATTCCTTGATTAGAGAGCAAGATAAGCTCATCCATCTTGGAATAATTAACAATGCAGATACATCTGGGAAAGCCTTATTGTCCCAATAGAAAGAAAAGTCCTAGCCTCCCAAGAAACAAAATTTTCGCAATAATAAGTCAAACAAGGGTCTCAAACCCTCTCAGTCAGCTCCTTCTTTAAAAAATGACAAAGGATCCAATCCAAAAGGCAAGAAGACTGAGCGTCATTGCAACTATTGCGGGAAATATAATCATGATGAATCTAAGTGTTTCAAGAAGATCGCATCCTTGGAAGCAGCAATGAAGAAGCACCACATCAGCCTAGATTCGCCTTCAGAATCTACCTCTCATGGACATGCACTTTGTGCTTCTGGTTATTCTTATAATGCATCTTCTTCTTCTACTTCAAATGAATGGCTCATTGATTCTGGAGCATCTTATCATATGGCTAAGGATCAAGCCATCTTTTCTACTATGCATGAATGTAACACCAAACAAATATTTGTTGGTGATGATAGATCTCTAAGTGTTGTAGGAGCTAGAACAGTTCCAGTAGATAATGGTCATTTCAGTGATGTACTATGTGTTCCAAGAATTTCCTGCAATTTTTTATCAGTCTATCAAATCACTCATTCTGGTGAAGGTAAAACTGTGACGTTTACACCTCACCAAGTTGTAATCAAGGATTTTAAAGATCCTCAACAAGTCCTAGCTACCGGAATTGTTGATGATATTACCAAGTTGTACAAATTTAACAACCTTGGGTCATCACCTTTTCCTTCAGTTTTTGTTGCTCATAGTGATAACTTGAGCAAACTTTGACATGAGTGATTTGGTCACTTAAATTATTGCTCATTACAACAACTATGTAAAGACAATATGGTGTCAGGTCTTCCGATGGTATCTTGCAGGGATGGTGTTTGTTCCGGTTGTGTACTCGGAAAACATCATCGGGACAGTTTTGACAAATGTGCCTCTTGGCATGCCTCAGTTCCCTTGGAGCTTGTGCATAGTGACTTGTGTGGTCCTCTTCCATCTGCTTCCTTTTCTGGTTTCAAATATTTCTTAACTTTCATTGATGATTACACCAGATGCACTTGGGTTTATTTCCAAAAACTTAAGAGAAAAGTATTTAACATGTTATTGGCCTACAAGGCCCTTGTTGAAAAACAATCTGGTCATCAAATTATTAAGTTAAGATCTGACAATGGAGGAGAATATGTTAACAAAAATTTCACTACTTTCTGCACTGAACAAGGAATCCAACAACAACACACTGTTCCATATATACCACAACAAAATGGTGTAGCTGAATAGAAGAACCGCACTTTAAAAGAAATGGCTAATTGTATGATTCAATCTAAGGGACTAAGTCTTCAATTTTGGGCTGAAGCCATAAATTGTGCAAATTACATAGTTAATCACACCCCCACTAAAACTTTACAAGGTATCACATCGAAAGAAGCATGGATTAAAATTAAACTAGATGTAAGTCACTTCCGTGTGTTTTGTAGTGAAGCATGGGATCACATTCCGGATGAAAAACGGAAAGCATTGCAGCCTAAAAGTGAAAAGTGCATATTTGTTGGATATTCCGAAGATGTAAAAGGTTATAGACTTCTTCAACCACATTCTCATGATGTAATCATTAGAAGAGATGTTAAATTTGATGAAAATCTTTTGTCCTGCGAGCCTAACTCGACGATTGTGCCATCTTTGGCATGCGAGCCTAATTCGGCGATTGTGCCTTCTTCTTCTTCCAACTTCCTTGACAGGTTTCCAACTCCAGTTTCTGATGATGACAGTGAGGATGAAAATCCACCTCTGCCTGCTCATGTTCCTCCAGTTGCACCAGCACAAGCGCTTCCTCGATGGGTCTGTGTAATGTCCCTTGTTAGGAATTTTATTAAAATTGCAATTTTCCACTTTTTTCCTTGGTTCGACCTTGGACTAGTTTCGATCTCTAGGTCCCAAATTTGCCCCAAATGATCCCAAATCTTCTGAGAAGGTATATGAATGATATTATAACATAAATATGTGTTTCAGGGATGCCTTTGTACCTTTAAAACACTTCTGCAAATACTCTTTCAATTCTGGTCAATGTAGGTAACTTTACTAGTGATTTCCCTTTGACTAGTATTGGTCTCTAGGTCTTAAATTGACTCCAAATGCCTTCAAATCTTCAAGGAAGGTTTATGAATGATATTAGGAATTGAATATGATGTTCAGGGATAACATATGGCCACCAAAAGACCTCTGCAAATTCTCTCAAGATTCTGGACCAAGTATGCAATTTTACTAGTAATTTGGGGTTCAAATCCCCCTGAGGTAAGTACTGAAAATGGCTTCCCAAATGCCTCCAAACCCACTCAAATTTATGAACAGAGGTATGTAATGTGTTAAGTATGTTATTAAGGTCTCATATGCACCATTAATGGTTTATTACAACTGTTCTCACCCTCTCCCATTCAACTGCAAAAATCCCCAATTCGACCCTTGGGGAAATGGCACTATTTCACCTCCCAATACAACTAAACGGAGTAAAAATGCTTCAAATACTCAAGTACAGTACATGAAACTTGTAGAAGACATCCATGGCAGTATATTGATCAAAAATATATCAGAGAATCATCCATTCATTCGAAATCATCATCAATACATTGGTTCACAACAAGGTAGTGGGGAAATGGCATTGTTCTTCCATTAAAAATGAGATTTATACATTTCTACTTGGAATTTCGACCTGAAACTTTCTGGAGATGAAGAACAGAGTATTTACTTCATATTACAAAAGAAATGGGGCATTAGAAGCTCCCCCAAAGAGTACAACAGCTCACCAAAAACGCCCTCCCTCAAGGATCAAGAATATGCCATCAAAACTGGAAATGGTTGAAGGAGCGAGATGAAATAGAAGAAACCATGAGCTGCCCTATAGCTTACACCTGCAAATAAAGACTCCATTGAAGCTCCAAATGAAAGGTCTGAATGGCCTTTCCAATTTCCAACTTGGATGGGAATCTTTCACCCTCGAAATTGGCTAAGGCAAGAAACTAGTCATCCACTAGCTCTCCCTCTTCACAAATGCAATTGCAAATTCTACAAATGATCAAAAGCCATTCTCATACTTCATTTCTACATTTTATAACCAACATTATCCTTCTAAGGGTCGAAATCCTCTCAATAGATTCAATAGATTTCCATTTAGGAAATATTCCACATTTGCCACTTGTCTCCTAGTTCCAACCTTCCATCTTCTCCCAAATTCGATTTTGGGTCTCTTTGGCTTCTCCAACTCCCAAATTCGACTTCCTTGAGCCTATTTTTGGGGCTGACATGTCATAGTGGTCAGATGTCAGAGGTCAGGTCTGCAATTTGTCATAGTTGTCATAGATGCTCCATCATTGGTGTCATAGGGGCTAGGGAATCTAGCCCAAGTGTCCACAAACTTCCACTTTGACTCTTTATCTTCCATGGAGGTTACCAATCCTTCCCAATTCAACCTAAGATGCTCAATGACATGTGTTATGACTTACCAACTCACCCAAGAGTGTTCACATTCCCATTAATTCGAATTTGCAAAAGAGATATACCATGTATTATGAAAAATCAAGCTAGTGTGGGTCCCACATCCTCCATATGTCTTCAAAACCATTTGTCACCTAGGATTTCTCTTGAATTTCTTTATTCACTCTATTTATTAAATACTTGAACCCTTCCAATGTCTAAACATCATTTATTATCCCCCTTATTCCAAATCCCAAAGCTTCCACCCCAAACCTAGGAAACTAGTAATTTTCCTCCTTGGCAATTATTTGACCCTTAACATCAATTTTACAAACTCTAATGAATATGGCTAATGTGATTAGGCCATTGTGACCCAATTACAAATTTGGGACATGACAAATCCTCCCTTCCCAATATTGCTTGTCCTCAAGCAATTTCAAACATGGATGTTGAAGAACCTGCTTTCTGTATAATTCTTTGAAGTTGCCATTGAATTGCTAAACCTTGAGTCTTTGAGTTTCCATGAATATTTTAGAGAGGAACCACCATGCTTGCTGCTGCACTACTCTGATTAAAATCACTTTATTAAGTGGGGAATCCATCTCCCATACTGCTTGCTTCCCAAAAAAAAATGAAACCAATGAGACAAAAATTATTCCAGGGTCCCATTGCTTGTATTGCACCCCAACAATTAAGAGTGCTCTCCAACCTACACCATTAGATAAGAGGATTCCTGGATCCCATTTTCTTGTATGCATTCTTCCAAACATCATGAGTACCAAATATATATCATCAAAGTACATAACAACATAATGAAAATGTACATCTAGGATATGCTTCATCAAAGAGTCATGAAAGTGCTTATACCTCCAAGCAAGTAGACCACCATTTTCCAAGTGCCTACAAGTTTCAAGTGACCAATCAAATCTGCTCCAATGACATAGGTGAGGATCCCATGTCCTATAATGCTGCTCCAAAAGGATGTGATATGCATCAAAATATTCAGCCATGTATTCTTTCATCCAAGAAGTGAATGAAGAATCTCCACTAGAATCTGAACCAAATAATGAGCAGAAAAAAACAAGGAGACTTCAAATGACTCAAAAAAGTCTCACCCATACATCCATGAATGTGAGAATCATAAAGATGTAACAAAGTATGTGGCTGCCAACAAAAATGTTCTCCCATCATAAATCTATTCATCCAAGTGTTGGATGAAGTTCCTCTAACATCAAATGAACCGAGTGTTGAGCAAGAAAAACCATGAGTATTCAAGTGACTCAAATCCATATCATAGGTGCATCCATGTAGATGTGAATCATCATAAAGTGACAAATTATGCTGCTGCAAATGTGAATAAAAATGTGCTCCAACCATTTCATCATAAAGGTTAAATCTAGGAGTTCCATACTCCTCATGTGGCACCATCAAAAAGAACCCTTTCACCCATACTTCATTGAGACTAATACTGCAAAACATGGAATTGTAGGATGTAGGAGAATGTACTAACTCACCCAAATGATCAAAAAGTTCAGGAGTTTCATCATGGGAAGGATCCATGTGGGTAGTATCATGCAGCTCCTTCAAAAGTGTGAACTCTTTGTCATAGTTTGGTTCCAATGTAGAGGAATCATGCTCTTCTTTAAAAATTGCATAACCTTCATCAAGAGGCAATTCACATTCCTCTTCCACCACATCAAGTGTTTGGATCTCTTCAAGTTCATCTTCAAACACATCAAGAACATTCAAATTTTCACATTTATCATGATCCACCATGTCATGAGAATCCTCCAAACAATCTACCATTTGACAATCTGAAACATAGGAGGAAAAACAAGTATCTTGCAACTTTTCAAGAAGTTGCTCATTTTGAATTGTGAGCTTATGAATATCCTCATTATTCTTCAAGTATGCATCATGTAACAATTCATTAAGCTCAAACAAATGGTTTCTATCAAAAAGCAAAGACATGAAATTACCTTTGATGTGGCACATTGCTCTTTGAATCTTCTCCATGTCTTCAAGGAAGGATGTTTCCTCCAATGAAGTAGCTCTCCAACAAGAATTTGACACCAATGCTTGAGTGTCATGGAGAATGCTGAGGGACTCTTGGATGTTATTTTCATTCATCTTTAAGGACCCTTCAAGAAAATGAGGCTCTTGCAAATGAACCTCCTCATCTTCTTCAATTTTGCTTGGACCAACTTCATGAAGCTCAAGTGGTGATGGGGAAGTTGATCTTGGTTCTTCTTCAACCGCTACAAGGTCTTCATTATCATGCTTAATGAAACTTGTACTTGTAGAAACACTATCAAAAGTGATCTCTATGTCACCAACATAGAGGTGTGAGCACCCATCAGTAGGTACTCCTTCATAGTTTAAGCATCCATCAGTAGATGCTCTTTGGTTCATGTCTAAGCTAGAAGGTGTCTCGAAATGATCTTCCATATTTTCAATAGAATCTTCTTCATGCTCTTGTGATGTCTCTTCCTTTTGCTCCTTAAAGCAAGCTGATGCATTTTGCCCCTTGTTTTCCTTAGGATCAATATATTTGGAATCTCTTCTTGAATAAATCTCAAAAGCTCTCCTCAAGGAGGACATCATTTCATGCACACATATATGATACTCGCTCCAAGGGTTTTTACAAGAAGGGCATAAACCTTTCTTCACTAACTCCACATCTTCATTTTTGGGCCTATTTTCAAAAACATGTTCAGCACAGTACTCAAAAGACATGGCATTTTGTGTATTTTTGCTAAAAGCAAGATATTCTTGATATTTTTGAAATTGTTGGGGCAAGGTTTTATATTTTGCTCTCCATCTTTGGAACTCACTCATAGAATTATCCTTGGTTGGTGTGACACACTCATATTCATCAGATTTAAATTCATAAGAATAATCTTCATTTCTCTTGAAATTGTAAGAAGTGTTGCATGATGGCACCTCTTCCTCATACCATTCACATTCTGCTTCATATTGCTCATAAGCATCTGCATATTCCTCATAAGAATTGTACTCATAGGATTCATCATAATAGTAAGACATGGCTGCCAATTATTCTTGAATGTATGTACCTAATACACAGGTGCAAGGACCATGCTCTGATACCACTGTAATGTCCCTTGTTAGGAATTTTATTAAAATTGCAATTTTCCACTTTTTTCCTTGGTTCGACCTTGGACTAGTTTCGATCTCTAGGTCCCAAATTTGCCCCAAATGATCCCAAATATTCTGAGAAGGTATATGAATGATATTATAACATAAATATGTGTTTCAGGGATGCCTTTGTACCTTTAAAACACTTCTGCAAATACTCTTTCAATTCTGGTCAATGTAGGTAACTTTACTAGTGATTTCCCTTTGACTAGTATTGGTCTCTAGGTCTTAAATTGACTCCAAATGCCTTCAAATCTTCAAGGAAGGTTTATGAATGATATTAGGAATTGAATATGATGTTCAGGGATAACATATGGCCACCAAAAGACCTCTGCAAATTCTCTCAAGATTCTGGACCAAGTATGCAATTTTACTAGTAATTTGGGGTTCAAATCCCCCTGAGGTAAGTACTGAAAATGGCTTCCCAAATGCCTCCAAACCCACTCAAATTTATGAACAGAGGTATGTAATGTGTTAAGTATGTTATTAAGGTCTCATATGCACCATTAATGGTTTATTACAACTGTTCTCACCCTCTCCCATTCAACTGCAAAAATCCCCAATTCGACCCTTGGGGAAATGGCACTATTTCACCTCCCAATACAACTAAACGGAGTAAAAATGCTTCAAATGCTCAAGTACAGTACATGAAACTTGTAGAAGACATCCATGGCAGTATATTTATCACAAATATATCATATAATCATCCATTCATTCGAAATCATCATCAATACATTGGTTCACAACAAGGTAGTGGGGAAATGGCATTGTTCTTCCATTAAAAATGAGATTTATACATTTCTACTTGGAATTTCGACCTGAAACTTTCTGGAGATGAATAACAGAGTATTTAATTCATATTACAAAAGAAATGGGGCATTATAAGCTCCCCCAAAGAGTACAACAGCTCGCCAAAAACGCCCTCCCTCAAGGATCAAGAATATGCCATCAAAACTGGAAATGGTTGAAGGAGCGAGATGAAATAGAAGAAACCATGAGCTTCCCTGTAGCTTACACCTGCAAATAAAGACTCCATTGAAGCTCCAAATGAAAGGTCTGAATGGCCTTTCCAATTTCCAACTTGGATGGGAATCTTTCACCCTCGAAATTGGCTAAGGCAAGAAACTAGTCATCCACTAGCTCTCCCTCTTCACAAATGCAATTGCAAATTCTACAAATGATCAAAATCCATTCTCATACTTCATTTCTACATTTTATAACCAACATTAGCCTTCTAAGGGTCGAAATCCTCTCAATAGATTCAATAGATTTCCATTTAGGAAATATTCCACATTTGCCACTTGTCTCCTAGTTCCAACCTTCCATCTTCTCCCAAATTCGATTTTGGGTTTCTTTGGCTTCTCCAACTCCCAAATTCGACTTCCTTGAGCCTATTTTTGGGGCTGACATGTCATAGTGGTCAGATGTCAGAGGTCAGGTCTGCAATTTGTCATAGTTGTCATAGATGCTCCATCATTGGTGTCATAGGGGCTAGGGAATCTAGCCCAAGTGTCCACAAACTTCCACTTTGACTCTTTATCTTCCATGGAGGTTACCAATCCTTCCCAATTCGACCTAAGATGCTCAATGACATGTGTTATGACTTACCAACTCACCCAAGAGTGTTCACATTCCCATTAATTCGAATTTGCAAAAGAGATATACCATGTATTATGAAAAATCAAGCTAGTGTGGGTCCCACATCCTCCATATGTCTCCAAAACCATTTGTCACCTAGGATTTCTCTTGAATTTCTTTATTCACTCTATTTATTAAATACTTGAACCCTTCCAATGTCTAAACATCAGTTATTATCCCCCTTATTCCAAATCCCAAAGCTTCCACCCCAAACCTAGGAAACTAGTAATTTTCCTCCTTGGCAATTATTTGACCCTTAACATCAATTTTACAAACTCTAATGAATATGGCTAATGTGATTAGGCCATTGTGACCCAATTACAAATTTGGGACATGACAGTCTGTTCAACATGTGAAGCAGCTGGTGATCTTGCCGGTGATCCTAGAGATCAACGTCGAACACGTTCTCAGTTTCAGCGAGCCTCTTCTCTTTTGACTTAAGTTTCCGAGAATCATGATCCAGAAACCTTTGCAGAAGCTTCAGGGAATCCAGATTAGGATGCAGCTATGGATGAAGAATATCGTTCCTTAATGGCAAATGATACTTGGGATCTTGTACCTCTTCCAAAAGGAAGAAAACTTGTTAGATGTAAATGGATCTATAGAACTAAGTATGCATCAGATGGAAGTGTTTAAAGAATTAAGGAAAAGTTAGTTGCCAAAGGTTTTTCCCAAGTTGAAGGGATTGACTACAATGAAACCTTTGCTCTTGTTGCAAAAATGAACTCCATCCGCCTTGTTCTTTCCCTTGCAGCCTTACATAACTGGTAAGTCCATCAAATGGATGTCAAGTCTACCTTCTTACATGGTGATTTATAGGAGGAAATTTACATGGAATAATCTCCTGGATATGTTCAGAATAACTCTAGCCTTGTCTGCCACCTTAAGAAATCCTTATATGGCCTTAAGCAAGTTCCTATAGCTTGGTATGCCAAAATGGATAGCTTTCTCTTTGACACTGGTTTTTCTAGATGCCATTCTGACCCCAATGTCTATACCAAGAAAGTAGGAAACCATCTCATCATACTTGTTCTATATGTTGATGACCTTATTCTTACTGGTAGTGACCCTAAGCTTATAACCCATGTGAAATCCAGTCTTCAGCAAAATTTTGAAATGTCAAACTTAGGACATTTGCATTATTTTCTTGGTCTCCAAGTCTTGCAAACCAAAGAAGGAATCTTTCTTTCTCAGTCTAAGTATGCTTGTGACTTTCTTCGTCACTTTCACATGGAAGATTGTACACCAGCCCCTTCTCCTTTCCAGTCTAGAGTCAAAATTTCTACCACTTGTACTTCACCTAAAGTAGATTCCACCTTGCATCGTCAGCTTGTTGGTAGTCTCTTATACTTGACTCATTCCTGTCCTGAACTTTCCTTTTTCGTTGGTCGTGTTTCCCGTTATATGCAAACACCTCATGAAAGTCACTGGAAAGCAGCTAAAAGAATACTTCGATATATTCAAGGTACAATTCAGTTTGGGATTCATTACAATATAGGGGGAATCTTTGTTGGTTGGTTTCACTGATTCAGATTGGGCCGGTGATCCTGATGATCGAAAGTCTACAGCAGGTTATGTTTTCAGTCTGGTATCTGCACCTGTCACTTGGGCTTGTAAGAAACAACAAGCTCTTGCTCTTTCTTCAGCAGAGGTAGAATATCGAGCCGCAGTTAATGCCAGTCAAGAAGCTTTATGGCTTCGACAGATCCTTTCAGAGTTTGGATTCGAGCAGCAGCAGCCTACTCCACTTTGGTGCGACAATCAAAGTGCCATCAAGCTTGCCAAAGATCCAGTCCTACATCAATGCAGCAAACACATTGAGCTACATATGCACTTCATTAGAAATCTTGTTCATGATCGTGTTCTTGAAGTGCTCTTTTGTCCTATAGATGATCAAGTTGCAGACATCTTCACCAAGTCTCTTACAGAAGCGAAGTTTTCTAAACTTTGATCTATGTTAGGAGTTCAGGAATTTGTCATTAAGGGGGGATAGGCTCTAATGCCTCCTTCCTTCTCCTAATAGTGTTACTTTTGTAAATCCTTCAATCCTATCCCAAGTTGTTCTTAAGGGGGGATGTTAGGATATTTAGACACTTAGGAGTTAGTTAAGATCAACTTGTGTAATATATCCGTTACGAAAAGTGTGTTTCTTTAGTATGCATTAGTATGCATTTGTAAATATTTAATCCAACGATCACGATATGTTGTGATCCGACAGCTCAACTTCTCTTAGATCATACCTAACTTTGATCCATGGCTCAACACCCGATTGGTCCATGATCTCTATTTAAAGAGCATGGAGGGTCATTGTTTAGTTGATCGATTATGAGAAGCTCATTTGTAACTTTCTTTCTTTGCATAATAAATTGCTCCGTAGAAGCTATTTGGCCGGGGCCGTGGAGTATTTCCCTCTCGAGGGTTTAAACCACGTCAAAACATCGGTGTATCGATTTGTGATCTGTTTGTGTGAAGTGGTTGTTCTTGGTGTTCGGTCTTTTGGGAGTACCCTGTGTACCCGAACAAATTATTTGATCTATGTTTGCATGCATGTTTGAGAATGAATATTTCTAGTTTAGAGTAGATTTATTTCATTTCCTCTTCTGATATGCGAGTGAATCCATGAAGATGGTTAACACTTTTGGCCAAATGTGGAAATGAAAATTCGATATTTTAATCATTTATTAAATTGAAGCCCTCAAAACACATCTATGCCTTGTGAATTTCGACATGCAATAAGAAAAAAATTGTAGGGAATTATGTTGTCTTTCCAATGATATTTAAAAAAAATTCCAATGCCATTTAATTTGTCAAATTTACATTTAATGAAATGTTTGTTCTTGCATATTTGAGGAAAATTTAATAATTGGCTTGTGTTCACATAAAATAATTTAATGTTAAATGTCTATAACACACACACACACATGATCTACAGAGAGCGCACTAAGACATACATTTTTTTCTTCTTTTTAAATTATATTTTTTATAATAAATAATAAATAATAAACAATATAATTTTCAAAAATAAATTAAAAAAATGTATGCCCCAGTTATGCATTGGGACATACAATTTTTTAATTTATTTATTATTATTTTCGTAGCTGGTCACTAAATATTTGAATCGCATTTTGTACACATTTGTGTTCATGTAAACTTTTTTTTATTGTTTAATAAATCGAAAATCCAAAAATACCATTTTGAAGAGGATGCGTTGATGTGGGGTGTATATATATTTTTAAATTGTTTGGTAATGTAATTTTTATGTGGTTGACTTTTCTTTGAGCTCCTTCGAAGTTGTGGACAGGGTTTTTAAGTGTAAGTTTGAAAAGAAAATTAAAAAAATATATCCTACCTACTCATAAACACGTAAATTATATTCCAATAGATAGAGGATTCATTGATGAATCCAATGGCATCAAGTCTGCTACCTAAGGTGCAAATAATGATAGGGTTTATGCCCTTGAAAGAGGCCAGTAAAATTAATATGCAGAAAAAGGGGCTAGAAAAATGTTTTTAAATCCTTCGATTGAGTTATTATCACGACCGAGGTCTTAAAATATGTCAATTGAGGGATTTAACTATTTTGGAATACCTTGATCAAGGGTTAATTAAACCCTCAATTGAGGGTTTTGTCGAGTTAGAAAAATAGCTCGTTGAGGTATTTTGTATATTTTTATGTTAACAAAATAGCTTGGGTGTTATATATATATTAGGTTAACAAATCCCTCAATCGGTCTTTTGAAAAAATTTCAATGGAGGGCTTATTTAATCCCTTGTCTGAGCTTTTGAAACATCAATCGAGGGCATAAAATTACCTCAATTGAGCTATTTTTTGGGGCAATCCTCCCTCGTGTCTTTCCAAAATGTTTTACTCATCTTCGTGGGAACACCCATGCTATCGAGGATTCTGCAACCCCTTGGTAGGCGATTTTTGCACTTGTGTGTGAGAAATTATACACTACATATTTGGAGACCATACTAGGGATGGATCCATTGTCCATCCTTGGTTTTGTTTAGACCACTTTTTCCACCCTCATTCTGAGGAGTTTAGGATAGTATTTCATTGTATTTGCTTGTTGTTTGTTGTAATACGTTCATTGGTGAGCATCCTGAGTGAAAACCCTTAGCTTTTTGTTGCAACCATGTGTATTTCCTTCTGTTTCCCCTTATTTCGGGTCTCAATTGTGGCTTTCCCAGATAAATATGTGAGTAGGGTCACACCTTTTTGAAAAAATTAGTTTTTTCAACAAATTTTTGTTGGTTCCACTTTTTCCTTTTTTTTAATGTTTCATTCATTTTCTATTTCAGGTTTGGATTCGGTTTCACTTTTCCTATTTGTAACTTGTTGCTTATCATATTAGTTGATTCATGCTTCCTTGTAGATGATGTAGGTGGAGAAAGAATTGAAAATCTAAGTATCTATTTCCTTTAGGGACCTACTTTGGATTTCTTTTTTATCATTCGTTTTTAGTTTCAACAGGTTGATTTCTGAATCAAGTTTTAGTTGACTTCTTGAATTTGCTTAAAATAGTTTGCATTTTTGGCTGAGAACCTTTTTTCTCTTGTTTTCAAGTTTGTTACTAGTTAGCTACCTCTTTCTCATGTATGCTTCAGATTGTTGTTTGCTTGTTGGTAGTGGTACATTAATATATTATAGAGAAATAATATATTTTGTTTCAAGAAAGAGCATCATTAGTTTCTAGTATTGGATATTATCTTGTATTTCTTTACACTACATTTATTTACAAGAATTTACAATTTCTTACATTTTCCTTTATGTTAAGATATGCACAAGAACAACAATGGATGGAAAAGGCTAAAGATGATTCAATTGTATTCACACCAATACTACTAATATATAGTACAATGGGTGATGCCACCTCATGGAGATATTTTCTCTAGATCCTAACACCTTGCATGGTGATTAGGCTAGGAATTCCTAACTAAATCTTTTAGTCATCATTTGAGGATAAATCAATATTATCCTAAATAAGTAATACAAATGATGGTGACAATGAGACATTATGATTTCTAAGGTAAGCCATAGGCTAGAACATTCTCCCTCTAAAACAAAAGTCTATATATCTATTTTAACTAAGAAATAAATACTAATGCAAAATATGATATGTTAGTTCTTTCAGAAGCCTTGATTTGTGCTTCAATGATTTTTTTTCTTGAAAAGCCATCAAAATTAGATGTTGAATGGTTCATCTAAAATGAACTAGAAAAGACATGAAATCTAGAAGTGAATAGTTTCCAATGTTTAAACATTTCCTGGTAAAGTGAGCTAGGGTTTATGAGTTGAGTACGAGGGATTAGCGTGTTCTCCGTTTTCCATGGATCCTCCCCCACCGGATCCGGGCCTGGAAGAGCATAGTCTTCCCCTTGTTGAATGCTTATGCAGAGTGGTTGCCTCTCAACCAACTTCCAACAAGTTTGCGTCCACAAATGAATCCAAATTTGTCAAGAAATCAACAATCCATGAAGTCAAGATTTTGTCCACTGCGTGCAAATGAAAATTCGTAGAACTTTTAGAAAAAAGATTGGTTGGTGATTTCACTGTTTTATGGTTGTCCGCCTGATCTATTGAGGTATGGATGAAAAAAAATTGGCGGCCCTTAATACAGGGTGAGGTCCAGCAAATTTTCTGCGGCAAGGGTTTCTTCGTATTCTTTTTTGAAAAAAAAGAAGATCGAGACTTGATTTTCAGGAATGGGCCTTACTTCATGGGTCCGCAAGGAATGTACATTAACAGATGGGACCTTTCCTTCGACCCAAAAAAATACATTCTCTCTACAGTTCCATTTTGGGTCAAGCTTCCGCATCTTCCACTCCATTGCTGGAATGATGAATATTTAAAAGCTATTGGGAACTCCCCCAGGAAATATATAGACAAATCAGAGCCTAGACCTCCCATGTTCTCATGCTTAAGAATCTTTGTTGAAGTAGATTTGGAGAAAGGACTACTGGAAGCCAAAAATATTTCAATGGAGGGATGGACTCACCTGTAAATAGTGGATTATGAACAAATTCCATTCAAATGTAAGGTTTTCCATGAATATGGACACTTTGCAAAACTCCACCCCAAAAAGAAACAATAGGAATCTGAAGAAGCCCAAGGGGGGGAATGGAATGAGGTTTCAAGGAAGAAAGGAGCCAAATTAGTTATCAATAATAACCCCCCTCAGTCCCCTAATAAAAATAAGGGTGGTGCAAATCGGTTCCATTTCCTCTCCAGCGAAGACAATGAGGATGAGCAAGGCCCGTCACAAAGAAATGAAGAAATTAAAGACAATGAAGCTCCATTGGGAAACAATGATAAAGAAGAAGAAGAGAAAGGAGATTCAATCATACCCATTCATCAAATCAAAGAAACAAGAAATGAAATCTCTCACATTTTAGGAGGTTCAATCACCAGATCAAGGGCCAAGGTAAACATGGAAGCTACCTTTGAAAGCAGGGAGGAAGAGATGGAACCACAATCCAAAAAAGGGAGAAAGTTTAAAAAAAGATTGAGGGAACATGATGTAGCTAGATAAAAAGTGGTGGGTAAGCAAACCAGCTTAGATCAACACATAAGGATACTTACAAATGGCAAGCATATTCAAGGAGAAATAGATGAAAAGAAATAAAAGGTCACAACCCATACTCTCAGGAATAATGAAAATAGTCTCCTAGAATTGTAGAGGATTAGGAGGGAAGAAAAAAATAGAAGCAATTAGAAGAATTAAAAAGATGGAAATAATACAATCTTCTTGATCCAAGAGACTAAAATGAAAGAAGAAGAAAACATTTGCAACATGAATAAGGCTTGGAAAAATGGTGAAGGGAAAGCTGTGAGTGCTACGGGAGCTTCTGGTGGCCTCATCACTTGGTGGAGTAAAGGTATTTATAAATGTCACTCCTTTATAGCTTATAGGAATTGGATTTTTGTTGAACCGAAAGATCTTATCAAAAGTGAAATTTTTTGGGTGGGAAACATCTATGGACCTACATTAACAGGACATAAGGAAATTTTATGGAATCATTTAATGGTACAGTGACAAGGTAGAGAAAACCTTCCTTGTATTCTATCTAGGGACTTTAATGTCACCATATCTGCTGATGAGCGAAGAGGAGGGACAAAAATAAGAGACCCATTTGAGGAGAATTTGGAAGATTTGCAAACCTCTTGGAACCTTATAGATATCAAACCAAAGCAAGGGAAATTTACTTGGAACAATAAAAAAGTTGGCCCTGGACACATTGCGGCAAGGTTGGATATATTTCTAGTAAGTTCCTCCTTTTTGCCAAAGCCTTCCATTCCAAAATCCAAAATTCTAGTTTCTGCAACTTCCGATCATCGGCCTATCTCCCTTCACTTCACTGTAGTAGGGAATCTTGGTCCTCTACCTTTCAGATTCAACCCTATCTAGATCGAAAGTGAAGGTTGTATGGAGGAAGTCAAATCCATCTGGAGTCAGTTTGTCCCAGGATCTCCCAGATTTATATGGGAAACCAAATTAAAAAGTGTTAAAAAAAGCTTAAAAAATTGGGCAAAGCAGAATTATAAAGCCTCGAGAATGGAATTAAAGAAAGTTCAAGCAGAACTTCAAACTGAAATGGAGATAGCTCCAATCAGAGAAGAAACTTTGAGTAAGGAAAAAGAGCTTGACAGAAAGATACATGAACTCGCCAGAAAAGAAGATGAAGAATGGAGATTACGGTCCAGAAGCCTGTGGTTACAAGGAGGGGATAGAAACACAAATTTCTTTCATACCCAATGCAAGGAAAGGAAAAGAAAAAATACAATCTTGGAATTGATAAAATAAAATGGAGAAAGATTAGATGAACAACAGGAATCAAGCAAGAAATCAATCTACTTTGAACACCTGTACCAAGATGAGGAAGAAACATCTAGAGAGGACATGGAGCAAATGATTTCTGATATTCCCAAACTCATCACCGAAGATATCAACAAGAACCTTCTTGAAACAATTTCTGAGGAGGAAGTCGGAAAGTTGTTTGGTCCCTCCATCTAGACAAAGCTCCCAGGCCTCATGGGTTTACTATTCATTTCTTCAGGAGATGTTGGTCTCTGAACAAGAAAGATCTTATTAGTGTTAGAATATGTAATGATGACTTATGTGATATATTGTTAAAATATCATTATAAAGGCATAAAATAACTCTACTGTTGTAAAATAGAGTTATCCCACATGCATCATTGTATTTATATCCTTTGTAACCATTCTCTATATAAAGAGGTGGAAATTCATTTATCCCACATGTGTTATTGGATGTATTGTAATCCAAACCTCTTGGTATATAAGAGAGGTGAAGGAGACCCTTTTGGGTATGTGTTGATTGTAGTTCATCACACATCACATGTTGTGTATGTCATTTGTACACACATGATTGTTTGATGGATTTTGTTGTGATGCATATGTGTGGATGCCATGTAATCTTCGAGATCTATTTGCATAATTATGGAAGATGTAACCCTTCCTGTGGACGTAGCCTATATTGGGTGAACCACGTATATCGGTGTTCTCTTGTTGTTATTTTGTCTCCAATTTTATTTCATGCTTTATGTTGCTTGGTAGATAGAAGGATAGACTAGTAATGATTTCCATAGTTTATATTGTGATATGATATTCATATGTTCACAATATTCTAACATGGTATCAGAGCAGGTTGCTATGCTCTACCTTCTTCAGTAAAATTTGTATTTTTTATTTTTAAGCAACATGTGTTCATGATTTTACTTGGGCTCTTCATATTTTGTAGTTTTGTGACCCAATCTATAATACCCATGTGGAATTTTTTCAGATCTGGGATTTATTCTACATATTTGAATTTTGTTTCTTTCAAACCCTAACCCTTGTGGAGAAGTGTTTAATGTAAAATTGGGAGGCGACTTTCAGATAATTTTTTAAAACTTTTTGTGCATATTTTTAAGAAATAAACTGTAGATTTGAGTTCCTCTCGCAAAAATACTCATTTAAAAAAAATCGTCTCCTTTGGAGTCTGGATGGTGGAGATGTCGCTATTTTAAATTTAGTTTTTTTTTTCCATTTTTGGGTGACGACCGCATGGACTGCAGAGTGAATATTTATTGATTGGGCTCCCATATTTATGTTCTGTTTATGCTCGTGGATGCAGAACTACTTCTCTAGTTCTAAAAATAGGTGATAATAAAAATTCCGGGAAATATTGACTGAGTTATGGTCATTTTAAATTTTTTGGTTTTTCTACTTTCGGTTTTCTACTGTAGAGTGACAGATCCGTCTTTTAGCAGTTGTTGGGGTTTGGTTTTGGTGAGAAAGTTCAATTTTTTATTCATCTTTTATCTTGAAATTCTTGTCGTGAGATTCATAATCTCTTTGCATTATAGGGTTTTTGTTATTATTTATCATGTTTATAGAGGTTGTCTTATTCTTGTTTATGTCTCTAACCTTCTTTGTGTGGAAGATGTTTTGACATTTTTAGGGGCATGGATCTATAGTATGGTAATGGTGACATCAAGAAATGAACCTATTCTTAGGACTTAGTTTCTTAATGGTTATATTTTCATATCTCTAAGTGATATTATTGTTTTATTTGATCAATTTTTTGCTCAATATTTTAAAATGGTCTCACTCTTCTAATAATGATAATGTTGCTTCTATATGTGTTATCTTGTGATCATTATTTGATTTATTTATATGTTATTTCTAACCTTTGTGTAAAAGCAATTTCATTGTTTTTATAAGCAATCTCTTTATGATCATTATATGCTCTTGCTAATTAATTTCTTGAGTAAAATCATTTTTTTTAATCTATGTGATATCAAATTTTTTTGACTTGTCATAAGTTCTTTAATTGGGATATAGTTTATTTTTCATGTATTGCAGAGACTGTATTTAGTTCCTATGTTATTTGTTTCTAACATTACTATATGGAAGCATTGACATGTGTTGCTTGTCTCTAACGTTCCTATATGGAAGCATTGACATTTCCATGGCATTTTCATCTCTTGCATATTAGCATGATGTTAACAAGGAATGAACCCATGATTATGACCATTAGTGACTTGTCATTTTATAATTTATAAGTGATATCATGAATTGATCATAATTTTCTATATGTTGATCGTGTTAAACATTTTGATCTATTTTCATACATATCATGTCATGTTTATTTTGATCATCTTTTACTCAATATCTATATGGCTTTGAACAATCTCATCATCTTGAAATATTTGTCATGAGAACCTTGTTCTTGTTGCATTGATATTTCTATTCTTATGTTTGCAGAGGTTGTCTTGTTCCTACTTGTCTCTAACATTCCTATATAGAAGCATTGACATATGTTTCTTGTCTCTAATGTTCCTATATGGAAGCATTGACATTTTCAGGGCATTTATCTCTTGCATATTAACATAATGTTAACAAGAATAAACATATGCTTAAGATTAGTTGCTTGATGACTATATTTTTTCATATATTTAAGTGATATCTTGGATCATTATTTTATTTTGGTATCTATTATGCTCACTCATGTTTATGCTCCTCTATTTATTATATCATGTCATGTATTTGATAATCTTTTGCTCAAAATTTATATGGTCTTGCATAGAAGCGATAGCATATAAGCAATTCCTATTATTTATATGTTCTAGAGCAATGCCATTTTATCATCTCTTATGATTTCTGGGCTTGTCATGTTTATTATATGCTTTACTCTTGGAAGTTATTTTGTGCAGATTAGCTATTTATGTTGTGGGATAGTTTTCTCCTGCTATTCCTTCCTTGTTTACGCATATGACGGTTGCGAATCTCTGGTTTTTTTAGCATTGTTCCTCTTTTCAACTTAACCTTGACTGCAACAAAGATGGTTGATATTAAGAAGGAATGTAATGTTGAATTTTATCATATTATATCACAATATTCCAGTAATGTTGTATGATGGACATCCATCTTCTACTGTTCATGCATCTTTCTGCTGGGTTGTGAAGACTATTTGCTTGACTCATGTTTCGATGGATAAACCATTTGGTTCTTGTATTTGCAATGTAATATTCAATAAGAGCTCTTTGGAGGTTGTTTCAATGTATGGATTTGGGGTTCTTTTCTTCATCATGCGGTCTATTGTAGAGTTCTCTCAACTAGCATTTGAGTTATAGAATGTGATGAGTTTGCAGCCACATGTTCTGTTGTATTGGCCATACACTGTTGTGTTGTGCAAACATTCATCATACAACTTGGTTCGGATGTAGTTTCATGAGAAGCGGATGTTGTCTTCATCAAGTTCATGAGGCGAAGTGTGTTTTTTATTCCCATCGTATGGATCAACATTCTGGAATTTGTCATCAAAGGGGGTGTTGGTGTGTTTCCACCTTCCTTCCATTTGTATTCTTTCTCCCAGTCATCATTAAGGGAGAGTGTTAGAATATGTAACGATGACTTATGTGATATATTGTTAAAATATCATTATAAAGGCATAAAATAACTCTACTATTATAAAATAGAGTTATCCCACATGTGTTATTGGATGTATTGTAATCCAAACCTCTTGGTATATAAGAGAGGTGAAGGAGACCCTTTTGGGTATGTGTTGATTGTAGTTCATTACACATTGCATGTTGTGTATGTCATTTGTACACACATGATTGTTTGATGGAGCTTGATGTGATGCATATGTGAGGATGCCATCTAATATTGGAGACCTATTTGCAGAATTATGGAAGATGAAACCCTTCCTGTGGACGTAGCCCATATTGGGTGAACCACGTATATTGATGTTCTCTTGTTGTTCTCTTTTCTCCAATTTTTTTTCATGCTTTATGTTTCTTGGTAGATAGAAGGATAGATTAGTAATGCTTTCCATAATTTATATTGTGATATGATATTATTTCATATGTTCACAATATTCAAACAATCAGAATGCTAAATTGGACCAGAAAGAGGGAACAAATTGGAGGAGCAAAAAACTCCACCTTTATAGACTTAATTCCCAAGGAGAAGAATCCCACCTCTATATGGAGATTCCGACCAATATCCCTCTGCAATTATTACTACAAGATATTAACTAAGATCATAGCCAATCGAATCAAAGTAATCCTCCCTAATCTTATTTCACCAAACTAAGGTGGTTTCATTTCTGGAAGGAAAATCTACGACAACATCCTCCTTGTTCAAGAGGCGATCCATTCAAGCTGTCAGAACAAAGACTCAGGTATGGCCATTAAAATTGACATGGAAAATGCTTTTGATAGAGTTAGACATGATTATATTTTCATTGTTCTGGAAAGGTTCGGGTTCTCCATGGAGTTTATTAAGTGGATCAAATCCTGTATTGGATCCCCGTGGATTGCCCCTTTAGTGAAAGGAAGCCTACTTCCTTCTTTCATCTGTCGCGTGGCCTCTGGCAGGGTTTCCCTCTCTCCCCGTTCCTTTACATTATAATGGAATATTCCATAAGTAGAAAACTCAACAACTCTCTCTCCAATGGGTCAATTCCTGGTATTTTCATAACACATGGAGTTCAACCGATCAATCATGCTAAATTTGTTGATGACACCATCTTACTGGGAAGTGCTTCAGTTCAGATTGCCAAAAGATTCAATTCCATTCTAGATCTTTATCTAAGAGCCTTGGGAAGGAAAATAAATAGCATTAAGAGCAACATATATGGCTGGAACTATAGGACAACCACCATAAGAAGTTTGGAAACCACTTTGGATTTCAAGATAAGTGCCAACTAGACCTCCTTTAAGTACTTGGGAATCCTGATTTCCATAAAAAAGGCTACCTCTTCTATATGGATCCCAATAATTCAGAAAATAAAAAACAAAACGCAATCCTGAGGAATACGTTGGTTAAACTTAGCAGGAAAAGTCACTTTGATCAAAGTAGTCTTATCCTACTATCCTGTCTTCATCGGGGCTATCTTATTGGCTCTCAAAAATGTTATGAACATCATTAGCATAGAGATAATGAAATTTCTCTGGCAAGGAGGGAAAACCCAAAGAAGAAAATTCCACTTAGTCAATTGGAGAATAGTAAAGGAAAACATAAATAAAGGAGGACTAGGAATACATAAACCATTGTTAATGAACAAAGCCCTAGGAGCTAAGCTAGAACAGAGGTTAATTTCGGGCGAAAAAGAATGGTGGAAGGAAGTCATCAGGAAAAAGATCCAAGAAAATATCGTCTAAGGTGTTAGAATAACCTTGGGAAAGGAAAGAAACTTGCACTTGGGATATTATAAATTCCTTTGCTGGTCTAATAAAAGACAAACTTTAATGGATTACAGGAAATGGGAAAAGAATCAATATTTGGAGGGATAACATAATGGGATCAAAACCTTTAAGCACAAGTCTAGAGCTAGTAGAAATCAGACTTTGGATGCAAAATAAAGGAATTCATAAGCTTAAATACCTTTCAATATGGGGGAATACAGGGGCCTGTGAAGGATGGAAGTGGCTAGATATTCCAAAGAATATCAAGTAAATCTATCATATTCTCATGATGTCCTTGCATGGGAATGATCCTATAAAATTAAGGGTCGAAGACAACAGTGGTTGGGGTCGAGCAGGACATTACTTAGTAAAGGAAGGATACGAAAGCATAATCAACACTAATGGAAATACTCCTCAAAATACCTGGACAAAGGTTTGGAATTTTGATTGTATTCCTAAAATAAATTACTTTTATTGGCTTATTGCACACAATAAATTGCTAATAGATGATAACCTAAAGAAAATAGGAATAGAAGGTCCCTCCAGATGTGAATTGTGCGGGAACTCAGCCGAGAAAGACCAACACCTCTTTCTTGAATGTGTATTCACACTTCAGGTATGGGGATCTGTCTCGCGGTTTCTATGGAATTACTCAAAAGCTATGAAGCAAGTCCCAATCATGATAGAAAATTGGAAGAATCTTTTTCCAGGTGCAATGAAAGATAAACCCACTATGGCCTGAATTTGGAAACTGCTTCCTATGAATATTTGTTGGCAGATATGGATAGAAAGAAATAAAAGTATTTTTTAAAATAAGCAACCAGATCACAACATAGTAGCCTACAAAGCGTCAAATTTGATCTCCGAAGATCTCACAGTCAAAGGTGTTCACCTCCCTAATAATGAAGCTCTATCTTGGAAATAATTCCAATGGTTCCAAAGCATTGTCAAGGTGAGCTCTCTTCAGTCCAAACCCAAAAAGAATAGTTCTAATTGGGAAATTAGAAAAGAAACACAGACTTCAATCAATGGTGGAAAGCACAATCAAGTTACATAGTTTTCTTTGATAGGGCTTCTAGAGGAAACCCAGGGGAGTCAGGTGTGGGAGGGATTGTCTTCAATCCAAGAGGAAATTCAATTATTTCTTTTTCCTGGGGACTAGGAAAGAAAACGAATAACGAAGATGAATGGTTAGCCTTGTTTCACTCCATGGATATTATCTCGACTCTCAATATCATTACGCTTATGACCTTTGGAGACTCCAGACATGTTATTCAAAAAATGAGGACTGAGATATCGAATGGAGACTCTAGAAGCAATAGAATGCAAAGGGAGATCAAATATCTCGCATCACCTTCTGAGGTTCATTATATTCACATTCTATGGGGAAATAATCAACAAGCAAATGAAGCTTCTAATCAAGGATCCAACTTCCCTATGGGAAAAATCAACTATAGCAATGGAAAGGAAAACTATAAGAACATTCCCTAGACATTGATCTTTAGGGAGGATTAATTTTTCTAAGGTTAGAATGGAAATTGACCCACCTATCATTTTGGAGTGAGAACATGGGCCTTCACATGGCCACCTCTCCACCCATACCTTTGATGGCATTCACCGTGCTTCGTCATTTATTAAGGCCCTTCTTCTACACGAAGATCATAGCTCTAGCATTATGAAAATCCCCTCCTGCTCTGTTTGATCTGTCCTCCTACCCCTTTGGCTCTTCGACGGTCTGGACAATCTTTCTCTTTCCTCCTGCTCCTCTGATTCCTCCCCTTGGGTCAACGAAGACAACATAATAATGGTCGGTCTAGCTGAAGGAATTGCGTTTATGAAAGCAGGAATTGCGGAATTCAAGGACCACCTCAGCAGGTATTATGAAGCAGTTTGCACAGGGATAAAGGTTCACAGAGAGACGACAGTGGATGTCAAATACATATCCCAACAACTAACATGTCAAGACTCCCGGATAGATGGTCTGGAAATAAATTTATTTTAACTGATGGGAACCGTAGACGTTATTAAGGAAGAATCTTTAAAAATAGAAAGAATGTCCCAATGTAGCCATTTCCAAGAATCTCCCACAGTGGACATGAAAATTGCAGAAGAAGCCTCGGTGCACTAGCAGAACTATGGATAGATTTTCTTCCTTTTCAGATGGGTTCAATCCTCAATTTTATGTTTAATTTTTTTTTCCTGTATTTTGTTAAATCTACAGTATGTAAGGATCTATCCCTCCACTGCAACTACAAATAGTAGACATCAGCTTAGAAACTACAACATAGCCAATATGGGCAGTCATATAATCCCCATTTTGAATTCCCTTTTTGTTACAAGGCTCTTTTTTTATGTAATGAATGGTTGTGCACATCTTTTTTGAATACAAACCCTTATACTCAGTTTCTGTTAAAAAAAATGTTTAAAATTTTCCTAATTTCTTGACAATCTGATCATTTACCAAGTAATAATGCAAAGGGATCTAACTGTCCTCTACTAGCTCCAATGACTATTGAGCTGAACAAAACGTCCACAATAATGCTCTCGAAAAATGACACACAAATAGTGGTAATCATCATTCTAATATTTTGCAACATTGTTGTCGTTGTTATTGTAAAAACTTGAAGTGTGACAACAATCATCAATATTCCCCCATTGTTCAGCTACAAGGTGATAAAATGTTTAAGAAATCCAAGCTTGGGATTTGGATTCTTCACTTGATAGTACCATGTATTTGGTTGTTTTGGATGACCACTAACCATTGCATACCATGTATTTGGTGGTTTTGGATGATCACTAACCATTTGATACCATGTATATGGTGGTTTTGGATGACTACTAACCCTATGATAAATGTACTCCCCCCCTTAACATGTAAGAGAGTTTCATTAATGTACTTCCCCCGTTTGAGTTGCAAGAGAGTATTGTTCTTGTTTTAGTTGTATACAAATCAAAGTGGGCATGTGGAGACAACCACATGTTATCTCATCCCATAAGGTCCATTCTTGAAAGCTACGCCATAAGGGGACCACTTTGGAATTGTATTCCCCCATGTTAGGTACAAGGTGAGAAGGTTGAAAGGATATCTTCTACAATATGGATCTTTACTCTAGATTGAATTCTTTGGTAAGGTTGATATAACTACTTGGTTGTTGATGACCATTGCAAAGGACTGATCTACCCATAGTGAATATTTAATCTTGCAGGTTTCTTTAGTATGGAACATTTGTCTAATGAATGATTATGCTTTCCAAAACACTGACAAGGATGGATATCAAAATATTTATCATCCAAATGACCAACTATATGGCGATGTTGGCAGTTAGCATTCTGAACTTGAACCTGTGAAGTTGAATCTTCTTGAAGGAATCCAACACTTTTGAACTAGATTGGATGGAATAATCTAGAATATGAAAGGTCACTTCCTTATCATATCCAAGACTTGTTCTACAATTGTTGTTGTTGATTTCTTCCCATGGTATGCTGATGGGATTGGAAAGAATATGTTGAAACTGTTGAGTTAAAATCCATAGAGTTTGATTTAATTCATGTTGTTACACCTTTGAAATGTTTGATTTTGTGAACTCATAAGAAAATCTTGAAATACAGGTTCATGAATAACTTTAGCTTCAGTTAAAGCTTTGTCATTGTGTTGATATTGTGTTGTTTGTTGGTTGGTTGTTGTAAAAAATGTTGGTTGTTGGTTGTTGTAAAAAAAAAACAGTTCAGAACAATGATTTATTTGTTGGAATTCATCATTCTATTGATCCTATGTTGAATGTTGATAACAATCATTATCTTCAAAACTTGTATTCATCAATTCACTCTTTATGACCGATTCCTTCTAATGACTAGATAAGGAATCATCAAGTATAGTATTTGTATGACCTAGTTGTATTAGGTCATTTGTGTCACAAGTAGCATCAAACATTTCCATTACATCGGTTCTATCACAAGTTGCATCAATCATTTGGTTATTTTCAATTAATTATAGTTGAAGTGTTTCAATCAATTTATCCTTGAGATCGATCTATTGGAGAAGATCAATAATCCAATTATCTAGTGCATGTAATGAGTCCTAAAATCATTAATTTCTTGGTTTTCATTTTGCAAATGCTTTCCGCCTTTACCCATTGTATATTTTTAAATGGTCATGATCATTTGTACTCGTTCATTTTCTCTTGTGTCATGCTCATTTGCTTATATGTCATTTTTAGAGTGTCAGGTATGGCTGATCATGCACCCCAAAGTGGCGGCCAACATTACACAAATATTGTAGAAATCAGGTAAATAAATGTGACAAGTGTCAAAGATTAGGCCTACCACTACCAAAGAATCAAATGCCATTAATTCCTGTTAATCCCAATTTAACATTTGAAATATCGGCTATCGAATTCATTGGACCATTTCCAGTACCGCGACGATGAAATGGAACTAGATATATTATCACAATAGTCGAATATGTTATTAAATGAGTGGAATCTTAAGCTGTCGAAGCATGTTCTAGTGAAGTAGCTGAAAAATTCATATATGAGAATATTGTCACAAGGTTTGGTTTCCCACTCACACTTATTAGTGACAGAGGCACACATTTTCTCAACAAGATGATATTAATACTACTAAAGGAATTTATGATCGATCACCAAAAGAGATCTACATATCATCCACTGTTGAATGGAGCGATTGAATCATTTAACAAAACATTAAATAAAGGTCTAACAAAGATTTGTAGAACTGAGAAAGATGACTGGGACGACATGATACCAGCCATTTTATGGGTATACAAGAAAACTTATAAACGATCAACATGACAAACACCTTTCAAACTCGTTTATGGATAGGAAGCAGTCATTCCGCTACATTTTAAATAGTAGGTACTTATTATCGCAGAAATACTACACCTGGATATTGTTAAGGATGCAAACAATAGAAACTTTGATTTATCAAAGCTGGAAGAACAACACCAAACAACCATCCATCACCAGGAATTCCAAAAACAACAACAAAAATCATGGCATGATTGCAATATTAAAAGCAAAAATATATCAATTGATGACTTAACACTACTTTACGACATTCCAGTAAAAGAAAAACCTAAGAAACTGCCACGAAACTGCATAAAACATGGCTCGATCCATATGTAGTTGAAGAAATAAATTAGAATGGGTCAATTCGACTAAAGACACTGCAAGGGAAAGTTTTTACCAAAGTTGTCAATGGTGTAAGATTAAAACGCTATAAAGCTTAGCATGGGCATGACACCAACTGAATGGTTGTATCACCATTTGGTTGACCATCGTGCCCCAGGTTTGTAAATTAGATAACTATTATAACCAAGATTAATCACATTGGTTAAGAAGAAGGTAGTTATAAAAAACTAACTTGCACCAAATATTTTTATTATTATAAAAAAGGCTCTAAAGCATGGATGGTTGGTAGAATTAAGTGCATCACAATGACGATAGACTGGAATAAGGAGCACGTGACAAGTCACAGCCAGATAATGGACCACACACATACACCTACAACCAAAAAATGAATGGAAGGTTCCCAGTACCAACCAAAAGAACATTCAAGAATGAGTCGACTAGATCATAATAGACATTGGCATGACTGACCCTGACGAAGAAGTCATGTGACCGTTGACTAAAGCAATAATTACAAATATTCTTCACATGATTCACACAAGATATCACTTATTACCAGTGTGGAAAAATTTTCCTACACCTAAGGTGCCATCATTAAACTCACCACCATATTAGCATACATTTTAGTTCCAAGGCATCAGTCTGTTGACATGCGTACGATTATTCAAGAAAATATACACCAGCTGCATGAAAGATTCACGGAAACCCTCACACCATAATTAGACATATTTCATCTTCTCATAAATCCCATCCCCATAATTTCTAAACTTCACTTCCAATTCACAACTTCAGCTATAAAATGCCTCCCATAACTCGTATAGCACCATCATGAAGTCTAGTGGAAACCATGGCATTTTCTTTTCCCACTCTCATGCCTTTCCCCTTGTTACTCTATTAGAAATGATCGAGCATTATGAATCTCATATACTACACTTAATTGATAATTCCCATCACTTCTCATTATATATGAGCATTTCGACACCCCAACAGTGGCAGGTGCCCTACACTCCATGATATATGAGTATTTGGAGAAATATCGACATGCCTAGACCAGGAGTTGTTACTCAGTTCTTTGCCACTAATCACATTCTTGAGCCCCCAGTTGCCATTGTCGATCGATTTGCAAGCTTGAGTAAGCGTGGAATGTACAGCGGGTCAAGTAACTATTTTCTTGGACACTTTTTTTCTCTGAAACAACAACCGACTGTCTTTTTGGTCTCTTACAGAATCAAAGGGTTGTCCAATGTTGTTTAGTACCAGATTTAATGCGTAGATGTTGTTCCGTACTACATCATGTTGTCAGAAAGTTCTCCATGAGCGAGAATATTTTTAGCGTCGACTTGCTTCCTTATCCCCAACCATTGTAGAAGCTTGCATAAGTCAAGATCCATCAAATGAATCCACTAGTTCGCAACCATAAGTAGCAGTGACTACCAATTTGATCCATTTCTTCAATTAATTTATTGATCTCTTCGGGACGAAGAATCATTTTGTTGGTGGGGAATATGTTGGAGGAGCCTAGTTGAATGGCCTAATAGGTCCTCTGCTAACTATAGTCGAGTTGGTGCAGTCGGTCGGTTAGATGACCGACTAGGCAGTTGTAACTGAATAACTGTTTGTAATCATTATATATAGGCTGAAGAGCCGATAACATATAACATCTCTGCACCGATATTATGCTCTATTTTCGTCCTATTAATACAAAATCCTGTTGTTGTTGTCCCACTTACTCTCTTACTTATGATTATATAATGTGTGTGTATGTGACTCTTCCTTAATGTTGACATATTGTACTACTGGTATGATGCAATTCCCTAGATTGCAACATCCTTCATTGAATATAAGAGTTCTCTCTCTCATTGTTTTAGCCTTTTTCAGGCAAGGAGACTAAATTTACAAAAAAGAACCATTTCAGAGTGGTCTTTAGATTCTTTTCAGACTCCCTAAATGTGAAAATATCGCTGAGTTTACCTTCTTTGGACTCGTAAAACAATGCATCGAAGTGCCCATATGGGACTGAACCCCTCCTTCTTTAGGTTCGTTAGACATATGATGAGGGACTCATCTAAGATGAGCTATACCAAGCATATGTTATCCTCCTCAAGCTCATTAAAAAACAAAGAGGTACTCATCGATCACGGTGGGGAGAAATTGGGAAAATAGGTTAGTCTTGTTGGAAAGTCTTATGGAAACTTATTTTCACCCTTGAACATGGCACATGTTTGAGTCTTGTCTTACAATTGGGTAATATTCTTTCCTCTAAGTCATACCAAATTCCATGAGTCATCTTACTCGTTTGGGTCCTCTGAAGAATTCCTCAATCATTGTCGCATTATGTTTTGGTCTTTGCCTCATTGAGTCAATGTTGCCAAGTCACTTGTAGTGCAATCTAATGTTCAAGGGAATTTTTCCTGAGTCAATCTTTCTGTAGTCCCATCGACCTTCATCCTTGTGTCAGTTTATACTCATTTGATCCATTTTACATCACTTCCCCATGTCATTTTCGTGTCGATGATGGGGGATACATCATGGCCCTCCTTCTACAAGTATGTTCCTGTAGAATCCAACACCTCATCCAGGAATTAGACTTAGAAACCATTTAGTACCTTGGGTCTTGCATGACTCAATGGAAAGTTTCCTCACTTTCGACAGTTGGTTTGCATCATTGACCTCTGATTGGATGATTCCACAAGTGTTCGACTCCATATCATCTATTCATATTCGTCAGAATGCACTAGGATACCTTGGGTGTCATTAACATTAATGGTGATTTCCCTTGCACTTGTTAACGGTTTACATCAATGACTGGTAATCAAGTGGTTTCTACCATGTTCGAATTCAAGACATTTATTCACATGGTTAGAATTGTGTCACTTTGAGTTCAGGTTGAAGACTCCAGGTACTCTTGTTATGTACTTTACCCAGGTTGTGATGGATATTTTTTGAGTAGGTAATGTATTTTCACATAGATCCACTTTGTATTGGTCCGTGGCTATATTTGTATTACGTCATAGATCCCATGTGTATTATTTTGTGTCTATGAACAGATATTGTCATATTGATATGGATCCACATTGTATCACTAGTGGCCATATTATTGATCAATACTTTCATGGATCCACATTGTATTGGTCGGTGGCCATGCTTTGAGTTAGTTTATTCCAAGCATGGGTATGCCCGCCTCGGGTATGATATGGATATATAGTTTGATCTTTGCTTGTAGCTACTTTCCAGCTCTCTTCTAGATAACCTTTGCACCTACATCATTGGTAAAGTGTTTTCAACCATCAAATCCCTTCTGACCTCACACTTTAGGGGGCATCTATTACACCTCAAAATGTCACACTTAAGTTTCATCCTTAAGTGTCATACTTTTTCACTATGAAAAAGTGGTTCCCATGCTTCCTAGAAGTGTTCTAGAGGGAAACCTAAAGCCTATTATGGTCCCTATACATGTTGGGGAGATAAATCCATCATTAGGAGGTTGAAATCCACTCTAGTATCTAACCAAACCTATTTTGATCAATGTACAAGAATTTTTTCCCCCTTCCAGTTGTCTAGGGAGTGACAATCTAAACATTGTTGCCCCTTGCTAGCATTCTAGGGAGCAAAAATCCCAACATTTTCGCTCCATGGCTTGTTTTAAGGGAGCAAAAATACTGTAGGAATTAAAGTGGATCTTGTTCCCTAAGCACCACTTATCAGGATCAATCACCATGAACAACACTTGAAAACAATTGCACAAACCATCTCTCGGGGATGTTTGGAATCAAGGTTAGATATAGATGCCACTAAGAGATTTTGCACACCAAATATGGGTCACAGGGAATTGAACATGGTCAAGGAAGGAAAACAAGCACCTTAGGGATATTGTTGGATCTTTTTGGACTTAAGAGCCTTGAATGATTCCTCTTACCATCACACCAATCTTTTGTAGGGGCTCTATGTAGGCCTTAAAGTGGGATATAGGTGTCATGGGTAGGTTTTTTCCACTAGGAATAGGTTTGGACCATGACACATGGTCAATGGGGTAAACAAGGGCTTTAATCCCTAATTGAACCTTGTTGTTATCAAATTCCATGAAAAACCCTAGACAGACCCAAACGAGCCCTCAATAGGTGGTCTTTACTACAAGAGATCAATATTGTTGTTATTAGAATGTTTCATGCACCATGGATGGGTCTCGACGATTTAACCATAGTTGTGGTAGAGAAACAACATCCTAAAGCCCTTAAAATTGGTTGGGGGAGTGAAGCATTATCTTCAATCCCTAAATAAATTTTCTGAGGATCAAGCACCATGGAAACACCCTCAAACCTCCACATATAACCTCCGTTGGTTAAAAATAAGATCCAAGGGTGCTTTGCATGCCATCAATATGATAGTTGTGCATCATGAATGTGCCTATAGGTCTATCCAATGTCATAAGAGGACAATAATGGGCCTTGTGCCCTAAACTCCTCTTATTAGGCTCAATCACTTTGAACAACACTTGCAAACCATATCACAAACCCTTGGTTGAGTATCTTTCACATCAAGGTTGGATATAGATGTATTTAATAGCCTTTTCACATCGAGGATGGGTCATAGGGCCTTGAACATGGTTTTGAAAATAAAAAAGTGACTCGGGGATATTGTTGAATCTTCTTAGAATCAAGATACTTGATTGATTATTTGTACCATCACATCAATTGTTTCTGTTAGAAAAACAAGATCGCAGAGCAATAACAATAAACAAAAATGCAAATATAATCACACATACACATTACAAGAGAGACACAGATATATCATGGTTCACCCAACTTGGGCTACGTCCACACTGAATTTTCCAGTCCTTATTATTATTACCGTCCAGCAAAGTGAAGGGATACAACCTGCAGCACAACCGCTGCACTTCCTCTTCTCTGTTTCACAGCCTCTCTCCTGATCTCAGAGATCTTTACAATGCATAAAACCTAATACATCATCCCCTCTAGCCGTATTACAATGTCTTTATTTTATAAGGGAAATACAATGGGAAAATACCACGGGATACCCAAAACCATGGGCCTGTAAAACAGCTGGCGAAAACAGCCCCAAAAATTTTCTTCGGGGGCGTTGCCCCCGGACCCCCCAACCAGGGGGGATGGTCCCCCTTGGAACCCCGTGGGGGGGAAATGCCCGCCCACACCCCTCGTTGGGGTGACTATACAGTCCACCTACATATCATATAAAATTGGGGTACAAACACGGCTGATACAATATCATCTATGAGACTAGAAGATCTGGCTCCACAACCAACAATCTCCCACTTGGAGACTGATCACAGCAACTCCACCGCTGCTGCACTTGCTGGACTTGGACTTGGAAAATTTATCCTCTTCACCTTCATGCTAGAAGGCCAACTGAAAATGAGCACGAACTCAGTTTCTCTCTAGTCACTACCTTTGTGAACATGTCTGCAGGATTCTGGCTAGTATGTATCTTTTCCAGCTTCAACAGTTCATCTTCCAGAACAGAGCGTATGAAATGGTACTTGAGTTGTATATGTTTAGTCCTGGAATGGAATGCTGAGTTCTTTGCAAGGTGAATGGCACTCTGGATGTCACTATACAATCTACTATCCTTCTGCTTCTTACCCACTTCCTCCATAAACCTCTGCAACCAAATCATCTCTTTACTAGCCTCTGTAATGGCAACATACTCTGCTTCTGTTGTTGAAAGTGCAACAACCTTCTGTAGTTTCAAAATCCAGCTTACTGCTGTTCCACCTACAGTAAACACATACCCTGTGGTGCTCCTCCTGCTATCCTTGTCACCTGCCATATCTACATCAACATATCCCTGTAGAACAGTGTCTGAACCTCCAAAACATAATGCCTCAGTGGTAGTACCTCTCAAATACCTGAGAATCCACTGTACTGCCTTCCAATGTTCTTTACCTGGATTGTTCATATATCTGCTCACAACTCCCACTGCATGTGCAATATCTGGTCTTGTGCACACCATGGCATACATCAAGCTGCCAACTGCTGATTGATAGGGAATCTTGGACATGTAATCTGTCTCTTCTTGTGTCTTGGGACACATTTCCTTACTTAGACTGAAATGGTTATCCAAAAGCGTACTTACAGGTTTTGCATTCTGCATTCTGAACCTCTCCAACACCTTTTGTATGTACTCACTTTGAGACAATGTCAATTTGTGATTTTTCCTATCTCTCGTTATTCTCATACCAAGGATTTGCTTTGCAGCACCCAAATCCTTCATCGCAAATGAATTAGCTAGCTTCCTTTTGAGTACATTTATATCCTGCATGTCAGACCCTGCAACAAGCATGTCATCCACATACAATAACAAGATAATATATCTTCCATTGACTAGCTTCTTGAAATAAACACAGTGGTCAGAATGACATCTACTATAACCTTGTTCTGTCATAAACCTGTCAAACTTTAGATACCACTGCCTTGGAGCTTGCTTCAAGCCATACAAGCTCTTTTTCAACCTGCATACCAGATCCTCCTTACCTTTGACCTCATACCCTTGTGGCTGTTGCATATATATTTCTTCCTCCAAATCCCCATGGAGGAAGGCTATTTTTACATCTAACTGTTCAAGATGCAAATCTTCTACCGCCACTAGACTTAAAATAGTCCTAATTGAATTCATCTTAACAACAGGAGAAAATATTTCATCAAAATCTATACCTTTCTTCTATGCAAACCCCTTTACAACAAGTCTGGCCTTGTACCGTTTCTTACCTCCTTCTTCTTCCTTCAACCTGTAAATCCATTTGTTTTGCAATGCTCTTTTACCTGCAAGCAACTAAACCAAATCCCAAGTCTGGTTTCCTACCAATGAGTCCATCTCCTCATTCATGCCTTGCTCCCACTTCTTTCTAGTTTCCACCTGCATTGCTTCTTCATAACATTCTGGTTCACCAGAATCAGTCATCAATAAATAATACATTGAAGGAGAGTATCGTTCAGGGATTCTACTTAACCTGGTAGATCTTCTTACGGTTGCAGGAGTTTCAGGTACTTGCTGCTGCTCTTGATTTTTTGACACCTTCGGAACTTCATTTTCTTTAATTTCATCAAGCACTATGTACTCTAGGTTTTCCTTTTCCTGTTTCTTTCCCTGCAACTGATCTTTATACATGACCTTTTCATTGAATATCACATCTCTACTCCTGATGATTTTGTTATTTTCATAATCCCATAAACGATAACCAAATTCATCAACCCCATATCCAATAAAGGTACATTTCTTGGATTTAGCTTCAAGATTTGTTCTATTTTCTTTATCAATATGGAAAAATGCTTCACAACCAAATGTTCTCAGAAATGAGTAGTTTACCTTTTTATCTATCCATGCTTCCTCTGGAATACCACCATCCAAAGCACTTGAAGGTCCTCTGTTTATTAAATAAACAACAGTATTTACAGCATCTGCCCAAAACTGTAAGGGCAACCCTGCATGCAGTCTCATACACCTTGCACGCTCCATGATTGTTCTGTTCATCCTTTCTGACACACCATTTTCCTGTGGTGTTCCTGGGACTGTCTTCTCTCTACGAATCCCATGGTATGAACAATAACTATCAAACTCCTTGCTGCAGTACTCACCTCCATTATCAGATCTGAGACACTTCAATCTTTTTCCTGTCTCATTCTCAACCAAAGCTTTCCACTTCTTAAAAGTAGCAAACACATCAGATTTCTGTCTAATGCAATAAACTGAAGTTTTTCTAGTTGCATCATCAATAAATGTAACATAATAATGAGAGCCACCAAGAGATTGTACCTGAGCCGGTCCCCATACATCTGTATGCGCAAGCTCTAATTTTTCATTCTTCTTCTGTTTCCCAACCCTGAGAAATATGACTCTCTTCTGTTTTCCATAAACACAGTTTTCACAGAATTCCAAACTTACCTGCTTCAAATCCGACAGCAACTTCCTTGAGTGGAGAATCTGCATCCCCTTCTCACTCATGTGGCCAAGCCTATGATGCCACAATGCTATATATGTTCCTCTGGAAGCTAAAGAGATAGAATGGCCAGTATTATGAGGACATAAATACAACATACCTACTCTGTCTCCTTTTTCTATCACCATTGATCCTTTAGTGATCTTCCACCACTTTTCTCCGAACGTAGATAGACAGCTGCCATCTCCCAACTGCCCTGTTGAGATCAGATTTCTTTTCATAGCAGGAATATGCATAACTTCTTTCAACAACCAATCAGTTCCATTCTTGACTTTTATCCATACCTCACCCATTCCAACAATTTTACATGGCTCATCATCACCCAATAAAACATGTCCAAAGTCGCCAGGAACATACTCATGAAAGTATTTCCTATGGGGTGTAGCATGACATGAAGCTCCTGAATCTACTACCCAATAATCACTAGTATTATCTAATGCAAGAATCAAAGCATCTTGTAACACATCACCTGCTACATTTGCTTCCTGGGTAGTTTCCTTCTGTGCATCTCCTTTCTTCTTTAGAGATTTGCAGTCTTTCTTCAGATGTCCTTTCTTTCCATAGTTCCATCACTCTATCTTTCCCAGTCTGGACTTGGATCTGCCCGTTTTAGACTTTCCACGATTACCTTGGCTCTTTCCTCTCTCCTTTTGTCTTCCCCTACTCTCCATGCTCAACGCATTACCTGATGTCTCACCTGTGCTTTTTCTTCGCATTTCCTCACTAAGAATAACACCAATAACATCATCAAATTTCAAGGTGTTTGAACCAGAGAGAGAGTTACTTATAGCCATGACCAAGCTATTCCAACTTTCTGGCAATGAACACAAGATTAGAAGAGCCCTAATCTCATCATCAAAGTTCACACTTACAGAACTTAGCTGATTTGTAACCGTATTAAACTCATTTAAATGATCAGTAACAGATCCACCTTCAGACATCTTCATATTAAAAAAAACGCTTCATTAGAAATACCTTGTTGGAGGCCGAGGGTTTTTCATACAGCTTACCCAATGCGCTCATCAAACCCTCTGTTGTCGTTTCTTTTGAGATATTGAAATCCACCGACGAAGCCAGGCTCAACCGTATTGTTCCCAGAGCCTTTCTGTCAAGAACCTCCCATTCTTCATCCTTCATAGCCGTCGGCTGCTTTGCTTTTCCTCCCAATGGTAGGAATAGATCCTTCTGGTACAGATAGTCCTCCATTTGTATCTTCCATAACCTGAAATTTTGGCCATTAAACTTCTCGACCTTAAACTTTCCTTCTTCTGCCATTGCTCCCACTCGAACCAGAAACCCTAGCTTCCTGTGGGTTTAACTGCCAAATAGACCTTTGGCTCTGATACCAATTGTTAGAAAAACAGGATCGCAGAGCAACAACAACAAACATAAATGCAAATATAATCACACATACACATTACAAGAGAGACACAAATATATCGTGGTTCACCCAACTTGGGCTATGTCCACATTGAATTTGCCAGTCCTTATTATTATTACCGTCCAGCAAAGTGAAGGGATACAACCTGCAGCACAACCGCTGCACTTCCTCTTCTCTGTTTCACAGTCTCTCTCCTGATCTCAGAGATCTTTACAATGCATAAAACCTAATACATCATCCCCTCTAGCCGTATTACAATGTCTTTATTTTATAAGGGAAATACAATGGGAAAATACCACGAGATACCCAAAACCATGGGAACGTAAAATAGCGGGCGAAAACAGCCCCAAAAATTTTCTTCAGGGGCGTTGCCCCCCGAACCCCCGCCGAGGGACCACTGGTCCCCGGACCCCCGTGGGGGGGCAATGCCCCCCCACACCCCCCGTTGGGGTGACTATACAGTCCACCTACATATCATATAAAACTGGGGTACAAACACGACTCATACAATATCATCTATGAGACTAGAATATCTGGCTCCACAACCAACAGTTTCTAGGGGTTCTACGTAGGCCTTTGAGTGGAATACATGTGTCATAAGCAGGTTTTTTCCATTGAAAATAGGTTTGGACTGTGCTACATGGTTAATGGGGTAAACAAGGGATTTAAGCCATAATTGAACCTTCTCATTCTCAAGTTCCATGAACAAACCCCAGACACAACAACACGAGCCCTCTATAGGGTGTCCTTTCCCTATGATCTCTATATGGTTTCCATTAATACATTTCATGCAATATGGATGGGTCTCGAGGACTTAACCATAGTCATGGTAGGTAAACAACTTTCTAAGTCCCTTGACATTAGTTGGGGAAGGGAAGCATTACCTTTAATCCTAAACATAGTTTTTTAGGCTCAAGTTCCATCAACATGCCCTCAAACCTCCACATATGATCTTTGTTTATTAACAATCACCTCCAAGAGTTCTCTACATGCCATCAATATGTTAGTTGTGCACCAACAATTTGTATAGAGGTTTAGCCAATGTCATAAGGGCCCAATAATGGCCCTTGCTCCCTAAATGCCACTTCTTAGGGTCAATCACCATGAACAAAACCCAAAAACCATAGCAAAAACCCTCTCTCGTTGGTATTTGGCATCAAGGTTGGATATAGATGCCATTAAGAGCTTTTGCATACCGAGGATGGGTCACAGGGCCTTGAACATGGTGAAGGAAGGAAAACAAGCACCCTAGGGTTATTGTTGAATCTTCTCAGACTCAATAGCCTTGAATTATTCCTCATACCACCACATCAATCATTTGTAGGGGTTCTATGTAGGTTTTTGAGTGGGATACATGTGTCGTGGGTAGGTTTTGTCCACTGTAGATAGGTTTGGACCACACCACATGGTGGATGGGTTAAACAAGGGATTTAATCCCTAATTGAGCCTTCACATGCTTAAGTTCCATGAACAAACCCTAGAAAAAACAACATGAGCCCTCGATAGGGGGTCCTTTCCCTAGAAGATGGATATGGGTCCCACTAAGTTGTTTCACACATTATGAATGGGTATTGAGGCCTTAACCATAGTCATGGCAGGGAAAGAATATCCTAATGCCCTTGACATTGGTTGGAGAGATACAAAATCCTCAAGGATCCCTAAATAGAGAGCCTTATGCTCAAGAACCAATAACACATGTTCTTAGACCACCATAAAAGAGTTTGGATGGTTTTTGGAGCCTTGACCATCATTTATAGATTGACAACTAGTTTTTTTGGATCCTATTGAAGGTTTCTGAATAAGAATATGAAAATCAATATTGAGTAAAACGTATGGAAGGAATGCACATGAGTTATTACTGTGTGCACATTCATGCAAATTCAAAATACTTTGGTAGGATTGCCTCTATTTATCTACGCATTGGATGAGTTGTCTGCTTTTGTTTCAACTTCGGAATGACAAACCTGTTGGTTTGGGATACATAAACAAAAACAAATCCATTTTTCTAACTCCCTATTCTTAAGGCCATTTTCAACTACACTTTTAAATATGAACCATATATTCATTACATATGAAACTTCACACACTTATAGAGCTTTGCCTTCATATATATATGTATGTTTTTTAAGAAAAAATATTACTTTTTATTTTTTATTGATTTTGATTCGTACATATATCATATTTCTAAAATATGTAGGTCTTTTATTTATGGTATAAATTTTTGTTTCCTTCTCATTAGGAAAAAAATTGTATGGTGCACAAGTACAGATAGAGGCCTAAACACTAAAAAAACTCATTGGTTAAGTTAAGACCCTCAAATCTGTCTTGACCTTTTTTTTTAGGGATTCATTGATTTTATTAACTTTAAAGAAATATAAAATCAACCATAAAAAAAATATAAAAAAATAGCGGTGAACAAAAACGATTGTTATGTACAATAGTACATTTTTTCAAAAAATTACATAATTTTGAAACTAAACCGTGTTCTTAACACTAATGTGAATGTGAGGATATACATTATGTTTTAGAAAAAAAAAACATAACAATGTTAAAAAAAATGTAAATTTCTTTGATTTATATCCATTTTCCATAAATAAAAGATATATTTATGAACTTTATTCAATTTTCATACATTTCATATTTTACACTTTATTATAATAAACTCTGTAAGCACTTTTAAAATTCTTTCTAGTCAACATTTAAAAAAAATTTCCATTACAAATAATGTGTCGTGAGAAAAAAAATTAGCTTACACACGTCCACATACATTGTATAGTTATATTTTTTCATCTTAAAAACCACCATTTTCTTGGCATCTACATGAAAAGTAAATTGTGAACCGCACACATGCTTATAAACATATAATCCACTTATTCCGTTGACATGGATATAGTGACATATACACATGGAAAACATAAAATCTTAAAAGACGATAAATTAGCATCCCCATATTAACAATTATTTCATTGATATTAAAACCAAATCACCAAGTAAATCATGATAATACAACATCTAGGAACATTGATAAATGAAGCCACTGACATAATCTATGAATTTTTTTAATTCTAGACGTGTTGTAATGATATATTAAAAAACAAATCACCAAGCAAATCATGATAATACAACATCTAGGAGTATTGATAAATCAATCCACCGACTTAATCTATGATTTTTTTAATTCTAGATGTACAAATCATGATCATACAACATCCAGGAGTATTGATAAATGAAGCCACTGACTTAATCCATGAATTTTTTAATTCTAGACGTAGTAGTAACGAGTAAAAATGAAAAAAAATAAAAATAAATTATTATATTATATTTATTTTATTAATTATAAATTAATATATTACATAGATCCATCTTTAACTATCTATCAAGGTGTAGATATCAAGGTGTATAAAATGATTAAATACCATGAGATGTAAACTTTTCTTCATTTTATTTTATTTTGAAAAAGATGTACATAAAATGATTTCATCCTTTTAAAAACTTCATAAATCTAAGATAAATAACAGGCCTTACCTTTAATAATAAGTTTATACATAAAAAAAATAATCCCTTTGGAAACTTCATATATCCAAGTAAGATAAATAACATACCTTACCTGTAATAATATAAAATATAATTTTATAATAATATAAAATATTTCACAATTTAACTACACCTTTCTCTATAAAAATCTTTGAAATATTTTTTACAATTTAATTACTTTTCACTTTCAAAAACCATAACAATTTTAGTAGTTTCATTTCCACTATATTTAAAAAAAATATTTTAAAGTTAATATTTTAATGTATTTTTTTATATCAAATATAAGTTATCTAAAAAGGAGAATAAACAGTATACAAATATTTATATATATAGACAAATAATTTAATTACCTCCTCTTCACTTTCAAATTATGACCAACTTCCATCACTACTTGTAATTAACACAACCACTTATTAGTGTCTCATCTTTATGCAATTTGCAATCCGTGCATCCAAAATCAATCCGTATAATTAGAAACTAGCACAACCACTTAACTTGTGGTCAGTTAACATATATATGTCTTAGTTGTAATCACTGTTTGTTGTCGATGCCTCAACTATTTGTTCTAGGAAAATCATAGATAGTAGTTCACCCCAAATTCTAAGCTTTAAACACATATTAATGCAATGACACATTGAACTAGCACAACCACTTAACTTGTGGTTTGTGAACACCGATAGGCCAAGTTAAGTGTCACAAATAAATAATAAGTTATCTACCATGAAGCCACTAATGCATGCATCAACTAAGAGTTATTCATGTATTAGTTGTGAGTTACCCATGCATCTAGTTATTTTTTCTTTTATAATTATTTATTTCGAATTTTGAACGACTGCCATAAATCAATCTGGACAGTATATCCTTGTACAATCTAAGAAAAGTTTAGATACCAGTCTACCTCAAATTCATCCATGACCTAATAACCTCGCAAAAGCATAGACAGCCAGCTCAACAAACGTGAACCGACTGAACACCTCTGGACTCAGTCTGGAGTCTTTCTATCCCTGTGACAGTGCGTCTAGATAAGAAAACCTTATTTTGTCAATGTAGAAGGACGGGTAGGCGTGGGTACGTTTACAAGTGCCAGGACGGTGCAGGCCATGGAGCCGGAATGGACCCCGGTGTTAGCCGGGCGGTGTGCGCGCGTCACCCTGTGGACTAGTGGAAACTATAATACGTCTGCCAACCTCCTTCCGACCGACAACGTACCGCCGACCGTTTTTCTATGACAATGAGCATGCTCGTTACCTACGCACACTGAGCCGGCCATTGGCCGCAATTTCAATTACTCTGAGGCGACACATAAAAACGATGCAACAATAATATATAAAATTCTCCATTACTGCAAGAAAGATGCATAATGATGTGTATTTTTTTAAAGCCTATTCCTGTCAAAGCATTCTGTACGAAGGTTATTTAGTAAAACATTGCAAATTTTATAATATAAGATGGATAAAACTAATGGGTTAAACTCATAAGAGGCAGAATTTTTCAAATTTCTTAACATTTAGATGAATCAGTGAAATTCTCTATTCTTAATGAGATGTAGGTTATTTGTGAAATTCATAACGTTTGTTGAAGAAATAGTTAATTTTCAGACTATTGAAGCGGATATAGACTTTTTCATAATGATGGGTCAATCTCTGAATGGAGGTGAAGACAACTTATATGTAACGAGTCATTTTATGAATGATGAATAATGACATATATTAAAAATGACCAGTATCCATTGATCATATCTTTCCTTAGCATTAAAAATATGAGCTAATATTTGACTATAAACAAATCGCTGATTACTCTTAGGTACCTTCATATTACTATAAACAAATCCCCTGATTACTATTAGGTACCTTCCTTTCCTTATTTATGGATCCCTCCAAGAAATTCTATCTATTGCAAACATGATAAATAATTAACTTAACGAAAATTTGAAATTCTATCTATTGTAAACATGATAAGCATAGTCACCAGATTCGGCTTTAGACCTAATGCACTGAATTCGATTCATCTGATTCTTGGATTCTTCATCGGATTCTTCTACCTTTTTTTGACTAATTTAAAGTTGTTTACTTAGGATAAATGTAGGATAATTAAGGTTAGGGTTCTGAATCCCCGATTCCTAATTTTGGGATGAGTGCTGCACCGATATCAGATTCTTCAGCTGATTCCGATCACACCCATAATTTATGTAACCTTGATGATAAGTAATGAACTTAACAAATGATAAGTAATGAACATAACGAATTTTTTTAAATCATTTGATACATCAATCTCATTTTATATCATCACCGAGTGAGGTTATTCCCACCATTACAACTTTATTATCTAATCATTAATTAATTAACAACATTACTTAAATTTTATACTTTATCTAAATTTATTTTGAGTAAATAGAATAATTGTTAAAGTAATACACCAAAGAAGATATAATATGAATATAATTATGTTTAAAGAAGAGTGGTATGAATCTTAGTGCCTGCTAGGGAGGTTTGAAATGAGAAGTAACATAATGAGTTTGCAAATGGATATCAACAACAATGAACATGATAAGTATATTTGCAATTAGGAACATTGTTAAACAAGATTGAATGGTATTTATGCTTCTATCCATAGTTTGAAATGTTAGAAGTAGTCATGCACTGATTAGAATTTAAATGCTATTGATTAGGCTTTGCATGTGTATTAGCACATAATCCTCAGTAATCTCATAAAGCTAAAAAATGTCAAAAAATGTCACTGCCATTGATTAGGCTTTGTATGTGTATAAGCACATAATCTTTAGTAATCTCATAAAGCTAAAAATTGTCACTAACAATAGAAAATATTCTTGGAAATTTAGCTCGAGCACTAAGAAGAAAAATAATTAAGTTTGGATTTAATAGTATATTATTCTGGCCTTTAAATCCAAACAATATTGAAAAATTCTATCACAATTTTACTACAACCCTATCTACATCTATTAACATTTTTTCTATGAAGGCGGCATATAAAAAGGAAAATAGAATAACCAATTCTTGGTATGATAAAATGTGCAAATATGCAAGAAAAAAACCATAATTAGGAATGCTTCTAAAGAGTCCTTAAAATCTCACAAGATATATAGGTACAAAGTCCTAATTAAAAAAAAATGTATTAATGCACGGAGAGGTGCTTTCTAGATCCCAAATGAGTAAGATGTGTCAAGTCTTTCACATTCACAAGAAGGCTAAAAAAAGTATTATAAATAAAAATTATAAAACCAAGAACATATAGAATTGAAATTTATTTTCAATATTATTTGGATTTAATAGTATAGTGTAGTATATTTAATTCGTTAATTGAATCCTTTAAAAAATGATAAGTTTTTATATAGAACAAGAAGAGATGAGGCTCAAAGAAGTTCTTTGAGCCTCACCTCTCAAACCAGAATACTAAATAAACTCGAAAATAAACAACTCAATAGAAGACACTCATAGATGCAAGACAAAAGGCTATAATCACTTGTATTCTTATGAACGCATGAGAACCTTTATATAGAATTATATATGGGTCCATAATGGACAAAGTCAAATAATTCAAACGAGCTAGGAATTATTTTTCTAATATATTTAATTAACTAGTGTGCCCAGGTGTGAATAGAAACCAAAAACCATAAGTGGGAAGGATGGGCTTCCCATTGTGCCAAAATCCTCTTGGTTTAAGTCGGAAAGTGTCCCTTCTTTTCTTCTCTTGGTTTAAGTGTGTGAACATCAAAACCATGGTTGTAGATAAAACTAAGTGCTCGCATGTTAATGTGTCTTACTTTTTCCCCTTTTGCAGCCATGAACTAATGAACTAAAAATATTTGTTCATAAATCTACAAATGCATTGAGAATTAGATAATGGTGTAATGAAGCAAAAGTTTTCATTGTGAATGAACTTTTATATGGTATTTTTTTTCAAATAATAATTTTTTTTATTTATCTTATTTATTTCATTTTATTTAAAGGTCATTGCATCGAGTGAAACGAGGTGCTCTACAACCCAGTACGGGGGATATGTTGCAACATGTGTGAGTGTGTCATGTAACGTTACTAACAAAATAATTAAGAAAATTCATGTCAGCTCTTAAAATAAAAAATTAAATTATGGAAAGTATTTAAAAAAAATCCATGTTTGTTCATAAAATAAAATATTATGAAAAGTAATTAAAAAATAGATGTTCGTTTATAAAATAAAAATTTAAAATTTAAACCTGGATCTATCAATCAAGAGAGATCAAATTTCTTGAGTTTAAATTTTAAAAAAGAAATACACCTCAAGAAATTGGATCCCTTTCGGTGCTTGATAGATACAGATTTAAGATGGATCTATGCTCGTTTATTGTTATTTCAACATCTCATAAGTACTCACAAAACCGCGACACCCCATATCTATCGTTATTTATGTTTTTAATTCCAATTTTTTTGAACAAGTCTTTTATAGACACTTTTAAGATTGTACATTTTTTTCAATATTATTTTATGATATAGTTTAATTATTATTGAATTATTAATATAAATAAACAAATTAATTGTACATAAAAGGGAGACCCAAAAAACTATCATTTTCAGACTTCAAAATCAATAGTTTTTTATTTGAATATGGAAATAATATATAAGCGATTGTTACAATTATTTTTAATATTTTTTTTAAATACATTTTTTATTTTTTATAATAGATATTTTGAATAAATTTATAATAACAACATAAATTATCTTGCAGCGGAATAGATGAACCGAGGCTGGAATGGACTTTAAAGAGGACCAATACTGAGTTACTACAAATGAATAAGTATTATGCCTGAAGTTGCTGAAAAATAATATCTACTAAGAAAAATACCCTTGAGACTCGAGCACATCCTGTGAAGTGAGATTGAGGCCATTAAGACTCAAGCGCATCCCTTGAAGCATGATGGAGGCCATTGAGACCCGAGCGCATCCAGTGAAGCGAGATAAATGATGTTGCGACCCGAGCACATACCTTTGAGACCTGAGCACATTTCGTGAAGTGAGATGGATGCCGTTGAGACCCGAGCACATCCCTTGAAGCGAGATGGAGTCTATTGTGACCTGAACACATCCCATAAAGTGAGATGGAGGCCATTGAGACCCGAACACATCCCCTGAAGTGAGATGGAGGAAATTGAGGCATGAGCGCATCCCCTAAAGTGAGATGGAGCCCATTGAGACTTGATCGCATCCCATGAAGCAAGATGGATTTCGGTGAGTCCTGAGCGCATCTCATGAAGTGAGATGAAGGCCATTGAAACCCGAGCACATCTCTTGCTTACAATAAATATGAATTTGAGTTTGTTTCTCTTTAATTTGTGGAACTGATCTGAATTGCATCTGAGCTGCCTAAGAGAAGACTAATTTGAGCATGAGGAGAGAACTAGAAATCAAGAATGGTTGTGCATTGACATGGGTAAGTTTCCTATTGAAATACATCATGTCATTCCAACAACCACATTTCTTGTGGTGATTGACGTAACAGACTCCACCTCCATACCTATTATTAATCTTGTAGATAAACCATTTACTGTTTTGTATGTTTAGAAGTTTCTAGATTCATTCGAATTCTAGGAGTGGTGTGATCACTTATGTGAGAACGAAATGAAAGAGCATATATATATATATTCACATACATAGATGAATGGCAAGAAACACAGTGATACAGTAAACTCAGATTCTATTAAATGAATGAAATAGAACAAACTATAAAATAAAATCAGCTAGAATGGTGGTAGCTATATCTATGAGAAGAGATGTGGCGGCTATGCTCATTCTTGACAAGCTAAATACAAGAAGAGGCCAAAAGAGCCTATTTATCACAAGCATGAGGGAAATAACCCTAAAAATACAAAACTTTAACCCTATAAGATGAACCGTCATAAATTTTGCGGCCCCAAGGTGGTTAGTTGAACATTCAACTTCTCGGGGTCATAAATTTTTCATACAATCTCCGTTTGGGGCACTCATAATCCATTGGAAAGTTCTATCCTAGCTATACAAATTTTGACTAGGGGCCATTGCATGCTGCTGGAAACCATTGCCCCCCCCCGCCCCCCCCGAATCTCCAAAAATTGTCGTTTAGGGCCTCAAAACGGCCCTGAAATTTTAGGACCCGAAAAACTGTAGAAAAATTACAAGAAAACTGCCATAATGGAAAACTATTTTGAGCTAGTGGAATAGGTGGGTGGCCACCTATATACATCTGGATCAGTTCTCCACCCTTAAGAAGCAATGGTATCCATTGCGTTGAGTTTTCCCATCAGGTGGGGAAACTTCTGCTGAACTTGACTCTTGGTGAGCCAATTGCCTTGGTGTAGCAGTTTCCCTGCTTTGACAACCTGATATAGCTAGATCTTTTGCTGGTGGGTTCCCTTAACCCATGTGTCCATGATATGATCAATGGTTTCCTGTTCCATGCAATTAGGATTAATCCCTGTAGGTGTCAATTGCTCTTCCACCTTTGAGGTGTCCAACGATGGTGGAAAATATGGGCGAAGGAACTCCACATTGAATACTAGGTGGAGGCTAAGGAATAGAGGAATGCTTAGCTCAAAGGAATTGTCACCAAATTCCTTGGTGATGGTGTATGAACCATATTGAAGCTTGCGATGGGGTCATGTGAGCCTCTCTTTCTGCAATTGCAACCAAACCTTATCACCCACTTGGAACTTCTGTGGAACCCAATGTTGGTCATGTCGTTGCTTGTACTTAGTGTTGGCCTTTTCCAAAATTTCATGGACCTATTGGTGGATGTGTTGGATTTGTTTAACAAATATGGTGGCCTTATCAGCCTCAGTGTGAGCATGGTAGGATTCCTCACGTGTGGATGCAATGGGAAGAGCTACATCAATTGGTGCCAGTGGTTGGAACCCCAGACACACTTGAAAAGGGTTGTCGCCGATAGAGCTATGAAGGGCCATGTTATAGCTATGTTTAACATAAGGAAGGATCTCATCCCATGTGCGGGGATGTTTATAATTGTACATTCTCAGAATATGCACAATCATCCTGTTGACTACCTTTGTTTGTCCATCTGTCTGCGGGTGGAAGGAAGCCGATTTGGTGAGCCTGGTATCCATGAATGACCATAGGCTGGACCAAAAAGTGCTTAGGAACCTGTTGTCTCGATATGAAATGATAGTCTGTGGAAGCCCGAAATGAACCCAAACATGCTCGAATAAGAGCTTAGTAGTGGCTTCAGTAGAGTTGTTCTTCTTGCAAGCTATTAGAATGGTCGTCTTAGAGAAACGATCCACAACCACAAACACACAATCATTTCCATGCTTGATTGAAGGTAGTCCAGACATGTAATCCATGGATATGGATTCCCATGTCCCATTAGGAGTGGGCAGAGGGGTGTACAACCCCTACTTTTTTATGGCAAGTTTTGTGATGGCATAGGCAATGCAAGATATTATGTATCATACTATGTCTTGTCAAAGCTTAGGACAATACAAATACTTTTGCAATATGGCCATTGTCTTTTCGGTGTTGAAGTGCCCTGCCACTCGACTGTAATGAGCTTCCCAAATCATCTTCGCACGCTTGCTTGAAGGAACGCAGAGATGGCCCAGGTGGCATAGAAAGCCTTCCTGAATATGAAAGTATGCTACGGATGTGCCTGCACATAGGGCTTGATAGATGGGAGAAAAATCAGGATCACTGCTATATATTTGAGGCCACCCGGAGGTCTCATGGCCACAAGAGTGGAGCACTTTGGTAAGTGCTACTACTGGAGGCCGATAGAGGAAATCAACGACTCGGTTGGTATTTCCCTTCTTATATTTAATATTCAGGTGGAATTGATGCAAGTAAGTAGACCAATTCTGGTGGCAGTCATTCTGTAACTTCCCTTGGGTTTGCATGAACTATAGGTGCTTATGATCAGTGTGGATGACTATCTCTTTTCCAAGGATGTAATGCTTTCATTGATGGCAAGCTTGGACAATGGAATACATTTCCTTGTCATAGGTGTGGTACTTGAGTACTATATATGAAAGTGTCTCACTATGATATGCCACTGGATGGCCATGCTGAGTGAGGACTACACCAACAACATAGTTTGAAGCATATGTTTCAATCTCAAAGGGTTGTTGCAGATCCGGTAAGGAAAGGACAGGTGTCGAACATAAGCATTGCTTCAACTCCTCAAATTCTTGTTGATGTGGCTTGGACCAGCTGAAATTGGCCTTAGATCCCCCTTTGGTCACTTGGCTAAGGGACCAAGCAATATTAGAGAAGCCCAACACAAATATGTGATAGAATTTGGCAAGGCCTAGGAAGCTGCGAAGCTCTATGAGAGTTGTTAGTGTTGGCCAATCATGGATGGCTTGGATCTTGGATGGATCCACATGAACAACATGTTCGTCCATGATGTATCCCATATATTGAACCCTCTTCATGCCAAATGAGCACTTCTCTAGATTAGCATATAACTTGTGCTGGCACAAGGTGCTGAGGACTTGGTGGATATGCTGCAAATGCTCTGCCCATGTTCTTCTATAGATGAGGATATAATCCAGATATACGACCAGAAAATAATTAGTGAATGGCCATAGGATATCTTCCATCATCCTCATGAAAGTTGTTGGAGAAATATCCAAGTAGAGTGGGGACGATTTTCCAGCCAGTTCACTGCTGTAATAGTGGGAATGTAAGCTGAGGAGAGGGAAGATTTACTTTTGCATAGATTTCTAGGAATTGACTATGAGAAAATAGTTTGTACAAGCATAATTGGGAATAATTTTCTATGCTGTTTATTTTACTGAGTATGAGAAATTCACACCTACAGAATTTCTAGAAACAAAGACTGTCTTCAAAGGGTTAAGATAACTGGTTTCACTATTGTTTTTACTATTGTACATTTCACATTAATGAAGAAATAAATACTCTCACTCTCTCTCATAGGTTTTCCCCTTAGGGGGTTTTTCTTGGGTAGTTTGCCAAAAATTTCCGAGTTTGCAATTTTCATGGTGTGAAATTTATTTTATTTCCGCTCTTTAAATTAGTTTCATTCTCCTACTATTTCCTCTACAATTTTTTTATGAGAAAACAACTCAGTTGCAACAGACATGTTCATTGGGTTGGGCATTAAACAATGATAATTTAACTTGAAACTAGGTTGGGGAATGCACAGTAAAAATTTACATGGTATTAGAGCATGGGGGGAAGAATTGTTGGCTGCTATTTTCAGACCTTCAAAGAGACTTTCTTTTGTTTAGTGAGCAGAGTTTTGGACTTTGAAACTTCAGTGATATGGCCACAGGGTTGAGGTTGGAATATAGGCTGGATGAGGTAGCCAAATTCATTCCTTGGAAAGTGAGGACATTGTTAATACTATAGAAGAATGAGTTGTGGGATGATGTAGTGAAAAATACTCAATCAAATCTTGTTCAACTTCCCACAGCCACTGATGCAACAAAATTGGAAGCCTTCAATAAGAAGGACATCAAGGAAAAGATAATAATTCATGATGCACCGAAGGACCATGTAATCCCACACTTGACCTCTCAGAACCAAGATTATTTGATGTGGGATTCCTTAACCAACTTGTACCAAATTTTCCATCACAATAAAAAAATGGTACTAAGTGAGAAACTGAATAGTATCAAGATGGCCAAAGATGAGGGTGTGACATCCTATCTTACTAGGATTACTTAGGTGAGGGGTGAGCTTGCAACAGTTTAGGAGGTGGTGGGTGGAAGTGAGCTAGTGCCGACAAACTTGAATGGAATGACTAAGCCACGGGCTGTATTTGTGGAGGCCATTGTTTCTAGGGAGAACATGCCTTGTTGGGATTGTCTCTGGGATGAATTTGTTTAGGAGGAGACCCAGAGAGGATTTTTGCATGGGAGCTCTTCGAATAGTAAGGAGGATGAGGAGAATGTGGCTTTGATATCCAAGGGAGAGAAGAAGTCCAAGAAGGGCCCTAAGTAGGGTGTGGTTAAGAAGCAGGTTGGAGAGAAGAAATATTTGGGAAAATTCAAGTGCTTTACTTGCTAGGGGTTTGGGAACTATGTTGGACAATGCCTGAACAAGAATAAGAAGAATAAGAAGAAGCAGACAATAGATTCAACTGAGATTGATGAGTATGCAACTAGATTTGAGAGAGATTTTTCTCTCTGTGCTGGTCATCCAAAGAGAGCATATATTACTATCACAGATATGGAGGATGAGAGAGAGTATTCCTTGTTGACTGTCCATTCTTTGGGTGCATCCACCATCACTAGAACTTGGTACATTGACAGTGGAGCTTCAATCCATATGATAGGTGCATAGGAGATGTTTTCAGAGTTCACACATATAGGATTAGATGTGGAGGTAGTGTTGGGGGGGTGAAACAGATGTCAAAGCAGTTGGGCATGTGACCATTACCTTTCAGAGGGATTCCATGAGTCCCATGACTTTGCGGGATGTCTTGTATGTCCCCAGGCTAAAGAATAAATTGGTTTCAATTTCCATGATCAAGGATAGAGGACTTGGGGTTTACTTCCTTGATGGACATGTGGATGTTTTTCCCAAGGCATCGGGACCATCTGCTTCTTTTTCTATTGGATTCAGATGTGGGAAACTGTCCAAGCTCTTATTCCAGACATTACATGCATTAGCACATAATAGTGGCAGTGATCTATGTGATTTGTGGCATAGGAGGATGGCTCACTTGCATCATACAACTTTGTGGATGTTGAGAGATATGGTGTCTAGGTTTCCTAAGTTCAACACAGAGCATAGTGATGTATGTAGGGGGTGTGCTTTGGGAAAGTACTCAAATACTTATTTTCCTAGCAGTGACACCATATCAACATGAGTACTTAAATTGATACATTATGATATTTTGGTCCTATGTATTTCGATTCGTTGACTGTTTTTTAGTACTATTTTTCTTTTATTGATGACTACTCCAGGAAGACCTAGATATACTTTATGAAGAGAAAGAAGTCAAAAGAAGTCTTGCAGAGGTTCCGAGAGTTCAAATCTCTTGTGGAGAACTAGATAGGGAAGAGGATTCGAGTGTTGAGATCATATAATGGGGGTGAGTATGTCTCCAATGCATTCGATAATTTTTGTGCACAGGAGGGAATCAAGAGGTAGTTGACGGTACCATACAATCCAGAGCAGAATGGAGTGGTAGAGAGAAATAACAGAGCCATTGTGGGATTAGTGAAAGCTATGTTACATGATTAGATACTTCCACTCTTTCTTTGGGCTAAGGCATGCGACACATTTGTTTACATTCAGAACGGGAGTCCTCATAGTGCTATTACCGGACAATCCACTCGACTGGAGGTGAGTTGGATCTCCCTAGCTCAATGCGAGTCTAGAACAAATAGAACAGACTACAAACACGTTTCTTAGATCTACCTAAGGATCAAGTGCTAGATGTCTTACCTCTTTGATTCAATATCCTTTCTCCTGAATGTTGTTCCACGTCCCATGGTCGTCAGATCCAAGCTGCAAGACCTATCAAGACACAGAAAAGAGAAACGAGTGAAGAGCATCTATACAATAAGAGATCTATGTAAACAGTTAAGCAGGTAAACAACACAACATCATTACACACAAGAATGATATTGGTGGAGAGCATTTGTATTACTGCAAATAGAGGAGTACATGATAGAGGTATAGAACTACAACCAATGACTTAACGTAGCAGCCCTTCTCGACACAAGCCAATTGCCAAGCCCTTCCAAGGAAGCATGAATTCTCCAAGAGGTGAGTGAAGGTGTCCTAAGAGAGATTTCACCAGCATGTAGATGCCATAGTCTTCCTCCCTTTGGTATGGGAGTGAGCCTCGTTTATATAGGACTAAGTGGATGAGGTTATGGATAGGATAGGATGAGAGATGGTAGGAGAGAGATAGAGGATCCTCCCAAAGAGTTAGGGGTCGAGTACCAGCTCTCCAAGAGATCAGGGATAAACCCCCAAATGGGCAAGCTTCGAGAAAGATCTCGAAATGGTTATTTTTTCCCATTAACAAACCTCGTCGCACCTTGCTATGGAGCAACCTGTGACGTCACATGCTGCTAGTGTGCAACCTGCAACAACCTCTCAAAAGGTTGTACAAACTGAGTACAAATGCTCTCAAATGAATACTTGGTCCAGATGACTTCAGGGATGTATACACTAAATCATGATGATGGGTAGATTTTAGGTGTAATAGAATGCCCTCTAAAGCATGAAGCTGTTAAGGATGTACAGGTGAAGTTCTTTGATAGAAAAAATGGCAAAATACTTGTCGGATGAAGGACGCTACTGCAGTACAACTGACTCTGAACTGACAATCTCATATGTAGTACAACATGGCTTCCGACCAATACATTGCAGATCCATGGGAGTAATGACCGAATGAACACAATCATGGCTACTAGACACAGGCGTAGATCCATGATGAGATGATAACACAGCCACGACCAATACAAAAGTGGATCCGTGTAATATGACTCAATACAAACTCCATCGCAACCTAGGTAAAACATGACTCCCCAGGGTCTTCAAGCTGAACCCGCAATGATACGAATCTATCCATGTGATTACAAATGTCTTGACGTCGAACATGGTAGAAACCACTTGATTACCAATCATTGATGTAAACCGTTGACAAGTGCGCGGGAGATCACCATTAATGTCAATGATTCCCAAGGTATCACAGTACATATCATCAAGCGTGAATAAATGAGTTGACGTCGAACGCAAGATGAAATATTTCAATCAAGAGTCAATGATGTAAACTCATGATGAAAGCAGGGTGACCTGCCATTGAGGCATGTAGGGCCAAGGTACTTGACTGGTTTCTAGATTCAATCCTTGGATGATGAGTTGAAGTTGACAAGGATGAATCCGTCGAAGGAGGGCCATGAGGAATTCCCCATCAATCGACACGAAACATGACAAAAGATGTGTAGAGTGGATCGGATGGTACAATTGTTGGCCCGGTTTTGCAACCAGGCTTAGTGCTATGGGCACCTGCTAACTAGTAGCAGCAGTTTCAATGGAAATAAATAACAATAAACTAATTAAACAAGACTATTCGTGGATCTAAGCAAAGATATTAAGCAAATAACAAAAATAATTTAAAATCAAGAACAAGACAATGTAGAATAATGAATTTGTATTGAAAGAATGGGGCAAGCAAGTGCTTGTGGAATCAATACCTCTAATGGTGAGGTTGAATGGCTCCAAGGATGAGCAACTCCAATCTCCAATGGTCTCTTCTCCAATGTGGTTTGCAATGGATAAAATGCTCAAGAGAGATTTCAGCAGCATAAGGATGAGATAATGGATGGATGATGAAATGAGGAGCCCCTACCACCTTTTTATAGGTTTTGGTGGTGGGAAATACCATTTGTGGTTTTGTGGAAACCAAATGGTATTGACCAACATGGTTTAGGTACTTTTCCCTCCTTTTTCCTTTTTTAAATAAAAATAATATTTTAATTCCCTTTTTAATATTTTTGGGAATTTGGACCCTTTTTGAGGGTTTTTTATGCTTTTTTGGGAAAAATAATCTTTTTTAATGGAAAAAGGGGTGTACTAAGGTCATTTGGTGACCTTTTGTTGGTTTCAGAGGCTTTGATGGTGAAAAAGTGGATAAATGGGTCATGTGAATAGGGAAATGAGCTAGTGAGCACTTTTTGGGTGTTAACAGATTGCCCCCTGATGTGTGAGGGCAGGAGCTCATCGTATGGCCGATAGACATCATAGTTCATTTGTCTTTTTCTGGGGTTTTAGGGGAGAGAAGAGACCGGTTGGAGACTGGAGCCACGGCCCTTGGAAGCTGCAAAAAACAAAAAATATTACATGGCCTCAATATGAATGAGGTATAATCTCTGATAAAGGACGAGGCGGGCATTCCCATGCTCGTATGAAGACATATACAAAACAATTAGTCCCAAGAAGGGGGATCTAATACGTAAAGAAATATACTGGTACATTATAATGGTCCAGAGGGGACATTATTGTGGGATATACTCATGATCATGGCTGATCTCAATAACTGATACACTGGAATAACTGTTGAACTGCTGAAACTGAAGGTGTCCAACATCTATATGGACTCAATGACTGTGAGCCATCTGGAATACTGTCGCCATACGCAACCTGGATATCTATAGATAAAATGTAACTGGTTGTATCCATAGGTAGACTCTCAAATGTGGAGGAGTCAGGTGGTATCCGGGGTCTTCGACTAATAACTGAACGGACCAATACCCTGTGCGAGTCTCAACGATGCGATCAAGGTGTTGAAGTCGAGCATGTGAGAAACAACCATTCGGAGAGGCACTGAGGATTCCTCTCGAAATGATTCGTAGGCACTCATCATAAATGGTAATGAGTCCAAGACACAGGGACCTCTAGGTCTATCCTCTGGAATGAATGTGGTTGTCGTCGACAGAGGGAGACCAGCAACTAACAAGGCAATGATGTTTCCTTGATAGGAGCACGAGGTGTAGAACTGAAGTGATGTAGTACTGATGGTAGGGCTGACATACTTGTGGGGATGGGAAATAACTGGGTCAAAAAATGGGTAGACTCAAACTTCCTTTGTTCAGAGCATGATGACATGGTTGACCTGGCAGCGTAGGGAACTGACTTGTAGGTGTGGGGATCATTGCTTTGATTGATTGGTATATATTGACTTTGGGGGGGGAGGACGAGCTGAGAGGTGTCGTCGAGGAATTATCAAGGTGACATACTGCAGAATACTCTGAACAAAGGCGACCGAAATGGGGAAGCTGCCTAAATGAGTAGATATGATCTGTCGTGGCGCCAAGAGGCACCATTGATTCCTTCTTCGTAGTTTTAATGAGCTCCAAGAAGGGATAAAAGTGTGCTCTGAAATGGTACGGTCCTGTGGATTTTGTGAGCTCAGGACGGCGCATGCTCATGGTTGCTTTCATGTTTAGAGAGTCTGAAAACGGTAAGTGGACTCTGTTGGTGTTTCTTTTTCGTAAGTTTAGTCTCCAAGTCCAGAAAAAGCATAAAATGATGCGGATGGAGAACTCTTCTAGCCGATGTGACTAGAGTATACCTTTTTCGTAATTAGTCTACAAGGTCCGGAAAAGGGGTAAACTTATACCAGGTAGACGCCCTTTCAGATACGTTTAGCGAGCATGAAAGGAAGCAAGATTGCTCGGCGATCTTTTCATTGTTTTAGGAGTCAGAAAAGAGCTTAACAGAAACTCCCTAAGTGCCTTTTTCGTAAAAGGGGTTGCTCGGCCCGAAAAAGGGATAAAATTATACCGAACAAAAATGGACTGATGAGGGCGAGAAAAGGTCTCAAGCATCGTCATTAGTGCGGAAAACTGGATCCGGTGACATAAGGATTGTCGAAAACGGAGAACGGCCGATGTGGCACGCAAACCGAGGTGACGAGGGGGCGTGGAAAAAATGCCCGAAAAATCTAAAGGTGAGAGCGAGAAATGATCTCGAGCATCATCACGAGCGCGAAAAACTGGATCCGGCGATATAAGGCACGTCGAAAACGGAGAACGGCCGATGTGGCACACAAACCGAGGTGACGAGGGGGGCACGAGGAAAAATGCCCAAAAAATCTAAAGGTGAGAGCGAGAAATGATCTCAAGCATCATCACGAGCGCAGAAAACTGAATCCGGCGATATAAGGCACGTCGAAAACGGAGAACGGCCGATGTGGCACGCAAACCGAGGCGACGAGGGGGGCATGGGAAAAAACGCCCGAAAAATCTAAAGGTGAGAGCGAGAAATGATCTCAAGCATGATCACGAGCGCGGAAAACTGAATCCGGCGATATAAGGCACGTCGAAAACGGAGAACGGCTGATGTGGCACGCAAACCGAGGCGACGAGGGGGGGCATGGGAAAAAACGCCCGAAAAATCTAAAGGTGAGAGCGAGAAATGATCTCAAGCATCATCACGAGCGCGGAAAACTGAATCCGGCGATATAAGGCACGTCTAAAACGGAGAACGTCCGAGGTGGCACGCAAATCGAGGCCACGAGAGAGGCCAAAAAATGGTGAAAAATGGACCCCGTGAAAACGGGAAACGGAAAGAACCTGTATGAAGTTCTCGTTGTGTTGATCCCAACGGTACCAACGGTTTGAGAAATGGACTTCGTATGATACCGCAATGGTTGTTGGAAAATTGGTAGAATTTCTATAAATAGGACGTGGGGCCCAAATGACTTGTCATTGTTACGTGCGAGTTTGATAGAGCTGTCAGAGCTATTTCTCGATTTCCGGGAGATTTCACCGTTGGTTTTCGATTTAGCGAGTTGCAGGTAACTCTATTTGCCTTAGCCTTGTCAATTATGTCTTTTTTGTTTGGCGGCGGCCCCCCGAAGGCCGCGAAATTCCACGTTGACTCTCCAACGTGGAACCGCGCGGGTTTCGGGGCTGAACCCGCGATGAACCGCGCGGGTTTTAGGCTCACAGTCGCGATGTTCATCGCGACTGTGAGGTTGGAACCCGCGATGTTCATCGCGAGTTCATGGGGGATAGTCGCGATGTTCATCGCGACTGTCCGACCAAAACCCGCGATGTTCATCGCGGGTTTTTGCTTGGATCCCGCGATGGGCATCGCGGCTTTTTGTGGAAAAGCCGCGATGGGCATCGCGGCTTTTTGTGTAAAAGCTGCGATGGGATTTTTCTAAAATTTTTGTGCTGGGGCTAAAAATTTCTTCTGTTTTTTCTGGCAGGATGTTGAGGAGACCGCAGTCCTCGTGGCGGGAGCGAGAGATCGATGGTGATATTATGGAGAGGATTCTGAATGATGCAGGGGTGAGACAGACTCTTGCTATGAGCGGGCTTTTAAAGTTCGCTCAGATCCCGCCTATACGTTCAGTGAGACGGCTCCTGAACAAGCTTGTGCAGTGGTGGGTGCCGGCGGAGGGTGCATTCATTATTGGGGGTGAGAGGTTAGAGATCACTCTCACGGATGTGTATTTTTTGACTGGGTTGCCTCGCTTGGGTGAGGTGGGTGATATCTCGCCGAGGTTGCCTCCAGGTATAGATATGGAGGACCTGTTACAGACTTTCTGTGTTGACGATGCTGTTTTGGTGAACAACTCTGTTAGTCTGAGATCCCTACGTGAGTGGGATATGCGAGCTGTTGGTGCCTGCGTTCTGCGGATATTGGGTGCTGCTGCACCACATCGTATGTCTGGGGGGCAGACGATGATGGTGGATTCCGTTCTTCAGGGTACTTATTATTCCTGGGCGCAGATGTTCCTGGCTGGTGTCCGGAGAGATCTGGACAAGGCCATTAGAGAGGGAGGCGAGTTTTGTTATGCCTCGTTTTTATGCTGTTTTTTCTTCGAGCGGGTGCCGACCTTGCGGCCACGGGTACCCGTTCGTGCTGGTCTTCCGAGTGAGCCTCGTATGATGAGGTGGGGGCAGATGATGCCTCGCGGCGGCGGTGGTGTCCGCGGCTACTTCACGGAGGATTTCTATCAGCAGTGGGAGCAGATGCCTTTGGTGATTGAGGACTATCCCTACGCCGGCATGGACTACCGAGGTGACCCAGAGATGCCTCGTGCCCCAGGACAGGCCTGGAGTTTAGACGATATGTTTTGTGTTTATTTGATATTATATCATATGTTGTTTGATTTATCATTGATGATTTCTTTTGTATAGTATCTGATGGCTTACTTGCTTTGTGCAGATGTGGGTCCAGTGCCACCACCTGACTATGTGGCTCAGCAGGGGCGGGCGATGGTGGTCGCCCATCCACCTGTACCTGTACCTCCTCCGCGTGGTGGAGGATATGCAGCTTGTGGGCGAGGGGTTGGCCCTCATGATGACGCCATAGATGGTGTCCGACGGACCTTTGCCCGGATCCTAGCTGGGCTCCCCGAGGATGGTTGGAGAGACCTGGATCGGGATATTTTGCAGGGTTGTTTCGGTGCGCCGCCTGAGTGGCAGTCGCTCCTATTGAGGACAGCGGTGTTCGTGGCGAGGCACAGGGATGGTAGACAGGATGATCCGGCAGGGCCGGCTCAGGGGAGGATACGTCTGCGAGACGATCCAGCGGTGCCGGCAGAGTGGAGAGTTCGGGCTCGTCATGACCCGGCGGGGCCAGCGGAGGAGGATTTGGAGGAGGAGCCGGAGGAGGAGCCAGAGGATCCTAGGGATCCAGATGAGTAGATATATTGTATCTTCCCCCAAATGCTGATGAGCATATGGGGAAGCATTTTTGTACGACAGATGTATTTTTTTTGTATATCGGGTGCTGAGGGCACCTATGACATGTTGACTATTTGGCTTTTATATATATGTGGGTATATATTTGGATATATTGTCGTGTATGCACGTGGATGCACCTTTGTCTTTTGTATATGCCCGTGGAGGCACATGTTATGGACTTGGTTGTAGTATGTTGTTTATGTATGTATGCCCGTGGAGGCAGATGTTATGCATGTGGATGCATTATTTGGTTATTTGTTTTATGCCCGTGGAGGCACATGTTATGCACGTGGATGCAATATTGTTTTTTGTATATGCCCGTGGAGGCACATGTTATGCACATGGATGCATTTTTTGTTTATGGATATGACATGATGTGATTGGTGTGCCAGTCGAGGACACTGTTGGCCATATTATCTGCTACACTATTGAGGTGTCTTGGGACATGTGTGAATGTAATGGATTCAAACTGTCTAACCATTTGTTTAGTGCACAGGAATTTTCTGAAAAGACAGGGATCGCGTACCTGGTAATCATTGTTGAGCTGGGAAACTAGGAGCGGTGAGTCCAAGAAAACGTTGAGGTGACGGATGCTCATTTGGAGAGCAGCAGCCAGGAGACCGGTCACGGCATCGTATTCAGCTTGATTATTGGTAGCGGCACCTAAACATACTCCGTCAATGTGAATTAACTCATGTGAAGGGGAGTATATTACCCAAGCTACGGAGGCGAGATTGGGAGACCAACGGCTTGCACCATCAGCGAAACCGACGTGGCAGAGTGGAAGAGGCTCCATCTGTGGTCATGCAGAGAAAAACAAATATTTAGGTTTTTTGAAATTTTTTGTGAATGAAAAATGTATGCCTATACTAAAATGGACGATGGTGTCCATCAGATTTTCTATGGGTAAAATCGTTTAATGTACAACCCGTTGCGTGGGTTGCGTAGGGTGTTGCCTTATGAATCGGTCAGAATGTATGCCCCCTGCCCGAGGCAGGTGTGTATGATGTAGGGGCCTTGCCACATAGACACGAAATTTCCCTTTCCGGTCTTATCATGAGCTTGATCATAAGCGAGGACAAGGTCTCCCTCAGAAAAGGTTCTTGGGTGGACGCGTTTGTCGTAACTTAGTTTGGATCGTTGTTTAGCTGCTTCCAAGTTTTGAATGGCTGTGCGCCGATCTTCATCGGGCTGCTCTAGGAGTAGTAAACGTTGCTCGATCGGGGAAGTGTCCGGTAGGAGTTCAACGGCGATATGCAAGGCTGGGATCTGGCACTCAATAGGGAGGACGGATTCGACACCGTGAACTAAATGGAAAGGGGTAAAACCGGTGGCGGTTTTGGTTGAGGTGCGGTAGGCCCATAGTGCCGGGAAGAGCATGTGGTGCTAATTGGATTTGTGCTTGTCTACAGTACGTTGGAGAATGGTCTTCAAAATTTTATTGATCGCTTCGACTTGGCCATTTCCTTGGGGATAGTAAGCGGAAGAGAAATGGTGTTCAAATTTCAACATGGTTGATAATTCTTTCCAGACGGCATCTTCGAAGTGAGAGCCGTGGTCAGAGACTAGTTGTTGTGGTACTCCGAAACGAGCGATAACATGGTTGAAGAAAAATCGTGCTGCAGTGTCGGCTTTGCAATTATATGTCGGCATGGCTTCTGCCCACTTGGTGAAATAATCTACAGCCACAACGATGTGTTTGTGACCGCCGGCTGACGTGGGGTTGCAGTCGAGGAAGTCGATGGCCCATTTGCAGAATGGTCCAACAGTGATAACTGGATGAAGGGGGGGCGGGGGGGGGGTTCTTGCTTTGGGGGCAAATAATTGGCAGTTCTGGCAAAGCTTGACTGCGGTGATGCAATCGATAAATAATGATGGCCAAAAATAACCTGCCCGAATGATTTTCTGGGCGGTTGCCATGCCGGAGAAATGGCCTCCGCAGGCGCCGCTATGACAATCATTGAGGACTTGTTCTGCCTCACTATGGGATAGGCAGCGGCGTAATATGGTATCAACGCCACGTCGGTAAAGTACATCCCCTATCAGGAGGTATCGGGGGGCGTGGTGTCGTATGCGACGACGTCCATCACGATCTATGTGTGGTCGAAATTTTTGCGTACGAAGGTAAGTCAAAACGTCTCCGTACCAAGGGTCGTCAGACGAGATGATGAAGATCTGCTTGTCAATCAGGTCTGTTTGGATAACGGGTGATGTTGAAGAGGATGGGAGGTCCGTGATGAGGTGAGCGAGCGCAAGGGCTTTAGTTCTTTTGGGAGTTCTGAAAGTTAGGTCATATTCCTGGAGGATAATGACCCATTTAGCAACACGACCTTGTAGGAGCCGCCGGGTGAGGAGATAGACCATAGGGTTGGAGTCGGCCAAGACCGTGGTATCACTGAGTAGAATGTAGTGTCGCAATTTTTGTACAGAAAAGACTACAGCTAGGGCTAATATTTCCTCGTATGGGTAATGCAGAGGTGGGCCAGACAAGGTCTGGCTGACGTAATAGATCACATGCTCTTTGTGGGAGGCATCTTCTTGGACCAAAACTCCGGACACAGCATGTTCAGATGCCGAGACGTAAAGGGTGAAGTCTTGAGAGAAATCCAGTGGGGATATCAAGGGGGCTTGTGTGAGAGCTTTCTTGAGGGCTTCGAATGCCGTGTCTTCTTGCTCATCCCAAACAAAGGGTATGTGAGTACAAAGTAAGCGTAGGAAGCCATGCACTTTGGTTGCATAATCAGGAACGAAGCGCCTAAGGAAATTGGACCGCCCCTGTAGACTTTGAAGCTGCCGAAGCGTGCGGGGAGGCGGAAGTTCTAAGATGGATTTAACTTTCAGGGGATCGACAGTGATTCCGTCTTGGGAAACAATGAAACCCAATAAGCGGCCTGTCGGGACACAAAAGACACACTTGTGTGGGTTCAAGCGGATTTTATATTTGCGACAACGCAGGAAAACTTGCCGGAGGTCATTAAGGTGGTCTGATCGTTTTCGGGACCGAGCTGTGAGGTCGTCAAGATAGACTCGCAGGATATGGACCAAGTCGTGAAAGCAATAGGTCATGGCTCGCTGGAAAGTGGCACCAGCATTTTTAAGGCCAAATGGCATGATGCGATAGGCAAAGGTGCCCCATGGGGTGGTGAAGGCAGTCTTGTACTGATCCTCCTTGCGGATGTGAATCTGGTTATATCCGGAAAACCCGTCCATGAAGAATAGGACTTCATGGCCCGCACACTCATCAATGAGTTGGTCAATGAATGGCGTGGGGAAATTGTCTTTTGGACAAGCGTGGTTTAAATCTCGGAAGTCAGTGCATACTCTAAGGGTACCTTGCTTTTTGTTGACCGGAACGGGGTTCGACACCCAGGTGGTGTATGGAATAGGATAAATGAATCCTGCTTTGCGGAGTTTCTCGACCTCAGCTTTAACAGCGGGTAGCTTGGAAGGGTGAATAGGTCACTGTTTCTGACGAACAGGGGGTACCTCAGGCCATGTATCAATGTGGTGCTCTATAATGGCGGGGTCGAGACCAGGCATCTCGATATAGGACCAGGCAAAGACATCACGGAACTCTTGAAAGAGATTTTTGTATGCCTGAGTTTCTGCTTGAGTGCAAGACGCGCCCAGCGAGATGAGCTCAGGTTTCCCTGGTGTTGTGGAAATGTCTATCTGTATAGTGGGGGAAATGTTCGACATGTTCCCTTCTTCAAAGGCATCGGGTGCTGGGATGGGGTCCTTTAACCAATCGACTTTGGTGGGTATGAAATCTTTCGATTCGACCGATAGCTGGTTGGATGCAGTGGATGTAGATGCTTCCGGGAGGAAGTACGAGCGATGATGCATATCATCCCAAGGGTAGTCGGGTGCAGTGAGTGTATCCAAAATTTGCTCATCAGTATTGAAGTAGTCAGACCATAAATCAAGGGGTTCTAGTTTGAAAGTTGTTGAAATCATATATATTGTATTGACTTCTTCCGACGAGGATGATGGCGGGGGGTGGATCTCTTCGATTCGGGTAGGAGATATCTCCAAATCAACATTGTTTAACTCGTATAATGCTGCTCTATAGTCAGGGAGATCGGGACAATGGTGGGAGTAGTGGCCGTAAACACTGCATATGGCACAAGGATGGTTGGTACGCAGTGATCTGTTGCGAGGCTGAGGAGGCGGCTCAAGTCTAACGACTGGGATGCCGGCGTCATCGTCCAACATATTCATATGCTCTTGGAGAGCTGGTAATTGTGGGCATTGATGAGTTGGATGGCCTATCTCATCGCACAACGAGCATTTAGGGGGAGCTCGAAACACCGGTGGGGGTTTAACCGCCTTGGGAGGTGGTATAGCAGTGTATGGTTGTGGACCTCTGCCCCCAGTGGGATTGATAGGAGGGGGAGGGTTCGTTGACGACGAAGGAATATTGAGACTAGGAGGAGGTTTCGTTGACGACAAAGGGATTGCGACACCAGGAGGAGGTTGATTTGTGGTAACAATAGGTTGTACCGGTTGGAGGATGACGTTTGGTGTCGGCGGTGGAACTGGAGGCGAAATGTACCACATGGGTAATCCCAATGTTAACCCGGGTAGACTAAGGGTAGCCATAACCGGGGAGCTTACTACACCCGAAGGAGGAAATAGAAAGGGGATTGTGTGGATGGGCGTAACCCCAATGTGACTAGGGATCAATGGTGGTTGACTACCGGATGTTTGTGTATTCTGTGAAAGAGTACAGAGGTTTGCGACGTGGGCCTCTGGTGACGGTGGTGGAATGGCCTGGAATGTAGAGGTCATTGGTGTATCTGAGTAAAGTCCGGGTCCCACAGACGAAACAAAGGAGGTAGTTGCACTAGAAGCTGGTTGTTCGATCATGGGAAGAACATTTTCGGGTGCTGCAGGGGCATTGGGATCATAGTATGTGAGTTGGTCGATTTTGACCACGCGTCCCTCATGGGGGAACATCATGGTGCGGAAAACGGAGGAGGCGACCGCTTTCATGGCGTACATGTAACTATGACCCAGTAAAAGGTTATAATCGAGCTGGGCGTTAATGACCTCTATGTCGATGAGCACAGTTTTCCCACCCAATTGGACGGGAACCTTGGGTAGTAGACCTTGAGGTTGAGCTGACCGGCCGTCATAGGCCCGCAATGTAGTGGTGGATTGCTGGAGAGTAGGGGATCCCAACTTCTGCCAAACGAATGTGGACATGATGCATGTGGAGGCACCCTCGTCGATGATACATCGATGGATGACAAGATTCCGAATAGAAACAGAAACTTGGACCGCTATGGTGGAAGGCAGACGTGGTTCGGACTGGTCCAAATCAAAGGTCATCAATTTCGAATCATTTGGGTCAATTGCCCCAATGGCGGAAAGTAAAGTCTTGCGCTGCGTGGGACAGTTTTTTAAGACTTCTAACGCAGACATGGCTGCGGGAGATTGAGCTAGGTCATCTACGATGTTGTAATTTGACACAGCCCGTGCATTGGGGTTGTTGTTGATACGGCGGAGTGGGAAACGAGGTGCTTTAGAGGTGCCATCGAGTGGAAGAGGTGGTATCAGTAACGTCTGATCAGTGGGATTAGCGTTAGTATCCTTATCGGCGGGGGGGGCTTCGGAGGTAGGGCCATATTGGTTCCGACGGGTTTGGATATTGACGTCAGCAGTGGACATCATCAATAAGTGGTGAGTGCCTGAATCAAACATGGGTTGATCAGGAGCGGCATAAGTGATTTGTTGTGTTTGCCCGTTGCCCCGTGGGGGGGCTAACGGCTGAGTGTTCACCACTCCTTGTGTTGGGAAAGGGTTTTGTAGCACCAACGGCTGTTGTTGAGGTGGTGGAGGGTTGGGTGGCGGCTGAGGAGCCGCCTGCCCCTGACGATGGGCGTCATCTATCCATAGTTGTCGAGCTCGCTCCAGATGTGGGCAAGCGTGGGTATAGTGGCCATAGACACCGCAAATGGAACAAGGATGGTTTGTTCGTAAATTAGCATTTTTGGCTTGCTTAAGTGGCCGATCAGGATTCTGATGAGCAGGCGCCGCGTTATTGTTTTGCGGAGGATGGGTAGGTTGTGGAGCTTGGTTATGGTTTTGGTTGTTTCCACGGTTACGTCCTCTTCCGCGGTTTGGTTGCCTACCCTGGTTGCGTTGGTTATTTTGGTATTGGGGCTGATGTTGTTGTGCGTACACATGCCCTTGAGCATTGGGGGGATTCTGGGGAGCCGCAGGTGCAGGAGCAGGTTGCGGTGGGTAGTATGCAGGTGGAGCTGGAGGTGGTCCAGTTGCCTGTTGGGGTTGTTGGTACCCCTGAGCTATTGGATGTGGTGGATTAGCTGGTGCAGTTTGCTGTGGGTACTGCAACGGTTGTGGTGAGAACTGAATGGGGTTCTGCGTAGCAGGTTGAGCATAGTATGTAGGAGGTACATATGCTGATGGCGCTTTCCCATAACAATGTTGTGGACAAGAGGGTCCATGAATGTGATGGGTCTGATTTGTTGGAGCATAAGAAGTTGTTGCTCCGGAATTGGATGTAGCCCTAGAGAGGTCTGGGGCGGGTATGGTGCTCACCATGCTGAAAGGTTTAGGTTGCGGGGTGATTTGGCCAATGATGTCATCAGCGGCATGTGATGCCCTCGGTGCGTCACCACGTGAGGAGTCACCTCGTGGGGCGTCAGGTATGATTGTGTATAGATAACCTGACTGGGCGTAGATGAGATCAAACTGTTGGGCTTTGAGGATGGCCTTTTCTTCAGACTGGGGTCTTTCAGCTGCCACATCCTTCGCAATAAGAGGGAGGAGGGATTTTAGAAACCAATCTAAAAAGATACGGTCGTCTAACTTAATGTTACAGAGGCTTCGGCGTCGACACCACTCATGAATGTGGTCAGTGATGTGGGTGGCTGTGGTTTGTCTGCAAGACAGTAGGATCTCAACGCCTGCATCATAGCAGACAGGTAACTGAAAAAACTGTAGGAAGGTCGAGGCGAGGGAGGTAAAGGTGGCATGCGTCCCATGAGGCTGCTCGATATACAACTTGGCTGCAGAGCCAGTGAAGGTGCGTTGTAAAAGCCGGAGGCGGATTGAGTCGTCCACTATGGAGTTGGAGGAACACCATAAATGGAAGGACATGATATGGTTCTGGGGGTCTTCCCCTGCCTTACCCTCAAACTTAGGGATGTCAGAGGGAAGTTTGGTGGGCATATGAGGCCACGCAGGATCATGTCTGATGGGGTCATTTGTCAGCCTAGCTAAGTCTGGCAGGTTCAGACTCGCCATGTATGGTAAGCTAGCAGATGTGGTAACTGGAACTGGGACATGCCTAGCCATTGTGGTATGGTGTAGAGGTCCAGTAGCGCCTAAAGGTATGCTAGGTATGGAGGGTATGTTCCCTCCAATAGGTGTAGTCTGGTATGGGCCAGCGCCTCCAAGTGCAACATGGGTTACACTTGGGTTAGGAATAGCAGTGGGGATTCCTGGGATAGGGTTTGTGGAAACCAGAGGGGGTGTGACCCCTATGTTGGGTATACCTATGACAGGTGGTGGCCCTGTGTTGGGCATTCCTAAATGTGGAGTGTTACCCATGTTGGGCATACCCAGGGGGGTGGTTGTTGCCATGGATGGCACCGCCGCAGAAGGGTCTGTGGATGTCTCACCTATGGTGCTTGTAAACAATGGATCAAATGGTGTTCCAGCCATAATGGTGGTTGGTGGTAACTCTGTGGGTTTTTCGGATTCTACCTCCAAATCAAAAGTGAAGTGAGGTGTGTCAGAATCGGATGACTGTGTAGTTGATTGACGATGTGTCGAATCAAGGGATAAGGCTCTGCGTCCGTGACGTGGAGAGCCAAGTGGACTAAACTCTGGGAGTTCGCCCTGTAGACGACGAGAGCGTCTAAAATTCTCAATGGTGAGAATTAAGGTTTTATGTAAAAATTTGTTTAAGTATCAGGTGGTGATATATCTGAAAAAGACTCAAAACCCTAATGCAACCGAGGGTGCGAGAAGGGGAGTGAAAAAAGAAGGCTCTCAGGCCAAAAATCAATCCTCAAAAAAGGCACTTATTCTAGCAGCTGTGCTACAATAAGTGGAGGAATGCAACAAATGGTCAGAGTACCAACATGCAAACGGCGTCTATAAAAAATAGGTGTAACTAGACCAAGGGTGGGTTGAATCATGCAAACACCTAATCTAAAAGTATTGTGACTCAAACAGACGATATCCTCTGCAAGGTGATGAAATCCAAGTCAGACAATATGAATGTTGAGACAACGGCTAGATATCCCCCTACCGGGAGGGACACCGGGTAATCAATCCTAAAGACAGGCTACTAGGATACTCCGTTCATGACGCGTCGAGAAAAGGTAAATCTGCCGTTTGGTCCTTTGATCGCAATATCCCAATACAGGGATATCCCGAGAACCGCGAATGGTAGCCCTTCGGTTACTGAATGGATTTCGGTATTCCACTCAGGCTTCCGGAACCATCCTCGCGACTTCAACCCTCCTAAGGGAGAGGCCTTCCCACAAACCGGTTGTGACCGCGCCAAAAAGTACTAAGAGATTTTAGCTCCCTAATTGGACAACTTCTATGTCTCAGATGTAATAACTGAAGGGTGTTATTGGAACACCTATCCCCCCAATACTACCTAGCTACAAAAGTTCTTTTAGTGTTCCCCAAGTGGGGTTAAAAGTGTGTTCAAATTAGGGTACGTTTTAAGGCTTAGTTCAATTAAGTGATCGTGTGAGTGCACGTGAGGTGTTGTAAACTGAACTTGAAAAATGTAAATGCTTTATAGGAAATTTTCACAAAACAAAGGAGCTTTGAAAAAATAAAAAAAAAGCAAATGACTTTTTCAAATAAATGGGAATTAAATTGCTTTGCAAATATCAACTCAAAAAATAATGGATCTTTTGATTTCTGAAAGCAAATAATAGACTTCTTTAAAAGAAATAAATGGATTTCTTTTTTCAAGTAAATTGCTGAGGGCAAGATTTTAAAGAAGTAAACAGGAAATTTTTTTAATCTAGATAAAAATGCAAAATGAGTCTTTCTTTCACTTTCTTGAAAATTTTTAACAAGACTTCTAGATATGCTTTTTAAATAGTAAAAAAAATTTTCAAAGCTGTAAAATATGCAGAATTTAATACTGTAAAAAATGTGCTATGGGCAGAAAGTACAGTAAAAATTAATTTTTAAAATCGGGATGGCCGAATGAAAAATTCAGCCGCGCGGGTTTTGACAGAAAAGCCGCGATGGACCGCGCGGGTTTCTGTCGCACAGTCGCGATGGACCGCGCGGGATTTGGGCACACAGGCGCGATGTGCAACGCGGAAAAAATCTGCGAAGCCGCGATGTGCAGCGCGCAAACAGGCCGAGAAGCCGCGGTGAACTGCGCGGAAAAGGGCCGCGCAGTCGCGATGTGCAGCGCGGTAAATGACCGCGATGTGCAGTGCGGAAATCGGCAGCAAAGCCGCGGTGAATCGCGCGGAAAAAAGGCCAAAGGTCGCGATGGACTGCGCGGAAAAAAAGGTCGAAAGCTGCGATGGACCGCGCGGAAAAAGGGCCGAAAGCCGCGATGGACCACGCGACTGTCAGGCTAAAAACCGCGAGGCGAAATCCGTGCACGGAAACCGAAAAACGAACCCGAAAATCAAGAATTTCGGGCTGTTAATGGGGCCAAAGCTCAGAGCAGCAATGGATCTGCTGTCTAAGATGGCAGATCTATGGATCTAAAGGTTAAAAACTAATAAAAAACTAAGATTAAAGGCAAAACTAGAGATCTATTGTTCAAACCAAAGCGGAGTCGCCAAAAACTGTTGGCCCGGTTTTGCAACCAGGCTTAGTGCTATGGGCACCTGCTAACTAGTAGCAGCAGTTTCAATGGAAATAAATAACAATAAACTAATTAAACAAGACTATTCATGGATCTAAGCAAAGATATTAAGCAAATAACAAAAATAATTTAAAATCAAGAACAAGACAATGTAGAATAATGAATTTGTATTGAAAGAATGGGGCAAGCAAGTGCTTGCAGAATCAATACCTCTAATGGTGAGGTTGAATGGCTCCAAGGATGAGCAACTCCAATCTCCAATGGTCTCTTCTCCAATGTGGTTTGCAATGGCTAAAATGCTCAAGAGAGATTTCAGCAGCATAAGGATGAGATAATGGATGGATGATGAAATGAGGAGCCCCTACCACCTTTTTATAGGTTTTGGTGGTGGGAAATACCATTTGTGGTTTTGTGGAAACCAAATGGTATTGACCAACATGGTTTAGGTACTTTTCCCTCCTTTTTCCTTTTTTAAATAAAAATAATATTTTAATTCCCTTTTTAATATTTTTGGGAATTTGGACCCTTTTTGAGGGTTTTTTATGCTTTTTTGGGAAAAATAATCTTTTTTAATGGAAAAAGGGGTGTACTAAGGTCTTTTGGTGACCTTTTGTTGGTTTCAGAGGCTCTGATGGTGAAAAAGTGGATAAATGGGTCATGTGAATAGGGAAATGAGCTAGTGAGCACTTTTTGGGTGTTAACAACAATCACGTGTGAGACTGACTCAAAGTAACAACGGCATGACGATGTGTGTACTGACTGAAAAATGATGAGTGAATGTGTTCTTGAACATGGGCATGGCATGAATTGGTAGTATTGACATGAGAATGACGCAAACTTCTAATGCGAATGATAGTGGAAGCTTTCTCCGAATGACTCAGAGGAGTAATAGGACTTAGAAAGTAAGCGTGGACTCATAGACAAATAGATGATCCAAGTATCGGTATGCAAATGCAGACGAGTGCCATGTTTAAGAACAACTATATACTGCCACTAAGGTATGTAACACAAACACTTTCCTTTTTCCCCATCATCAATGATGAGTGCCTCATGTGTTTTTTTACGAGCTTGATGAGGGTAACTAGATGCTTGGTATAGCTCATCTCATAGATGAGTCCAATCCCAAATATTTTTCGAACCTAGGATAGGAAGGGTTCATCCCATGACGGGCCCTTCAATGTGAAAATTTAACGAGTCCATAGAAGGCAAACTCGGTTGTCATTTCATATTTAGAGAGTCTGAAAAGAACTAAAGAAGACTCCAATGGTCCTTTTTCATAAGGTTAGCCTCATCGCTTGAAAAAGGGTAAAACAACGCAGGAGAGGACTCTTCTAGTCATGATTGGTAGGAGTATTCCTTTTTCGTAATTAGTGCCCCCTGGTCGAAAAAGGGGTAAACTATCACCAGGAAGACAACCATTCAAATACTTTAACATTTGTGAACGCGACAAGTTTTCTTGGCAATCTTTTCAATTTTAGGGAGTCTAAAAAGAGCTTAACTATGGACTCCAGGGGGTGTCCTTTTCCGTCGAAGTTTAACGAGCTCGAAAAAGTAATAAATCATAACTCGGTACTTGTTCTCATGATTTGGTGAGTACGAGAACAAATGAGGAGTAAACTCATCCTCATGCAATAATTATGACTTAACCAAAAACAATAATGACAAAATGTTCAAAGGAGTGTTCATACCTATAATTATCGTTGGTAATGTGAGAAACGCTACAAAAGACCACTTTACGAATCATGTACACTAGAGAAAGTGTCAAATAGCCCCAAACATAATGACAAACGATCGAAACTATAGTAAATGGACCAAAAGCATCAAAATATTTGAAAAGGAATATTCCATTCTATTCTATAAATAGAAATATGGGCCAAAAATAGAAACATTGTTCAAATTGCCAATTTGGGTGGAGAAGTACCAATTTGGAGCCAAAAATTCCTTTGTCGATTTTGGGAGCTACTATCTACCATTTCACCAGTAATCTGGACCAGGTAGGCCTAAATCTCAGCCAGCAGCTTTGTAGTGGTTTACTTTTTGCATTTTTGTCCGTTTTTTGAGTTTTTGGGTGGTTTGTGGATGGGCCATTGCGCCCTCTGCTCGTCGCGAGTGTCCCTTTTGGGACTTGCGACGAGACTTGGTCATCACAAGCATTGAACATGAGACCTGCGACTACATCGCAATGTACCTAAAGGTACGGTGCAACGGCAGAAACCCAAATCCCAAACACAAAAACCAATTCAAAAAATGAGCTTGTGAATGCTGAGGAAGGTCCTAATAGGGTTTAATTGCCCCTTTTGGCAGGTTACCGGCAAGCAAAGATGGTATTAGAGTGGCGAGAAAGAGAACATGAAGTGGAAGATGAGCAAGCCGCAAACGATCCACAATGTGTGGCTGCTTTGCGAAACTGTGGGTTGCTCAAATTATTCGAGATACAGGGGATGAGAGCCCAGATCCTATTCTTGACACACATGCTCCAGAGTTGGGATGCGGCCCAACAATACTTTGTTATAGGTGAGCATATCCTCATAATTGTCATTGAGGATATCTACTTTCTGACCGGTTTGTCCCGAAGAGGGGACGTTGTACAACTCACTGGGATATGAGCCAGTGATCGTACAGTGGAGGACATGGTGGCACAACACTGCATAGCTTCTTCTCATCCTTCCAGTGGGAAGATACTCATAAGAGATGTGGTGAGTCGTCCATTGAGGACCATACTGCTCACTATTACCAGGGTGGCGAGTAGCCAAGCTCCACATACGGCTACTCGGACTTAGATGTTGTATGCGGAAGACTGTATGTCTCCCATGGTTTTCAACTGGTGAAAGGGTCTCCTCACCAACATCCGAGCTCAGTTGACCAAGTGTCGACGTGGGGAGCTCAAGCAGTTTGGATACGGATCGATCATAGTATCATTCCTCTTACAGCGGGTTCCTCTCTTGCACCCGCAGGTGGTACTGTATGACAGGGATATGAGAGATCCTCACATGCTCAAGTGGGTAGAGGTGATGACCCGCCATGGTTGGGGTCCCATCATCAGTTTTGGTCTCGAGTTCTTTAGCTGGCTAGAAGGCCAGTTACTTATGGTCGAGGACTTTCCATACGGTGGCATGGAATTTCGAGAGGATCCCGACTTGGTGCTGCCAGAGGGTGCAACATGGGGTGATATTGGTAATAACAAATCCCTTGTACTTTTTAGTTTTGTGAATTATATTATATATTTTTTTGATGTAATGCTGACAAGTGCGTAATATGTGTGTGCAGATGTGGGCCCCGTGCGACCAATAGGTCTCTCCCTTCTGGTGAGGAGAGACAGAGGTGGGAGGGCAGTGGTTCCTGCAGGTGCTCATCCTGCCGTCGAGGAGATGGAGGAGGTGTACCAGAACTTATCTAGGCTGACTGTGGAGGTACCAGAGCCAGCCATTAATGACCTACCGAGGCCCATACAAAGATTTGGGGTTGGAGCGTCCGTGTGCTTTAACTCCTTACTCCGCAAGGCGGCTCGTACTGTAGACTACTTTCTCACCCAGCATCAGATAGCTGTTAGAGCTAGGGGTGTACGGGTCAGGCATCCAGCTTGATTGCACTTTTAGATTTGTACTAAGAGCTTAGAGGCCTCAGATGTTTTTACTTACTGAAAGCTATCGTGCTTTGGATTTTGTACCAGCACTACTTTTGAGCGATTTATATATATACATTATCGGCGGTTTATACATTATGTGTTCTTCAAATGATTAGTGATGTGATCTTGTTTATATGTTTGCTTTTGTACATTATATTTACATGTTGTGAATGATTTTACATATTATGAGTATTATGTGTGTGCAATGTACCAAACCAGAATGAAATTGGCCATTGAGTCAGCAACTGTGTTTAACACTTGTGGAATGTGCAGGCATTGAACAGATTCAAATGATCTTTCCAGGAGACGTACTCGTCTGAAGAGACAGAGTAAGATGGGATCACAAATGGCGTAGACCCGGTTAAGATGAGAAACCCCTAATTGAGAATCCATGTGGATGACAATGTGGTTCATACCCAAGGAAATGGCATCAGCTAGGGTTCTGATTACTGCTTGATATTCTGCGGCATTGTTGGTCGCAAACCCTAGGCAACTTCCTCCTGAGCTAATGAGCTCACCTGTTGGGGAATATAGTACCCAGGCTTCCGAAGCAAGGTGACGAGTATGCTGGCTGGCACCGTCCGTGAATCCATAGCACGTTGCCATCTGCACACGCAGACAGAACATGGTATAAGAAGTGGAAACAAGATCAAAAGACACTCGAAAAGAGAAATGTGTCACACCACACAAAAAACACAAAACACGCCATGTACAATATATACAAGCAAGTCTATGCATGAGATATCAAGTGTAGTATCTCTTTAGGTAAATCCCATTGCGGGGTTCACCTAAAGAGATTCCATCATAATATTCTAGCTCGTAGGCACCTTTTTCCAACACACATTTTATAACGTAGGGTCCATGCCACATGGACTCAAACTTCCCAGCTCCTAGCTTATCGTGCTTCTGGTCATAAGTGAGGACTAGATCACCCTCGTTAAAGATACGAGGTTCAACCGACTTATCGCATTGGGCCTTGATGCGTTTCTTATGTGCTTCATTAGCAAGAGCGGCATCATGGCGAGACTCGTCAAGTTTTGCTAGGTGTAAGAGACGTTCTTCCTCAACAGTAGTGTTAGGAAGAAGTTCGATCGCGAGTTGTAAAGATGGGATTTCGCACTCTATCAGCAGAACAACCTCCAATCCATATACCAATTGGAAGGGAGTGAAGCCTGTGGCGGTTTTAATAGTAGTTCGGTAGGCCCATAATGCTGAAAAGAGCATATTATGCCAGTTGGACTTTTGTGTCCCTACCATCCTCTGGATCATAGTTTTCGAGACCTTGTTAATTGCCTCGACCTGTCCATTGGATTGTGGGTAGGAGGGTGTCGATTTTTCATGGCGAAAACCCAACCTGTCGCTCAATTCATCCACCATATTGTTCTGAAAGTGAGAACCATGATCAGTAACTATGGCCTACGGAACTCCAAACCGTGCTATTACATGGTTAAACATGAAGAGTGCGGCGGTTTTGCCATCGTTTTGGTATGTAGGCATAGCCTCGGCCCATTTTGTGAAGTAATCCACAACTATGATGATGTAACTATGCCCCCCGGCCGAGGTAGGCTTACAGTGCATAAAATCGATGCCCCATTTTGCAAATGGGCCAACGACAATAAACGGACGTAGTGGGGCGGGATGAGTGTGCTTCTTCGTTTGTTCTCGTACTCACCAAATCACGAGAACAAGTACCGAGTTATGATTTATCACTTTTTCGGGCTCGTTAAACTTCCACAGAAAAGGACACCCCCTGGAGTCCATAGTTAAGCTCTTTTCAGACTCCCTAAAATTGAAAAGATTTCCAAGTGAACTTGTCACGTTCATGCTTGTTAAAGTATTTGAATGGTCATCTTCCGGGTGATAGTTTACCCCTTTTTCGGACCAAGGGGCACTAATTACGAAAAAGAAATACTCCAGCCAATCATGACTGGAAGAGTCCTCTCCCGCGTTGTTTTACCCTTTTTCGAGTGATGAGGCTAACCTTATGAAAAAGGACCATTGGAGTCTTCTTTAGTTCTTTTCAGACTCTCTAAATATGAAATGACAACCGAGTTTTCCTTCTATGGACTCGTTAAATTTTCACATTGAAGGGCCTGTCATGGGACGAACCCCTCCTATCCTAGGTTCGAAAAATATTTGGGATTGGACTCATCTATGAGATGAGCTATACTGAGCATCTGGTTACCCTCATCAAGCTCGTAAAAAACACATGAGGCACTCATCATTGATGATGGGGAAAAAGGAAAGTGTTTTTGTTACATACCTTAGTGGCAGTATATAGTCGTTCTTGAACATGGCACTCGTCTGCATTTGCATACCGATACTTGGATCATCTGTTTGTCTATGAGTCCACGCTTACTTTCTGAGTCCTGTTACTCCTCTGAGTCATTCGGAGAAAGCTTCCACTATCAGTTGCATTAGAAGTTTGCATCATTCTCATGTCAATACTGCCAAGTCATGCCATGCCCACATTCAAGAACACATTCACTCATCATTTTTCAGTCAATACACACATCGTCATGCCGTTGTTACTTTGAGTTAGTCTCACATGTTATTGTACCATAAGATCCACTCTACACATCTTTTGTTGTGTTTCGTGTCAATTGATGGGGGATTCCTCAAGGCCCTCCTTCGACGGATTCATCCTTGTCGATTTCAACTCATCATCCAAGGATTGAATCTAGAAACCAGTCAAGTGCCTTGGTCTTGCATGCCTTAATGGCAAGTCACCTTGCTTTCATCATGAGTTTACATCATTGACTCTTGATTGAAAGATTTCAGCTTGCGTTCGACGTCAACTCATTTATTCACGCTTGATGATATGTACTGTGATACCTTGGGAATCATTGACATTAATGGTGATCTCCCTCGCACTTGTTAACGGTTTACATCAATGACCGGTAATCAAGTGGTTTCTACCATGTTCGATTTCAAGACATTTGTAATCACATGGATAGATTCGTATCATTGCGGGTTTAGCTTGAAGACCCCGGGGAGTCATGTTTTACCTAGGTTGCGATGGAGTTTGTATTGAGTCATATTACATGGATCCACTTTTGTATTGGTCGTGGCTGTGTTATCATCTCATCATGGATCTACGCTTGTGTCTAGTAGCCACGATTGTGTTCATTCGGTCATTACTCCCATGGATCTGCAATGTATTGGTCGGCAGCCATGTTGTACTACATATGAGATTGTCAGTTCAGAGTCAGTTGTACTGTAGTAGCGTCCTTCATCCGACAAGTCTTTTGCCATTTTTTCTGTCAAAGCACTTCACCTGTACATCCTTAACAACTTCATGCTTTGGGGGGAATTCTGTTACACCTAAAATCTACCCATCATCATGATTTAGTGTATACATCCCTGAAGTCATCTGGACCAAGTATTCATTTGAGAGGATTTGTACTTAGTTTGTACAACCTTTTGAGAGGTCGTCGCAGGTTGCACACTAGCAGCATGCGACATCACAGGTTGCTCCATAGCAAGGTGCGACGAGGTCTGTTCATGGGCAAAAATAACCATTTCGAGATCTTTCTCGAAGCTTGCCCATTTGGGGGCTTATCCTTGATATCTTGGAGAGCTGGTACTCGACCCCTAACTCTTTGGGAGGATCCCCTATCTCTCTCCTACCATCTCTCATCCTATCATATCCATAACCTCATCCACTTAGTCCTATGTAAACGAGGCTCACTCCCATACCAAAGGGAGGAAGACTATGGCATCTACATGCTGGTGAAATCTCTCTTAGGACACCTTCACTCACCTCTTGGAGAATTCATGCTTCCTTGGAAGGGCTTGGCTGTACCGTCCGATCTACTATACACATCTTTTGTCATGTTTCATGTCGATGATGGGGGATTCATCGTGGCCCTCCTTCGATAGGTTCATCCTCGTCGACTTCAAATCATCATCCGAGTTTTGAACTTAGAAACCAACCAAGTACCTTGGGCCTGCATGCCTCAATGATAGGTTACCTCGATTTCAACATGAGTTTACATCATTAACTCTTGATTGAAATATTTCATCTTGCGTTCGACTTCAGCTCACTTATTCACGCTTGATGATATGTACTGTGATACCTTTGGAATCATTGACATTAATGGTGATCTCCCTTGCACTTGTTAACGGTATACATTAATGACCGGTAATCAAGTGGTTTCTACCATGTTTGACTCCAAAAAATTGTAATCACATGGATAGATTCGTATCATTGCGGGTTCATCTTGAAGACCCTGGGGAGTCATGTTTTACCCAGGTTGCGATGGAGTTTGTATTGAGTCATATTACACGGATCCACTTTTGTATTGGTCATGGCTGTGTTATCATCTCATCATGGATCTACGCTTGTGTCTAGTAGCCATGATTGTGTTTCGTCGGTCTTTACTATCATGGATCTACAATGTATTGGCCGGCAGCCATGTTTTATATTGTATGAGACTTGTGGATCTCAGGTCATTTCTGCAGCAGCTCCTTTCAACCAACAAGTCCTTGCCATTTTTCTTACTACAAAGCATTTCACCTGTCTCATTCTGTCAGCTTCATGCTTTGGGGGGAATTCTGTTGCACCAAAATGTTGTCACCCTTGTGCAAGTGTCATAAGTGTCGCAAGTGTTGCAAGTGTTGTCATCATGACCTAGTGTCGTCATCATGACCGTTGTAAGTACTGTCATTATGACCAAGTGTTGTCATCATGACCGTTGTGATAATGTCGTCATCTTGACCATTGTGCAAACTCTTTGCTATTTTACCTAAACCCATTTTAGATTAAAAACACATCCTTGAAGTTTCCCATGACTGGAGGGCTTAATTGACCTACTTTTCAAGGTCGTCGTAGTCTGCCCTTGTGCAACATGCGACGTCGCAGGTTGTCCTAATGCAACCTGTGACGATGTCATTTATTTGGATAAAAGAGTATCTTCGAGCCCATTCTCGAAGATGAGTGATGTGGAGGCCTATCCCTAGGCTCTAGGTGAGGTGGCATTTCGGTTCCTAACCTAATGGGAGGATCCCTTAACCATCTCCCCCTAATCCTCAACCTACCCTATCTCTTTAGCCCTATATAAACACCCACTCTCTCCATGGGAGGGGGGAAGGTCTATGGTACCCTTATGCGGGTAGAACCCATATTGGTGATTAGGAAGCTTGTACCATTTTGGAGGCTTGGCTTGGACATGTTGGATGGAGGATGCAACGTTGAGGCTTTGGTTATATGTTCATCCTTTCTATGTATTCCCACTTTTTATACAGTTAATATAATCTCTTTCCATAAACTGTTGTCTCATTGATGATGATGTTTAGAGTTTTCTTCCTTAACTGTTAACTTAGATCAATCATATGAAATGTATACTTTCACTATTTGTTAGTATCTATATGTTCAACAGGGTCTTGCAACTTGAGATCTGATGATGCTGGAGCATTGGATCAACAAAGAGAAAGGGGATCTGCAAATCTGAGGTAAGCTATATATCCACTAGTTTGCACTTCTATTGATCTAGGAAAGTAGATCTATATTCTATTTGATTTGTTCTAGACTTGCATTAAGCTAGGGAGATCATGCCTTAGATCCGTCTTTGGTAGATTGTCTGTTAACAAATTGGGGTGTAAGACCCCTGAGGAGATGTTCACAGGTAAGAAGCTTGAGGTTGGCCATTTCAGGATCTTTGGTTTCCTGACTTATTCTCATGTCCCTTCAGAGAAGAGGACAAAGTTGGAGCCCACTGCAGAGAAGGGAATCTTTGTGGGTTATGATGAGACTTCAAATGCCTTTTGCATTTATCTTCCCCTACAAAGGAATTTTTTTGTGAGGGAGGTGAGATTTGAGGAGTAGGCATTTAGGAAGTCTCATGAGTCAAAGCAAGGGGAGCAACGGGCTTCCACACCTCCAGTGGTTGCATAGAGTCTAGCTTCAAAGAGTATAGGGTCATCGGTATCAGGGGTGACTTGTCCACCATTTATAGGTGTTACAAGTTCAGGGATATAGGTCACAAGTTCACATAGTACAGGTTCAGGTTCTCAAGTCACAGGTTCATCGGTTCCAGCTTCTGGTTCACATGAGTCACCAACTTCTAGTTCACAGGTTCATGGTTCATCAGCTACAGGATGTTCTACTCCTGAGTCTTAGTCTTCAGAGGATGATACACCAATATGGGAGAAGTATTCAAGGAAGATGAAGCCAAACTGGATTAGAGATACCTTGAAGGAAGCAAAGTTAGTTGGAGAACCCAAGATACATGTTCAAGAGATAAATATTCCTCACAAGTATGGTATGCATTTGGTGGTTATCTTGCATGATTCAGAGCCTTCCAATTTTGAGGAGGCATCCCAACATCACGTGTAGAGAGATGCCATGATGTAAGAGTACCATCCTATCATGAAGAATGATGTTTGGGATATTGTACTAAGACCCGAGGGGAAGTCAATCGTCACTTCTCAATGTATTTACAATATCAATCATGCTTCAGATGGTAGTGTGGAGAAGTACAAAGCTCGGTTTGTGGCACAGGGGTTCTCACATATAGAGGGAGTTGATTATGAAGAGACCTTTGCGTCGGTTGCTCCTTACTCTTCAATTAAGGAAGTGATCTCCATTGCAACGAAGATGGTTTGGAAGATCCACCAGATGGATGTGAAGACCACATTTCTCAATGGGATTCTACATGAGGAGGTGTATCTTGAGTAGCCATAGGTATTTGAGATCCATGTTAGAGAGTCTCATGTTTGTAGGATGAAGAAGGCCTTGTATGGGATGAAGCAAGGTCTTCAAGCTTGGTACTCCAGGATAGACTCTTATTTGTTGTCGATGGGATTTCAGAAGAGTGAGGTAGATCCAAACCTTTACTTCATCATGGTTGGTGATGATCCACTCAATCTTCTGTTATATGTCACTGACTTGTTTATTACAAGTGAGGAGAGACTCATTACAACTTGCAAGAGAGATATTTCTTCAGAGTATGAGATGATATACATTGGGATGATGCACTATTTTCTAGGATTAGAGGTTTGGCAGGAGCATGGACATATTTTCCTAGGACAAGGGAAGTATGTAGTTGATATTATGAGGATATTGTGGATGGAGGAATGTAGGATGATGACCACTCTGATGATCACCAATTGGAAGAAGCTTCATGCTTCTGAGGGAGAGTTGGTGGATCCGAACTTATATCATTAGCTCATTGGTTCATTGATGTATCTAGTCAACACCGAGCTAGATTTTGTTTTATGGTGAACACTCTTAGTCAGTTTATGGTGGATCCCAGGAGAGTGCACTGGGTATCCGTGAAACATGTGTTGAGATACCTTGAAAGGATAGTGGATTATGGTATAGACTATAGGAGGACATATGGTGTTAGTTTGGTTGGCTTCACGGATTCAAATTGGGAAGATAGTGTGACATACTGAAAGAGCACTTCAGTTGTTGTTTCAATTTGGGCTCAGTGGCAGTTTTGTGGTTCAAATGGAAGCAAAAATATGTTGCTTTGAGTTCTGTAGAGGATGAGTACATGGAATCCAGTCAAGCAAGTTGTGAGGCCTTGTGGCTTTGCAAGTTGTTGGTGGATTTGTTTGGTTAGGAGCTGAGGGCCACAGTTATTGACTATGATAATCAGAGTTGCATCCATCTCTATGAGAATCCAGTATTCCACTACAGGTCAAAGAACATAGAGATGTGGTACCACTTCATCCAAGACTATGTTCAGATACGACCTGTGGAGTTACAGTACATTTCCACTGATGAGAAAGTGGAATACATTTGGATGAAATACTTGGGGAGGGGCAAGTTTTTTTTCTTCAGGGACAAGTTGGCAGTGGTGTGGAATACCTCCCTCGATAATAGTGAGTGTTTATTTTTGTACCTAGGAATGTTTTCCCCTAGTGACTTTGCACCTAAGTCACTTAAAGGGGGGAAATAACATGACCCTTGCATTAAATGAATTGAGATGAGCATTTAATTTCACTTTAGATATTAAAGTGACTTTTTGATATATTTAAGTGATAGTTGAGGGAAATTAATATTTAATGTAGAGAAAAAATGCATTAATCTCATCCCTTGAACTAAGTGCATCAAAGCCAACTTGGGCCCTTGGATTTGGTGACCCCTAAACTATCTCCATAACTCAAAAAAAAGGAAAGGAAACCAAGAGAGGCACGAATTCATTGTTTCATGAACATGCTGGAGCAAGTCGAGTTTGGGAGAGAAGAGGATCAAAACTGTTGGCATGAATTCCTAGATGTTGAGGAGAGCATGAATTCCAAGAACTGTACAACACATTTAATGAGCACAATTTTCGAGGAGAGGATGAGAATGAGACTAATATTGAATGGCATGAATTCTGAGTTCATTAATAGCAACAATAAATTCTGGAATGGTATTGTTTAAGGCACGATTTCTTAGGTAGTAGGTTGGCTCCTCAAATTTCCAAGTAGAGTGGGCACAATTTTCCAGGAAGTTTGCTACTGTAACAGTGGGAATGCAAACTGAGGAGATGGAATATTTACTTGTGCATAAATTTTGAGGAACCGACTGTGATCAGATAGTCCATACAAACAGAATTGGGCATAGTTTTCTATGCTATTTATTTTGTTGAGTATGAGCAATTCACAACTACAAAATTTCCAGAAATGAAAATTGTATTCAAACGGTTGGGATAAGTGGTTTCACTATTGTTTTTATTGCCATACATTTCACATTAAATAAGAAATAAATACTCTCACTCTCTCTCACAAGTTTTCCCCTTAGGGGGTTTTTCTTGGGTAGTTTGCCAAAAATTCCCGAGTCTGCAATTTTCATAGTGTGAAATTTATTTTATTTCTTCTCTTTAAATTAGTTTCATTCTTCTAGTGTTTCTTGTACAATTTGTTTATGAGAAAACAACTCAGTTGTAGCAGACATGTTCATTGGGTTGGGAATTAAACAATGAGAAATTGACTTGAAATTGGGTTGGGGAATGCACAATAAAAATTTACAATTATAAGTAGAGATGTTGAGTTCAAAGAGGAAGACACATGAGATGGAAGTGTAGATTAGGGACAATTTTAAGAAGCAGCCCCCACAAATTTATATGTATAATAAATGGGTGACTCTCCTCGATATATAGGAAATTTTGAGGGCTATTTTATCATAATATAATATGTATATATAATTTTTTTGGTTAATCTTTTATTCTATTATAGAATCTTGTAAAATATTGGAAAATCTTTCACTAAATTATATGATATTATAAAATCTTGGAGAATATTTCACTGAATTATAACATATTGTAAAAACTTGGCAAATCTTTCATCGAATTATAAAACCTTGTAACATATTGGTGAATATTTTTCTAGGAAGACTTATCTTTTTATTCTATAGATTACTAAGGTAGTGCAATAGAAGAGCATATAACAGAGCTAAATTCTAGACTCTCTCTACTCCTAGACTCTCGAATGAAAAAATGCATGAATGAGGAGAGTAGGGATTTATTTATACATTTCACAAGCAGTATTTGATCACTCACGACTAAAGGTATCGGTGAAACACAACTGCAGTAACTAGATTCAGGGAAAGTGGGGACACCACTTTTTATCTCATCCCTTAATGGTCCAATGGAAATGTGGGAACCCAAATCTTGACAAACCAACAAACTGGTATATTTGAACACTATATATTGTCGAGTGATAATGGAACCCACAAACCATTATTACAACATGTATTCTTATTGAGACCCACAACCTTAATATAGTGTATAAATTCCCAATTAGATTATTTTCCAAACCTCCCATTTTTAATCTTATACTCTCTAAGAAAAAAAATAACCTGCTTATCTGTGTATAGATACGAATACCATTTTTTCCTTTCTTTTCTTGACAATCAAAATATGAATTATGTCATTTGATTTAGAATTTTTAGAGTTAGTTAGAAACTTTCAAGGGTTATTAGAAATAAGAACATACACTAATAGGAATAGAAAGCACATTAATGCATCATCACACATATCATTGGAACTACTCCGTTAAAGACTACTTTTTCTTAGATAAACTGAGGTGGTGTCTATATCCATGTCCTTGAAATTTTCAAAAGCATGAAAACTATTATAAACCTGGTTTAGCATCATCATTGAATGCAAAAGACAAGATATCAAATAGCAGAATCTCTACATCTCAGGCCAAACATGCCTTGTACATATTATATATAATTGTGATGGAAATGAATTATCATGTTCCAACTAAATCATATATTCATCATACATAACTAGATCCATTTATGGACGATGATAGAAATTACACATAAAAAAATCACCATAAAACATTTTACTTCTGAATGACCCTTAGAAAAAACAAAATACCGTAAAATAAATACCAAACCCAACAAATTTAGGTTACAGATAAAATTGACAAACTTGGCAATATGAATAAAAAATACTACCAGTCTTAAAATTCTCAATACAAATAAAAGAATCTACCAGAACGCTTTGGACAAATCTACAAAAAGACAATGCCAAAATAATTACCATTCCAATGTAGCCCCATCAATATAATCAGTTTGCATTCATTTATATTACAAATGTCCCAAACATAAAATATATATATATATATATATATATATATATATGAACATACACACTCTCATGAATGCCTTAGGTCCAATAATAATTGCATAGCAAGATCCTAATCAAATCATATTTTAAACAATTGGGTCAAATTTAGTTTGAATATATAAAAACCATTTGGCATCTAACCATCGAGAGTGGAAACCACTAACAATGTATAAAATGTTAATTGATGGTTTAAACACAATAAGGCATAAAATAAATCATATCTTCTGAGCTCTATCATGCCTTCAGGAAACCAGAACTCCTAGGATAGATAAAACCCCTAACAACACCGATTGAGCCCTAAGAATCAAGAGTGCCCTATAATTCAACAGGCCTTAAAAAGCATCCATGATAAAAGGAAAATTTATAGTATAATAATTTGTTGTAGTTGCAAATAAAAATAATAAAAAACATGATAAAAATCATGTATCACATTAATTTATTGGATAAAAAGCATGATGCGAGTATGTATTCTCTGATAAATTTCATGTGTGGTATGCCCCTCAAGACCTCATATTATGACAATAGAGATGTTGTGTGAGGATTAAAATGTTGAGAAAACTAAGAATGAAAAATGGAATCACATAAACCAGAACCTTCACCCTACAATTGAAATTTGATGTGGGAGAACCATGAATCACTGCAGTCGTTATATTGGAAAAAATTGCCCCTAGTTTTCCCTACAATACTGGAAATCAAGGGCTCAAAGAAGGTATCAACATGAAATTAAATAAAAATATGGGTGAATGCAACTATATGCTTAAATTACAAGGAAAATGGAGGGCGAAATAACCCTTGGGAGCCTCCATTACTGAAAATTGGGGGTGAAGGAATGATTCCACTGGAATCTCATTAGAAACTGAGAGTGAAAGATGGATTGGAGGGATATTTTTCTAGGGATAAAATAGTTTTTTTCATTTTACTCATTAATGTGAAATTACACAGGAGTAGATCACTAAGCTTGAACAAACCTCACAATTTCACTGTGTCAATTGTAGAGAAGAATTAGAAATAAGTATGATCAAATTCACTCATAAACTCAAAAGATGTGAGAAAACTGATGTTGATACATTCATCAGTTGTAAGCTGGAAAAAATATGGTAATACAATAGAATGAATTCGATACCCTAGGAGAGTTCAAATTCTCCTCAAGTCATGGCTTAATTTGCATTGGAACCATCTCCCGATAAGGTCTAGTGGCCACCAATGGTTAATGATCAATCAACCGGAGTAAAACTAAGCATAACTGAACCAAGTGCGCACCAAAATAGGGAAGGAGACTCCAAGGAGGGAGCATACTAGTTGTCAGTGGTCAAGGAGGGCACTTATACACTCAGTAGTAGTTAACTAGGAGCTACAGTAAGTTAATTGAGTAATCAAGGGGACAAGGTTCCCTAAATCATGGAACTGACTCATAAATCTCCTAAATATGTGTAGGAGGGTTCATTTGTAACTCCAGTGATGGAAAAGAGGGAACAGGAGTGGCTAGGAGGGATAATAATGGCCAAAAACAAGCTCTAGGGTCCCCAGAATAGGGATTGGGTTCTAGGAGACTCCACAGGTGATGCATGGATGCATGCAATGTTGCATGGAATGCATGCAGTGCATGGAAAACTAAGATGATGATGGTAAGAATATTCCAACACCCCCCCTTAAGCTGAACTATGAGGAAAAAATAACTGAAAAAATAGGGCACTGGTTACTGAGACCAAAGGTCACCCCGTACAACAATCTAAAAAAGTGTGAGGAAAGAAGGAAAACCCAGTGGGAAACCCCCCCCTCAAGATAGATTGAAACACACCAAAAATTGCTGCTCAAGACTCAAGTACGTGTGATGCTTGATTCAATTTCTAGAGGTATCTTCCTCTTGGGAAGAAGTGGATCATGCTCCAAAAACATGTGCTTGAGTTCTCGTTCAGTGGATGCAAGCGAATCTGTAAGATTCTTGAACTTGCTCTTCAAACCAAACATGGTGAGAACAAATCGAAAAATATGAAGATCATTCTGGAACCTGTGATTCGAACCAACTGAGGTAGGATCAGGTCCAATTAGATCTAGTTTCTCTTGAAATGTGAAAGTTTGATCAGTGGAATTTAAATCAGCTCTAAGAATTGATATATGTTTTCTTGTGATCTGCTTTGAACCAGCAGCGGTGAGATCAAAACGAAAAAAAAAACATTGCTTGAGACTTGAACCCAAGCGAATGGTAGTGTCCTCTGAGAAAATGTTCCAATGATAGAATAGAAGTACATAGGAATCATGTGATCAAGGAGGGTGAATGCATCACCTCCAAACTCTGATTTAACTTCCAAAAAATTCAGTAGATTATCATTCTGCACATCAACATGCTCATGGAAGTAGAGATTTCAAAACTCTCTTCAACTTCTAGAGTATTAACTGACAAATCTTGCTCAAAATTCGAAATAGAATATATTGAGAACATGAGTGAGGAATGGATAATCTCTCCAAAAGAATAAGCTTCATTAGTTGTATCACTTTCATCTGCATCAGCTACATGAGAAGGGGACAATTCAAAACTCTTCAAATTCTATAGCAATAGAGGAAGGAATGTCTTCAACATGAACTTTTTGTGTTGAATCCGAAGCTTCTTCTTCATCTTGAACAACTTCATCATGAGAGATACTCAAGGCTAAGACATTATCAGAGAGAACACTTGAGGAGGTATCACTGGGATTGTTCTCCAAATGGCTAGCATGATCCTGTTCCTTCTGCTTTACAAATTCTCTATCCAATCTGGTCCATATATCACTTGGATGTTCAACAGTATTAATGAGGTAGGGCATACTAGGAGACATAGCAATACATATTTCTCCTAAGGCTCTGTCACAATTATTTATCCAATTATTCTCCTCTTCATAGGAAGCAAAATATCTCATTACACCAATACACATAACAAAAAGACCTTGTCTCTTCATATATGCTATCATATTTGGTTTCCACTCATCATAGTTGAATGGAGAGAGAGGAGGACATCATTTCAGATTCATAGAAGCAGTTGTAGAATACCTACAAAAACAATGGAAAATATCTACTACTACAATTGCAGAAAAAATTCGAATAACCTGCAAAAACAATGAAATTTATCTGGAGGATTGTTATGGAATATATTGAACACTACTTTAGTATAGTCAGCAATTTTATCCTGATCCTTCACACCTGGATAGACCTCAAAGGATTTCTCCAATGAATTCAAGGTAATGGAACTAGGATTTACTGTGGAAATCCATAGGCTTCTGGTGCTCTACTGAAAAAGAACTGCTCAATAAATTGTTGCAACTGCTACTAATGCTGCAATTGCTCCAACTTAAAAATATCTCACAAGATCTGATACCATATGAAATTCAATAGGGGTAGATCATTAAGCTTGAACAAACCTCACAATTTCACTATGTTAATTGCAAAGAAGAATTAGCAAGAAGTATGATCAAATTCACTCATAAACTCAAAAGATGTGAGAAAAATGTTGTTGATACATTCATCAGCTGTAAGCTGGAAAAAATATGGTAATAAAATAGAATGAATTTGATACCCCTAGGTGACTTTGAATTCTCCTCAAGTCATGGCTTAGTTTGCATTGGAACCATCTCCCTATAAGGTCTAGTGGAAACCGGTGGTTAATGATTAGTCAACCAGAGTAGAACTGAGCATAACTAAACCATGTGGGAACCAAAATAGGGAAGGAGACTCGAAGGAGGGTGCATACTAGTTGTCAATGGTCAAGGAGGGTGCTCCTACACTCAATAGCATTCAACTAGGAGCTACAGTCAGTTAACTGAGCAATCAAGGGGACAATGTTCCATAAATCATGGAAATGAATGATAGATCTCCTAAATGTGTGCAGGAGGGCACATTTTTAACTCCAGTGATGGAAAAAGGGCACATGAGTGGTTAGGAGGGATAATAATGGACAGAAACAAGATCCAGGGGCTCCATAATAGGGACTAGGTGTTAGGAGACTCCGCGGCTTATGCATGGATGCATGCAGTCTTGCATGGAATGCATGCATGCAAAATGAATGCAGTGCATGCAAAACCAAGATGATGATGGTGATAATATTCCAACACCCCTCCTTAAACTGGACTATGAGGAAAAAATAACTGAAAAAATAGGGCCCTGGTTACTGAGACCAAAGGTCATCTTGTACAACAATCTAAAAAAGTGTGAGGAAAGAAGGAAAACCCAATGGGAAAAAAACCCCCATCAAGATAGACTAAAATACACCAAAACTTGTTGCTGAAGACTCAAGTAGGTGTGATGCTTGATTAAATTTATAGAGGTATCTTCCTCTTGGGAAGAAGTGGATCATGCTCCAAAAACATGTGCTTGAGTTCTCCTTCAGTGGATGAAAGCGAATCTAGAGGCTTCCTGAACTTGCTCTTCAGACCAAACATGGTGAGAACAAATCCATTATGAAGATCATTCTGGAACCTGTGATTCGAACCAACTGAGGTAGGATCAGGTCCAATAAGATCTAATTGCTCTTGAAACTTGAACTTCTGATTAGTGGAAGTTAAATCAGCTCCAAGAATTGATAGATGTTTTTTTGTGATCTCCTTTGAACCAGCAGGGGTAAGATCAAAACCAAAATCACAAAAAATTGCTTGAGATTTGAACCCAAGAGAATGGTAGTGTCCTCCATCTTTAGTGAAACTCTGAGAACATGTGCCAATGATAGAATAGAAGTACATAGAAAACATGTGATCAAGGAGGGTGAATGCATCACCTCCAAACTTTGATAAACTCCAAAAAATTCAGTAGATTATCATTCTACACATCAATAGGGTCATGGGAAGTAGAGATTTCGAAACTCTCTTCAAATTCTAGACTATTAACTGACAAATCTTGCTCAGAATTCAAAATAAAATATATTGAGAACATGAGTGAGGAATGGATAATCTCTCCAAAAGAATCAACTTCATTAGTTGTATCACTTTCATCTGCATCCGTTACATGAGAAGGTGACAATTCAAAACTCTTCAAATTCTAGAGCAATAGAGGAAGGAATGTCTTCAACATGAACTTTCTGTGTTGAATCTGAAGCTTATTCTTCATCTTGAACAAATTCATCATAAGAGATACTCAGGCTGAGACATTATCAGAGAGAGCACTTGAGGAGGTATCACTGGGATTGTTCTCCAAATGGCTAGCATGATCCTCTTCCTTCTGCTTTACAAATTCTCTATCCAATTTGGTCCATAGATCACTTGGATGTTCAACAGTATTAATGAGGTAGGGCATACTAGGAGACATAGCAATACATATTTATCCTAAGGCTTTGTCACAATTATTTATCCAATCATTCTCCTCTTCATAGGCAGCAAAATATCTCATTACACCAATACACATAACAAAAAGACCTTTTCTCTTTAGATATGCTATCATCTTTGGTTTCCACTCATCATAGTTGAATGGAGAGAGAGGAGGAAATTATTTCACATTCATGGAAGCCGTTGTAGAATACCTACAAAAACAATGGAAAATATATACTGCTGCAACTGCAGAAAAACTTCGAATAACCTGCGAAAACAATGAAATTTATCTAGAGGATTGTTACAGAATCTATTGAACACTGCTTTAGGATAGTAGGCAATTTTATCTGGATCCTCCACACCTGGAGATACCTCAAAGGATTTCTCCAATGAATTCAAGGCAATGGCACTAGGATTTGTTGTGGAAATCCATAGGCTTCTGGTGCTCTACTAAAAAACAGCTGCTCAATAAACTATTGCAATTGCTACTACTGCTGCAACTGCTGCTACTGCTAAAACTTCAAAATATATCACAAGATGTGATACCATACGAAATTCCATAGGGGTAGATCACTAAGCTTGAACAAACCTCACAATTTCACTCTGTTAATTGCAGAGAAGAATTAGCAATAAGTATGATCAAATTCACTCATAAACTCAAACGATGTGAGAAAAATGTCGTTGATACACTCATCAGCTGTAAGCTGGAAAAAATATGGTAATACAATAGAATGAATTTGATACCCCTAGGAGAGTTCGAATTTTCCTCAAGTCATGGCTTAGTTTGCATTGGAACCATCTCTCAATAAGGTCTAGTGGCAATCGATGGTTAATGATCAGTCGACCAGAGTAGAACTGCGGCATAACTGAACCATGTGGGAACCAAAATAGGGAAGGAGACTTGAAGGAGGGCGCATACTAGCTGTCAATGGTCAAGGATGGCGCTCCTACACTCAGTAGCAGTCAATTAGGAGCTACAGTCAGTTAACTGAGCAATCAAGGGGACAAGGTTCCCTAAATCATGGAAATGAATGATAGATCTCCTAAATCTATGCAGGAGGGCACATTTGTAACTCCAGTGATGGAAACAAGGGCGCATGAGTGTATAGGAGGGTTAATAATGGCTAGAAACAAGCTCCAGGGGCCCCATAATAGGGAATAGGTGCTAGGAGACTCCACGGCTTATGCATGGATGCATGCAGTGTTGGATGGAATGCATGCGTGCATGCATGCAAAATGAATGCGGTGCATGCAAAACCAAGATGATGATGGTGAGAATATTCCAACACCCCTCCTTAAACCGGACTATGAGGAAAAAATAACTGAAAAAATAGGGCCCTGGTAACTGAGACCAAAGGTCACCCTGTACAACAATCTAAAAAAGTGTGAGGAAAGAAGGAAAACCCAGTGGGAACCCCCCCCCTCAAGATAGACTAAAACACACCAAAAATTGCTGTTGGAGACTCAAGTAGGTGTGATGCTTGATTCAATTTTTGGAGGTATCTTCCTCTTGGGAAGAAGTGGATCATTCTCCAAAAACATGTGCTTGAGTTCTCCTTCAGTGGATGCAAGTGAATCTGGAGGCTTCCTGAAATTTCTCTTCAGACCAAACATGGTGAGAACAAATCCAAAAATATGAATATCATTCTGGAACTTGTGATTCGAACCAATTGAGGTAGGATCAGGTCCAATAAGATCTAATTGCTCTTGAAACTTGAACTTCTAATCAGTGGAAGATAAATCAGCTCCAAGAATTGATAGATGGTTTCTTATGATCTCTTTTGAACTAGCAGGGATGAGATCAAAACCAAAATCACAAAAATGTGCCTGAGACTTGAACCCAAGTGAATGGTATTGTCCTCCATCTTCAGTGAAACTCTGAGAACATGTGCCAATGATAGAATATAAGTACATAGGAAGCATGTGATCAAGGAGGGTGAATGCATCACCTCCAAACTCTGATTTAACTTCCAAAAAATTCAGTAGATCATCATTTTGTACATCAACAAGATCATGGGAAGTAGAGATTTCGAAACTCTCTTCAACTTCTAGAGTAGTAACTGAAAAATCTTGCTCAGAATTCGAAATAGAATATATTGTGAACATGAGTGAGGAATGGATAATCTCTCCAAAAGAATCATCTTTAGTAGTTGTATCACTTTCATCTGCATCAGCTACATGAGAAGGGGACAATTTTAAACGCTTCAACTTCTAGAGCAACAGAGGAAGGAATATCGTCAACATGAAATTTATGTGTTGAATATGCAACTTATTCTTGATCTTGAACAACTTCATCATGAGAGATACTCAAGGATGAGACAAGATAAGAGAGAACACTTGAGGAGGTATCACTGCGCTTGTTCTCCAAATGGCTAGCATGTTCCTCTTCCTTCTTCTTTCCAAATTATCTATCCAATTTGGTTCATAGATCTCTTGGATGTTCAACAGTATTAATGAGGTAGGGCATACTAGGAGACATAGAAATACATATTGATCCTAAGGCTCCGTCACAATAATTTATCCAATCATTCTCCTCTTCATAGGAAGAAAAATATCTCATTACACCAATACACATAACAAAAATACCTTGTCTCTTCAGATATTCTATCATATCTGGTTTCCACTCATCATAGTTGAATGGAGAGAGAGGAGGAATTGATTTCAGATTCATGGAAGTTGTTGTAGAATAACTACAAAAACAATGGAAAATATCATGACTGCTGTAACTACCGAAAAAATTCGAATAACTTGAAAAAACAATGAAATTTATCTGAAGGATTGTTAAAGAATCTATTGAACACTGCTTTAGGATAGTAGGAACTTTTATCCAGATCCTTCACACCTCGATAGACCTCAAAGTATTTCTCCAATGAATTCAAGGCAATGGCACCAGGATTTGCTGTGGAAATCCAGAGGCTTCTGGTGCTCTACTGAAAAACAACTGCTCAATAAACTTCTGCAACTGTTGCAAATTCAAAATCTCTCATGAGATATGATAGCATGTGAAATTCCACAGGGGTAGATCACTAAGCTTGAACAAACCTCACAATTTCACTATGTTAATTGTAGAGAAGAATTAGAAAGAAGTATGATCAAATTCACTCATAAACTCAAAAGATGTGAGAAAACTGTTGTTGATACATGCATCAACTATAAGCTGGAAAAAATATGGTAATACAATAGAATGAATTCAATACCCCTAAGATAGTTTGAATTCTCCTCAAGTCATGGCTTAGTTTGCATTGGAACCATCTCCCAATAAGGCCTAGTGGCCACCGATGATTAATGATAAGTCAACCAGAGTAGAACTGAGCATAATTGAACCATGTGGGCACCAAAATAGGGAAGGATACTCCAAGGAGGACGCATATTAGCTGTCAATGGTCAAGGAGGCTGCTTCTACACTCAGCAGTAGTCAAATAGGAGCTACAGTAAGTTAACTGAGCAATCAAGGGAACAAGGTTCCCTAAATCATGAACTGACTGATAGATCTCCTAAATATGTGCAAGAGGGCACATTTGTAACTCCAGTGATGGAAACAAGGGAGCATGAGTGGCTAGGAGGGATAATAATGGCCATAAACAAGCTCCAAGAGGGCCAGAATAGGGACTAGGTTCTAGGAGACTTCATGACTGATGCATGGATGCATGTAATGCTGTATGGAATGCATGCATGCATGCAAAACCAAGATGATTATGGTGAGAATATTCCAACAATTAATATATCGGAGGCTATTTTTTTTGGATTTATTTATTTTCTAATAAATATTGGACGAATATATTTCAACTGAAAAACACCTTTCCATATAAGAAAATAGCCCACTAAATTTCTATAACCCCCTTGATTTATCCCATGGGATAAATTTAGGCCCTAAAATTATCCATGGTGTAGATGAGTCTATTATAGGAGGAGATGTATTATCTCATGGAGATGACGAAGAATAAGAGCATGAATTTTAAGGATTACAATAAGTACAAGCACTTGTTACCACTACACCAACACGAAATGCATCGACTGCAATTAGAACACCAAGAAGTCTTGCACAAGGAGAGGTATTAGTGTAAATAAATCAGCCTACTCGAAGTTCACAGGTAAGTGATGAATCTGATCCTACTTTATCTACTCTAAGATAGAGAGTTAAAGGAAGGAAGACTAGAAGTCTTATGGAGATATATGATCAACATGAAGATCAATTAGATTTGAATTCAAATTCTGCATTCTTAGCATATCAAGTTGTTTGTTATGAGAATGCTATCAAAGATAAAGTTTGGGTGAATGCTATGAATGATGAGATAGATGCAATAGAAAGGAATGACACTTGGGAATTAATGAATCTACCTGAATGAAATGACTGCATTGGTGTGAAGTGGTTGTATAAAACAAAGTTCAATGTAAATGGTGAAGTTGAGAAGAACAAGGAAAGACTTGTTGGTCAAGGCTTTGCTCAACAACCTAGAATAGACTAAAATGAAAAATTTTCACCTGTTTCGAGATTAGATACAGTTAGAACTGTTTTATCTATTGTAGCTCATAATGTTTGGAAAGTGTACTAGATGGATGTAAAATACACGTTTTTAAATGCAATTTTAGAAGAAGAGGTATATGTAAAACAACCTCCAGGTTATGAGATAAGTGGACATGAACAAAACGTTTAAAAATTGAATAAATCTTTGTATGGTTTGAAGCAAGCTCCTTGAGCTTGGTACAACATAATTGATTCTTATGTCATAAACAATGGATTTTGGAGGAGTATTAATGAACCTACTCTGTACACCAAGAAAAATAAGCATGGTGAGGTTTTAATTGTGTGCATTGATGTTGATGATATCATTTATACTGGAAATCTGATGTTAGAAGAATTCAAAATAGTAATGAAGAGTGAGTTTGAGATGATTGAACTTGGCCTAATGAAGTTTTTTCTGGGAATCGAAGTCTTGCAATCTGAAAGTGGAATTTTTATTTCACAATTTAAATATGCAAATGAAATATTGAAAATATTTAGAATGCTAAATTGCAAGCCAGTTTCAACACATGTAGTTACAGGCACAAAGTTAAGCAAGCAAGATATTGGAGGTTAGCTAAATCCTAGTCCATTTAAAAGGCTAGTTGGCAGTTTAGTGTATCTAACCGCAACTAGACCAGATATCATGTATGATGTGAGTCTAATCTCAAGATATATGGAGTCACCAAAGAATTCTCATTGGATTGCAGGTAAAAGAATTTTGAAGTATGTTGCAAGCACAATGAATTATGGAATTTTATATTCAACAAGTTCAGATTTCAAACTGACAGGGTACAGAGATAGTGATTTTGCTGGAAATGTCGATGATAGAAAAAACACATTTGGATATGCATTCATTTTTGGTTCAGGAGTTGTCTCATGGGAATCAAAGAAACAACCCATAGTCATTATTTCATCAGCAAAATCAGAGTATGTCGCTTCCACACCAGCATCATGTCCAGCCATATGAATGAGAAGAGTTTTGTCCCATCTGTTGCATGAGCAAGGAGCACCAACAACAATCTTTTGTGATAATAAATATGTTATCGCGCGGTCAAAGATCCACATATTTCACAAGAGAACCAAGTATATTAACAAGCGGTATCATTACATTAGAGAATTGGTAAATGATGGAGAAATTATTATTTTATTTTGCAATTCAAAGGAACAACTCAGTGACATATTCACTAAAGAACTGAGAAAAGATAGTTTTGAATTTCAAAGACAAATTCTAGGCATCTATGATGCTAATTATGTTGTAAATGTATAGGTGGTTGAAATTAAAGGGGAGAATGTTGAAATACGCCATGTAATTCCAACCACCTCCATACCTATTATTAATGTTGTAGACAAACCATTTACTCTTTTGTACGCTCAGAAGTTTCTAGATTCATTCGAGTTCTAGGAGCGGTGCTTATGTAGTTTTTGGGGAAAATGTTTGTCTTTGGGATGTAGAAATTTTTTATGAAGCCGTGTTCTAAAAAAATAGAGTTCCAATATATTTTTGTGTGTGTGTGTGTGTGCGTGTGTTATGCTACTTAAACATTTTTTGTAACCATGGATTTTTTGCTCTGTCTGAATGTCAATGGGATTGTTTCATATCTGGAATAATATCATTCTTTTGTTTATGATGTTTTCAATGTATGCTTCACCTGCCTCCTATCACTATGGAAGAAAAATGTTGTAGGAAAATCTAGGAGAACACGGAAATAAATGGCCAGCAACATGATGAGAGTTAACAGAGTACCTTCATTCCGAGATGCACATGGATTTCCCTCCAGCATGGAGCAGAGGAGTTGATGAGTTGAATAAAACAAATTTGATAGTGTTGCAATACTGGAGCGGGCGACCGAGGTATTGGAGGCTTGTATGTGCGTGAAGCTTGGATGCAAGACAAACTTGAAAGCTCTCCACCGTTTGATGGCAGCGGCTTGGATGGAATCTAACTTTAGGAGAGCATGACTAGCGAAGGGAAACGATCCAAGCAAAGAAAGGTTTGGGCGAGGTGCGTTGCATGCTAGGAGGCCATGAGAGGGGAATATACGATTTGTTGTAGACGAAGATTATGGTGGATGGGAGAAAAATATACAAAAGGTTGAGACTTCAATGAGCAGAGTGTGTATCATGTGGGATGCTGAAGAATAGTTGGGTCATTGACCCATTGATAAGAAGGGTGCACAATGATTGGATTTGGGATTGGGGACAAGAGTAAAGTGAGAAGAGAAACTAGATCGATTCAAGAGCCGAGCGATTTCTAGATTAGACAAGATTAATGAGCAGCAGGGCTACTTATTCCCTACCATGGGATAGATTTTTTGTGCTTGTGTTTAAAGTAATTTGACTCATCAATGCTGGTAGTGTTTGGGACCATATATAATGTAATTGAAGCAAAATTTGACTCATCAAATTGATTGTGTATTAAAACTTATTAAAATTATTTGATCCACCTCTTCATTTGAAGTCCTTTGAAACGATCATAATCAATAGCTAAGGAGTTTTTTTCTCTTATTCCAAATCACTTCAAATTTGATTTTATTTGGCTATCATTGTTCTTATATAGTCAATTAGCAGTCCATCAGTCAATCACCATACCATTAGAATACAAGATATTTCGACAGACTCATTATGACATAGTAGGTAGTTCCATTTCTGCAAACTAAGTAGCATAATGCACAAGATATATCTAAAGATTAATTGGAAAAAAAATTTCAAGATAGATCACAATGTTTCATTGTAAATAATTTGGGGCAAGAATTTTCACCTTTCACTTACTTCTTGTGGAGGTAAATTTAAAATTTTTGCAATGATCTATTTACTGAAAGTAAAAAGATCAACATTTTATAAGATTCTCAAAATGTTATTGTTTCATGTAAAACTACTAAAATGAGTTCTGGAAATGATAAATATAAACATTGTACTACCAATTACCAATTACATTGACAATAATATTTATTATGACCAATTCATATTTTACCTTTTCATTTTTTACATTTAAAATAAATAAATAAAATTGTTTTTTAACTTTTCAAAGATTAAATTAATTACTTTGTAAGATCTCTTCTTAAGAAATTTCGATGGTGTAAGAAAAAACAAATGATATATAATCTACACTCCAAGAAAAAACCATTGATATGTGGTATGAATATTTAATATTGTGTTCACATTATTGGTTTTATGATATGATAAGGAATTTGAAAAGTAAACATTGTGTTCATAGTGTTCATAGTGTTGTTGTGTTTTAAAACATACTTATCAAAGAGAGGCAATGAATCAAGAAAAAACTTGAATGATCTATAATCTACACTGCAAGAGAAAATCATTGATATGTGATATGAATATTTAATATTGTGTTCACATTATTAGTTTTATGATATGATAAGGAATTTGAAAAGTAAACATTGTGTTCATTGTGTTGTTGTGTTTTAAAACATACTTATCAAAGAGAGGCAATGAATCAAGATCCTTTCAGAAAGTTCAAACTTTGATATAGCTTGTGGCCAATTTATTTTAGCTGGTAACAAATTGAAACTTATGTGTCAGTAGACCACCTTTTAAACAGATTGGGACAAAATATGTGCAACTTAGACAATGTCATTTGTGAGAATTTGTAAAAAGCTTAAAATAAATAAAGACAATCCATAAATATTATGTATTCTATATATCAACCAACCATACAGGAATAATCCTCAACAACCCAAATTACCAGTACTTAGTACAAACCAAAAAGTAAAATATAAGAAATATAAACAATGTATCTTCGGAATGAAAGCACTCTTGGGATTAACAGCCACCATTTGGGCCTATTAGAGCCACCTTTGGAAGTCTTTAATTCATTTTAAAATCTTTAATTCGTTTTTAGATTTTTAGTTGAGCGCAATGTCATCCACCTACGTTGGACTTAGTTGGATGTCAAGTGAGCCTGCAAAGATCGAACAAGTCTACTTGTTCATTCCAGAAGATCAGAAGTCCTAACAGGCCAACTTGGCCCTTTTTTAATTAAATCGCATGTTCATACCCCGCGGGGAATTGTAATAAGTTGGAATAGCATGATGAAGTTTGTAAAAGAATTGGATTGTCTTAGACTTAGGCATCAATGTGGTACTCTAGAGTGTTTTTTCCTTGGTAATTATGCATTGCTTCTCAATGATGTATAATTTCTGAGTTTTTCACTCACGCCTCCAAAGTTGGAGTATTCGCCTTGGTGACTAAACATTGGGAGGTTATTAAAGTCTAAGTGTCTATGTATATTACCATGCTAGTCACTTTTATTGAGTCATATGAACATGCACTACATCCCCCTAGATTTTATTTTAAGTTTCGCAAATAAAAATATTTCTTGTAAAATGAGTCAATTTTTTAATATTTATATTAAAAAAATTGTAAAAGTCATAAAAAAGTGGTTAAAGCTTGAAATTTTCCAAGGGGATGCTATTTTTTTAACTTGTATCACCCACTTAACCCCTAAACCCACTTTTGAGAGAAAATTTTCAATATTTTATCATTTAAAGTGAGTTCTCTCGAAAATGTAAAAAATGACCAAATAAATTGCCAAAAAAAGACATAATAAAGTCAAAAATCAACATCCCACAAATAAAGTATGTTTTTTTTGGGAGTTGTCTCTAGTGATTGGCAATCAAATCTAAGGTAATCAGGATCCAAGTCCTTTGATTGATTGGTGATTGAATATCTCATGGATGAGGGGGTGAATTTCTCCTTAAGGGGGCACATTTATCCATGAGAGGGCTCACCTCTTGTTGTATATGTGTCACAGAAATAGGGGGGTGACCTACCTTGTGAGAGGTGGGGCTTACCACCTCTAGTTCACTCCAATTCCCCCCTAATAATCTAAAAAAGATCCAACATTTGGAAAAATTCCCCCCTTGGTTTTTTCTCTCATTTTTCTTATTTAAGCATGCATTTTCATCTCATTCTTCATGGTCAGAGAGGTAATGGTCAGAGAGGAACGAAAGGATTCCCAAGTTTGTAATAGTTCTTGTAATATTTTTATCAATGAATGGAAAGACTTTGGAGGTCCATGGTATGTCGCAATCGTGTGTGGATGATCATTGTCAGTGGTATATGATGTAACTGTTTTCTTGTTTTATTTTGCTTCTTGTGGTGATTTATTTGGCCTTGGTGAAAGTTAGCATCAAATGATAGGGTAAATGTTTCTAGCTTGAATTCATTTACTATTTTTCTATGCTTAGAGACTTAGGATTTGCATGTATTATTGGTTTAGTTGCATGCTCTTGTAATCTCTTGTATAGTAAGTACCGGATCTAATATTCTATTTCCAAGTATTGTCAGTAGTGTAGGTGTCCTCGCTTGATGGAGCGGTTGATCTTGGTTGAATATTCAGTTCTTCAAGCACTCTCAAGAAAGAAATAGTCCCTCCACTTCCCACCACTGGATTCCATAGATCCGGACATTCATCTTGAGCTTGCTTCTTCTCCTTCTCTCCTTCACTTTAATTTTAGCTCTCTTTTGGTTACTGTTACTGTTCTTGCATACTTGATCTACTTGGTTTATTTTTGTAAGAATATGTAAAGGATGATTTAATTAAGTATGTTACTAGATCTATAAGTCTAAACGTTATATTTTCAAAGTAGATCTAGTTTTGTTAAGTACTTAGGATTATTTTTCCATCTTCCAGTACTTAATATTTTATTCTTTTAATGCTTTCTTTGGAACATTTGGTGCATAAAAGGTGGTCGACTTTTCATTTTTAACGAATAGGTAAGAGGAGGTACTGTAAAAAAAATGAAGATCCAGGCCATCCAAGAGATCCCAGAGGAGCATACATCTTTCTTGTTTATTTTCATAAACCTTGTAATCCTTTGGATCCTTACTTAATAGGACCAAAGGAATCCACCCTAAAAAAATTTGTAAATTAATAGTATAGGCAAGTGGGCTACTCGGCACCCACACCCATCGTCCCTGGGGGACTCGCGTCATTTTCGTGGCGTGACTATTTTTATTTTTTGCTTTCATTTTTGTTTAGTTTTGCTAACCTTATATTAGTTTCAGTTTCTTTCTTAGTTATTTTTTCTTTCAGTCCATTTTATTTCGCAATAAAAAGTAATGAACCTCAGCCTTGCTTCCCCGAAGTGCCGAAAGAGCTTCCTTGAGTACGGTAAAAGAGGTTCTCTGCCTTTAGTAATTAGCATAACATGTCATTGCTTCACAAGTTCTTTTAATTTTACAATTAATTGGAATATATATTTAGCACAATCTCCGTGTATGCTCTTGTCCATCAGAAGTTTGCATGAGCATTAGAACAACAAGAAATGATATTTGTTGCACTCAATAAAACTCAACATCTAATTAAAACTCATATTTAATAAATTATAGTCCCCTTAAACAAATGGAAATCCGACGTCTCAATCTTGATCATTTATGGGAAAAATTTGCAGTGGAGCAGGAACAACTAGATAGTGACCGTCGGGCCCCGTCATGCTACATCCTTGTTTGGTGTAGTTTGGACATACCCCCTTGACTCCAATCTAGCTCAAATTTCACATGTAGAAACACAATTGACAAATCTAGACATATTCCCCATACCTTATCAATATATTGGGAACTACCCCTTCCCATAATCCACTCTTCCATAATAATTAAAACTAACCAAGAAGCACTAGCACAACATTTCCATTTCAGCAAACTCCATTTACACTATTTTGGCACTGGTTTATCAATTTACTATCTTTTTCTTAAACAAATATGTGTCTTGGTTAATCTTATTCTCCGTTGCTATCTTAAATCATGTGTTGTTGCTTTCTTGTTTCAGTAATCATTTAAAAATCCTATAACAAATTCCATTTTCATAACTTAGCATAAAAGCCATAGTTTAATTTTCTTAGGGACCAACCCCTTGGCTTTACTAGGAGTTGGCCTAGATGGAGGAGTTGAGTGTTGAGTCAGAGTATCTCAACTCGAGACTTGCCCCCAAGGATGCACCCAATGTATTGAATATTTCTTCCATTCTAATCCTTCCCTGAGGTGCGTATCCAACGACAACATTTTTGGCATTGTTGCTGGGGATAAATCTTTTTATTCTCGAAATAGGAATTTTGTTTATTTTACCTTTTTGTTTTTTCTTTGTTTAATGAATGTTTAGAGTATATATTTAATTTTCATATGGAGACTCCACTAACCTTTTCATTTTTATAAATTTACAAAGAAAAGAAGAAAAAAAATTGTGAGAGTTTTTAATGCATATTTTTATTCTCACATGACGGCTCCACTAAAGGGATAAAACCCTTGTTTCTCATAAAATTGTTGAGACTTGTTGTGTGTAGATGCTCCCATACAATACAATAAAATATTTAAAGCTCATTGTTTGACAACTCCCTTGGTTAAGCACAAGACATATTCCACAGTTGTAGCAAACACACGTTTTTGATTTCCAATATGGATGAGTTAAGGGAGATGTTTGGTGCTCAAATTGCTAGACAATTTGTTCCTATCGATTTCTCAAACATCCCAGGTTTCCCTAATGTTGTGCATGGCACTGGATATGTATACAAATGGCTCCCAATATTTCATGGAAATGGTGATTCATCCATCTGGAATATCAAGTCTTTCTTTGAGTGTTTGGTTGTCTTCAACATTTATTGTGAAGATATTATGATGCAGATGTTTTCTAGTACTATGGAGGGTGATGCATTTTTTTGGTTCTTTAAAGGGATTCCTAATAAATATATTAACTCCCTTTAAATTTTCCTTCGCATGTTCTCGAAGCAGTGGCATAATGACAGGGGTAGTATGAGAGGTTTGTAGAGGCTACTTAAAGCAACCTTTACTTATTACTTTCCAAATATTGAATATCATAAGCATATGGTTGAATATCCTTTTCATATTTGAAGGACACAAAACATTGAAGATATGGAGCTACTGCTACATTACTTTAGTAAAAATGATGACAGATGCATTCCACACCTGTATTATAAAGAAGATTTAACATAGGCACATGAGGAGCCATTTTTTGAAAATGTGGTCAAAGGATTTCCTCGTTTGTATATGATATGTAACATTGAAGAACTAAAGTATCCTTGGGTGTATATTGGCCTCGTGAAGAAACCATTACAAAATATCTCGAAGAAATTCATGATGTGGTTTCCAATGAGCATGATGACACTCTCACATGTTCGTCATATGTTGATGACAGATTCTTTGAAGAGAATTATTGTGAGCACAAGGAATATGTGTATCACCGGGGATTTGATATCGTCGGTAAAGAATCTCTTATATCTAACAGGGATGGGGATGATAACTATTGGACATTTGTTGAAAGTCCCATTTATGAAACTTTTGAAGGCCTTATTGAAAATCCTATCTATGATGCAGTCATAGAAGGGAGCATGGATCTTGATATCTTGGGGAATATTTGTATAGATGAGAAGCATCCATTTTTTTCATATGATCAGTTAGAGCCATGCATGAGTATCAACAATGAATACTTAAGAAAGAAGTATAATGAGCGGTTAGATGTGATGCAGTCAGTAGAATATCAATCTTCATTGTTGCATTTTGAATTTCCTTATCATTTGGAACAACTGGGAGCTTACACAGAGAGTTATCATTTGATAAGCTCGTTGGAGAAGTACGGTGGAATGGTTGATTTGCTTCAACACACAAATTCATATCTCAATCCTAGACAATCTTGGATAGAGGAATCCTATGGGAGGAATTGCTAGTTGGGGAAGCAATTTGATGATGGATTACATACCTATGGTTTCCCATCCAACCCTCCCATCTTGAATATTTGCGCAGGTTTGCGTTTTCTAAAGAAGGTGATGTTACTTTGGATGGTAACCAAAGATAACACAAAACACTTTAAAATCGATAAAATACTTAAATGGTTACATTGGATTTCTAATTGCACTTAGCATTGTGATTATGTTATGCTTAGAGTGGAAAATAAGCTCCTTAAAGTGAGCATTTACTTTCGGCATTTATTTTTCAATATTTTCCTTTTATGTACTTAGGAATCATCTTAGTTTCATCTTTCAAAATAAATGCAATTTGTGGATCATTGGCCTTTTTATCAAACTTGTGCTACCGAAGGGTTTTCTTGTCAAGTTGAGATGTTTTTACAGGGTATATAAACCAGAAATTTCGGTGTTCTTGTATGCTCTCCTTGCCTAAAAACTAGATCAAGCTCACATCCCATAGTTGGAGCCTTATGTTATCCACCTAATTTGTACTTAGTTGGATGTCAAGTGAGCCTACAAATATTAAACAAGTATACTTGTTCATTTTAGAAGATCAAAAGTCCTAACATGCCAACTTGTCCCTTTTTTAATAAAATCACATGTTAATACCTTGCAGGGAATTGTAATAAGTTGGCATAGCATGATGAATTTTGTAAAATAATTGGCTTGTCTAAGACTTATACATCAATATAGTACTATAGAGTGTTTTTTCCATGGTAATTATGCATTGCTTTTTTAGTGATTGATAATTTCCGAGTTTTTCACTCACAGGTGAAAAGATGGAGTATCTTCCTTGGTGGCTAAACCTTGGGAGGTTATTAAATTCTAAGTTTCTATGTATGTTATGATGCTAGTCACTTTTATTGAGTCATATGAACATGCACTAGGTCCCCCTAGGTTTTATTTTAAGTTTCGCAAATAAAAAAATTTCCCATAAAAAGGGTCAGCTTTTTAATGTTTTTATTAAAAAAATTGTAAAAGTGATAAAAAAGTGGTTAGGGGTTGGAATTTTCCATGGGGGTTCTTTTTTTCCAACTTAGAGCACCTACTTAACCCCTAAACCCTCTTTTGGGAGAAAATTTTCAATATTTTATCACTTAAAGTGATTATCTCTCAAAAATGTCAAAAAGACCAAATATTTCCAAAAAGAAACATAATAAAGTAAAAAATTAGCATCCCACAAATCAAGCAAGTTTGTCTGGGAGTTGTCTCCGGTGATTGGAAATCAAATCTAAGGTAATCAGGAGCCAAGTCCTTTGATTGATTGGCGATTGAATATCACATGGATGAGGTGGCGAATTTCTCCTTAAGAGGGCACATTTATCCATGAGAGGGCTCACCTCTTGTTGTATATGTGTCACAGAAAGAGGGGGGGAGTGACCTACCTTGTGAGAGGTGGTTCCTACCACTTCTATTTCACTCCAATTCACCCCCAATCATCTAAAAAATCTCCAACACTTGGAAAATTCGCCCCCATACTTAATCTAGTTGGTTTCTTTTTGTAATAATATCTAAAGGCTAATTTATTTAAGTATGTTACTAGATCTAGAAGTATAAAAGTTATATTTTCAAACAAAAACTAGTTTTGTTAATTACTTAGGCTTATTTTTCCATATTCCAATACTTAATATTTTATACTTTTAACGCTTTATTTGGCACATTTGGCGCATAAAATGTGGCTTTCTTTTTATTTTAAACGAACAAGTAAAAGGAGGTGCTGCCGGAAAATTGAAGATCTACGCCATCCAAGACCTCCCGGTGCAACGTACCTCTTTTTTATTTCTTTTCATGAACCTTGTAAGAATTTAGATCCTTATTTAATAGGACAAAAACTATCTACCCTCAAAACAGTTGTAAATTAATAGTATAAGCAAGTGTGCTACTCAGTGCCTACACCCATCCCCCCTGGGGGACTCGCATCAATTTCATGGTGTGACTGTTTTTCCTTTCCACTTTCATTTTTGTTTGGATTTTCTAACCTTATATTAGTTTCAGTTTCTTTCTTAGCTAGTTTTTTCTTTCATTCCATTTCATTTCACAATAAAAAGTAATGATCCCGGCCTTGCCTTCCCAAAGTACCGAAAGAGCTTGCTCGAGTAAGGGAAAAGAGGTTTTTGGCCTTTTGTAATTAGCATAGCATCTCATTGCTTCACAAGTTCTTTTACTTTTACAATTAATTGGAATAGATATTTCGCATGATCTCTGCATATGCTCTTGTACGTCACAGGCTTTCCTCAGATTTGGATCAACGAGAAACAAGATTTGTTGCACTAAATAAAACTCAACATCTAATTAAAAACTCATATTTAATAAATTATAGTCCCCTTAAAAAAAAATCAGGTGTCTCAATCTTGACCATTTGTGGGAAACATTTGTAGTGAAGCAAGAACAATTGGATAGTGTTCGTGGGGCCCCATTAGGCCACACCCTTGTTTGGTTTAGTGTTGTACATACAACTGTGATTCTGATCTAGCCCACATTTCACATGTAGAACCAAACTTGGGAAATATGGACATATTCCCTGTACCTTATCGCTATATGGGGAATTCCCCCTTCTCGTAATCCACTCATCCATAATAATTAAAACTGACCAAGAAGCACTCGCACAACATTTATGTTTCAGCAAACTCCATTTACACTATTTTTTCACTGGTTTATCAATTTAATATCTTTTGCTTAAAAAATATATGTTGTGGTTAATCTTATTCTCTACTTCTATCTTAAATCATGTGTTGTTTCTTTCTTGTTTCGGTAATCATTTCAAACTCATAGAATAAATTCCATTTTCATAACTTAGCATAAAAGCCATACTTTTCTTTTCTTAGGGACTATCCCCTTGGCTTCACTAGGAGTTGGCCTATATGGAGGAGTTGAGTGTTGTGTGACAGTATCTCAACTCAAGATTTGACCCCAAGGATGCATCCAGTGGCTTGAATATTTCCGCTACGCTAACCCTTTCCCGAGGTGCGTACCCGCCGACAACATTTTTGGCACCGTTGTCGGGGATAAATATTTTTATTCCTAGAATACGACTTTTGTTGTTTTTACCTTTTGTTGTTTTTTCTTTGTTTAATGAATGTTTAGAGGAGATTCATCCATTTTGTTCATATGATCAGTCAGAGCCATGCATGAGTTGCAACAATGAAGGCTTGGGGAAGAAGTATAGTGAGTTGTCAGATGTGATGCAGTCATTAGAATAACAATCTTCATCGTCACATTTAGAATTTCCTTATGATTTGGAGCAGTTGGGAGCTTACATAGAGAGCTATCATTCGATAAGCCCGTTGGAGAAGTATGGTGGAATGGTTGATTTTAATCACCACAAAAATTCATATCTTAGTCCTATCCAATCTTGGATAGAGGAATCCTGCGGGAGGAATTTCCAGTTGCAGAAGCAGTTCGATGATGTATTACATACCTATGGTTTCCCATCCATCCCTCCCATCCTGAATATTTGCAGGTTTGCATTTTCTAAAGAAGGTGTCCTTACTTTGGATGGTAACCAAAGATAAGGAAAAACACTTTAAAGTTGACAAAATGCTTATATGGTTACTTTGGATTTTTGATTATTCTTAACATTGTGATTATTTTATGGTTAGAGTAGGAAAATAAGATCCTTAAAGTGAGCATTTACTTTCAGTATTTTCCTTTTATGTACTTAGGAATCGTCTTAGTTTCATTTTTCAAAATAAATGCAATTTGTGGATCATTGGATTTTTTCTATCAAACTTGTGCTACTGAAAGGTTTTCTTTTCAAGTTGAGATGTTTTTACAGGGTATACAAACTGTAGATTCTAGTGTTCTTGTATGATCTCCTTTCCTGAAGACCAGATCAAGCACACATCTTGTAGTTGGAGGCAGATGTTATCCACCTACGTTGCACTTAGTTGGATGTCAAATGAGCCTACAAAGATCGAACAAGTGTACTTGTTCATTTTAGAAGATCAGAAGTCCTAATAGGCCAACTTGACCCTTTTTAAATAAAATCACATGTTCATACCCTGTGGGGAGTTGTAATAAGTTGGAATAGCATGATGAATTTTGTAAAATAATTGTTTTTTTTAAGACTTAGACATCAATGCGGTACTCTAGAGTGTTGTTTCCTTGGTAATTATTTATTTCTTTTAAGTGATGTATAATTTCAGATTTTTTCACTCACACCTCCAAAGCTGGAGTATCAGCCTTGGTGGCTAAACCTTCGGAGGTTATTAAAGTCTAAGTGTATATGTATATTTCGATGATACTAAGTCATTTTTATTGAGTCACATGAACATGCACTAGGTCCCTTTAGGTTTTATTTTAAGTTTCGTAAATAAAAAAAATTCTCGTAAAATGGGTCAAATTTTAATGTTTTTATTAAAAAAATTGTAAAAGTCATAAAAAGGTGGTTAGAGGTTGGAATTTTCCATGGGGTTGCTTATTTTCTAACTCAGAGCACCCACTTAATCCCTAACCCCACTTTTGAGATAAAATTTTCAATATTTTATCACTTAAAGTGATTTTCTCTCGAAAATGTCAAAAAACACCAAATAAATTGCCAAAAAAAGACATAATAAAGTAAAAAATCAGCATCCTGCAAATCAAGCAAGTTTGTCTTGGAGTTATCTCCAATGATTGGAAATCAAATCTAAGGTAATTAGGAGCCAATTCCTTTGATTGATTGGTGATTGAAGATCTCATGGATGAGAGGGTGAATTTCTCCTCAAGGGGGCACATTTATCCATGAGAGGGCTCTCCTCTTGTTGCATATGTGTCACATAAAAAGGGGGGGTGACCTACCTTGTGAGAGGTGACACCTACCACCTCTAGTTCACTTCAATTTGCGCCCAATCATATCAAAAAGCTCCAACACTTGGAAAATTCACCCCCCTTGGGGCTTGCTCTCATTTTTCCTATTTAAGCATGCATTTGCCTCTCAGTCTTCATGGTCAAAGAGGAATGAAAGGCTGCCCATGTTTTTAATAGTTCTTGTAATATTTTTATCAATGAATGGAAATACTTTGGATGTCCATGGTACGTCACAATCATGTGTGGATGATCATCGTCAGTGGTATATGAAATAACCGTGTTGTTGTTTTGTTTTGCTTCTTGTGGTGATTTATCTGTACTTGGTGAAAGTTGGTATCAACTCATAGGGTAAATGTTTCTAGCTTAACTTCATTTAATATTTTTCTATGCTCAGAGATTTAGGATTTGCATACATATTATTGTTTTATTTGCTTTCTCTTCTAACCTCTTGTATAGGAAGTACCATATTTAATCCTATATTTAAAAGTATTGTCAGTAGTGCATGCATCCTTGCTTAATTGAGAGGTTAATCTTGGTTGACTCTTCATTTCTTCAAGCACTCTCAAGAAAGACGTAGTCCCTCTACTTCCCACCGTTGGATTCCATAGATCCGGACATTGTTCTTGCATACTTAATCTAGATCTGGACATTGTCCCTCTCTCCTTCACTTTAATTTTAGCTCTCTTTTGGTTACGGTTATTGTTCTTGCATACTTAATCTAGTTGATTTATTTTTGTAAGAATATATAAAGGTTGATTTAATTAAGTATATTACTAGATCTAGAAGTCTAAGAGTTATATTTTCAAAGTAGGTCTAGTTTTGTTAACTTTACTTAGGGTTATTTTCCCATCTTCCAGTACTTAATATTCTATGCTTTTGACGCTTCATTTGGCATATTTGGTGCATAAAAGGTGGATGGTTTTTCATTTTTAACAAACAAGTAAGAGGAGGTGCTCTCGGAAAATCGAAGATCTAGGCCATCCAAGACCTACCAAAGCAACGTACCTCTTTCTTGTTTCTTTTCATGAACCTTGTAAGCCTTTGTATCCTTATTTAACATGAGCAAAGGAATCCACCATAAAAAAAAATGTATATTAATAGTGTAAGCAATTAGGATACTCAGTGATAGGGAAATTTTTAGGGGCGAAATTTCGCCAATTGGCTATTTTTTGGGTTTTTTTCAAAAAATAAATTCGCTATTTGGTCATTTTTAGTCTTTAATATCGCCTATATTTACATAAAATATGTTTTTTTTATCATAATATTCGCTAACATTCACAAGTTTTAGTAGTAAATTGTATGTTTTATATTTAACATTCGCCTACATATCTATATATATGTTTTTTTTAATCCAAAATAATCGCCTATAATACTATACTTAAGTATAATATTAGAATCCTTAAAAAATACCCTGCTCAGCGGCCACACTCATCCCACTTGTGGGACTCACGTCATTTTCATGGCATGGTTGTTTTCCATTTCTGCTTTCATTTTTGTTTGGTTTTGCAAACCTTAGATTAGTTTTAGTTTCTTTCTTAGTTAGTTTTTTCTTTTAGTCCATTTTATTTCGCAATAAAAAGTAACGAACACGTCCTTGTTTCCCCGAAGTACCAAAAGAGTTTTCTTCAGTAAGGGAAAAGAGGTTCTTGGCCTTTAGTAATTAGCATAACATCTCGTTTCTTCATATCTTCTTTTACTTTTACAATTAATTGGAATAAATTTTTTGCACGATCTTCGCGTATACTCTTGTTCATCCCAGGCTTTCCTAAGCTTTGGAACAACCAAACACGGGATTTGTTGCACTCAATAAAACTGAACATCTAATTAAAAACTCATATTTAATAAAAGCTAGTCCCCTTAAACAAACATAAATCTGACGTCTCATTCATGACCATTTGTGGGAAAAATTTGCAATGAAGTGGGAACAACTAGATAATGACCACATGGCCCCGTCGGGCTACACCCTCGTTTGGAGTAGTGTTGGACATACCCTCGCGACTCCAATTTATCCCAAATTTCATGTGTAGAAGCACATTTGGAAAATTCAGACATATTCCCCGTACCTTCTCGCTATATTGGGAATTCCCCCTTCCCATAATCCACTCATCGATAATAATTAAAATTGACCAAGAAACACTCCCACAACATTTATGTTTCAACGAAATCCACTTACACTATTTTGGTATTGGTCTATCAGTTTACTTTCTTTTGATTCAACAACTATGCGTTGTGGTTAATCTTATTCTCTGCTTCTAACTTAAATAGTTTTCTTTTCTTAGGGACCACCCCCCTTGGTTTCATTACAAGTTGGTCTAGATGGAAGAGTTGACTGTATATCTCAACTCCAGACTTGCCCCAAGGATGCACGTCATGGCTTGAATATTTCTTCCACCCAAACTCTTTCTCGAGGTGCGTATCCCGCCAACACATAGGAAATGTTGGTAAACAATATAAAGTTCACCTTTGGATTTTAAAGGAATCTATGTTAATGAAGTCTTGAAGTTGGTTGCATAGGTAACGAAAGCTTTGAAATTTAAAAAGCCCGTCTCCAAAACAACTAAAGACAAATTTGAACGCCGTAAATTTTTAAAGTTGAGATCAAAGTAAGTAAGGCCGTATTATCCGTGGTTATATTAGAATGTATATTTCCCATAAAAAATAGAGAACAACATGATCGATCAAAGCAGTGTTCTATTATGGTGCACCCACACTCCACACGTGAAGTTGTGTCGGAGAAAGTTCTTGGCCTAAACCGAGCAAATCTGGTAAAAGCAGTGTACATCCACTGCATACTTTCACCCCTATTGAAAAGTTTCGAGTCTTCAAATGATTTTGTGTTTGAGTAATACAGCAGTATAACTTATCACGAGCTCTTTATTTTAAACAAGGTCTGGTTTTAAAGCAAACAACAGTGGATTGAAATAGACCTGCAGCCTAGCAAAAGCCACTTTTCTCTGAGCCTAATCTAATAAGCAGGGAGAATTTAAAGGACTATGTTGAGGGATTGAAGAGAAAGGAAATCGAGGTGTTCTTAAGTTTTTCCTTATCCAAAAAATTTGTTTAAACCAGTGCATCGATGTACTTGAGTTTTGAAGGATTACATGAGCGAAACTTAAGCTAAACACCAATTTTTTTTATAAGAGACAATTGATAAATAATAAAAATATTAATAAAACACGATTTGTAAATAGCTCTGGTAAATGTTGTGCATATTTATAATTATGCCCATGAAAAGAACAAACATTCCACCGCATTTGTTTGGTAAGTCGCAAACATTTTTCATTGAAAGATCATAAAATGAATGGCTGCATATAAAAAAACAGTTTCCTGTAAAAGCAATTGCATGGACGAAAGACCAAAGAATTGACAAAAGGTTAAACAAAGAGAAGACTACACTATAGCTATAGTTAGTATTAAGGTGAAATGAAAAAACATCTTTTCAATTTTTTCTACCCATTTCTTAGTTTTGCACCGCCTTGTTCACGACATTCTCATACATCACACCAATTGAATATGATAAATAGATTTTGTTGTTGTATTATTCTTCGTCTGAGAGCAACTGTGGTGCACTGAAATTAAAAATTAGTCTTTATCTCAACTAAACCAAAAGCGCCCACTAACATATTTAACCAACAATAGAGAGCACTTCTAATAAAACACTTCTAAAACCAAAATATTAGATAAACTGAAAAATAAACAACTAGTAATAAAACACACTCACATATGAGATAAAAAACCAAAATCACTTGTATTATTATGAAGGCATGAGAGCCTTTATATAGGATTACATAGGGGTCAATAATGAACAATGCCAAATAACTCTAAGTAATTGAACATTATTTTAATAATATACTTAACTAACTAGTGGACCTTCCATCCTACTAAATTTCATTGAATATCGAGTTCTTTTGGTTATTATAGTTCTTTTCTATGGAAATTGTGTACTTCACAAAGTTTATAAATTGTGTTAAAGGTTTATGATCAGGGTTGGTTTATGGTTATTTAATATGTCCAAATTTAACATATAGTTGTAGATGAAATATCATATATCAGATAATTTTTGACATTGTTACTAACTCATTAGAACTCTACATATTAGCTTATCAACCAAGTCTTTAGCATGATATTTTGAGAATGCTAAATTAAGTTCCTTACTTATAAAAAAAAATAGGGTTGAAATCATTACTTAATATAATAAGTTGGTTAATTGTTGTTTTAGTATTAATGTTACTTAGTAAGAGGATATTTCCTTCACTTCTTTCACATAGATAAGATATTCTAAGACAATGTAAAGACACTTTTCATTTGTATTTATTTATTTATAAAAGATAGAATTATTAGGTGCAAAATAACATATTGCTATATAAATGTTTTTAGCATTGATATCTAAAATATCCATCCACATGTACTAATTGAAAGGAAATTTCTTGTGAATGACTAATATGAGGAAAATGTTCTTCTTTATTTAACAAGCCATGCCTCCGATCCTTTTAAGAAATGATCTATTGTTTCATACTCACCACAAGAGATGCTTTTATAACAAGCAATATAATATCAATTTCACTCAAGATCCAACTTAACATAAAACCTTTGCTCCATGAAAAGCCTATTTTCTTTCTTTCTTATTTTCTTTTACTTCCAGAACTTCCTTTATTAATTAATCTTAATATTTTGGAATAACGCCTTGATTTATAAATATTTCTAGCCAGTAAACATTATTCATATAAAATCACAACTGAAACACAAGCGGATGTTGGAAAAAAAGCGGATGTTGGAACTTAGAGATTCTAATCCCGGAACACCAGTTATTTGAACAACAGAGAATGTAGGAACATTAGCAAATGACTGAACTAAGGAGTTTATGGTCGTATAGATATGTCTTAACAGGGAAGCGAGCTGATTTATAAACCTTGAACACCAATGAAATACTAATCATTCTATATAGATAACGACGCAATATGATTAAACCGCAATCCTTAATTAGCGAACACCAATCATTTCCTGCAAGCTTCCAAATTACTGCTTCGAGGTGCAAAGCGAAGCGGAGCCCTGATGCTTACATTTCCACCGCGGATTTGATCAAATTGCGGTCTAGCGGATGATTCATGAGATATCTTGTCCATCCAAATTTTTACTATCTTAAACAATTAACCACTTTTTAATATCTACAATGAAAAACTGTGTAAATGGAAATTTGGATAATAGAAGAATTTTTTCTTTTCTAGATTTTTTTTTCATTTCTTAAAAAATCTTCTAATTAAATAGAGTGGGAGTGATTTAATACCTTATATTTGGAAGGGACACTCAAGAAACATCCCTCATTTCATGTGAAATAGTTTGTGGATCATGACAAATAGTTGTGTGGAGTAGGATTCTTGTTTTATAAATAAAAGGACTTATAAAACAAACTGGTGTTTGGTGGTTGTTGTTGTTGCTATTATTATTATTATTATTATTATTATTAAGAGTTAATACCTTCTCTTCATCTTCACAATGATGTAATTGGGTATAGTATTTTAAGTACTATCATATCTTATATTGAAGTTTGTTATCTTTAAACATTGATAGTGTTTCTTTATCAATAAAAAAAACAAATATAACATTGAAAATACAATAATAATCTAAATGGAGCCTAAAAGGGTTGGATGTCCTTCAAATTTTTAGTTATTGACAAACTAGAAAACAAATAAAAATTCAAATGATGTTGATTTCACTAAAAAAAAGATAAGAAATCACTTAATTTTCAATAAAATTTTATTTTTGTGCTAAGTATATTTTAAATAAAACCTCCCTACATTACCATAATTATATGTGTGTGTTTTATATAAATTTTATAACTTATTGCGGCTTGCTCTACAACCTAGTATGAAGGAGATGTTGTAATACTAAAAATGTAAGTGATGTCCACTTAAACAATAAAATAAAATTATATTGATTCCATTTTCAACTTAGATATATCAAGCTATCAACAGACAAGGATCATGATTTTACTTAATGTGTAAAAAATTTAACATAAAAACATATACACCTCAAGAAATTAGTTTAATAATAAATTCTAGTTTAAGATTGATCTATATTGATTATTAACATATATAAAGAGAAATGATGACATGTATATATTCTTAAGTTCAAACCATATTTCAAGAATAAAATTAAATGATTCCACTTATTTACTTAAGGATAATGGATGAAATGCATAGATTCTTAGGTTGTGTGTGTCAAAAAGTGATGAAATGTATACATTTTTATGTTGGAACCACATTCCACAATAAAATTCAAAAAATATACATGATAATAATATTTTAAGAGAAATGTTTAAAAGGGAAAATAATTAATTTTAGTTGAAATTTTTTATTTAAAATAATATTTTTAAATTGTTTAATCATTTTTAATAATTAAATTATTATTTATTTAGATTTTAATTAAGATATATAATTTTTTAGAATATTTTTTATTATAATAATATAATAATAATTTAGAAATATTGAAACGTAAATTTATCTATTTACATAGATGTAGAAATTTAAATAATATAATGCAAAAATCTAACTTTTCTATGTATATAATTTAAAATTAATTATATAAAAGAGATTCTTAGCGAGTGTAAAGTTTAAAGTTATCTTTTAATGTGACATAACTTTATATAGAAATTGTGGTGTGAAGAAAATTTAGCCCTTAAAAGAAAACTTAGATATTATAAGGAGGTCATTAATCCTAATTTGGAATATCAGAAATATCTCTTCATAGTAACTAGTTGAAAGAAGAAAATTAAGATAGCCAATAGAGAAACAGGGTGTTGATCTATTCCCAAAACTCCGTGGGAGGAAAGGGTTTGCCATCTTTGTGAGTCTATGAGCGTCTAGGATGAAAATCACTTTCTGGTAGAGTGCTCTACTTACACCCACATTAGATATGAATTTAATAGTATTTGCTACAATAAAAACCTTGCTAACCTCCTAACTTGCCAACACTATAGTGAGCTTGGAAAACTTCTTACCAAGTTTTTTGAGCATAGGAACAAAAGTTTAAAGGAAACCAAGTAATAACCTTCTTAAGGTTCGATATACCAAAGTTGTCACCACCACCACCACCACCACCAAATATAACATTTTCTAAAATAACATTGAAATATAAATATCAAATATTATATTTTTTTATTTTATTTAAATATTATTTTCTATTTTAAAATAATTTAATTTTTATAATGTTATTTAAAAATTTTATTTAAATAAAATTTAACATAGAGTCAAATTTAAAATTGTTTTAAAGTTTTTCCAAAAAACTTAAATACTTTATGATAATAATCCTATGCCATACATTTTTACATATAATTTATTACATTTTTTATAATATATTAATACTTATTTATTTTAATACAAAAGAAATTGAATATATATATATAATTTTAAAAATTAAAATTACAAATTAAATAAATTTAGTTTTTGATGATGATGATGATGATGGTAGTTAACGTACCCTACATTAACTATGGTCTATTGGACCTTGAGATGATTACTTGGATTGCTATTTTATTTATGTGCTAAAAAAACATAGAAAGAAGTGTTCTTAGGTTGCTAGAATTTTGACATATTAGAAGGTTAGGGAGGTTTGTATTGTAGCAAAGATTATGAAATTGTAATTTAATGTGGGTGTACCTAGGGCATTCTAAGAGAAAGTGTCTTTCATCTTCAATGCTCGTAATCTCTCAAAGATGGAAAGTCCTTTCCACTAATCGTGTTTTAGGAATGGTCCAGAGTCCTATTTCACTATGAAGCTAATGATAGTTCATTTTTATCTTGGATATATATTAATTTTCTTCTTCGAACTAGTTAACACAAAGAGATACTTTTGATCTTCCAAATTAGGGTTACTGACGTGATTATAATATCTCAATCTTCCTTTAACCTCTAATTCCTTTTCGCCCCACATATTGTCTTTAAACTTATGTGATAATATTTTTAATGTTATTGATATCTTGTAAAGTGACATTTCCGTCAATCCCCTGATGGTTTAACCAAGCTATATCGTCTTCATACCAACATCTCTTGAGCCGAAGTTGGTCTTGACTGGATTTTAAAGCAATTTTAGGAAGTCTTTGGTCTCCCATGTTATTTATCATGTACTTGTACATCAGGTACCTGGTCATAGCGATCCTCTTGACGGGGGGAATACTCACTTCTAGAAGGAGATTAGGGTAGGGTGTATTGCTTTTAATTTTGAGGTTATAAGTTATGAAATGCTTTTGGATTTGTTCAATCTTTTTCCAGGATTCTTTAGAGATGTTCCAACCCTGAACTTCACAACTGTATATGATAGCATGAGTGACAATATTTTCAAAAAGAAATATCTTTTTATCCCACATCATAAGGTTTGTTGATTTACAATTGTTTTCAAGACCAAAATAAGCTTTCCACCCTCTATTAATCATTTTATCAATGATATAGTTCCAATTGAGCTTGTGATAAATACCAATTATGAGATACTTGTAGAAAGACGCTTTCTCCAAGTTGTTATTGTCATGTAAAAAAATAGCATAAGTGACCTCATTGGACTTGATAATCGTAACTTTTGTTTTGTTAGTGTTAATAGTCATACCCATACTAGAGCATAAATCCTTGAGGATTCTTAATTGCTTATCAATATCAAATGGGCACCTTCCCATAAGAACGATATTGTCAACACATAGAAGGAGGATGACAACTATTCCAGCTAAGGTAGTGCAAGCCCATCCTGCTTCTTCTAAACAATCTTCTAGCTTATCAACGCATATGCCGAAAAGAGTAGGGAAGAGGGGGGAAACCTTGCTTAACTTCAATATTATAATTAATATCTTTGGACCACCCCTTAGTGCTCTTAAATTTTGGAATGACAGCCTTGTGTACAACCTTATTGCAACAACCCTCAACTTCGAAAGGAACCTTTAGCTCTTCTAGTATATTCCACAAGTTATTTATGGGCACCGTATTGTAATCTTTCCTAAAGTCCATAAAGCAACAAAAGAGATTGGATTTACTATTATGGAATTCCTCCTCAATGATCCTATGCATGACAAGGTGGTCCGTGGTAGAGTGATGTCTTCTAAATCCCGCTTGACCTTTTTCTTGCTTACCTTCAATTTTTAGCCATATGTTGAATTTCTTTTCTAAAATGATACCGTAAAGCTTGGCTAAGGGAGGGATAACCATAATGGTATGATAATTAGAGGGGTTATGTTTATCAGAATTTTGAAAGATAGGAATAATGAGGCTTTCAGTCCAAGGATTAGGGAAACCTTTCTTGACTGCTAGATTGAAGAGTTTGTGGATGTGAGGAATGAGGACCGAGCTTTTAATTTTTAGGATTTCTACTTGGTATCCTTCAATATCCCTAACTTTTCCATTTCAAGCCGTTTAACCCCAAAATCAATGTCTTCTAAAGAAAAAACTTCTTCCTATGTAAGCAGGGTTTGAATGTTATTAGTGACATCTAGAATTCATTAAGATTTTTAAGATAGGAATTCCAATATTCCAAAGAAATCCTATTATTATCTTTAAAGTTTTACTAGTTAGAATTTGCCTCCAGAATTTCCTAGGAGCTATCTTAGAGATGTGTAAAAGATTTTCCTATTTTTATTTATATAGTGTTTTTTATTTGTTTTAATTACGGTTTTGTATCTATTTATCTTGTCAATTTTTACAGACTCTTGATTAGCTTCCTTGATGGCTCTTCTTGCTATTTTACATTCTTTATCATACAAGGAGTTGGTTCTTCGATTTTTATTTTTACTTGAAACTTCAATGGAGAACTTGTTAACAGAAGACGAGAGGACCGTAGTAAAATTATGATAGAAGTCTTGTATATTGTATGTGCTTCATAGATGAAACAATTTATTTTTTAACTCATTTATGAAAAGATCATCTTTATTTCTATCGAAGATCAAGTGCGTTTGACTATGAAAAAAATCTCCTCCGGGATAGCTATGCATGACAAAATTAAGGGTTACAATTAGGGGTCTATGATTTGACTCGGGCTCGTGGTCATTTAAAATGTTTAGATTTATCATTCTATTGTATAAATGGATATTAGATATGACATTATCTACCACACTGCTACCAAGCCATGAAAACAAGGCATCTGGCTAGAATTTAGTCACTTCATTCAAGACCACTACAAATTATAAGATCTTGAGCACTACAGAGCTTGATTAGCTCAGAGCCAAACAAATCTTCACCTAGATCTACATAAATTCTTTTCTGCCAGCAGCAGGGTCTTTGTCTAATCAAAGAGGGTTAGGGTTGGAATAGTTGCTTAAACGAGAATAGCTTGTTTACTCGAAGTTTGAGTGTTTAAGTCACCCATTAACAGGATATTTCCTTCATTCCTTAAACTAGAAATATCTTTTTCTAAGCTAATGTAAAGGCAATTTTTATCTATAATGCTATTCTTATAAAAGTTAGAATTAATAAGGGTGAAACAACATATTGCTATGTAGGTTTTGTTAGCATTAAAGTGAGAAATCTCTATCTAAATGTTGTGAGGATCTTTCTTCTATAATTTAGTATGCTTTCCTTAATATAACAAGTTATATTTTTATATATAGGAATTTGAATAATCTTGGACATGAGATAAAACAACAACTAAATATAATATTTTGGTTTCAAATATGGAGCTAGATTCTCATGGATAAACCATATGACCTTTTTAGATATTATAGGGGTGAAATTGGGATTTTTGTTTTAAAGTAAGTCCAAAAGCTATTTATTGATTAAGAACTTGTCTTCATAAGACATAAAGAAATATATTAATAATCCAAGATCTAGTATCATAATACCCAATGAACCTGGATTGAAAACTCAATTACCAAAGGTTTTCCCATATTCCACCCAAATATATAAAACTAACCATGTGAAAGTTATATATATATATATATATTAATTTTATCGTAGTAATAACAATTTTTTCTCTAATAATCTCTCTTAGAAAATTTTACATTCTTATAGAGACAACTTATAATCATTTGGGTTATGAAACCAAAATTTCAATATATTTAATTTAACGAATTTTAATTGACAAAATGCAACGAATTTAACGAATTTTAATGGACAAAATGCAACTTTAGTTGAATGATTCTTAATTGGGAAAATTTTATATAATAAAGATTTTATGGGGTTTTGATAGTCTCGTTAATAACGTGTGGTAAATTTAATTATAGGAACCAAAATCACTGTAGAAGGCCGGCAACTAGAGACTGTTACGTGTCGTTTGCTAGTGTTTTCATGTTTCTGTCTACATGCAACGACAGAGACATAGGCTATGAATAACCGTTAGGTTTTTGACAGAGGCATCTCGCAGGAAATAGTAAATATAAGTTTAAACGGAAACCATGCCAGATTCTTAGTCTTTTTCTGTATTACAGTGAACATTGTACTTAGGTCTACAAACCTACAGTTGAGAACTAAGAAATAGTAAATATAAGTTTAAACGGAAACCATGCCAGATTCTTAGTCTTTTTCTGTATTACAATGAACATTGTACTTAGGTCTACAAACCTACAGGTGAGAACTAAACCTACAGCTGAGAACTTACTTTTAAGTTCGATCCGTGCGATGAGCATGTCCGAATGATTACATGCGCAATTGTACTTAGGTCTACAAACCTACAGTTGAGAACTAAGAAATAGTAAATATAAGTTTAAACGGAAATCATGCCAGATTCTTAGTCTTTTTCTGTATTACAATGAACATTCTACTTAGGTCTACAAACCTACAGGTGAGAACTAAACCTACAGCTGAGAACTTACTTTTAAGTTCGATCCGTGCGATGAGCATGTCCGAATGATTACATGCGCAATACCTAGAAACGATAATTTCTCATGAAGCATATCACAATATGAGACTCGAACAGTGATCTCAGATTTTTCCTGGGTAGAATGACAAGACTATACGTATGATATTTGGTATCCGGTAGCAGTGGGCCACATGAGAAATATTGAAGAAACGTAAAGGTTTAGGACAAATACGAGAGTACAGTAGTAAGAACAAGTCCTTTTACAGCACTGCAATTATCTGCCCTTCTTGCAGGTGGACTTTGTATGTTTGTTTTCCACTCTTGCAATAATTCATATAGAATTTCCCAGAAAGAGTTACATGTCAGCTTTTGCCAGGCTTCTCCGTTCTGAAAAAATAGTTATAATTAGCGTTCTTCTGCACGAGCAGCAGTTATTGAAATTACTATTATTCTTCAGGTGCTTCGATTCTTTTGTTTGGAAAAGTTAGTGATCAATGGAAGCCTTTTCTGGTCCCAATGAGGCTTTTACTATGGACTCGGTTGGGATTAGTGAACCGATCTCTGATATGCAGGATCAAAAATCGCTTAATATTGAGGATGGAGTTATCAGCTCTGAGGAGGCACTTTTATATTGGTATGAGTCAATTACTATGCAATATTTGGGATTGCAGGATATCATAGATCCCATCATGATTAACGAAGAGCATAACCAGGAGCAAGTGTCTGCAGCATTCTATGGTCCATCTTTTGGTGTCGATAATGGTGAAAGTGCGGTTTATCCTGAAACTAAAAGCACAGTGAGAGTAGAAAGAGAGGATAATGACCTACAAAATCATACTCCAGGCCATGGGGAGAATCACGAAGTAACAATTGATAAAGAGAAGTGTATGGATAAACGCTTAGGGTCTAGAGGGAAAGGGCATACAGCTCATGGAAATATGAAGAAAAGAAAATCTGATCAATATGTTGGCCAGAGTGTTGTGGAGACATATTTTCAGGTTTCAGTTCAGTTCAACGCATTTAATTTGATCCAGCTGGTACTGTTTATTACTAGTATATGGTCTCTCTGATTCTATATGATTCATTTCTACTATTCTTTGATATTTTGTTTCAGAAGTCCAAGAGGGACAGATGCAAATCTTTACAAAGTTCCAGCGCTTGCAAAAGTCACGAAGAGAAGTCGAACACTAAATTAGACAGTGACCCTCCTGAGTTGCCTCTTAATATTGCCAAAGCTGAATGTCAAAAGGATTACATCCATCTGAGAGCAAGAAGAGGTCAGGCTACCAACAGTCATAGCCTTGCAGAAAGGGTAAATATATATTGCTTATCACATTAATGATTTTGTCCAATATCGTCGTAGTAGATTGTCTTCATTAAATCTTTAGCAAATACAGGTCAGAAGGGAGAAAATCAGCCAGCGAATGAAAGTTCTACAGGAGCTTGTTCCAGGGTGCAACAAGGTATAGATAATCGTATTGCTTGGTCAGTTTAATTGATAGTTCAAATCATGCTATTTATTGAGTTAGATTACATTGGTTCGTTGATAAGTTAGATTACATATTTTCTGAATCAATGCTTATTAATCGGGTGATATGGAAATATATGTGGGGTGTATGAGCTATTAGGTTACAGGCAAAGTACTTGTTCTTGAGGAAATCATCAATTATGTACAGTCTATGCAGAAGCAAGTGGAGGTAAGAAATATCAAGTTAAAATAACTGTGAATATCTTATTTTCTCAGTGATATCAATACATGGAAACCTGTGAATTCCAGATTCTTTCCTTGAAGCTTGAGTGTGCTGTTCCTCTTTGCAACTCTGAACTTGAAACAAATTATGGTCAGCCGTTTACATAGGTGAGCTGTAATTACCTACTTCGATTGTCTTGTTTTTTCTTTTGAAATATTGGAAATATGTATTACTGAATATCAGACATCTAATTGGAAAATTCCGAACAGTGGTCCAATCTGAAGCACTTTGAGGAGATTCATGGCATCATGATACCCCACAAACAATTGAAAAAGTTTAAACCGTACCTACTTATTTGTCGCTGCCATCCCAAACAGTGAATTGAATAGGCTATGTCATGATTGATGTCGGTGCTCAATCAAACGTTTTGTATTGTTAATATGATATTAGGGTTATGTTGACCAGATTTAATTCCAGGGATTTCTAGATTGTACGAAGATGAATAAATCTTTTTGTTAATATGATATTAGGGTCGAGATTTAGATTTAATTACTGTTGTTGTTAGGTTTTTGTGGTGATTGCTAGGTTGTTATTTTTTTTGATATACCACGTTGATGAAAATAATGAGATCTGTGGAAATTCGGAGTGTTTATTCTGAAAATTTAATTAATTGAAATATGGATAATGAGTTGTTAATAACACTTTTGTTGTTGTGGAGTAGAAAAGTTGATGAAAATCATAAAATCTGTGAAAATTCCGAGTGTTCATTCTGAAAATTTAATTAGATATTGATAATGAGTTGTTAATAACACTTTTATAACTTATAGATATTAATCAACCACAAATTAAGTAGTGGAATTAATAGATTTATATAATCAATAACCCTGAAGTGAAATTAAAATAAATATAAATACAATTTTTATTATATTTTATAACTCGGGATCTTTAGTTCCACTTCGAGCGGCAGCTATCTGCACTTGTTTTTCAATCCGGGAGCTCCATTTCTGGTAAATGTATGGCTTCTTAAAAATTTTAATGGGATTTTTCATTCCACTTGCATATCTCTCATGTACGTGTTACTATAACGCTTTAGAATTTAGATTCTGTCGTTCAAGTTTTCACAGTAAGATATTTGATAGGAGTTTATATGGATAAATTGTATATGATTTTTATATTCTACATATGTTACACTGTTACGGACTGTTAATCTGAATCCATTATCAAGAAAATGTTTGGTTATTTATATAAACTCTTCTCAAATTTAGATTCTCTTATACCACTTGTAATTGTAATTGTATATGAGCTTTTAATTTTCTCTGTGTATCAATGGCTTCATTTTACTGATTTTCTTCATACAATTTAAAGGGCACCTAAAACAGTTACAGCACAAGCCTCAAGGTTACATTGATGTCTCGGTTTGAAGACCCGCTAGTAAGAAAATAAAATAATGCGTCGCCATAATTACACAAGCTTCTTTGAATTACACATTGAGATAGCGATGGTATATGATCTGCCTTACATCGGTTAAAGGCATGTTGTCTGAGAGTGGCCTGCGTCTGCTAAGCACCGTAATATTGAAGAGCAAAATTACTAGGTTTCGAGTTCACATTGATTATATTATGACACACATGCTTTAGCAATCTTCATTCAAATTTATATAACATAATTTAAGGAGGTGTATAATGATGGGACACAATGACCACTATAAGGATTATATGATATATGATCGTCAAAGAGATTTTTATATGATATATGATTCTCAAACAAATAATATAAGAGATTTCAGTTTTCAGTTTTATGAATATAGCGATGATTTGAAAATAACTAACCTTTGTATTTTGAGTTGATTTATTTCATATTTGTGATTATAAAATATTAAGTCTTTATAATATATGATCCTCAAACTAATCAGATCAGATAACTTGAGAGATTTCATTTTATGAGTATATAGATAATTAAAAATAGATAACTTTGGTATTTTGTATTGATTTTTTTTATAGATAATTACTTGAGGATGAATATAATAACCTTCATCCTAAAGAGAAAATGTGGTTAGTAAAATTTTACAATTCATATAAATTCAAAATGTTATTAAATGAAATTGAATTTCTGAATTAACTTTTAATGAGGCAACTAGAAAACATAAATCAAAGAGAAAACATAAATCAAAGATCTTAAAGTGAAGGAAGAAATTATACAAATCTCCTTCTCTCATACAAAAAGGCGCTCATTCTTCTTACATAAACAATAGATGATGATGTAAATTCTCAATAGTGAATAATGAAATTATGAAATCACTTTATGGAATGAAACAAATTCATAAAACAAAGATCTTAAAGTGAAGGAAGAAATTATACAGAATCTCCTTCTCTCGTACAAAAAGGCGCTCATTCTTCTTACAAACAATAGATGATGATGTAAATTCTCAATAGTGAATAATGAAATCATGAAATCACTTTATGGAATGAAACAAATTCTTAAAAGTGGTAATTAAAAATTAATAATACTTTAAAAAAGATGTTTTACTACAATTTCATTTAATCATAACTTATATGTGCATAAAATTGATGACAAATTGCAAATTAAAATTTTAGATTTGAATGAACAATTTTGAACAAGATGTTTAAGTTCAATGAAGATAAGAGAAAAGCTTTTATTTGAATGTTATTGGATTATTGCATCATTATCATTTTCTGGGTATATAGGGCATAAAAAGGGTTTAAAGTTAATAAGTATATGGTGAATTTTTAATATGGAAGTTTAATATAAAACAATGAGATAATATTAAAATTGTATTTGAATTTTTGAATTTGAATACTTACTAAATTAAATAATAAATATTTGAATTTTTGAATTTGAATACTTATTAAAATAAATAATAAATAAATAAGTTGATGGCATATTATATTCACAATAAATAATAGTTTTCTCTATTTTTTGTTATGTACCCTCCTCCGCGCTCAATTTGAGGAAGGGAACATGCTAACAATCTATGGGGATTTTCACATAATCTGAGCCCATTCATTAGATTTATATAGTTAAAAACAAATGTGTGTAGATGCAAATTAATTAAACATGCATAGTCGAAATAAACTTATCCACACACATATTTTCATATGCATTCAATATATCAATAACAGTCATTAATTTAAACACTGCAGAAGTAAATACAAAGACATAGAAACACTTATCTTTATGGTGAAATGATCCCAAGCAACTAGCTATGTCGCTGCAACGTTCCACCCAACCATAGGCCAGTTGTGTTCATCAATCTCTCAACACAACTGCCACCCCCGAGCTAGGCATAATTCTTACAAGGAAAACGGGGACATTCAAACTCATTCACACTCAATTCAACAATTCATCTGAGCCAAGCCAGTCCACAGCTGGGTTTATCAGGCTACACTTGAACCCTAGATGCTTTCACTCAAGCTCAAGCCAAAGCAATGGAGTTACCCATAGGATGGCCATGGGTTTTTCCCAAATCATTTCCATCCAAAGACGAATTTTGGGATGGGGAAAAACATTCACAGGGAGGAAGCAATTTCTCCCCAACTTTCTAAACATTCAGCAGCCGGAACGGTCTCTATGGAGCCCCAATTCGATTCACCTTCTTCCCCACTGGTATACAACACAGAAACGCCCTTCTCCCAGCTGAGAATGGAGAAAACAAAGAAAAACATGGCTGGAAAATGCCCAGATAACTCCAAGCTCGTGAGGGAGGAGAACTGATTGATGGATAATGGCTTGGGGAGCAATTCATGACTCCTTTCTCTCCCAAGAAGCAAAAACGTGATTTTCCCATGAAGGGTGGCTTTCCCACACCCGAATTTGGACAGCCATACCTTCCATTCCCCAAGGCATTAACTACCTCAACCAACTCTTTCGAGAAATCAATGATTGGGTACAAAAGTCAACATGGCTAGTTGAAGGTTTGATGGGTTATCTCATTGACACTTGGCTTGACTTGGTTGGCTCAAGGGTTTGAATGTTTTCCCTCCCAATTTCTTGTAAAATCATGCCCCCATCTCTTGTTGCATTGCATAGCTAGTTGTGTGTATTTTTATTAAAATGCATATTTACATTATATTCGAAATCCCATTGTGCATGGCTAGCATGTAAACCATATGCATCAATAAATCGATGACGGGGCCTTGGCCTTGAGCTCCTCACCACGATTTTATAACAATATTACATTGTTTACATTTGAATGTAATGGGGTCAAAATCGAGATATTACAATTCCCTCCCCCTTGGAATAACACTGTCCTCGGTGTTCCAACACTCAGGAATATATATCCACTTTACACATGTCTCAAAATTCATAAAATGTGGCAGGTATGTCCTGTGTTCATCTCTTTACTTTGAACTTTCAGGATCAAGTCCTTTGGCTTCCTCAAGCTGCTCTTGCTGGATTTGATATTCCAGCTCTACAGGTGGGAATTGCTCTACAACAATCCCTTCCTTTTATCCACCTTCCAGCTGATATACAAGTCTGGAATTTCCTGGATGCCATCTTCCTTGCTCTTCTAGCAACTATTTGAGGAAGATTCTCAGCCAAAACAATTAGCTTCCAGTCTGCTTCCATGATCAATGTGCAAAACCGACCCACACTTTGCTCACCAGTAACACTTGGCTAGTACTAGCTGCACTCTATGGCTTTTAATGTCTCACTTGTGAGATTCATCATGGAAATTCTTGTTAGGACAAGCATAACACAATATTAAAATTAGTCAATTATTTGCGAAATGACATGGAACGTCCATGTTTTACCCATGAGACTTCCACACATTTCATGCCTTCCCAACATACACATGAACTCATTCATGTTCATCCTTTCACACATAAAGAGTTATTTCAGCATTCACAATTCATTTCAAGCAACTAAAAACAATCTATTTTCATCTATGACATGCACTCAACAATATTTTGTTTCCAAGATGCATCAGTCAGAAAGGAAAGAGAAGAGTAAAAGTTTCCCCCTCTTAGTCTTGTTCCAATCCGGAGCCACACCACCACTTGTGGTTCTATGCTACTTAGCCTTTTTCACTTCAATGTGAATGCTTGACTTGCCCTTTCTTGGCTATGACACTTAGTGTCTAAGGTCTGTCTAAGGCTTTTCAACTAGGGAACCCTTCCCCATTGTTGCTTACAGAACCTTTGGTTGCTAGGACCCACACACGTCCACTAGCACCATCTTTCATTACTGCTCATATTGATCTCTTTAGGACGATCATATGTTCACATGCATCCCTATGATGCCTTCATAGTCCTTGATTCCAACAATACCTGCACTCAAACATTGAATCAATTCACATGTTTAGTTTATTTTCATAGGGTTTATCTCCAAACGAGAATTTAAGAAATTATAACCAAATCATATACACACATATATTCATTTAAATAAGTAAGAAGCGGCAAGATAACCAAATACTTATCCACATTGGATGCCTTCACTTTATTCCACAGGCTCCTTCTTTGCTTTACAAGCCTTGGATTTCCCATGGATATAATAACGAATCTTGGGCTAGCACACAGGCTACTCCACAATCATTTGAATGGCAATGCCAGGCCAATACGCCGACAAGAATTTTATTGCGTCCGACCAGTTGCTCTTTGGTTTACCAAGAATTTTATAGCGCTGGGCCAGCTACTCTCTGGTTTACCAAGAATTTTATAGCTCTTTTAGGGTCCTTCCTTTCCTACAATGCCCAAGGTTTCCAACAAAGAAACAATAGTGTATCAGCTTAGCTGTTAAAAGACTTATACCTGAAATCTTCATTATTCCAAACGACAAATAAATGAAAATGAATACTTATCTGTATTGTGCATTTTCCTTTCTGGTCCACACGGTCCTGCTTCGCCCTGCAAGCCTCCTTGGGATCGCCTATGGACTTGGATGTTTGGCCAGCATGCATGTCGCTCCACAACATCAAATAGTTAATGCCCAACCAGTACACCTTCACGTCGATTGGATTTACCAAGAATTCGTGATGCCCAACCAGTTCCATACCTAGTTGGCAGTCTCCATTGTCGAGCTAGCACATCCGCCTAGGTCATCGACCAATGGAAGGAATCTGCACCACCGACCATTATAGGTCAAGCCTCTACCACTCTGCTTTAGGTTTGCATCATCCTTTCACACATGTCACAACCCTGCGCATAACCATTCTTCATCCACACAAGGATGGCACTCCTTCTCCCAGGAAAACCAACGGTTCCTTTTAGGAACTCTATAGGTGACTTTCTTGACTGTAGGATATCATGGCCCCATGATACCCACTCACACTTCACAACATCCAAGTAAATAATGCCAAACCAGTGCACCGACTGGGTTTATTAGGCATGCAACAACCATTCATAACAACCTTCACAACATCCACAACTTCCAAGCAAATAATGCCAAACCAGTGCACCGACTAGATTTATTAGGCATGAAACAACCCTTCCATTATGCTTCTTCGGTGTGTAACCCCAAATTGCATCTGTTTTAGCTGACAACACAAGATGGATAAGCAAACTCATCAGTATTGTTGTTTTAAAATTGAAGAATAATTCATAACATTCACTATCAAGTATTGAAACACCAGGAATGCATCCATTCCCTTAGGGTGTAATCAATATTGACAACCCTATCACAACCCAACACTAGAAAGGTGTGCACTCCCTTTCGGATGTGAGACATGTAATCCCTAATCATACTCAAGCAGTCTCGAATAATAATGAAATAATAAAACATGCTCTGCATATTAAATCTAATAACCAGACATGTATATTCTAAGTTAGGGTTACATAATACTTATCCCTTTCCAGATGTATCTTTCCTTCATTTGCAAAGAATGGGGGCTCCCTTCTCTGAGTCAACAGTACTTCGGTTTGCCACTCCAACATTTTCATGTTCCATAACCCACACATGGTTTCTTGGCATAATTTCACCATCTCACTCACATGGATTTCCAACTTGCAGTGCAGCTGGGATATTAACAAAAATTACTATGGTGTTTCACCCGAAACCCATTTCCAAAGGATGGGGTCCTTCCCATCTAGTTCGGCTTCTGTAGGCCATCACACATGGTCTTCCTGCAATGTGTCATCCTGACACACTTATCAAATAGCCAAATAGTCAGCAACATTTAGCAATAAGCTTCAAATCTGATTGTTCCATAACCAATCCATGCCATTAATAATTAAATTCAATATGAATTTACAATTCTGTTTCCTATAGAAATTAATTTACTTAGCAATGAGGCTATCCTCATATTGTTTGGCTCTCGTAAGTGGTATCACACTGTCCATTATGGTTTCACCCTTGCTACCATAAATGAACATCCACCCACAACATGTCCTCCTGACACAATTTTATATAATCCAAACAGTCATTAGCAATTATTAACAAAATTTCAAATCCAAAATTTACAAATCTGTTTCCCTACAGAATTTAGATTTGCAACCATGAGATTATTCTCATAAACTTAAACCAAAAATTTCCAGATTTGTTTCATGCATAAGTTACAACCATGAGAACCTTCTCATAACCTTTGGCTTCTGCACATGGTAGATCCCGGTCTTTACTATGGACTTATTCTTATTGCCATACGCAAGACTTTTCTACCTGAAAGCTGAAACTTCAATCAGCCAAACATGTTGTGAGTATCTATGCATATAATCCTTTCATTGCTACAATAGTCACTAAAGTGATCTCAAAATTATAACACCCAATAATTCAAACACTTTCAACTGTCAATATTTGAAATGCAATGAAATATATATCTCTATATATGCATCATTATCATGATAGAATTGCAAGACATAGATACACTATCCATGCAATTTAAATAAAACTCCAGTATTCATTACTTCACAACCATATTATTTTTATGCAAATTTGTTCTTCCAACAGGGCACTCTGGTATCCCATCAACATGTCTACCTTCTTCATGCAATCATTCTCTTGCATTCACAACAACTCATGAAATGGTCTCAGTATTAACAATGGGTCACCATTTCATCGATTATCTAATTGCATTGAAACATATATATTACAACCATGCATTCACACAATGCATCTCAACATGTGTACCCACACATATGCATGCACATTCACCACATTTACATAAAATTTTAATGTGCATTCACTCAATGCATAACCCCTCAATTCAACCTTGCATTAATCCATGAATACTATACATTCCAGCATATTATGGCCTAACCATGGTTGTCTCATATGGCATGTAGTACCACAACATGACTATAAGTCTTTATTTTCTTTGGTTGTTAAACTCACAACCAATATACACCAATGGTATGATATAATTTCATATGAATGCACTGAGGTTTATAAGAAACTATAGGGTGTAAGGCTCCTTGCCTTCACTTACCCACACCTGACCATACTTGGTAGGATTATATTCACATTCAGGCACTCAGTCTCACATGCAAACAATTCAACACAGTTGAATGGATCTCACCAATTCCTCTTTCAATCATTCATGCAATTAAGCACAAATAACTATTACCTGCATGGTTGTTATTAACATCGCTTGATGTTACCAGATCAGTTGGCCTCTTACCAATGCTACACAGTCCTTTTTCCAACGTCGTGATCATAGATTTGTTGCACCATCCTTTCCTCATAAGGTTGTGGGTCATATGCAACAACATCATCCACATCCTTAGCCATGCTTCGGTTTTCTTTGGTCCTACAACCAATGCGAACACAACTAATTATTAGCAACCACAATAATGATCTTAAGTGGCTCATTACATGTGTAAAACCTCACTATTTTACTAATATGAAATATCATATATATATATATATATGTATATATTCACAAGTATTTTCACATGCATTGTGCAATGTCTATTAGTATTCCAACTAATGCATATTCGTCTCATCTATCCAATCTCTTGCGTTTTCAATCATGCTTTTATGGTTCGATTCCTACAACATTAGTTGTCATCAACCATAAGCAATACCATTAATGGGATATTGCATGTGTGACTTCACTACCTTTACCCATATGCAACATCATGCTCATGCATAAGCAATTCACATTCACTATGCAATGATTCTTTAATCATGCCCACTAATCCATATGCATTACTCTCTTGCATTTCCATCATCCCTATGCCATAATTTTCAGTATATAAAACTCAGGAAATATAAATACAATAGAAAGAGAGGAGTTAAGGAATTATCCCTTTCCAATTCCTCATTATGACATGGAGTTCCTCCTCGACATCATAGCTGGTCATTTTCTTAGATTCCCTACCAAGCATACAAGCAATCATTAGCTATGATCTTCCCATGAATTAGAAATTCAACATATAGATACATGTAATCATTCATTCTTGATAATTTCCAAATATGCAATTCTTATGCTATAAACATAAATAGTTTAAGGTGAGGAATTTCCCTCTTATCAACATTGCCTTGTTGCTCCCATTACTCTTCCGCAATGCCTATTACAACAAATTACTCTTAATAAGGCTTCCACAACCTTCTATGCAATTCCTTCTTCTAATCCTTCAATTTCGTGCAATCTGGCGCATAAGTTCTATGGCATTTTTCAACTTTTGGCACCTGAAAAATCTCCCTGAAAAACAGCTGAAATTTCTTGTTTCGGTGGACTTAAAACTTCTCCTCCGACCTGTTACAGACCAAATCACTGAATTATTCCGACCCATTGCGGATCAACTCACCGAGTTCTGTCGGTCGGCGAACTCAACTATCTCTTCCGACCCGTTTCGGACCAACTCGCCGAGTTCTTCCGGTCGGCGAACTCAAAGTTTCCTGGCAACCCGTTGTGGAGCAACTCGCTGAGTTCTGTCGATCGAAGAAATCAACTATCTCTTCTGACCCGTTTTGGACCAACTCGCTGAGTTCTTCCGGTCAGCGAACTCAAAGTTTCCTGGCGACCCGTTGTGGAGCAACTCGCCGAGTTCCGCCGGTTGAAGAACTCAGCTTTTCCTGCTGATCCGTTGCGGACCAACTCGCTGAGTTCTGTCGCCGTTTCAGACCAACTCGCCGAGTTATGCCTCCATTTCGGACCAACTCGCCGAGTTCTGCCGAAATTTCCTCTTTGACGTCGAAAAGCGCTTAGAATTTTTTTTGGATTTTTTCCTTCCCTTCCCTGGCATTTCCGCAACTTCGTCGGCACAACTCAGCCAAATTCGCCGACCAATTCGGCTCCACTTAACGAGTTTCACCAAAACGTATCGCACGATTTCGTAAAACTTCACCAGCCTCATTGCCGCAGTCTCGTCGGCGCCACTCAGCGAGTTTCGCCGAAACGCATTGGCACAACCCAAACAAAAACACTTAGAATTTTTTTCAAAATTACTTAGAAAAATTGAAATTTTTCATTCTTTTCCCGGCACTTCCGCAAACTTTGTCGGTGCAACTCAGCGAGATTCACCAACACAACCTTGGCAGAAAACTCAAAATCAGTTATAAAATTTTGAAAATTTTAAAAATTTTGAAACTTTTCATAATTATCAGTGCTGAACATGAAGCATACTTACCTCTACAACTGTGATAGGTAGCCCATGGAGGCCCAATGGTGCAAACTTCGCTCTAATACCATCTGTCATGTACCCTCCCACAGACCCAATTCGAGGAAGGGAACATGCTAACAATCTATGGGGCTTTTCATATAATCTCAGCCCATTCATTAGATTCATACAGTTAAAAACAAATGTGTGCAGATGCAAATTAATTAAACATGAATAGCGGAAATAAACTCATCCACACACATATTTTCATATGCATTCAATATATCAATAACATTCATTAATTTAAACACTGCAGAAGTAAATACATAGACATAGAAACACTTATCTTTATGGTGAAATGATCCCAAGCAACTAGCTATGTCGTTGCAACGTTCCACCCAACCATAGGTCAGTTGTGTTCATAAATCTCTCAACACAAATGCCACCCCCGAGCTGGGCATGATTCTTACAAGGAAAATGGGAACATTCAAACTCATTCACAGCCAATTCAATAATTCAACTGAGCCAAGCCAGTTCACAGCTGGGTTTATCATGCTACACTTGAACCCTGGATGCTTGCACTCAAGCTCAAGCCAAAGCAATGGAGTTACCCATAGGATGGCCATGGGTTTTTCCCAAATTGTTTCCATCCAAAGACGAATTATGGGATGGGGAAAAACATTCACGGGGAGGAAGCAATTTCTCCCCAACTATCTAAGCATTCAGCAGCCAGAACGGTCTCTATGGAGCCCCAATTCAATTCACCTTCTTCCCCACTGGTATACAACACAAAAACGCCCTTCTCCCAGCCGAGAATGGAGGAAACATAGAGAAACATGGCTGTAAAATGCCCAGGTAGCTCCAAACTCGTGAGGGAGGAGAACTGGTTGATGGATAATGGCTTGGGGAGAAATTCATGGCTCCTTTCTTTCCCAAGAAGAAAAAACGCGATTTTCCCATGAAGGGTGGCTTGCCCATACCCGGATTTTGACAACCATACCTTCCATTCCCCAAGGCATTAACTACCTCAACCAACTCTTTGGAGAAATCAATGATTGGGTACAAAATTTAACATGGGTAGTTGAGGGTTTGATGGGTTATCTCATTGACACTTGGCTTGACTTGGTTGGCTCAAGGGTTTGAATGTTTTCCCTCCCAATTCCTTGTAAAATCATGCCCTCATCTCTTGTTGCATTGCATAGCTAGTTGTGGGTATTTTTATTAAAATGCCTATTTACATGATATTCGAAATTCCATTGTGCATGGCGAGCACGTAAACCATATGCATCAATAAATCGATGGCGGGGCCTTGGCCTTGAGATCCTCACCACGATTTTATAACAATATTACATTGTTTACATTTGAATGTAATGGGGTCAAAATCGGGATATTACATTTCTCTATTTAATATTATCTTTATTATTGCTATGATTCTCATTTTATGGTTGATGATCATATATGAGGGTGGGGGTTAGGGGAGATAATGCACATCACCCTCATATATAAGGGTGGGGGAGAAAATGTGTATTTGAGGATGGCATGGGGAAAATAAATACCATATGAGGGTGACAGGCCTGAAGGTGTTGATCTTCAATGTTGTTGGTACAATAAAATAAAGGGGCAATGCATGTACAAGTATGATTCGACAGATCATCTATTCATACAACTTGAATCTGTTATAGCAACGACAAACCTATCATACAATATCAAGAATGACACATACAAGTTAGAAGAAAGCAACCATAGAATTTTTGTGGATTTCATCAAAAATTTAAATACGGTGAATTTTTCAAAACATTCTAATTTCTCTTATCTTTTCTACTACTATCTTATAACTTATTTATAAAGTATTTTTTTTGTATTATCGCTGATTTGTTTATATCAATTTCATACTCATTTTATACTCATTTTAATTTCTCTTATCTTCAGGTGCGGTGAATGGTTCGGATGCCGAACGGTTGGGATAACTCAATGTGAAGTTATCCATCATCAAATATTTCTTTATGCGTTCTTGAGGCATGGTTCTTTAGGGTTCTTAAACTGTTGGCTAGTTCAATAGTTATGTTTAATATTACTTTTAAAAGGATGAAACAGGTTTTTGTTTGTCAAATTTTGGTGCTCATGCCCATGTTAGAGTTTTTATATACTTTCTTTTGGTACTTCAATAATTAAATGGAATATTACTTAATGTGTGTTTCTTGAAATGTGTTTTCTAAATGTATTCTTAAATGGAATATCAACAGTAGTAAATAACATATGTACATATAAATAATAGCAGTAGTAAGAGAAGTAGTAAATATCATCTAAGATTGATGATCATCAAACCTGTAAAATGTATTGTCCTCAAGGCCACTTTACTTTTCCTCAACTGCCAACAACTACTCAGTTCTGTTTTAACAAGTATTCACTTGATGGCATGTTTCGTTTTTCCAAAAATTCGACAAGCAAGGTCATTAATTCTCTCTTTTTCATGTTTTTGCAGGAATTCCATGCTGCACTTTCATTGCAAGAGAATTAAAGCATACATGATCTCATTCTAGCAAGAGTTATAGCAAAGGTAATTTCAAAACTTTTGCAGGCCTCTCAATGAAAGTGTTTGTTATTGCTTTCCAAGTTACATATTATATCTGTTACATCTTATTGTTCACATGGAAGGTCGCATGCCATAATTGTGACATGGTTTTCCACCTCTTAATAATTGTTGGATGTTTGGCAGTCAAAGTGTTAGAAAGCATGTTGCAATACTTCCATAATTATATGAACTGTCTATGGGTCTATGTGCTAGATTTGCATTTGTATTAAAATTGGTTAGGGTTGTGTGCTTGCATTGGTATTAAATGGGTTTGTGTGGATTTTTCTTGAATTGGGTCCGACGCAGCGTAGTTCTTATCCATTACTTCTTGTTATATTGAGAGTTTTCCTTGTGCTTCATTTGCAAGACACCAAAAGATAGCTTTCAATCTGAAAACAAGATATTGCTACTTACTCCATGTTTTGTTAATGAGTTATTTTTTGAAATCAAGAAAGGTGTGCTTTCTAATTTATGGTATCTATTTTATATACTATAAAATGTGGCACAATCTTTCCATCCATCCATCCCACGCTGCATTTGTGTGGTTGATAGCTTACATATAGTTCACTCATTTTGAACCTTGTATTTGTATAGTTGCTAGGAGTTGATTTTAGAAATTTTCCCACCTATGGAAACAGATCAGCTAGACAAGCCCCACATGGTGGAGATAAACAAATTCTTAATTCTAAATATTTCGCTCCAAAAATATCGATATTTGATATTGTATTCTGACTTTTTTTTCCCAAAAGTATTTTTTGTCAACTTAATACAAAATATGGACTTATGTCAAATAAATGATCTATAATACAAGTCATTATATATATAAGGTTCTATGTGTATCTTTGGGTTGAAGGTGACTTGTTCTGGGGTCATACTACACAGCGAATTTGTTCCATGTGGGCCCACACAGCTTAGGCTATGCACACCTATTGAGATTCTTGGATGAATGGATATATAGATCGGTGGCTCCACATTAACCTTTTAGTATATTGTATGGATTTGCATTCAAATAAAAAATTCATCCTATATCATGTTGTGGAGCTTGTCAAGCTTATCAATATTCATAATTGATACTCTTTGAAGGGTAAAAGCTCCAATTTAGACATTTAGAAATCATGTGTGCATAGTGGAGGACACATGTTAACCTTGAATTTGATCATAGACAATCCATTGGACAACCATATTGTTTTTGGTATATAGTGGAGAACACATGGACTGGGCGTATTATAATGAAAAATGAACCTACATATATATAAACATGCACATGCATCTCCTTTCCCTGGGACAATATTAACCATAGTTGATATTTGAGCGTGGTTGATCTCAACTGGATGCAGTAAATTGGACATACTTAAAATTTGGTTAGAAGTTGGTTATAATTGGTCATAACTAAATTGAAAATTTCATCTTATGTTCAACGTGATAGATCAAACACTATTTTCTGACAAAGGGTTAGCACTAATTTAACCTATGATCACATTTCATTATTATTTATCATTTTGTGCTTGTTCTATAAATTTTTTAATCTGTAAATCTTATATATATTCTATTTGTTATTAGGAGATGACATACACAATACTCATTTGAGTGTGGAATTGATGTTTCCATAATTTGCATTTAGTGTAAATACAATGTTACCTAATTTTCACATACTTTCAGGTTCTGAAAAACATGGGGGAGATTTTGCAAGCAAGTGGTGCTAACTATTCTTCAGTTGTCAAAACAACTATTATGTAAGATTAAGTATTCCATTTACCAATTCTTTTAAAATAAACATTTCTTTGAAAATGGTCAAATTAAGCTCAATCTTTCTTATTATCCTTTACCAGAGGAAATACTGTAGCTCTTTCCATTACTTGAAATAAAAGTGTTACATGTAATCAAGCCAAGATAGGCATCAAGAAAAATCCTGAAGAACTCCATGAGAACTATATCAAAAAAAAAATTTAGCTCAACTTGTATGTAAGTATTTATAAGATTTGGTGCATTGTAGGTTGGCGGATCTTAACGATTTCAAGAAAATAAATGAGATATATGCAAAATGTAAGTGGTTTGTTTCTTGGAATCTCAGACATGCCATGAAATATGTCTACGGTTACAACATTCACACATTTTATACTATAGGTGTCTCTGCTTTGGTGGTTGCTAAAAGTTAAATTTTGTTCATCTAAAATGTCCATTTGGCTTACCGAGTGTATTCTCCTTTCTTGTCCTTTGTTCTCTCCGTTTTTAATTGTGGTTTGTGTTCTGAAAGGGCATAGGTTGTCTCTCATTCATTAGAAGGATTAGTAGTAGTTTCTCAATTCAACACCGTTGCATAAACTCTATTTTCTTGGCCATTAGTCAATACTAGGTTAAATTTCCGATGTCTACAGACGAATTTCTAACTCAGATTGAAGATGGGTAGAAGTCTATCCTTTTTTGTACTTACCCTGTTTCCTAAATTTAACTTGGAGGATTTCATAAATAATCACTTTTTATTACATTTCCTTCAAATTTTGTGGCAATCGATTAAGATAATCTCAACTTATTGGAGATTTTTTAAGATCGAATTAGTGGATTGTCAACTACTCAGCATTCTCAGATTTGTAGAAGGATTGCTTGGAGGTTTCTGTTGGAACCTATTCCATCAATGATCAATTCTTGTTTTCCATATAAAATTTCATTACTGTTATAATTATTAGATATATTGAGCTTTTTAATGCCAATACTCGTTCTAACACATGCAAAGTAAATTTCTTTGCAATTTCGAGGTCAATCTATATGCTTGGGTATCATATATGTAGCTGGACTCTACTGTTATTCTTTGATTCTATCATCCCTGTGTAAATATTTAATATATGAAACAGTTTGATCCATGTCAAGATGCAGTGATGCTAATTTTTCAGATTGGTCTATCCTGATATTGAAATATGAATTCTCAGTTTCTAAATGTCCAAGCTACCTCATCGAGTTTTTCCTTGTATGCAAATATTACCCTGTTTCAATTGATTGATGAAACAATTATGAGTGCTTTTATGTATGTGGAGGCGATTTTATACAAAGCTGACCTAGTTCATCTTTTCTTCATACATATTTTTCATCACTTGCACCAGCCCGATCAACTTATCAAGTTGCAGCATTACCTTTAAATGCAAAGATTGAAATTGAGTGCATTGCTACCCTGTAGGGTTCAGATTATCTTTTTGCTATGTTCTTGGGTTTCTTATTGCCATTTTTTAAGAGTCATACATGATCCTTTTCAAAATATACGCTCTTGGATAAGATATTTTTGTTCAAAATAGACTAATACAAGGCAGTTCAATGTCTCTACCTAACACTAAACAATTTGCAGTTTTGAAGGATTTTAAAATAAGTGAGGTCATTTGACTAGAGAAATTTTTGAATCTTTGTGCACTTGAATTTGCTTGAATTGGGGTTGTGACTGCAATCACAGACATTCCTCGTGTTTTTTAGTCTAAAGTTTCGAGCACTCACCACAAACTCAACTAATCCTTTTAACTAACATAGTACAAACTAGTTAATGGCAGTACTTCATTAAAATCATTTGGTAGACATAAATCAATGCTATATTGAGATGATATCACAATAAAAATTGAAATTTTAAGACCAAAAAGAACTGAAATTGCAAAATTACTATTTGTGTTTTTCCATACAGTTATCACAGATGTAGAGTTTTTCCATACAATTACTCTCACAAGTAGCTAGTTCCTCATCTTGTGAGAGGAATAGGTGCACTTGTTCTTTCATCCATTTACTGAAGAAAAAGCTAATATTGAACTTATATATTCATTATCAAATGCACACTTATCCAAAAGAAATGTAATTTTATTCAGTTATCTAATTATCTTGAATATGTCAGATATTTTCCCTAAGGTTTATAAATATTTATCTGGACTTTTTAATTGATCACAAATCCAAAGAATGTTTGAACAAAGAATACTTGTTTCTGTTTTTGCAGCTATGATCTACTAGGTCTCGAAGGACTTGCTCAAGCTTTATGCATATTTATTGGAAAAGATGACGTCCCTAACTATAAATCTTTGGACCTACCAATCAATTCTATGTTGAAGATGCATGTAAATCCTGAGGTATGAAGATGCATTTCCAAAATATTGAACAAGCAGTGGGATACTCAGACTTAATTCACACTTAATTTTGATGTGCTCGTTATTTACACGTTATTTAGCATGCCTTTCAACAGTTGACAACAAAGTTGAGAAATCAGAGAAATTTTCAAGTTTAAATCTTGATAGTCCATTCGATGTTTATGGTTTCCGATCTTAAAATTTTCCAGTAGAAGTGTTCTTTAATTTTGTCATGTTTGTGTGGAGTGCATATTAACTCATTAGGAAATTTTGACTGTTGTTGATTCGAAAGATGGCTAGGGTGTGGAAATCTTTTGTTATAAAACTCATTGTTGTGCACCTGTTGTGGTATGGAGTGGGTATGGACGTGGTATGGACCTTCCTTATACGGTGATGATAAAACGTACTGCTGTGGTTTGGAACACTTATAAGTTATGGACTATATACCTTGGTGATACCTTGAGAGAGAATATAACAGTTTGACCACGAGTTTGACACCTTCGTCTTCTTGACCCCTCTTGTTGACTCTTGATCTTATGTTGACCCACAACGCAGTCTGAGCTCCTTAATATATAGGCAATATAATTTTTGGTTTTTCATGTTTATTTAATACCCCCATATGTTTCCAATGTGTTTGACGAAATGTTGATGTGAATGCAAATTGTTTGTGAAAGTTATAAATCAGTGTAATGTTGTTATCTGTTTGAATTTGCCCCAAATTATATGAATTTGTCAAACATATTTAACAATATTACAACAATTTATAACTTTCCCAATATAATGTTTTTTTTTTATAATTATTAAGCCCCCAATATGAACGGACGTGATATGGTATTGGTCCGTCAGTGACACCCTGGTGAGTTTCATACGTGAGTGGTGTAATATCTTTGTTGCACTGTTTGAGTGTGCTAAGTTGTAAGAAAGCCATGGGATTTGAATGGGCTACAAATGAAGATCTGGTTTGTGCACGTTTTGTGTGTGCAATTTCATCATTACCTGATATTTTATCGATTGTTTTTTCTAGGTTTGCTGCTCTAGTAATTGGGGTTTCCTTACGGTTCACTTTAAGCAGACCCAAACACTCATACAGTGCAACAGAGATCTTATTCCACTTAAACCTGCTTAAGCCATGGGGACTCCTTGCTCTGTTGCTCCAGTAATTAGGGATTCCTTGCTTGTCGACTAGGTAACTGAATTTATTCTCTCTCGGGTATGTCCTTTGGTGGTCCTTTGTTCCTATACTGACTTGTCTCTTAATAGACAAGATCCGATCTAAAAAAATATTGATGAGTATAAGGAAGGTTTCAACCACGTTTCAACTTTTCTAGTGGGTTATATTATTTTTTTTTCTTTGTACTTTGAGTTAGGCACGAGTTAGATTTACTATTGATGTTATTTATTGCCTCTGTATGCTTTTAAGCTAGATTTACTATTGTTGTTATTTATTGCCTTTGTATGATTTTCAAGTTTAACACAAGGACCTTAGGGAGTGTTAAAGTTGAAAGAGATGAAAATTATGCTTTAAACTTATCTTGTCTAGTTAAAATGATACTATTTTGTTTCTATGTTGAAGATGCATGTAAATCCTGAGGTATGAAGATGCATTTCCAAAATATTGAACAAGCAGTGGGATACTCAGACTTAATTCACACTTAATTTTGATGTGCTAGTTATTAACACGTTATTTAGCATGCCTTACAGTTTTGATTCATTTTTGCTTATGCTTTTAAAGCTTATTAGCCGACTATGTGTTATTAGCTCATGGAAGCTGCATAGCACAGTCCAAGTTTTGTATGGTTACTAAACGCAAAGGAATTTCTTTTCAATCTCTTTTTCAGTCTCATGTTGTACAAGAATTGGCAAAAATGTATTTTCATATATTATTGGCAACAATGTTGATGGTAATAGTTGAGCAGTTGACAACAAAGTTGAGAAATCAGAGAAATTTTCAAGTTTAAATCTTGAAAGTCCATTCGATGTTTGTGGTTTCAGATCTTAAAATTTTCTAGTGGAAGTGTTCTTTAATTTCATCATGTTTGTGTGGAGTGCATATTAACTCATTAGGAAATTGTTACTGTTGTTGATTCGAAAGATGGATAGGGTGTGGAAATATCTTGTTATAAAACTCAATGTTGTGCATCTGTTGTGGTATGGAGTGGGTATGGACGTGGTATGGACCTTCCTTATACGGTGATGATAAAATGTATTGTTGTGTTTTGGAACACTTATAAGTTATGGACTACATACCTTGGTGATACCTTGAGAGAGAATATAACAGTTTGACCATGAGTTCGACACCTTCGTCTTCTTGGCCCTTTCCAGCCCTTTCCTCTTCACCACAAAACCCTGGCCTCAAGCAACATGATTTCCCTGCGACTCTTGTAAGCCCAAGCCTTGCCTCATTGCCATTTCGCGGATATTTGTCAGCCCGCCCATATAAAAAATACACCAAAGTATTTGTGTATTGTTATATTAAATAAAAAAACCCATTTGCCCCTTAATATATAAGCAATATAATTTTTTGGTTTTCATGATTATTTAATACAACAATTTGTTTCCAATGTGTTTGACGAAATATTGATGTGAATGCAAATTGTTTGTGAAAGTTATAATTCAATGTAATATTGTTATCTATTTGAATGTGCCCCAAATTATATGAATTTGTCAAACATATAGCAATATTACATTGATTTATAACTTTCCCAATATAATGCTTTTTTTTATAATTATTAAGCCCCCAATATGAACGGACGTGATATGGTATTGGTCCGTCAGCGACACCCCCATGGTTTCATACATGAGTGATGTAATATCTTTGTTGCACTGTTTGAGTGTGCTAAGTTGTAAGAAAGCCATGGGATTTGTATGGGCTACAAACGAAGATATGGTTTGTGCACGTTTTGTGTGTGAAATTTCATCCTTACCTGATATTTTATGGATTGTTGTTTTTGGGTCTGCTGGTCCAGTAATTGGGGTTTCCTTACGGTTCACTTTAAGCAGACCCAAACACTCATACAGTGCAACAGAGATCTTAGTCCACTTAAACTTGCTTAAGTCACTGGGATTTCTTGCTCTGCTACTCCAGTAATTAGGGATTCCTTGCTTGTCGACTAGGTAACTGAATTTATTCTCTCTCGGGTATGTCCTTTGGTGGTCCTTTGATCCTGTAGTGACTTGTCTCTTAATAGACAAGATCTGATCTAAAAAAATATTGCTGAGTTTAAGAAAGGTTTCAACCACATTTCAACTCTCCTCGTGGGTTATATTATTTGTTTTCTTTGTACTTTGAGTTAGACATGAGTTAGATTTACTACTGATGTTATTTATTGTCTTTGTATGCTTTTCAAATGTAACTAGATAAGAGTGAGAAAATATAATTTCAAAGCATAGTTTTCATCTTTTTCGACTTTAATAATCCTGAATGTGGACCTTTGGGAGTGTTAAAGTCAAGAAAGAGATGAAAACTATGCGTTCGGACTTGTGTGGACTGATATCTTTGTTGCACTGTCTGGGTGTGCTAAGTTGAGTATAAGGAAGGTTTCAACTCTCATAGTCGGTTATCATATTATTTTTCTTTGTACTTTGAGTTAGATTTACTACTACTGTTATTTATTTTCTTTATATGATTTTCAACTTTAACGCAGGGACCTTAGGGAGTGTTAAAGTTAAAAGAGATGAAAATTATGCTTTAAACTTATCTTGTCTAGTTAAAACAATACTATTTTGTTTCTAGTACTATTTTGTCATCATTTGTCATGGTTTATGTCTGTTTGAGATTGTTTGCAGTTGCTTTGATGCCTATTTATGTATTTCAGTTGCAGTTGCAGTTTCCAAGATAACTAATTTTTATGGATTTCACTTCTCTTCCTTGTATAAGTTCTTTATTTGGTTCTACGTGGGTTCTACTTTATATAACTAATGAATCTTATATAGTGATGACAAAAATATATAAAACAATGTACCTTGAGAGAGAGAAAAGATTATTGGTCTTGTTGGTCCTATAAAGGAGTTTCTTGTCCACCTTATATAGTTTACCGTGAGTTCACCTTGACCTTGTGGGTTTGTGGTTTATTTTGTTGTGGCCCCCTTGTTTGAATCATGATCATTAATCTTACGTGTATCTTACTTGGTCCATAGGTTATGTTTATTAATGTTTTGATACCCTATATGTTTTCTCGGGTGGACTGTGGGTCCTTCCCTAGTGTGACCATGAGGTGACCATGAGCCTGTTTTCTTGTGTGGACTGTGGGGTCTTCCCCAGCGTGACAGTGAGTTTCACTTTATGGGTGGACTGTGTTTTTTCCACATTTTTTCAAGAATGACTGTGCAAAGTATGCCCGTGTGTCTCTGCAGTATGTGACTACATCCTTACCCAGCATGACTGTGTGTCCTTTGTCCGCATGACTGTACTGGGTATGAATGTGCTTGTTGACTAAGAATTCTGAGTTAGTATGCTTCTACTTTAACCCTCTCTGGATCTCTCTCAAGGTACATAAATTGTTTGGCTAGATTGACTTGTCCCTTCGGTGACAAGAAAAAAACTGGAAAATCTGAGTATATGGTTGATTCAAATATTGGTTATGATAATTTACTGTTGATATCTACTGTACATTATTTTATCATGTTGTTATTGTACATGGCATTTGATGATTCTCGAGGACCAACTTTAACGCAGTGAATAATGGAGCGTCAAGTTGAAAGAGATGAAAATTATGTTTGTTTATTATAGTTCAAATTTTATTAGAGCATTACTATTTTGAATATGATTTTATGTGTTCATGCATTAAAGTTTACTACTTAAATTAAAAACTCCTCTAACCCTTAGAATTGAACATCAAGTACTTTGGAGACATGTACATGGAGATATGTACATGTCATATGAAAAGCATGAGAATTGGCTCTTCCCTGCTCAATGTGGAAATCGTGGGTTGTTGTCTATGAGCCAATTACCTCTTGATATTGATAGGTCTCTACACCTTGAGATCAGGGACTGCACATTTCTCTTGCAAGGAGAACATGTGCATGCCACTATTCAGAAGGTAATCCAAATACTGATCTATGTAATATTCATAATCAATTTGGGTTCTAACGTTGCTATATACTTTATGATTCTAATTGACTGCTTCTGATGCAAACATGTCAACTTCAAGTTCCAGCCTTAATGCTGAATTGTGAGCCCAACATTGACTTCAGCAGAGACATTGAAGCAACGCAAGGGTAAGAATTTTTTCACTGATTTGGTTTTTACACATACATTATGGAATACCATATTTTACATAAAGAGAAACAGTCTTTTGACCTCTTTAGGAATTGAATTGATTGATACTAAATATGTTTAACATAGGTGTTTTCTTGCATATTTGGTTTGGTGATCCCAAAGATAAATGGTTGAGGAATATTTCTTTCCTATTATGTTTGTCTTACTCACAACTAGTAGATAGAATGGAGTGCCATACGCATGGGAAAGACTAGTATATCTTGATCTATTGGAGGGTTAAAAGACAATTATGGGCATGAACAACCCGATGAAAAGTGATTAACAACCACCAATAACAGGTTTGGAGGAATGCTAGGTTGAATTTGAGGGTTGAAATGGCATTAAGAAACAATTTTGGGCATGGATATGGACACAACGAGCAGACCTTGGCATTCCAACAGCCTCAATCCTTCATTCTGGGCACAGGAATATCTATCAGCAACCTGCTCTGCTGCACTGCTAATGGTATAACAAGTGTCTCTCACGGGTCATGAAGGCTCAAAAGTGATAGAGGGCAAGCTGATGAAATTGCTTTGGAACTCTGACTTCCTCGAAACGTACTCTACCACTGATCATCACTGACAAAAAGGTAGGCTCATCTCACACTCATCTCAATTAAGGACTAGCTCATGTATGGGACAAACTGCTTTGAAACATCATGGTAGGCTAGCTACTATGGATGGTGATAACATGACCCAAATATAGAGTTGTCACTTAATCCATCCATGTGTCACCATAATTAACAAAACTTTTGTGAGGCAATTACAAGCCTCTTAGCTTGAGTTGTTTACATAAATTGTATATTACCACTTTTGTATGGAAGAATGGAATGAATTAAAAAGCATTCAATCCTTTATTGGCTTTTACTTATGATGTCTATGCTTACAGTATAATGAAGCCTATGTTTACAGTATGTAGACAACATCCCTATGCCATAAGTAAGGATTATTGAAGTTTCAATCCCTCTTCCTTAGCCTTCTTATCAAGTACATAAGCTCTCCTACTCAAACAAAACGTATTATTTTTAAAAGATTCGACATGTTTTTATGCTCTCCTAGCTATAGCGACGGCTTTATGTAAAGAATTAGTTCCAAATAGTCTCACCTTCATTTTGATTTCTAAAATTTGGTTTGATATGTAGATGTTATGCGCTAGGTTAGGTGGTTGTGCAGTCTTGACCTTTAAGTGGATTCTTCAATGGACATATCCTTCTGTAGCATGCGCATAAGTTGAACTTGTAGGGTTTGTTATAGATTCAAATGGCTCTTTTGGTTATTGCACTCATGAAGTTGCTTAAATCTGCTCTGGTATGTGTGGTGATCATAGTTACACAAATTGGCTCGACAGAATACTCCACTAGATTGGCCAAAAGGACAGAGATTGGCTTGCATGTTCAAATCCAGATTTAGATCTATAAAGAGGTTTTTTTATTAGTTATCTGAAATAAAATGTTGAAAATGAGAGGGTGGAAAGTTGGAAACCCTGTTTTCCACAAAAGGAGAGAGAAACCATAACTTAAATCCCAGGTTACCTTTATGTAGTCCTCAGGCCATTCTTCCATGAAAGTGACATTTTCAATCATTGAAATATATACATAAAAACCAATGAGTAAAACGTTCTTAGAAAATTATGAGGTTACAAACAAATAAGCTCATTTACATAGAGTTTACTTGGATAATAAATTTGTATTTAGGTACATGACAACATTCATCCTTAGTATGCATATGCTTCTTGTAATGTTCACACAATGTTCATAATCCCTATGAGGATGGTTGCTTCTGCTTCTCTTTGCTAAGGACCTTCTTTTGTGGAGCACATATAGCTGATCCATATGAGCTTTTTGCAATAGAGGTGTAAGTCTTAATATTCTTCTTCTTAGCTTCCAGAAGTTATAGGTACATGGCTTTTGTACAAGTTTCATGAAGAGTTTGAATGTCAAATAGAGCAAACTCCTTTCAAATATAACTATGCAGCCATATCTCTTTCCTTTATAGAAATATGCAACAAAATATCTTTACTTAAGGAGTTTAGGGGCATAATCATCAACTTTTTTCCATAGTATTTGCCTAAGGTATTGCCACTGGATTCCCACTTATGCTCATACCCTGTACGGTAGATTGTATTTTGCAATATTTGCTCAAACTCTACTCAGTTGAGGATGAGACATCTTTCTTATTGCCTGTGTTACTGGAAAAAGATCTCCCACCACAATAGGGCATGGCTTGTCATCTTTAATTGGGTAAATGAGACTTTCTGTGGGTTACCCTTGGCATCAAAAGTAAAGTTCTAATCACCAAAGCTATTTGTCAGTCTTGTGTTGAAAGGGTTGCTTTTCTAGCCAGCCTCAACATTAAATAGACCTTATTCAAAAGAGGATTTTGTTAACAATGATACTGGAGTAATTGGGGTACATGACAACATTCATTCTTAGTATGGCCATACTTGTAATGTTCACAAGCCCTGTGAGGATGATTGCCTCCATACACAGATTCAGGTTTCTGGATGATATTGGTCAAGTTTTGTTTATGCTTCTCTTTCCCAAGTACATTCTTTTGTGGATTACACTTAGTTGATTCATTTGATCTTTCCACAATACAGGTGTAAGGGTTGATGTGATTCCACATGGCTTTTAGCCTTCCAGAAGTTCCAGGTACATGGCTTTTGTTCAAGCTTAATGAAGAGTTTGAATGCCAATTAGAGTAAGCTCCTTTTTGGGTGCAAGGTTCAAATATTGTCATAACAGTTAACTATCTCTTCATTTAATTATTATATTGGTGACAAAGAGTTCTCTTTCACCTTCTGAGCTCCTCTCTTGTTTACAATGAGCCCATAGCAGAATTGGTTTGAATATGGTTAGAAGTATGAACTTTGTTTCCCGATACCCAGTCTTTTCCATGCATAGTTGTTGCATCCCTAGGCTACTTTTTCAGGATGAAACAACCAACCATGTTTCATGGTTTCCATGTTGGCGAAGCTCTGCATTCTTCTAGAGTGTGCCATGATCTTCCTCCTTGCTATGACTATTAAATTATTTTCTTGGTCCATCAATTCTTGTTTCATTGGTGTCTTTCCTTTGTCACTAGGTGGTACAACTAAAGACTATTTATTTGTTGTGAATTAATTTCTTTTTCCTCTACTTTTCATCTGTCTCTTTGTTGAAAGTATAAGTTTCATATGAAGAGTTGTGAAAATTTTCAATTCTTGTTCGTTACTAATATACAAACCATTTATGTACTTAACTTTAACCAAGCAGATGTCTCCTACATATTAAGATTTACATATGGTAGATAGATTTCATCAATTAGGATTTTGTACCTTTTGCTTTGGCTTGGGTTTCAGAAATTTCACTTGGATCAACAGGTTCTTCTCATTCCATGGAGGATAGAACTTCATTGTCTGTTTGAATTTGTTCAAAGCTATTAATAGACAATTGTTGTTCCTTTCATCTCCATTTCTAACAATCTTTCAACCATGTTAAGATTCTTCTACATAAGGTAGATTCTTTACATATCATTGAATTTGTGACAAGAAAAATACGATCCTAATGTTTTTGGAAATTTGTGAATCATCTATTCTGTCAATATTTAAAGCATACCATTGAATTGTTGCATTTCTATTTTATTCTCTATTTTGAAAAGAAATGAAATTGGAGGGATTTGAGAGTCAACATCAACTTACAGAAGATGTGATATTGGTTGTATTACTATTAACCACACTTGCCACAACTCTAGTTGCTAGTTTTGAAACATTAACTCCCAAATTCATTCTTACTTGCATAGCCTTCAGAATTTCAGAACCTGTTCTTAATGGTTTAGCTGATTTCTAATTTTCATCTCTTGATGAATGTGTTGAATTTGCTTTAAATGGTTCAACGTATATTGAATATTGTCTCCTTCATCCGTTTTGGAAATGGGATCTCTCCTCTCCCCATGGTCTGAAGCATCTAAGTTGCTATTTTGTTTTCACTAGTGAGCTATTTTCCATTCCAAGTAATGTTTCTTCACTCTCAACAAACTAGTAGTCAAAAGGCTCTCCCTTTCCTCATTTTTCTGGAAATGAACTTGGCTTTGACACCAATCTTTGCAACCCATAGGGGACATGAGTAATAATAATCTTAGTTAAGTGTGTTAATGGTATTAGAGCATATTTATGTAAATAAGTTAGGTCTTTTGCTTATAAAAGGAACCCACGGTCTAAAACAAAGCTGGGCTTGTTCTGAGAAAGTAATTCTTGTCTGTTTTACATATTAGTTTTAGATTTTTTTGATTGAAGAATCTAACTTCTCTTAGTGTTTAGCCCCATCTTCACACTCAGATTTATCCAGACTTCATGCTTAGTCTGCCCCTATTCTTCATACTCCAAACTTAGGCTGCCCCCCTCGTGTCATGCCCATCCCACACTTATTTATCCCTTCACTCCACGTAGCACCTTCCACGCCTATCTTCTGCACACTCCTCACATGAATTTCACCATATTCCACCTGTGCCTCCATTCTCAGCCTTCACGCTACTTTCATCCTGCACGCATCCACTCTCAGCCTTCCACCTGCGCCCATATCTTCCCAACCTACTCCATCTTAACTCCATGCCATTCTCTTCTTCGTGCATGCACTCCAGTACCTCCTCAGCTACCACGCTACCCACTTTAACGTTGCCCCATCTTCAATGCTGCCCCCTCTTCACGCCTAGCCCATCTTCAACACTGCCCCATCTTCACGCTTGGTCCATCATCAATGTGGCCCTCATCTTCACGCCTGGTCCTTCATCAGCGCTGCCCCCATCTTCATGCATGGCCCATCTTTTAACGTTGCACTCCATGCTCACGCTTGTCTTGGGCATTCCCTCTCATGCAGCCTCATTCTGCCTGCCTATCCTAGCACGTGATCCCTCTCAACCTATGCGCCCAACTATTCCATTCTCAGACCTCTGCCTTAGTCCACACATTACCCTATGGGGATGATGAGAGGTGCCCAGAACTGATATTTCAAATGCTGCATGTAACTCTCAACATTTTCACAGATCAATTGGTATCAGAGCATATAGATCCCAAGAAGAAGCAACAAAGAAACCAGCTGTAGCATGGTTTTCAAATTTTTATTTTATTTTCTGAGTTTTATGATGTGCAAGTAGATCTCACACCCTTCTCAGGGTTTTCTACAGCTGATGATGGATTCACAGATATTCCTACCATAGGAGCCCACAGATCTCCACCATAGAGAGGAGGTTCACAGATCTTCATGCCCACAGGTCTCTCCCTCTAGTCTAGCTATTGTTCCTCAAACCTTCAACACCAATGCTTAAGCCTTTGTTTTTAGATTATTCTACAAGATGCCTCCTAGACGAGATCCTTTGGTCACCGATTCAGATTCTAATGCCTCTAATCCAGTTTAGGACCTCGCATCTGCTCTCAATGAGTTAATGAGAATGCAACAACAAACCCACCCAGATCCATTCCGCTTAGATACTAGGTTCCAACTCCCTAAGTTCGCGGGACAAACCAATGGAGAAGCTGTGGAGTCATGGATCCGCATCCTTTCCACCTATTTTGGGACTTGCACAGGCCTTACCGAAGAAACAAAGCTTCAGATTGCAGCATTACAGTTGGAAGGACTTTCTCAAACATCGTGGGACACAGAGCAAGAAAAGGACACTTTGATAATAGAAATTGGAGCTTCAACAGAGTCTTCTTCTTCTCAACCAATCAGCACTTGGACTCGCATGTGCGAAGCTTTGAGAGATCATTTTTACCCACTTGGGTATCTTCAATCCTTATGGATCTAATGGCACCAACTCCGACAACTTCCTGCACAAGGAGTACAAGCATATATCGAACACTTCTCCAAGCTTCGACTTCAACTCCACATTCCAGACCCAGAAGAGGTATTAATCCTTAAATTTAATTCTGGTTTATTGTTTCAGTTCCGTAGAGAAGCTGAGTTATTTGAAAATTCTACATTGGATAAAGCTTTTCAAAGAGCATTGGCAGTTGAAAGAAAGGTAGCTCCTCGGGGCCATACTCTTCAATCCCATCCCAACCAGAATCCATCTCCTTCACACAATACCATACCCAATACTGCATCTCGCCTTTCCTCCACTTGTCCTACCAATCGAATGGCCAATACACCATGGTGTTCCTTCCACAAGGCTAATTCCCACAACACTTCAGATTGTCGAGTTTTAAATTCTCTCAAAACCAGCAAGACTCTGTTTACAGAAATTATGTCATACCAACCTATAGAGGACATTGCTGATGTTTCTCTTGAGAATCCTACTGAAGTAGATCCCTCATTGATCTTAATGACATCTGAACATTCCAACTTATCTACCTTACCCTTCTTTACTCATAACTGCCAAATCAAAGATTCTTTGGCCTTGCTCATCATGGATAATGGCAGTCAGAAAAATTTGGTTTAACAAGAGCTAGTCCAGCGCCTCCACCTACCCACTACTCCTCATCCGAAACCATATCAGCTAGGCTGGGTCCAAAAGGATGGTCACCATCTATTGGTTTCTCAGTGTTGCTGGGTAACATTTTCCATTGGACAATTTAGAGACTCTATGTTATGTGATGTATCTCCATTAGATTGTGCTGACCTACTTCTTGGCATCCCTTACCAGGACCAACGAAATGCTATTTATACAACCAAATCTCATCAGGATAAACTTACCAAGGATGGCCACACTTATATCCTTACATCAGCCCCACCCAAACCCATGCCAACAAAGGAACAACTCCCTCATGTCCATCTCAACCCGTGTGTTTCTCTTTGTTTGGTTCGACCCATTCAACCAGACAACACCACTCATCCCATCCCAAAATCCATGGCTCCTCTCATACAAGAATTTGCGGATGTTTTCCAACCCCCTACTGGACTCCCCCCCTCTCGACACATAGACCATTCTATTAACCTCATTCCGAGTGCTGCTTTACCCAATGCACCTTCATACCGCCTTACCCCACGGGAAACAGAGGAAATTGAAAAACAGTTGACAGAACTAATCAACTCAGGACACATTCAACCATCCTCTTCTCCTTGTGCTTACCCAACATTTGTTATCCCCAAGAAAGACACCCCAGAAATGTGCCCAGTCACTGATTATCGATCCCTTAACAAGGCCACAGTGAAGAACTGCTACCCCCCTTCCCCGGATTGAAGAGTTACTGGACACCCTACAAGGTGCAAAATGGTTCACTAAAATGGATTTGACAGCAGGATATCATCAGGTTCGAATGAACCCAGCTGATGTTTGGAAGACAACATTCAAGACCAAGTTTGGTCTCTTCGAGTGGAAGGTCATGCCCTCTGGCCTGACAAATTCTCTAGCCACCTTCATGTGGCTCATTAATGATATTTTCAGGAAGCATTTGGGTCATACAGTGATTATATATTTAGATCATATTTTGATCTTTAGTAAGTCATGGGAAACACATCTTCAGCATGTTCGGCAAGTTCTCAATACTCAATGACCATAAGTTGCAGGTTAAAGAAAATAAGTCTTATTTTGGCTAGTGCTCAGTTCCATACCTGGGTTTTTTTGTGGACTCAAAAGGTATTCAGCTTGATCCTTCATGCATCAAAGCATTAAAACAATGGCCAACACCTTCTTTGGCCAGCCAGTTAAAAAGCTTCCTATGTGGCATAAATTTTTATCGTAAGTTTGTTCTACATTTCTCTCAGATTGCTCATCCTTTACATCAGCTATCCAATCGCACTTCTACATTTATTTGGAATGACGAAGCCACCTGCAACTTTGATCGTCTCAAAGAAGCTCTTTGTTCAGCTCCAGCATTGCATTTGCCATACCTATCTCAACCATTTAAGATTGAGTCAGATGCCTCACAATATGCTATTGCTACCGTGCTTAAACAGGGAGGACATCCTATTGCTTACCACTCAGAATCACTTTCGGATGCTAAGAAAAACTATAGCACCTATGACAAGGAATTTTACAGCCTAGTACAAGCTCTCAAGCAATGGCACCATTATCTATTGGGAAAGGAGACTATTCTACATACAGACCACCATCCTCTGATTTTCATTAATTTCCAATCCAAGATACAAGAACAAAGTCATCTCAAATGGGAATCCTATATTCAACAGTTCCATCTGGTTATTAAATACAAGAAAGGCACCTCTAACAAGATGGCTGATCTACTCAGTAGGCCACCCACTCCAGTGCTCCACATACTCGAGGTTCGTTGTGCTACCTAAGAGGCCTGGAAAGATAAGTATGCTACTGACCGAGACTTTCAAGAAGCATGGGTTGCATTACAGGACCCTACAGTCATCAACCAGACTCCTTTTTTGGACTACACCATCCGTGATGGGTGGCTCTACAAGTTAAATTTGCTATGTGTCCCACAGTTTGATGATCATTTGCTGCTCATTAAAGAATCTCATGCATCTGCATGTGGAGGCCACTTTGGTTCCAGTAAGACCCTTCAACACCTCCAACACCATTTCTATTGGCCTTCTCTTCAACCTCAAGTAGAGAGATTCATAAGAGCCTGCGCCTTATGTTCTCAATCAAAACCGTCAAATAGAAATCATGGCTTATATATACCTCTCCTACTACCTTCCAGGCCATGGGAATCAATTTCTATGGATTTCATAAGTGGACTACCCACTACCCAATGAAAAAATGATGCAATTTGGGTAGTCATATGTTGTTTTAGCAAAATGGCTCTCTTCCTGGCTTGCACAAAGACCACTACAGCCTCCCAAACAACATAACTCTATTTCCAACATGTGTGGCCTCATTTTAACCTACCAAGAAACATCATCTCAGATCGAGACTTCCGCTTCCTGAGTTCGTTTTGGAAGACACTCTAGGCACTGCTTGGATGCCAGCTTAAATTCTCCACAGCCTTCCATCCTCAAATGGATGGCCAAACAGAGGTAGTCAACTGCGTCTTGGTTCATGCTCTCCGTACTAATTTTGGATGTAGTAAAAAATGGGATAATTATTTGCATATTCTCCAACATAGCTACAACATAGCAACACATTCCGCTACCGGTTTTTCTCCTTTTGAAGTATGCTTAGGATTCCAACCAGCTTCTCCAGTTGGGCTTCCCCTCACATTGGACCCTCATGGTATAGATCATCAACAAAAAGAACAATACTCAGCTCAAATATTTCTTCAACAAATTGCACATTGCCACACTCAGGTCACAAAGGTCCTCAAAACAGCTCAAGCACACACAAAGCTTAGACATGAAAAACATAGGACAACCATTTCCTTTCAACCACGAGACTGAGTCTAGTTGCACTTGGACAAGAAACGCTTCAAAGGACAACATCATAAACTTCATCCACTTCGGTATGGCCCCTACACTATTCTAGAAAAGATTGGGGAAAATGCCTATCGATTGGACCTCCCTCCTCAGCTTGGCATCCACAATGTCATCAATGTCAATCATCTGAAATTATTCGAGCCTCCGCTATTGGATGAACTAGTCACATTTACCCATCTCGTGGACAATATTCCGAACTTCCAGCTTCCTTTGTCGAGAGATACTATCCTCGACACCAAGACCCGTTCTACTCGCCACTGGGCTTACACCTCCTACCTCCTGGAACGCGAAGGGCAAACTCTAGCTTAAGCAAAATGGATGACATCTGAGATCATGCAAAGTCGGTTCCCTCATCTTCTCATGGAAGCAGGGACACTTCCAGATCTAAACAGGGAGGAATTGGGCCACAAAGAAGCTAGCCTTCTTTGCAACCCATAGGGGACATGAGTAATACTAAACTTAGTTAAGTGTGTTAATGGTATTAGAGCATATTTATGTAAATAAGTTAGGTCCTTTGCTTATAAAAGGAACCTGCGGTCTAATACAAAGCTGGGCTTGTTCTGAGAAGGTAATTCTTGTCTTTTTTACATATTAGGTTTAGGTTTTTCTGATTGAAGAATCTAACTTCTCTGAGTGTTCAGCCCCATCTTCACACTCAGGTTTCTCCAGACTTCATGCTCAGTCTGCCCCTATTATTCATACTCCAAACTCAGGCTGCCCCCCTTGTGTCACGCCCATCTCACACTTATTTCTCCCTCCACTCCACGCAACACCTTCCACGCTTATCTTCTGCACATTCCTCCCACGAATTCTGTCATCTTCCACCTGCACCTCCATTCTCATCCTTCACGCCATTCTCATTCTGCACGCATCGACTCTCAGCCTTCCACCTACGCCCATATCTTCCCAACCTACTCCATCTTAACTCCACGCCATTCTCTTCTTCGTGCCTGCACTCCAGTACCTCCTCAGCTACCATGCTACCCACTTTAACGCTGCCCCATCTTCATGCCTATCCATCTTCAATGCTGCCCCCTCTTCATGCCTGGCCCATCTTCAACACTACCCCATCTTCACGCTTGGTCCATCATCAATGCGGCCCTCATCTTCACGTCTGGTCCTTCATCAACGTTGCCCCCATCTTCATGCTTGGCCCATTTTTTAATGTTGCACTCCATGCTCACGCCTGTCTTGGGAATTCCCTCTCATGTAGCCTCATTATGCCTTCCTATCCTAGCACGTGATCCCTCTCTACCTGTGTGCCCAGCTATTCCATTCTCAGACCTCTACCTTAGTCCACACATTTCCCTATGGGGATGCCCAGAGGTGCCCAGAACTGATATTTCAAATGCTACATGTAACTCTCAACATTTTGACAGATCATTCAACGTATCTTGAATACTGTCTCCTTCATCCGTTTTGGAAATGGGATCTCTCCTCTCCCCATGGTCTGAAGCATCTAAGTTGTTATTTTGTTCTCACTAGTGAGCTGTTTTCCATTCCAAGTAATGTTTCCTCACTCTCAACAAACTGGTAGTCAAAAGGCTCTCCCTTTCCTCATTTTCGGTGAAATGAACTTGGCTTTTACACCAATCTTATCCGAGTTTTGCAAGTTTACAACTTAGACTAAATTACAGCAAGCACAAACAATGTAACACATAATTGAGGTAGTTGAGGGGTGTGGGCCATACTCATCACCATCAATTGGTTTTGTGAATAAGATCTACCATCCTAATGTCGATGAGGCGTAAGTACGCACTCCGAATGAGTGAAATACTTTTTAATTTTGTTTCTTCACATAGCTAATTCATTTTAATTTAGTCATCAATTTCAATTGTGTTGGTTCAGGTGTGGTTCAAGTTTGATCTTTGGATTTTGTTTGGGGTCACATATTGAAGAAGGAATTCTACCAGGATTTTGCAAATTCTGCCAGGATTTTAGTTGGGCATGAGTTTCCACCAATATCTCTTCTTGTTGCACTCTTGCTTCTTGTTTCTCTAATTTGGCTTCCCCTATTTCACCATTAGAAGAACTTCAAGATAGTTCATTTAGCCTCAGACCGACCCCTGCCACAACTAATGGACATTCCCATGGCATTCTCATTCAATAGCCAAATGCATAGGATATCCCCGCCCCATTCCCATGTCCTCAGTATGCAGGGGATGCATCCTCATGAACTCTAGCGATTTTGTAGAAAGCATATTAACTAAGTGGGTGCACTCACCAAAGATCATATGGCTCTGCTAGATCGACTATCCCTACTCTTCCCTGCCTTCTTGGATTCCAATGAAGGATTTAAGAGCTTTAGAAATTTTCGGGACAATAATTAGTGTCTTTAGTTGTATTTAGTGTCTTGGAGTTGTTGAGGTCCACATCTGAGACATATCTAAATTGTTGTGTTTCACTTATCCAATATTCACTTGTTTGTATACAATGAAGGTATCCAAGCCCCCAGGGTGCCTTGGGAGGCTCTAAGCCTCCAGGGCCTATTATAGGCCCTCGATAGGGCTTGGGGGCTTGAATACCCAACCACTCGTGCCTATTACAGGCCTTGGGAGGTTTAGTCAAGCCCACGGTATCATGGCAATATACTAGGTAGATATATAAAGGGGTATAAAAAATGTAAATGAAAAAATGGATACATACAATATATAGGGAAAATAGGGGTTTTTTTAAATTGGGAAGTTTTTTCCAATATTTTTTGAAATTAGAGGTATTGTTTCATATGCCACGAACGAACGTGCTATGGTAAGCAGTCATTGAGTGAAGGCCCCTTGGCATAGACATCCTAACAACGACTCTACTGCTCATAGACTAAGACCATTCTTCATTTATATGTCAAAGATGTGTTTAAGCCCCATATGGTCTATGTTTTAATGGGGGGCCATGCTCAACATATGTTAAGTATGAACTATTTTAGGGTGAATGGTCTCATAGTTGCCACTCTTATCTTGTCCATTTTGATTTTATTGTGATATATTTTATTGTAGATATTATTTCCTATTAAAGGTCATAAATTTAATATCGAGACAAGGAAGGTGGTTTTTTCCATTAAATATGTTATTTAGATTTAAGTTGTTACGTACCTCCCAATCTAACCTCATTTTAAACTTCTTGTCTAACTAACCCTATTAACCATACAAAATCTAACATCATTTTAGACTTCTTGCCTCACTACGCCTATTAACCATACAAATCAAATGAGACACATGGATTTTATGGACTTTCAAAGGAGCACCTAATGTAAAGCGCCACTTTGGTTAGACAAAGGATGGATTAGGTTGGAGCATTGATTCACCAAAGTTTATTACTGATAAAATTTGTTAAGAAGTTCAATCTTATATATTTGTATACAAGGAATGTTTATAACGTATATAACCAATCAGATTTGAAATTGCAACCATGTTTTATTGCTTCTTCTTCGTGACATTCCATTTTATTTATTTTTTTATTTGTCAATTTTATTGAACTAAATCAATATATAATACTAACAATGGTATAAACTTTTTCGCCTTCTGAAGAAACTAGACCATAATAATGAAGAGGGAACTACACCTTGATTAAAATAAATTAATAAATATAATTTTATTTTAAATCTTATACAGTCTAAATCTTTGTAATGATTTTATTTTAAAGCTTATAGAATGCAGATCTTTATAATGATTTTAATTAAAGGTAAATCTTATTATTAAACCTAAATATTTAAATATAAGACTACATATTTAAGATATTATTTTAAGATTCATATGCAACTCATTAATTTTCTTCACCGGACATTTTTAAGGGTCTTTTGAGAGTAAAAACAAAACGCCAACTTAAAGACTTGAATCTTGGGGAATTTACCATATTAAAAAGGATCTTATAAACTTTAAATAACTCTCTCGAAAGGCAGTCACTATATTCTATTTTATTTTAAATTTTCAAATAACATAATAACTATATGAATTTTTATTTTATTCCATAGTTAATTATCTAAATGATTTTAAAATTTTAGTTTCATATGAAGACATTTATTCTACTTCCAGGGTTGGCAGGTGCGGGGGGAGTAATTCTAGACTTCACGGGGAACAAGCAGAAAGACTTTGTCTAGGGCATTGGGAGGAAGACCAACAATGCAGCGGAATGGTTAGGACTCATCAAAGGATTGGAGACTGCAGCCAGCCTGGGAATTAAGAAACTCACAGTTCTCGGAGACTCTCTAATCATAATCAAACAAGCCAGGTGTTTTATTGCCAAAACGAAAGACCCCATCTCCAAAATGCATCACCTTATTCAATGCATCAGTATCAAATTCCATGAGCTCACCTTCATTCATATTCTACGAGGGTTGAATGAGAAAGCGGACGAGATGGCGAATATTGGAGTCGAGCTGGCTTATGGAATCCTAAGGCTCGACAATGATATTTTGGAAAATTCTTGGATTCCTTAAATCAAGAGTTGGAATTCGAGATAATGTCCTAAGACCCTACATTCTACCCCTTCCCTCATTTATGGACTTCACTCATTTAATTAGCATCATAATTGAAATATTTTGGGATCTTTCCCTTGGAGAATTGACGGCTCTTTCCCCACTTGATCGCTGCCCTCGCATGCATGAAGTTAATGATCCACAGAGTACTTCCAGTTGGATAGCATGCAGACTCTTTGGCTTGATAAAAACTCGCCTCCAGGATTTCCTCAAAAGTCATTCCTCTGTTTCCCATATTCTCGTCGCCCTGTTCGGTCTGGTTTTGCGTTTGTTGTTTGTTGTTTGGAATGGTCTCTGTGTTGGTAAGGAAATGGCTCATCATGGAGTTGGGCATGGTGGGGAGCACTATTTCCGTGGTGTTGGGCGTTATCAGAGGGATGAGAATCCCACCTGTGGAAGATGTTACAAGACAGGATGAGGCTCCAATGCTAGGTGTGGCAGGGGAGTACAGCCGGAAGAAAGGTGGGGCAATTCAGTAGAGCTCGAGAGCCACCCTGGACTTGGCCCTTACCGAAGGCACGTAGGGGTAGGGAATGTCATCGGGCAGGACGGGAAACGCAGTATTTCTAAGTTTGAGGTGGAGTTCCTAGATTGTTTGCAGGATTTGGAGCTACATGTGAGAATGGTTCGTGGGGAAAACATTGAGTTTAAGAAGGTAATATCTCATCTCTATAAATTTGCAACTGCTTCCCACTCTGAGGTCAAAGCTCAGAATATATGTGTGGTAGAAAAAATAGAGCACTTGGAGGAAACCTTGGGTCTGGCCTACCCCCAGAAGGCTCGAAAGCTCAAAGTAACTGGTAGCGAGCTCGAAGACATCAATCAAAAGATGGAGAAGCTGCAAAAGTTCATGGAAATAGCTGGTAATTTCATGGACCTTAGCACTACAAAGAATATGGCTGCGGACTTTGTGGGCACGGCCATGGACGTTGGTCCTCAGTAGCAGCTTGTCTACTCTGGTCACGGGTTGGATTTCTAGTTTATTTATGTTATATATGCTTTCTAGCACTATGCACAGGAACTCTGCTGCTTTCAGTTTAGGATCAAGTTGTTTTGTTCCCATCTTGGTTGGGCTCAATGCCCAGATTTTGTATAAGGCAGACTATCAGAAATGTTCTTCTTTTGCATACTCCTTCTAGGACAGTTTGTCAGATGTTATAGTTTCCACGGGACAGAAAGGTATCATGCTAATTATCAGCTCGAACATGATGAATTTGGATTGATGGTTCTCTTTCTTTCATGGGAGCAATCAGATCAGTCTATTTTGATGTAATCCTCCTTTTTTATATAGAATCAATGCTTTTATCCGTTTCCGTTAAAAAAAAAGAAGACATTTATTCTACTTAATTAAAATATATTATTCTCTATGAAAATTGTTAAATTATAAGTTAGAAAATAAATAATAATTATAATCTAATTTCAAAGGATATAGTTGTAGAAAGGATAATTGGTTTCCAGTAGAGTAGAAGTGGTTGGGAAGTAGCTACCCTACCATAGTATAATAGTTCAAGGATTGGATACCTAGTAATTGACCACGATCCCATTTGGAACATTGATGATTGAAAAAGAAAACATGTCCAAATATTCAGCAAACTATATAATTTTGCTGAGAAGTTATACGAATCACTGAGTACAAAAACTCTATTAGAAAACCTAATGACTGACACAACAACATAAGCTTCTGTTGACATGGTGGCAATTATATTTTAATTAGACAAATGGTTATTTTACTCAACTAAGCTAGGCCCAACTTGATTTTACAAAGTTGTTGTACCGTTAACTTAGTTTGAAAAATAAAATAAAATATAAAATCCCAATTTCGTGAATACCAGCTTACAGAGATGCACCAAGTAATCAAAGGGTTCAAGTGTTTTTTTTACTCAATGAATTTGATACGGTTAGATTTGTTTCAATTTAAGTTTTATTTTTCTACAAACCCGAAGCTCTAAGTGACATTAATTAAAAACAGGATGGGATTTTTCTATGTCGTCATGCAAGGACAGTTACTGCCATAGACAATATATTTTAGAAATTGTTGAAAACTAGTGAACTGGTGATTGTGTAACTGTCTAATCAAGTAACTTAATTAGTTTGGTCAGTTATGAGTCACTGTGTAAGAAAGATAGGAGAAGGGTTGATTGATGAGAGCTGTTGTAATCTTCATGTTCTGAATAATTAAGATAGCTTATACCATTTCTCTTTGGATGTTTCCCTCTTAAGAGTTTTACCATGTAAATATCTGTGTATATTTTATGTATGCCATTATTTACTTTTTCATTTAATTTCTTAAGTTGCATATTATTTTATGTGGTTGCTTGATCTAACATAAATACATAATAACACCTTTTAAGATCAATTAAATGCAATCCAAACTGATATTGCGGCTGATCCTTTTGGCTTAGTTTCACTTTTGGTACCCCAAACTAAAGGCATAGATGAAGAAGATTCGGGTTTGGATAAGATTTTGGGCCTTCCATCTATTGCATCTTTAATACGATGTACATAAAACTAATCAAGTCTTTTAGGTGAAAGTGGAAGAGCTGGGTAATTCTTGACCTTGTTCTATGTTCTTCATGTTGTATCTCATCTAGCTTTGCGAACAAGAAGCTCCAACTCAGTACTAAATGTATCATTTGTATGATGTGAATTCATGTTAGCAAACATTAATGTTAGATATGTGAGTAATGTAACATGAGGTGTTAACGTTAGCAGTTGGGTGTTAATTAAAACAATCAATCCTTGGGCATCCAACAAAGAGAATGGCTTTAATAAGACCGAGAAATAAACCTAATCTACAAGAAAAAAAGTTGATCCCTTCTAGGAGAAAACATTCAATCAAGGACATAAACATAGTGGAGGACCTCACCTCAACAAAGAGAATGGCTTTAATAAGACCGAGAAATAAACCTAATCTACAATTAAAAAGTTGAGCCCTTCTAGGAGAAAACATTCAAGCAAGGACATAAACATAGTGGAGGACCTCACCTCAACAAAGAGAATGGCTTTAATACAACCGATAAATAAACCTAATCTACAAGAAAAACAAGTTGAGCCCTTCCAGGAGAAAGCATTCAAGCAAGGACATAAACATAGTGGAGGACCTCACCTCAATAACAAATAACAAATGTTCCGGAGTGCAGACCATCTTTTGATAGGCCTTGTGAGCCTCTGGTGATTGAGGATTTGATCCCTTCCTTTCCCATTGTGATTCCCTCTGCTGGTTCTCAGGAATTGAATCCCGTACTTATTTCTGAGACTACCTTCGAAGAAATCCCTTCAGGTGTTGCTTCAGAATTTCTAACTACTGAAGATAAGTCTATCCTAGATGGTTGTGGTTATAACATTTCTGATAAGGGTTTGGAACTCTCACCATTACCCATATTCTCCAAAAACCCTAGCTTGAATTCCGATGCTATTCCTTTACACTCACTGAAATTCCAAAATGTGACAATTCGAAGAGGAAAGAAGAAAAAGGGTATTTCCCAAACTATGTTACTTGGGACTGAGTCTTATACTCCAGTCTCTAAAAGATTGGAGAATTATGGTTTGATTAGTTGTGAAACTGTTGAGGGCCTTAGAGAAAAGAATCCCTCCTTGGGTGGTTCTTAATGTCTTTTCTCTCTTTAAATGTGAGAGGACTGGGTAAGGTATCAAGGGCTTAGGTCTTATCCAATATTTTTAGTGTTACTAGCCTTGGAATTGTCCTCTTTCAGGAAACTATGTGTGATGTTGCTAGAATTGGTAAATTTATTCCTCGGTGGGAGATCGCAACAGTCAATTCTTGTGGTCTATCGAGTGGATTAGTTGTGGCTTGGAATCCTGCCTTATTTTCCTTCAAGACTTTTAGAACCCCCTGGGGTATTTTAATGAAAGGTTTTTTTGTTGGCTTGAATCAGTCTCTCACTATCTTAAATTGCTATGCACCATATAAGGAAAGACAGAAATTTTGGGAGGCTCTTATGTGCTCTGGTCTATTGAACATTGATAATATGATCATTGCAGGAGACTTAAACTTTACTAGATCAACGTCTGAAGTTTGGGGCTCTTCGGCGACCTTGGATTGTTTGGCTGATTTCTTTACAAAGTTTATTGATGATAATGCTTTTGTGGATGTTATGCATGCAAAGTTGAAGCCTACATGGACCAATGGGAGATTTGGTAAAGAAGGCATTCACAAAAGACTTGATTGCTTTCTTGTGAAGACTGAGTTGCTTGGTCGTTTTCAAAGATATCGGTCCTGGGTATTTGAGACTAAATTTTCTGACCACTGGCCTATCTTGCTACAGTTTGATGATTATGGGCAAAAGAGTTTTTATCCCTTTAAGTTTAATAGTGCTTGGTTGGCACATGATGATTTTGTGTCATGGTTAGATATTTTTGGAGAAATTATAATGTAGAAGCTGCAAATCCCGTGGATTATTTTTGTCAAAAAATGAGGAGTCTGAAAGCTATTGTCTCTGTTTGGATTAAGAACAAAAAAGATGTTGATCAGTTAGAATTGTCCCTTCTCGAAAAGAAAATTCAGAAGTATTTCGAAGATAATTTTTGTGACTCATTAGATTATGAAGCATTTGAAAATTTGAAAAAGTTTGAACAGAAGAAAGAAGAGTTACTGCTGCAGGAAGAGAAAGAATGGCGACTTAAAAGTAGGGCTATTTGGATAGCCCATGGAGATAAAAATATGAAATTATTTCATGCCTTCGCTTCCGCTAGAAAGAACCTGAATAGTATATGGGAAATTCAAGATTCTCAGGGTGTTTTGTTGTCAGGAATGGAGTCATTAAAGAAGGAAGCTGTCATTTATTTTGGTAATACTTATAAAGAGTCTGGAGATAATGATTTACTTTAGCAGATAAGAGTTGCTAGATTGTTTCCACGGTTTTTCAATGATCAAGATGCCTGTGAATTAGGAAGAGAAGTATCTTTAGAAGAAATTGAAGATACTTTGAAACTCTTTGTGAAATAAAAGAGCCCTGGGCCTGATGGATGGCTAGTAGAGCTATATATTCACTTTTTTTATATTTTGGGGGAAGATATCAAATCTATGGTTAACTTTTCTAGAACTACTAGCTATTTATCTGGAGCTCTTAATTCTACCTTTGTTACTCTAATTCCTAAAAGTAATAAGCCCCATTATTTTGGTGAATATCGACCGATTGCCTTGTGCAAATTAATATACAAGCTAATATCAAAGATTATTGCTCAAAGATTAAAGGCAGCTCTATCTGAGCACATCTCTGTTGAACAATTTGGCTTCTTATCTGGTAGACAAATCCATGATGCAATTGGCATTTCTTAGGAACTCTTGCATACTATTAAGATTAGAAAGAGAAAGGCCTTACTACTTAAAATGAATTTGGAAAAAGCATATGATCGGGTGAATTGGTCATTTCTGAGGTTGGTTTTGATCCAAATTGGTGTTCCTCCTTTGGTAATCAACTAGATCATGGTATGTGTTACCTCTATGAATATTATTGTACTAGTTAATGGTACGCCTTCTTCTTTCTTCAGTTGTTCTGGAGGAATCCGTCAGGGTTGTCCACTATCTCCACTCCTTTTCTTATTGGTCATGGATGGTTTCACAGACTTGTTAAGCAGGCTTCAGATAAAGGTTTGATCAAAGGTGTAAAATTGGCCAAAGATTGTGTGTTGACACATGTTCTATTTGTTGATGATGTATTGGCAGCTGGAATGGATTCTGTGGATGAATGGAAGCATTTTAGTGATATTATCAAGACTTTTTGTAGGGTCTCTGGAATGAAGGTAAGCAATAGGAAGTCCAACTTCTATCAGTTCGGTGTGAATGAAGATACTTTGAGACAAATCTATGTTTTTCTTCCTTTTAAATGCTTACCATTGGAAGAAAGTTTCAAGTATTTGGGTTTCTATTTGAAACCAAATAATTATCTTATTAAGGATTGGGTTTGGCTGCTCCGAAAAGTTGAAAACCGTATTGCTCATTGGACATATCGTCTCTTGTCTATTGGGGGGAAACTCGTTTTGGTCAAAGTTGTGCTATCAAGCATTCCAGTTTACTGGTTTTCGCTCCTCGAAGTGCCTTCTTTTATCATCAATGCTCTAAGGAAGTGTTTTTTTAATTTCCTGTGGACTGGAAGTTCTGATCGAGCCAAGATTCCTATGGTTTCTTGGGAAGAACTTTCAAGACCGGAAAGATATGGTGGTTGGGGAATCAAAGACTTGGGAATTTTCAGTTCTGCACTCAAACTAAAAAGTTTGCGGAGGTGTTTAATTAGGAACATGCTTTTGTCCAAGACAATACATTCTAAGTATCTCACTCCAAATGTTTATGCTTGGTTAAGAAAACCGAAACTGGTTGGTTGGAATTTCTCTCCAATCTGGAGAGGCTTTATGAAAGTTTTCAATTCGGTTGCAAAAGACATTTGCTGGCAGGTCGGTTCTGGTGAAAATATCAGAGTTGGTTTGGATCCCATCTTAGGACTGGAGGAATCTCATGTTCTCTCGAACAGTTTGGTTCAGTTCTTGAATGATCTTGGTCATCCTACTCTTAACATAATACTTATCCGCAGACATAATGATTCCCATTCTGATGTTTGGATGAACTCTATGGACCTTGGGCTTGTTGGCTCCTTTACTTGGGAGTGGGACATATATATTAGAGATCTTAATTCAGAAGGAGTCAAAATTATTGAGAACAATGATCTATTGGTTTGGAGTGGGAATCCTAGCTCAAGGATTATCACAGCAAAGAATGCTTATCTCATAATTATTCAGGATAGATTTATCTATCCTCAAAATTGGTGGTACAAGAGATTATGGAAGTCGAAAATCCCATTAAAGTTGAAATGTTTTTTATGGTCAGCTCTCCAAGATAAACTTAAGACTTGGGACAATCTCTTGAAGCGAGGATGGGTTGGGCCAAGTAGATGTAGTCTTTGTTCAGTTGCAGCTGAAACTTCTCAACACTTATTTGTGGATTGTTGTTTTACAAAAAAAGTTTGGACTTTTTGCTCTTCTAAGCTGAGCATTACTAGACAATGGGATGTTGGAGACTTCAGCTATTGTTTGTTGAATTGGTACAGGAACTGTAAATCCTTCTTTTCATTAGCTATTTTCATTGCCTGGGCAGTGTGGTATTCGCGAAATTGTGCAATATTTCAGGAATTTCAACCTGATTCGATGACCTGTAGCTTAATTGCATTGAAGATGTTTCATTTGTACAAGGATGAGAAACTCAGTCTTCCGGTAGCTAGAGTCAGTCATTTCTTCTTTAAAGTGGCTCAGCCAGTTTTATTCTTTGATGGTGTTGCACAAAATGGGATGTGTGCAGTTGGAGGAGTGATTTTTCTCAATGAAAACCATTATTTTTCTGTACGTCTCAATTGTGGAGTGGGGAGCAATATGAAAGCTGAACTTATGGCATTATGGTGTGTTTTAAGGATGGAAAATATTTTTAGCTTAGTTAATGTCAAAGTTTTTGGTGATTCACGTGTTACAATCAAGTGGGTTGCAGGGGATTTCAAGTTAAATGTTACCAATCTTCGTCACTGGTGTATTCACACTCAAAAGGAAATTTATCTATCGAAAAATATTTCCTTTGAGCATATTTATAGGGAACACAACTCTATGGCTGACAAGATTTCTAAACAAGCTCTTGATGGTTCTGAAGGTACTCTGATTTGGGAGGAATGGTTGGAAAATGTCATCCAAGATCAGGGTGATTTCTAATTTTTTGATTAGTCTCCGTTGATGTCACTTGAAGATTGTTGTGGACGATGGATTTATATGTTATATTCAGCTTTGGGTAGTTTCAATCTTGTGCCACATTTTGCTGTTGTATGTTTTTGGATTTTCTGAGAAAATTTTGAGCAGCTAGTTTTTTAATGGGCTATGATGTGTCAGAAAGTTTCTGGTGTTGTTTCTTTGGTTCTATTTATGAGCCAAGATACTCATTGTACTATTTGATTCGTAATGAAGATCAATAGTAGTTTTTTTTCTCTTGAAAAAAAAACAAATGTTCTAGCCAAGAATAATAAGACAAAGATTTCAGAAGAAAGAACAACACATATACTACCTAATAACTAACTGTCACAATAGAATCAAGAATTATTAATGTTCCATTATAGCCAAGACATGTGCGCAATAAATATTTTAAATCCAATTTGAGTGGACATGTTATTTTTTATAATATTTTATTATTTTTAAAAAGGACACCTGTGATCTCCAGTATGAACATTTTTTATAATATTTTATTATTTTAAAAAAAGATACGTGAGCACCACGGAAGGAGTTACACAGGAAAGAGTTACACATCCTCATACTGGAATGTAGAATGCGCCTCTTCAACCCAAGAAAATATTCAAAAATATCTAAAAACATCCAAAGGCCACTAATCCAATTGTTCTTTCGCCTGAGTCGTGTTAATGAGCAAGGAGGTTAGAGTTCCATATCCCCATGACTGTGTATTATCTTTCTAAAACATTATGTTGTGTACTTTCCGCTACAACCTCACTCAGAGTTTGTATAAAAGTTGTATTACTTAGTGTATTGTAGTTCACCTACAAAAAAGAAGTCATTTTGAAGTACACTTGATCAGTTGATCGTAAATATCCTATTTGGTGGAGCAAACAATTTAAAAACTGGGTTTCCAATTCATTAGACAATTGACACTAAAAAATAGTCATGTATAAAACATAAGTAAAATGGCTCCAATAATCCATAAAAAAAAAAGACAAAATTGAGTCCTATTTCATAAAGTCTGGTGCAGTGAATGAGGAGCATGTGCTTATCAACTGCAGCAAAAACAATTTACCCCAAGCAAAATGATGACAATGAGAAAATACTAAACTAGCAAGACTGATCTTATTGGCTAAGTGGCCATCCCCAGACTTACCAATGGATTTTCCTGTAACTGGATAACAGGGCAACCAGAATTATAATTGTTTCGATGTCTCCACGAGGATATCTGATTTCTTGATCTCAGATCTTTCCTATTAAATTTGCTCCTATGTTTGTAACATGTAATAAATGCTTTCAAAAGCAATTAATACCAGAGCAGAGCCGAGGAGTAGGGAGAATCAATCAACCAAGAAGATGCAGTGATTACCCAGTGTCAAAATATCTATATAGATGCATTGAAGACCTAAAATGGCAAAAAATGCACGTAAGATAAAGTGACATATATGACCAAAAGAATCATATTTGAATGTTGTGTTTGTCTTGCATTCAAAGAGAGTACCCACTCTAAGTTCCTACTAGAAGCACTGCAATTGGTGCATGAGTTATTTTAGAAATTGCTTGGAAAGCAGGTTGGGTACAAGTCACATAATTTTGCACCAAACACTACCTAGATTATTGGCTAAGCAAGATGGACGAGGAACTTGGTGCAATTTTGGAAACTTTCTCAGTCATTATACCCAACTTTTCCAGTCATAATACCCAACTTTTCAAGGCCGAGCTCAATCAATGAATATTATTCAGCCTATTGTAGGCCATTTAATGTGACGGCAGCAGGTTGGATGTTGGATCTCAATGCAGGCCAGCAAGCTGGTCAACCGAAGATCCAACGACCAACAGCAGGTTGGTTGTTGGATCCCAATGCAGGCCATTTAATGTGGTGGCAACACTGTTGGATCTCATGCAGGCCATTTAATGCGGCGGCAGTAGGCCGGTCAACCGAAGATCTAATGGCCAACAACCGCCGCATTAAATGACCTGCAATAGACTGGATATTTGCCAACTCAATCTACCATCTGAAATGGTAAATTTGTGTTAAGGTTCTAAAAAAAATTCTACCTTTTTTTTTTCAAGCTGAAAAAAAAGTAACTTGTTATTCAAAAGAGATGAATCAAAGTTACATCAGAAAAATTTTTACATCAGGGCTGACAACAGCATCAACCTTCATCATCAAACTAACAACAACTCATAGGATATAGGATTGATACCAAAATATTTTCAGAAACGACCACAAACTAAAGTATACAGACTTCTGAAAACAGCTGCATCGGAAATCATTCTGAAAAGCCAAAAGGGGAAAAAGTGCCACTAGCATCCCCGGGAGAATGCCAAACAGTACTAAAACACGTGCAGCAAGCCCGACATCAGAAAAGTGCCATCCAGGAATTCATGAAAAGTTAAGCACCCATCCATCGGACCAATAGCTAATTTGGATAGTGAATCGGCAAGAGAATTGTATTCGCGATATAGGTGGATGAATTAAATTTGAGCAAAGCCAACAATAAAATGCCGAACCCGTTCCAGCCAAGGCAAGAGTTGCATGACTTGCATCCATGATTTCTTAGCTACCCAGTTGATAATCACCAATGAATCGCCAAAGACCTGTAACGTATCAAGTCCACGATACCGAGCAAAGAAAAGAAGCCCCCAAAGTGCAAGAAGCTCCGCGTGGGTGTTAGTCCCAGAAATTGCCTGCATCTTGATGTGGAAGAAATGTGAGGCAGTCAAGTAAAGGACCATACCTGCCCCACAACTTCCATTATGTTGCACACCATCGAAGAACCCCACCGGACGAGCAAAAACCAGGCAAGGAGGAGTAAGAAAGAATTGCTTACACCCCACTTTGAGCTGTTTGTAGTCACTGAATGAGGCCACCACCTTAACAACAATCTGATGAGGACTCAGCTTGATACCCTGAAAAATTTGACGATTCCACTATCTCCAAACTTCCTAGACAATAAAAAGGGGAATTTCTGCAAGATCATAGTTGTCCTCCACCCAGTGCTCCAAACAAGCAATAAAGGTCTCATATTCCCATGGGATCTTACAAGCAAACAACTACTGACAGGATTCAAGGATAGAAACGAAGAATGGACAGACAACAATGTGAAACTGATTCTTCGTGCTGCAAACATAGAGGGCATCTACTAGGCCCTACAAAACCCCTTCTGTAAAGATTATCCCAAGTAAGAATATTGTTATCCCAACACAACCAAATAAAACACCTCACATTGAGGAGAAGATTCTAGCGCCACATCTTTTTAGTAATCAGACAAACCAACGCAGGAGACTGTGATGAAGCAATAAAATCATAATCCTTCTCCGCCGAGATGAATCCATTAGAAGCATTCCAATCCCAAACCAGCAGGTCAACCGAATTGGAAAGAACAATACCCGCAGTCTTCAACTTCAAGATATAAGAGTTCCACTCATCTGCCAACCTACCAAACAAACCCAAAGCACTGGCTTTCATCCAATAATTATCCCCATCCACCCCCACCTCAGGATTACAGATATGGGCCACAACATCAATATTTTGATCATGTAGAGCCTTAATAAGACCAGTTGAAAGCTGAAAATCCTCATACAACCCCACAATGGGATCGATACCAATATAAGTCCAAAGTCCCCTGCCGATACGCCAAGACAGGCGTTGTTTCAGAATGGGTAGATTTTTGCATAATCCTTTCCAAATCACAGAAGCTGATCCACTAATCGGGGGAGTATCCCTCAACCAGACATACAAGTTAAGATAATATGAATTACGACAACTTATCAAGTAGTTACACAGAAGAAATTTGTCAGACCCAGAGTTGTAATAATAGTACGAATCTCTAAATCATTAAATGATAAGAAGATATGCATATAATCCATGTATATAATCCTGTATATATGTTTGGAGATTGAAACTAGTGCAAAGTGGATAGATCCCCTGTTGTGTCGGGTTTGTAGTTTGCAGAGATAAATAAATAAATAAATGATAGATGAACATAGCTAGTCGGATAAGGTGGTGATAATAATAATAATAATTTTTGATACTTTTACATTTGCAATTGTCATTTGAATAAATATATAGAATCAATTTATTTCTAGATAGTAAATTGTCATTTGAACATAATATTATGGCTGATTCTCTTTCTCGGCGTGGTCTTGTGGTGATGGCTGGCAAGATTTATTATGAGATCTTGGAGGGATCCCTACCTTCCTCTTGGGGTTACTAGAACATTTTTGTTGTTTATTTTTCATCTTGCATTAGACTTTGGTAGATTAGTTTCATCTTCTCTTTTTTGTCTTGCTACTATTTTCATTTTGGATCTATAGTTTGTTATTAAACTTTCTGGGGGATTAGTATATCCTAGTTTTTTTGTGTTCTTGGCTTGGGAATTGCCTTGATAGACTTAGAATGGTCTCCGTATTTGGTGGCTGAGTATGGATATAATGCAAGATACATTTTCTGATCACTGTACTTCATATACTTATCAATAAAATATAGATTTTTCTTGTGAAAAAAAAAGAATCAATTTACTTCATAGTATGTGAAATAAATAATTATTATCCTTTTTGATTCTTTTTTTTGACATCTATTCTAGAGGGTTCTGCAACTAGGGTTTTGATAGGTGGCTTCAGAAAATAATTTTGGTGGCCATGGATCCTTCCATGGCCGCCCTTCTCCTTCTCCCTTGAATTTGCTTCCTGTTTTGGCAGACTGAAGGTGGTTTTCTCTCCGCTTTGGATCGTTGGTGGTGCCTTGGTGCGGCGACCCATTGGGTGGTGGGTTTCTCTAGCTTCCCAGTGGCGGCAGTGGTGGTATTTGCAAGGAGGGAAGCTAATACAGGGATGGCCATCCTCGACCGGGTGTCATCGGTGGCGGCTGAGATCTGTAGAGCTTAGGGTTCCAGATACTTCTTCGTTGATGGCGGATCCACGGAGGATGCTGAGTGTTGGGGTTTTCATGCCCTTGGATCGAAGAAAATGGCGGGCGCCTGCCTGTTTTCTAGTGGCAGGATTTCCTCCTATGGAGGCTTCAACGCTTTGTAGTGGGTTGCGGTGGTCGGTTGACTGGGCGGCTCTCCTTGGCGGCGGCGGCAGACCGGAGGCTTCAACTCTAAGGCTGTGGTAGGGCTGCGGTGGTGGGCGGAAGCCTGGGCAGCTCTTCTCGGCGGTGGCAGGTTTTTCGGCTGTCGATGGTGGGTGGCTGCTGGAATACGGTGACGGCTGCTTCCTCTCCAGGGAGCCGGTTTTTCTGTGGGCAGATGAGAAGAACCCTTTTTCTTTTCGATGGATGAGGGTTTCTCTTTGCAGTTGCTAGTGGCACTGCTTCCTTTTCATGGTTTCCGGATTCGTTTTTCTTATCATGTTCTTTCTCTTTTTTTCTATGGCATTTTCTGCTGGTATTTTGTATGGCCGCCCGGTTCATGGTTTTAGATGTTGGTTTTTTCTGAGATGCCATAGTACTTGCTTTTTATTTGTAGTGAAGCTAGAAATCTTGTAGCAGATCTCGTAATTATTGATACTGCTAAGAAGCATTTACACTCTTTATGAGTGTTGTAGATCCAATGTAATTTTGTACTCGCAAGATGAAATAAAATTACGCTTTTTTTTCGGGGAAAAAAAAGTATGTGAAATAACTTTACGAGGAAAAGTAGAAACGCATTGATGTAATAAGATTCTCAAAAAGGTAAAATTTCCATCTACAGTACTACTACAATCTCGAGCAAGCTTTCCTCTCCCATCAAAGCACATATTGGAAAATATTAAAAAATACTCGGGAACGCATTTACAACACTGTAGAAGATTTAATTAGCTAGGCATGCATTTAAAGCTTATGGAGCAGTCAACCATTCACAGAGGTGGAAGGAGAAACAGATCTTAAATGTAGTTATTTCTTGCAAGTTGTCTGAAAAATTGTGACCCATTTTCTAAAACTTCTGGTTTAGGACTGATATAGCGCGCCAATGTTCTATTATTTCGGTTTCGGCTGAATTATTGAAGGTTCTATGGTTTAAATTGCAATCATAGTTTCGGGTGAATTATTGAAGGTTTTGTGGTTAATGTTGAAGCTGCGTTTAATTTTTTTTTAGGGTGTAGGAATGAAGGTTGTGTTACAGCTGCGGTTAAATTTTTTTTAGGGTTTATGTTGCAATCATAGTTTGGGCATAATTATTGCAGTTTCTATGGTTTGTGTTGCAGCAGGTTCTACGGTCTGTGTTGCAGCAGGGTTTGTAAATTTTTTAGGGTTTATGTATTTAGTTGGTCATTTGTTTATGTTGCAATCAGCGTTTGGGCCGAACTATTGAAGGTTCTATGGTTTAAGTTGCAGCAGGGTTTATAAATTTGTTGGGGTTTATCAATTCGGTCTGTTGAATGGTTTATGTTGCAATAATCGTTTGGCCTGGATTATTGAAGGTTCTATGCTTTATGTTATAGCAGGGTTTGTAAATTTTTTAGGGTTTATGAATTTAGTTTGTTGTTTGTTATGTTGCAATCATAGTTTGGGATGAATTATTGAGGGTTCTATGGTTTATGTTGTAGCCAGGTTTGTAATTTTTTTAGGGTTTATGAATTTAGTTTGTTGTTTGTTAATGTTGCAATCATAGTTTTAGCCGAATTATTGAAGGCTCTATGGTTAATGTTGCAGCAATGTTTATAATTTTATTGGGGTTTATGAATTTCGTTTGTTGTTGGTTTATGTTGCAATCATAGTTTGGGCTGAATTATTGAAGGTTCTATGGTTTATGCTGCCTTATGTTGCAGCAGGGTTTCTAAATTTTTTGGGGTTTATGATTTTAGTTTGTTGCTGGTTTATGTTGCAATCATAGTTTGGGCTGAATTATCTATCTTCTATGGTTTATGTTGCAGCAGGGTTTGTAAGTTTCTTAGGGTTTATGAATTTAGTTTGTTGTTTGTTACGTCGCAATCATAGTTTGGGCTGAATTATTGAGGGTTCTATGGTTTATGTTGCAGCCGGGTTTGTAATTTTTTTAGGGTTTATGAATTTAGTTTGTTGTTTGTTAATGTTGCAATCATAGTTTCGGTCGAATTATTGAAGGCTCTATGGTTAATGTTGCAGCAGTGTTTATAATTTTATTGGGGTTTATCAATTTCATTTGTTGCTTGTTTATGTTGCAATCATAGTTTGGGCTGAATTATTGAAGGTTCTATGGTTTATGATTTTAGTTTGTTGTTGGTTTATGTTGCAGCAGTGTCCCTAAATTTTATCTGGTTTATGAATTTAGTTTGTTGTTGGTTTTTTTCGCAGTAGAATGGTAATAGTTAAAAGGAAAAACTACATCATATAGGGGATGGATGCCAGTTGACAACAGTGACTTTTCCATTGTCTCATTTTATTGGAAGAATACCCATAATTCAGTTGTTGATATCAGCAAGTTTTCCAAATTGGCTATGTTGATGCATTTTAGAAGCGATTTGCTCCATCTTATGATCTGTTGTTGTTGATGCAGTTTACAAGTTGTATGCTATTGTTAAATTACAAGTGTGTGATGCAGTTTTTACTTTTACCTATTAACATGAAGTGATCTGTTGCATCTTATCATTCCATTGCTTGCATTATGGGCCAATAACTTGCATTATGGGCAAAATAGAAGACGTTAAATTAGTTGTTGCATTATGGGAAAAATAGAAGAAGGTAAATTAGTTGTTGCATTATGGGAATTTATATAGACATAGTTTTATTAAACAGTTTGTTGGCTTGATTACTGTTGTCTGTTGTTCTAGCCTTCAAAAAGATATTGAATTTGTTTATAGTAATGTACATACACTGGATCTAATTTAGGCCTGTTATGTTGATTACTATGATACTGTATTAAGATGTAATAAGTCATGCATGAGAGCCCTCCATGGAACATTCATTTTAAAAGCATTATTAATAATAGGAGAGAAATATGGGCCATGTTGCAGTACAGTTAGCATTAAATGGATGGGTATCACACCCATGCAATGGTTCAACCCCATTCCTAACTGCTAGTTTAAGGAATATAGGGGTCAAGAGTTGTAAACCATAGAACCAACTGCAACATAAACCATAGAACCTTCAATAATTCAACCCAAACTATGATTGCTTCAATAAACCTTAGACCCTGCTGTAACATAAACCATAGCCCACGATATCATCTAGGATGAAGCTATTATAGTGGTCTTGGGATTCTTCTATCTCCCTTTGAATTTTGGGCATATGGTTGTAATTCAGTCCAAACGACTGCAACATAAACCATAGACCCTACTGCAGCATAAACCATAGATCCTTCAGTAATTCAGCCCAAATTCCTGCAACATAAACCATAGACCCTACTGCAGAGGAAACCATAGAACCTTCAATAATTCAGCCCATACTACTGCAACATAAGGACCCTACTACAGCATAAACCCTATAACCTTCAATAATTCAGCCCATACTACTGCAACATAAGCCATAGACCCTACTGCAGCATAAACCCTAGAACCTTCAATAATTCATCCCAAACTATGATTGCAACACAAACCAACAACAAACTAAATTCATAATCCCTAAAAAATGTTAATGAAATGTTTAATCGGAGAACATTACAGCTTGCTGTTGAAATGATGAAATTGTATATTAAACCTTATGATAAACCCTTCATTACAATGCCGCAAACATCAGGGGACGATATGACCTAGGATTGTACCCAAAAATGTCTAGGATTGTATACAAAATGGCCATGTTGCAGTAGTTAGACCCAGTGATTACAAAATCCACAATGTAATGTGGTCACAACAAAAACTTTGGCATCCCTATATGACACTCCTATGCTTGATGTCGTCCAAGATCTTCACTACCCAATATTGTTGAGTTTCCTGCTTGAGCCAGGTTGGTTGGAATACCTAACAATGGCTGATTAGGTTGTGGCTAGTTGCCTCCATATGATATCCAATTTGCTTCTTGTAGCCATGGAGGAATTGAGTAGCCACAGTGCACACTTGTGCTACTAACCCCTGCATTAGGTTGAGCCCCTCGATAATCATACATATGTCTGACACCTGCATTGGTAGGAGGGAATAAAGTGGGCATGCGCACTTGTTGATAGCGAGGGAATTGGATGTTTAGGAGGTCTTGGAAACATGGAGTATTATATGCAAGATGTTCCAATGTGTTTGGCATCATCCTACTCCCCTCCACTATGTTTGCATCAATGGCAGAACTTTCTGCCACCCCTTGTTCTTTTTGAAGCAATTGTTGAGCCTTTCTCAATTCCTTTTCATGCCTTGCCATTTCTTTTTTATGAGCCTTTTCTTGTCTTTCTTTCTCTCTTTCAAGCCTCTCTTGTGGTCGAATTTATGCTGCAGCAATCCTTGCAGCCTTCTTTTCTTTAGCTAAGTCCCTCTTTTCTGCTTTAAATCCTGGATTTCAAGTTTCCTATGCCCAGACTCAACCAATAGTTTTATATAGTCCTCTGAGGTGAGTAACTGTGAACTTCGGCATAGATGAAGATTTTATACTGTAAATTGCCTTCTTTTTGCTGACACTCTCTCTACCGGTAGCTTTAGAAACCGACCAAGCAACTGGCCCTTCTTTGACACTTGCTGCTCCTTGCTTGACACTTGCCTTTCAATATTTGGGTCAATGTTCTCTTGCTCTATCTGGACCATATTGTCCTCTTCATCTGGAACCTCGTTGTGGACACTATCTTCTTCCAGGTTTCCATTGTCCACAAAATAATGAACAATTTCTTCTTCCAATTCTCTGGGTTGTGAAGGAATGTTCATGCTTTCTTCATTTGTCCTTGAGACAATATTTTTGTCCAAATGCATCATGGCTTCTACCAGCCATAATGGTGGGGTAACCTGGCTTGGTAAAGTCAATTCTCCATTGCTGCTTCCTGGTGCATGGTCAATGTTTTCATTGACATGAATAGAAGCAGAAGTTGCAACTGTTTCTTGCATAGAGACATTAAGAAGATTAGAATCAGAAGTTGCAGCTGTCTCAGTTGGTGTAACAACCTCCATGTTACTGTCAATTGGTTCATTGTTATATTGTGTTTCACTTACCTATTCTTCTTCATCACCATAGTATGGTCCTCCTTGAGAGAGGGATATCATATTATCAGCAGCAATAATGTCTTCCTCTACCTCCACATCTTCTTGGCCAACAACATGTGCTTGGACATCCCCTTCTTCCTGACCATTCAGATCAAATCCCTGGCTACAACTAGTATCATGCATGAGAGCCTCAGAATTCAGTGGCCATATTCCAGTCCTCCTAAACCCAGCCTTGATATTCGAAGGTGTGAGAGCCCTTTTAAAGGCTTTACTTGCAAGCTCGGATAGCTCAAACCTTTTTGCCTCCACCCCTAGATTGTGTGCCATTCACGAAGCTCGCTCACCCCTGAAATAGTTCTTGAAAGGCCCAAACACACTGACATCTAGGGGTTGCAATCTGTGAGTGGTATGAGGAGGCAGTGTCAACAGGTCAATGCCCAAATTGTTAGCCTCCTCGATTGTTTGTACTGCAATTTGGCTTCCATGACCATCTAAAACCAGCAGGTGTCTATTTACAGGTTAGACACCGCCTGGTATAGATGCAGCAAAGTGAGTAAGCCAATTCAAAAAGAGTTTTTTGGTCATCCAAGCATGGGGATGTGCAGCCATGCATGCACCTGGTTCAGAATTCTGTATATAGTTTTTGAGTTGAGTTTTACCTTTAAATAGATAAAATCCAGGGATTGAAGCACCAATTGCATTGACACAACATAGAATAGTGATCCACTCCCTGCTCCTAGGAAAAATCTTTGGCACATTATGACTCCCTCTCTTGGCAATTACACGCATGCCACAGTTCCTTCCTGCCTGTAAACCTGTTTCATCACAGTTCCATATATGGTCTGGAGCATACCCATGGTTCTCATATGCACTAGAAAGGGTGGCATAGAACTTAGTTAGAATTGCAGGCCGTAGATTTAGAGCCCTGTCTCTATCTAGGCCCTCAGCTGTACGCAACACAAAGTCGAGATGCCTTTTTTTAAACCCAAACCACCATGACTTACCAGGAAACCCATCTTTGAAGGGGTTTGGCCTCCCTTGACATATTTGCGCTACTGTGGATTTTAGTTGTATCAGCTCTAGCCCATGTCCCATTTCAGCCATCTCCTTACACCACTGAACCACCTCAGCCTCCTCCTCTTCACTCATAACTGTAACAGGCCCTCTGCGCTTTGTATGTGTGAGCCCATTTATCCAATAATGTACTGAAGAGGTAGAAAATCCATGTTTTTTAGCAGCAGCACGAATGGAATATCCATTGAACTCTATATCATTAATAGCAACTAGCATGTCTTCTTTTGTCCAGCCTCTTATTGCACTGATTTTGGTGACTGAACTTGTTCCTTGAACTGTGGTTGGAAGTGACTGTGTGGTTGGTGGTGAGACAACAATGTCGTCTTCCACCACATTGTCATTCTCAACAACATTGCTGGGAGCATTGTTGGCATTTGAATGATCGACCCTCTCCTCGTCCGATGAGGTGCAACGTAGCTGGGCACCCCTGCTCAGTCGACGACTTGTTCTCCTTGCATTGCTGACTCTTGCCATGCCTACAACAACCTGCACATTTAGAAGGGAGGTTGATTATGTAGAAGAAACTGGAAGTTGATTATAACAGAAATGTAAATAACAGAAATGGAAATAACATTTCAAGGGAAGTTGGTTATATAGAAGGAAACTGGAAGTTGATTATAACAGAAACATGAATAACATAACTAGAAATAACATAAACAAAAACATAAATAACATAAACAGTAACCTGAATCTACTGTGCACACACTTCTGCTGGTATGCCTCCACTATGCACACACTCTGCTGTTCGAATTTCTGAAATGCAACTGTGCACACACTCTGCAGGTCGAATTTATGAAATGCATCTTCATAAGGGTTGTGGTTCATTTATAGTTGTTTTCTATTGAATTGGGTTGGTAAGAAGGTTGCACATGGATTGCAATCTCTCAAATTTCAATGTGTTGTGGATTGATTTGAAAGTGATCCAATGGCTGGGAGCTTGTCATTGTGGATCCCTATGCCTTCATATGTTTCATGATCTTTGTGCTTCCATCTGTTTAATGGGTGCATTTAATGGGTAGGTGTCATTTATTGAATACAGTGGGTTGGAATGTTGAACAATCGTGCAGTTATGGCTGACACTATCTTTTCTGATGCTTGAATAGGTTTCAATGAATGTTTGAACATGTTTTAATGAATGTTGGGATATTTAGGCTCCAATAGATATTCATGGGTCCTCCTTTGATAGGTACCTTGCAGTAGGTGGCAAAAACGAGTTGGGTTATTTAGCTGTTCATGTACTTTTGGATCCCTGAGCAAATCTGTACTTGGTTGGGACAAGATGTTTTGTACAGTTTGTCATATAAAGACTATTTATTGAAACCTATTGGCCCAGTCAGTTAATGAGAAATTTTTGGACATAATTTAAATATTTTCTGCACTTAATATGGAATATGTATGTTTAATTTATGGGTTTATTTGTGTCAATATATGGTGGTTGTGTGAGACCAGTACTATAACAACTACTATATGGTGGTTGTGTGGGACCAGTACTATGACAACTACTGGTCCCTATTCAAGAATAGACAACTCTCCCCTATACCTAGCAACTTTCTGAACATTGTTGAGGTCCACTAATCTCGTTAGTGGATATTTTCTTATGACAACATGCAGGGTAAAGAGACACATGGCAATTTAATGACCTGTGAATATCTAAAAGAAAAAAAATAAATTTAATGACATCTACCATTGAGCAGGTAAATATTTTACAATGCATATGTTGCATACATGAAATAGGATAAATTTAATATGAATTACAACAACAATTTATCAAGTAGTTACACAGAATAATAAGTTATAAATTTTTTTTCCAAACCCAGAGTTGTAATAATAGTATACGAAATAGCCCCAAGGGTTAGCTTAATTGGTAAGATGTGCTAACACTCTAAAAAAATAGTACACGAATCTCTAAATCATTAAATCATAAGAAGATATGCATATAATCCTGGAGATATATTTGGAGATCGAAACTAATGCAAAATGGTTTGTGAGAGATAAATAAATAAATAAATGAGAGATGAACATAAATGAGAGATGAACATAGCCAGTCCAATAAGGTGGTGATAATAATAATAATAATTTTGCTACTTTTACGTCTCTAAATGTCAATGTAATAAGATTCTCAAAAAGGTAAATTTCCATCTACAGTACTACTGCAAGCTCGAGCAAGCTTTGCTCTCCCATCAAAGCAATATTGGAAAATATTAAAAAATACTCGGGAACACATTTACAACACTGCAGAAGATTTAATTAGCTAGGCACGCATTTAAAGCTTATGGAGTAGTCGACCATTCACAGAGGTGGAAGGAGAAAGAGATCTTAAATGTAGTTATTTCTTGCAAGTTGTCTGAAAAATTGTAACCCATTTTCTTTTCTGAAAATTGCTGAGGTCCATTAATCTCGTTAGTGGATATTTTCTTATGACAATATGCAGGGTAAAGAGACACATGGCAATTTAATGACCTGTGAATATCTAAAAGAAAAAAAGATAAATTTAATGACATCTACCATTGAGCAGGTAAATATTTTAGAATGCATATGTTGCATAAATGAAATAGGATAAATTTAATGAGACTTGGATATATAAAAGAGCATCTAACCAAAATTGCCGGCATCCTAAAAATCTAGCCTTAGATGAGACAAGATAAGCACTGAGCTGCTGCTCATTAAAGGAGTATGTGCTCACATGCCACAGTACACATATCTATGTATCACTGTATATATTTGAAGATAGATTTCAAATGTTTGTGGATATTACTGTTACACATACAAGTGAGACTATAACATTTATGTGAGATGTTGCTTTCAGTCTAATGTCAGAAGATTAATTTTGTCACAGCAGGCCTTATCCATTATTCAATTTTTCAGCAGCTCGAAGCCCAAAAAAGCATCAATACCCAGTCCATTACATTAATTATTTTTAATTAGATTCAGAGAACAAGTACCTGGGGCATATGAGGAAAATAAATCCAGATGCAAAGCAAACGTGCAAATAATCATAATCTACATAGCATGACTACTTCCAATTTCTTTATCACGAGAATTGAGTTGAGGATTTCCATTTGGTTTTCAGCTGAGGCGTTGGTTTACTCATCATAATAAACCAACAAAATCCTTGGAAACACTAGGAGAGATTATCCAAAAAGGAGTTCATCTTTGGGTACGCATGTGATGGATTCATTCTGCAAATAAGTAAAGGGTTTTTATTTATGTAATTATTATGTGGAAGAAGTTCATTATATAATTTAGTAAAAAGAGATGTGTAATTCTTTTCGTGTTGTATATATAAAAATCTTAAAACGCTTCCTCAATATTTACATTTTAAAAAAGGATTTAATACTTAAAGAGATTTAATTACTTAATTATTATAAAACTTAGAAAACTCCAAAACTGTTTGTGAAAATTCTCACTACGAAATCGATTAATGATGTGTGGGAACAATAACAATAATTTGCATTACCTTTGAAATAATATTCCATGTGGGAGAGGTCGACGTGGCCTATATTATGGGCTTACCAAGATGCTACATGACCGTAACATGTGAGAACGTTATAGTTGGTGTCAGAAACCCAGAAGACTTGTAAATCACCATCCCTAAAAGTTAAAAACAGTATCTTATAAAAAAATCATTCATTAAAAACAGTATCTTATAAAAGTTAAAAACAGTATCTTATAAAAAAATCATTCATGTCCCCATATGGTGAGCAATAGGAAGGGGACATCAAGTATTAAAGTAGGTAAGATGAGCACACATTTTAGGTAGCAGACGTCACTTGTCTAGTTTAAGCTCAAACCTATCTTAAAAAATATTCTAGACTTCAAACAAACATCTCATGCATATTTTGCTTCAGTGGTTATTAAGAATCACCCCTGTACAGATTTATGACATTCCCTTTTCTTTAGATAATCCAGTTTGATATTTATATTTACACATCCCTAACATAACAAAGAAGTTCGAAACACTTTCAACACAATCTCAAGCGTATTAAAGAGGCCACTATACTCTGGGCCAGGGAGAAACGAGTCAAAGATGAACAGAATCTGAGAGATGCTGAGATGAACATTGACAGACTTCTGCATTGTCAGGGTATGGGATATCTGGACGAACTGCAGAAAGGGGAGTTGCAGGATTGGGAAAATAGCAGGAATGTGTTGCTGTGTGAGCGAGAAGAGATGTGGAGAATGAAAAGCAGGGCAATCTGGTTACAATGTGGGGATGAGAACACTAAATTTTTTCAAGCATATGCAAAGGGGAGAAAGTGCACAAACTCCATCTGGGAACTTTCTTCATCTGAAGGGGAAAGGGTTTCCAGCTTTGATGGCTTGGCTGAGATGGGTGTTCGACACTTCGAAGACTTATTCACTGCACAACCTGGGGCATCTATAGCTGAGGTTATCAGGATGGCTCAGCTATTTCCACGTTTTGTGGGGGAGGAAGAGAACAAACTTTTGATGGAGGAGGTGCTGCCAATTGAGCTCTCGCAGGTAATGCAATCCTTCCAGAAAGACAAAAGCCCGGGGCCGGATGGCTGGCCTATAGAATTTTTCTTGGGCTTCTCTGATATCTTTGGGGAGGAATTGTTGGCTGTGGTGGAAGAATCTAGAAAGGCTGGTTTTGTTCATGGTCCTTTCAACTCGACCTTTATCGCTCTCATACCCAAAACGGACAAAGCTGAGAGTTTTGATGAATTCAGACCTATTTCACTCTGCAATTGTATTTATAAGATCATCTCAAAGGTGATGGCGAGGAGACTGAAGAATATCTTGTCTCAGCACATTTCAGGCGAACAGTTTGGATTCTTGGAAGGTCGTCAAATTCATGAGGCCATTGGAGTTGCACAAGAAGGTATACACACTCTGAAGGTGCAGAAACAGAAGGGTGCAATTATTAAGATTGACCTCTCTAAAGCATATGATAGGGTCAGCTGGCTCTATATTCGGATGCTTCTCACACACCTGGGCTTCTGCTATGAATTTATTCGATGGGTTATGGCATGCATCACCACAGTGAGCTTTGCTGTCCTGATAAATGGCTCGGCTAGCCCTTTCTTCCATGCAGGACGAGGGCTAAGACAAGGTTGCCCACTTTCACCGCTATTATTCCTTCTCGTTGCTGAAGGCCTCAGTCGATTTATCCTGAAATCAAAAGATGATGGCTCATTTCGTGGCATCTCCATCTCTCAGGTATTATATATTACCCATCTCCTATTTGTTGACGATATCCTCATATTTTGTAATGGCTCGAGACAGGATATTGATAAGGTGGTCGAAGGTCTCAAATTATTGCATGAAGCCGCGGGTATGCTGGTAAATTTTGATAAATCATCTATCACATGCTCGCATTTAAATGAGCAGGAGATTCACTGTATTGTACGCAGACTTCCCTACCAGATTCTGGATTTAGATGATGGCTTAAAATACCTTGGCTTTCACTTAAAACCCAACGCATATTTGAAGACAGATTGGCATTGGTTAACTGCAAAACTGGAGCAGAGACTACATGGCTGGAGCCATAAATGGCTCTCGCGGGCTGGGAGACTAGTGCTGGTCAAATCAGTATTGGAAGCAATACCTGTTTATTGGATGTCACTTGCCTGGATTCCCAAAGGAGTTTTGGAGCAGCTTCGTCGTTTGGTTTTTGCCTTCCTCTGGAAGGGTAAGGGAGGAAACCGTGCATTGGTGTGGGTAAGATGGGAGTTGATCGCAATCCCCAAAGCATTGGGAGGGTGGGGTTTAAAGAATATTTTTCTATTTGCCAAAGCGCTGGGAGCTAAGGTTGCATGGAGAATTATACATACACGGAGCCTCTGGACCAGTGTGGTATATCACAAATACATTGCTCCCTTATCACTAATTGATTGGATTAGGCAGGGCAATAAGGCGAGGGCAAATTGCTCTGTGGTTTGGAAAGCGGTGGTCCAGTATTTTCATTTGGTGGGATCTAGATTAGTCTGGAGAATTGGAAATGGGCATTTGCTTCGTATTGGCCTGGATCCTTGGGTTGGGTGTAGAGGAGGACATACTATGCCGGTGGCATTAAGGACCTTTCTGGCTGATAGAGGCTGTCTTTTCCTGGCTGATATTGCACAACCAGGTTTTTCCACTATCTGGCACCAGGGATGGCTCTCTGCCCAGCGTCTGGAGGTACCGGAGGAACTGATCGGCGATTGGGAGGATTATATCCGAATTTTAAGATCCACTAATATACGATTGACTGATAGGCCTGATGAACTACTGTGGGATCACCATCCCTCTGGGAAATACACGCCCAAACTTGGATATATTCAGCTTAATGTGGAGATGCATAACAAGGCATTGGTGTGGTGGTGGAAAACATTGTGGAAGTTGAAATGCCCGGGCAAAGCAAAAATACTTTTCTGGGCGATCTTGGAACAGAAGGCACCCACTTGGGACATTCTGAAGAGACGATTTATGCAGGGCCCGGGTTTCTGTCCACTATGTAGGGAGGCAGACGAAACCATCACACATCTTTTTGTACACTGCCGGTTCACTCAGGCGGTTTGGACTAATATATGCAATTACTTGCAGCTTAATGCGCGCTGATGGGGAGAGAGTGTTAATGATGCATTCCATGATTGGTGGAATAATCAACAGGCATCAGACATTCGTGCGGCCCCATGTATTTTTGCATGGGGTATTTGGATCACTCGTAACAGGACCATCTTTCAGGACTGTAGAGTCCCGATGGAGCTAGTGGTGGCACAAGCTGTGGCTATCATATTACACTACAGGCCTCCACCCAAAGTGACTAGAATCCGTCCTGTGATCGTTGAAACCATTGATAAATCAATACCTTGGGCTTTCTTCGATGGCTCTTCACTTGACCAACAAGTGGTGTGCGGTGGAGGGATCGTGCTGCACAAATCTGATTCTCATTTTTTCCACATCTCGGCGGGATTGGGCAGTGGTACAAACAACTTCGCAGAAATTCTGTCACTTAGACTATTGCTGTTATTTGCAATAGAACAGAGATGTACATCACTACAGATTTTTGGAGACTCACAGATTGTTATTGATTGGGCCAATGAGCAAACTCATTGTAATATGATGGTTCTCTCTCCTATACTGGAAGATGTTTTACGGTTAAAAAGGCATTTTAATCTTATAACTTTCACTCATGTATACAGGGAGAGAAACGGCATGGCCGACTTTCTATCCAAAGAAGCATCACAACAAAGTCTGAACTTCGGTACCTGGAGGATCACATCATACTCTCCTGCTGGATCATACAGTTACTACCACAGACCATTCAATGAGGCGGTGGAGGATAGGGAGGAAGCTTACGGCTCCTGACAGATCTGAACTGCTCGAATTGGACTTTTATATATTGTTTTTGGTAACCACACAGATCAGTATATGGATATGAAAGACTGGGTGGAAGCAATTGGCTTCGGACAGATCTGATTACATAAAACTTTATGGTTTAAAAAAATTTTGGATGCTCGAATTGGACTTGTATGTAACCACACAGAGGATATAAAAGACTGGGTGGAAACAATTGGCTTCGGACAGATATGATTACATAAGACTTTTATGGTTTAATATAGCGGATTTGGTGGATCGGGATGGAGCAATGGCTCCTGTTGGTGCTTTCTATTTTCTGATTGGTGCTCTGTGTGGACAAACTTCTGAAAGAAGTTATTTCATATGGATCAAATCTGGATATATGTAATGGAGATATGAGGGCTGTATGGACAGCAATGTGTTTGATGTAAGAGACATTAGATTAGATTGATTCTTGATTTGTTGATATGCGATAATGTAGGAATCCCTGTGATTCTAATACATATGCAGAATGTAATTTGTTCAATATATTTGAAATAAAATTACGATTTTTTCTTAGGAAAAAAAAAAACAAAGAAGTTCGAAGTACTCACAATATTCCACAATGAGACTTTTAACATAACAAAGGAAATTTTGGGTAGGTAAAAGGATTTCATGAGGGTTAAGTATCAACAGAGCGAATTTTCTAGATTCTTTGGTGTGAATCTGAATTAGCAAATTTTTTAGATTTTTTGGTGTGAATCTGAATTAGAGCAAATTTTCTAGATTCTTTGGTGTGAATTTGAATTAGCAAATTTTCTAGATTCTTTGGTGTGAATCTGAGAGAAAAATACATAATTAATTAAATAATCCCCTAAGTTCCATAGTGGGAAGAGTGTAGGATCTTATTTTCTTATTACACACAATTTGAATTTACACAACACTAGAAATAATTATAAACATAAGAGCAATAAACTACCAGAGAATTAATGGATAATTACAGGGGATGGCATTACCAACAAGAATAACTATAAATGGATAATTACAAGAGACCCAATAATAAATCTTTTAATATTCCAAATTAATTGATGATGGGAAGGATAGTCAACATACATATACTTGAATTTGTAAGATAAAATTATTGATGCACATTGAAGCCCACAGTGGGTCGTCCATCCTCTAAGCATCTCCTCTTGAAACTATGTGTGGGGAAACCACTCTCCTTCCAACCAAACCTCTGGCATAGGATGAGATCCCCTGATCCCATGCTATTACCCTCCTCAAGCTCGTTAATAAACAAAGAGGTACTCATCAATCATGATGGGGGATAATGGGAAAAGTTTGCATTTACCTGTAATAATGGAAGTACTTAGTCACTCTTGAACATGTCAATCATTTGCATTTCATTCGAAAAACTTGGATAATATGCTTGTCCCCGAGTCTCACCAATTCTCTAAGTCATTTACTCCTTTGAGTCATCCAAAGAATGTTTCCATCATCAGTTGCATTAGGTCTAGGTGTCGATCTTGTCATGTCAATGCTGCCAAATCATGCCATTCCATGTTCAAGAGGATTATGTTGATCGGGTCAATCTTTGCAGTCATTATACCTTCCATTATGTCGGTCTCCCCTAAGTCAGTCTCAAACATTGCTCTACTGTCTAATCTACTCCAAATCATCTTTGATCTTGTTTCATGTCGATGATGGGGGAAACATCATGGCCCTTTTTTGACGGGTTTATCCTTGTCGAATTCAACACATCATCCGAGGATTAAACCTAAAAACCAATCGAGTACCTTGGGCCTGCATGCCTCAATGGCAGGATACCTCGCTTTCAACAGTAAGTTCACATCATTGTCTTCTGATTGAAAGATTCCATCAAATGTTCCACCTCAACTCATTGATTCACATTCGATGGTATGTACTATGATAGCTTGGGAATCATTGACACCAATGGTGATTTCCCTCGTGCTTGTTAACGGTATATATTAATGACCGGTAACCAAGTGGTTTCTACCATGTTCGACTTCAAAACATTGTAATCACATGGTTAGATTCGTATCATTGCAGGCTTGGCTTGAAGACCATTGGTTAAATCATGTATCCTACCTAGGTGTGATGGATATTTTTTGAGTCATATCACATGGATCCACTTTTGTATTGGTCATGGCTGTGTAATTATATCATCATGGATCTACGCTTGTGTCTAGTAGCCATGATTGTGTTCAGACAGTCGATACTACCATGTATTTGCATTGTATTGGTCGAAAACCAGGTTATGAGTCATTTCAGACATACATCTCAGAGTTTGTTGTATTGCAGGAGTCTTTGTTCATCACTCCAACCAATGATCCTTGCCTCGAACCCCCATATTGCAAAGAATTTCACCTACCCTTTTTTGTTATCTTCATGCTTTGGGGGGCATTCTCTTACACCAAAATCTCATCACCATGAGTTATGTATCCTCTATATGCCTCAATTCCTAAAAGAACTTGGGCTAAATGATCAAATGAAGAGTTGATGTTCCCCTTTTAACATTGTGTTGTTGATAAGTTTAAACCAAATAGACTAGCAAGATCACTGAAAGAAACATAATCACAAGATAGACACATAATTTACCCTGGGAAACCCTCATGGGGTAGAAAACCCAGCAAAGCTTTCCTTTATAAGATGATCAACCAAAATACAAGATGTGCTCCAAGACTTGTCCTTCTTCTCTACCTCACATGCAGACCTCCCAGACACAAGTGCACTACTTTCTGAGTTGTGGATCATCATCATCATCGCACGATCATCAGCATTGTCATCTCACGATCATCAGCATCGTCATCACACGATCATCAGCATCGTCATCACACGATCATTAGCATCATCATCTCACGATCATCAGCATCGTCATCTCACGATCATCAGCATCGTCATCACACGATCATCAACATCATCATCAGACAATCATCAACATCGTCATCACACGATCATCAACATCGTCATCTCACGATCATCAGCATCATCATCTCACGATCATCAGCATCATCATCACACGATCACAAGCATCGTCATCACACGATCATCAGCATCGTCATCACACGATCATCAACATCGTCATCACACGATCATCATCATCGTCATCACACGATCATCAGCATCGTCATATCACGATCATCAGCATCGTCATATCACGATCATCAGCATCGTCATCACACGATCATCAGCATTGTCATCACATGATCATTAGCATCATCATCTCACGATCATCAGCATCGTCATCACATGATCATCAACATCTTCATCATACGATCATCAACATCGTCATCATACGATCATCAGCATTGTCATCATCAGCAGCATCGTATACCCTGCATTACACACGATCATATTACAGGATGATCAATCCTGCTCTCTTTAGGACATAGGTCCATGGATGATGCAATCTTGTCATGTACTTTTTGAACCGAGGTCCAAGGATGATCCAGTCCTACCATGTACCTTTTGAACCGAGGTTTAGGGACGATCCAGTCCTATCATGTACCTTTTGAACCAAGGTCCAGGGATGATCCAGTCTTATCATGTATCTTTTGAACCGAGGTCCAGGGATGATCTAGTCCTATCATGTACCTTTTGAACCGAGGTCCAGGGATGATCCAGTCCTATCATGTACCTTTTGAACCGAGGTCCAGGGATGATCCAGTCCTATCATATACCTTTTGAACCGAGGTCTAGGGACGATCTAGTCCTATCATGTACTTTTTGAACCGAGGTCCGGGGATGATCCAGTCCTATCATTCAATTCTCGGAGACCTCTTGTCTACGGCTCATTTCAAGGGACTGAAGTTTGGGGACGATCCAATCCCCATTCTCAGAGACATCATGTCCACTGCTCAATTCAAGGGACCGAAGTCCAAGGACAATCCAATCCCCACCGTAAATTTAGGACTATGTCCAAGGATGACTTAATCCTCTCATGTCCACTAAGGAATTCATTCTCGAAGACATATGTCTACGGCTCTCTTTAGGACTGAAGTCCAAGGATGATCCAATCCTCTCATGTCCACTAAGGACTTCATTCTCGAAGACATACATATACGGATCTCTTTAGGACTGAAGTCCAAGGATGATCCAACTCTCTCATGTCCACTAAGGACTTCATTCTTGAAGACATACATCTATGGATCTCTTTAGGACTGAAGTCCAAGGATGATCCAATCCTCTCATCAATACAGGTACAAGTATCCTCATCCATACAAGTACATTAATATATGTGCATATATCATCAATACAAGTATTCTCATCAATACATCAATATGTAATAATACAAGTATCATTATCAATACATACATCATCAAAGCATGTATCCTCATCAATACATCAAGGCACATATATCATCAAAGCATGTATCCTCACCAATACATATATCATCAAAGCATGTATCCTCATCAATACATCAAAGCACATATATCATCAAAGCATGTATCCTCACCAATACATATATCATCAAAGTAAAAAAAGAAGTAATATAGGTATTCTAAGTGTAAGAAACCTAAATCTAAATAAGCATAAATATCTAAGAGTGGTAAACAAGTATCCTCATCATCAGTGACGATACTACTCCCCCTTTCGAGGAGGGTCCTTTTGAACTACACCAAGCTTGTCTCGGAAGTATTCAAATTTCACATGAGACAGAGGTTCGGTTAATATATCAGCAATTTTTCTTCAATACTCACATACTCAAGTTTGATAGCTCCTCTCTGCACCATGTCTCGTATATAAAAGTATCGAATCTCCATGTGTTTTGACTTATCATGGAATACAGGATTTTCTGTCATTTTGATACAACTTTGATTGTCACACATGATCACAGTGGGATCCATCTCTAAGTCAAACACTCCAGATAATAATTTCTGAAGCCACACTGCTTCACAGCTAGCAGAGCAGGCAGCTATGTATTCTGCTTCAGAAGTACTGAGAGCCACACTAGATTGTTTCTTGCTGAACCATGAGATCATGGCAGATCCAAGACCGTAACATCCACTTGATGTAATTTTTTTGTCTGAGACACTTCCTGCCCAATCAGAATCTGAGTAACCATGTAATCTAAGTTCATGATTTCCAAGATAATATAGACCAAAATCTAATCTACCCTTTAGGTACCTCATTACATGCTTTGCAGCTATTAAGTGAACCTTTCTAGGTTCTACTAGATACTAACTCAGGGTATTTACAACAAAGCATATATCTGGCCTAGTATTTGTTAAATACATCAATGGCCCAATGATTTATCTATATAGAGTTATTTCCACTTATTCTGATGAGTCATTAACTAATAACTTCAAGTTGGAGTCCATGGGAGTGGCCATAGCTTTACACTCCAACATATCAAATCTTTTTAGAATCTCCAGAGCATACTTACCTTGATTTAGAAAGATTCCTTTTAGTTCTTGCCATACTTCTAGACCTAAGAAGTAGTGCATTAATCTGAGATCTTTCATCTCGAATTCTGAAGAAAGATTCTGCTTGCATTCAATAATTTGTTTCTCATTTTCGGTTAGAAATAGATCATCTACATATAACAATAGTATAATTGGTTCATCATCCATCACCTTGAGATAAATATTAGGGTCAACTTTACTCTTGGTAAAGCCCATGCTTGTTAAGAAATTGTCAATCCTTCCGTACCAAGCTCTGGGAGCTTGCTTCAATCCATATAATGCCTTTTTCAATTTCCATACATGAGTTCTCCCATATTTAACCTCAAACCCTTGTGGTTTCTCTATGTACACTTCTTCTTCAATTACACCATTCAAAAAAGATGTCTTAACATCCATTTGGTGTAATTTCCACTTCATCATAGATGCAAGTGCCATGATAGTTCTAATTGAAGTATACCTAGCAACTGGTGCAAATGTTTCTTCATAGTCAATTCCCTCTTTCTAAGAGAATCCTCTGGCTACAAATCTTGCCTTGTATTTTTCAATGCTACCATCTGCAGCATGTTTTATCTTGAAAATCCATTTGGAAGAAACCACACTTTTATCTTTTGGTTTGGGAACTATATCCCAAACATCATTTTTCATTATTGACTGATATTCTTTTGTCATTGCTTCTACCCATTATTTCTTCTGAGTTGCCTCTTCATAGCTAGTAGGTTGTTGATCCACAAGATCACACATCAAGGCCACATACTTGGATACTAGCTTTGGTTTCTTTCTTTCTCTAGTGGAGCCTTCAGGAGCTCCATATCTTTCAGCTCCTTGAATAATGTCTTTAGCTCATGCTGGCCTTCTTTTCCTAGATAAGTTTGTAATAGGGGGTTCTTGTGGTTCCAACATGTCATGGTCCTTTGGTGTATCATTTTCAGGGATGGGCACAGCTTCTGTGATTCTAGGAGGTGTATCTTCTTCATAGATTTCTTCAAGTTGGCACTTCCTGGATTTCTGGAGAGCTGCTTCTTCATCAAATGTTACATCTCTACTTATTTCCATATGATGAAAACCTGGTATGTAAATTTTGAAGGCTTTGGATGATTCACAATATCCAACAAATATTCCCTTCTTACCAGAACGATCCAACTTGGTTCTCTTTTCTTTTGGAATGTGAATGTACATAGGACATCCAAATATTTTGAGATGACTTACCTCAGGCTTCTTTCCTGTGAACACTTCTTCTGGAGTTTTGAATTCAAGAGCACTATGGATAGTCTATTTTGCACATAGACTGCTGTCCTAGCTGCTTCAACCCATAGATACATGGGTAGATCTTGGTCATGTATCATAGTCTTTACAACTTCCATGATGGTTCTATTATTTCTTTCAGCAACCCCATTTTGTTGGGGATTGTAGGGAGTGGTTAGTTCCCTCTTGATTCCAAAAATAATTGGTGTTTATGTCTCAAAATTACATTTTCATGTTCTAGTAAATGAAATGAAATAAGATGCAACAATAAAATAATTAAACTATAACTTGGAGAATATTACATAATCTGAGAATTGAATTCCCAAGGCTCGAGCTCCCCGCAGGTGTCTTCTCAGGAGGTAGTATAGGAACTAGTTGAATAATTCACTTGTGAAAACATTCCCAAGAGATTATTTGGAGATTTTATATAGTAAAAAGAATTTAATTTCGCTCTCTGAGAGGCATTAATATTGAAATCATGACGATTTAAATGGTATTGTTAGATTTTTGAATTAGCGGTACTAGGGGATCTCTTTGGTGATTAGTGATATAAATTTTAGTATGCCCGTATCTTGCCTCGAGCTTCACTTCTGGGCCAGAAAAATGAAACAATTAGTGCATCTGGTGATATATTTTAGTATGCTGGTGTGGGATAGCTAGCATTCAAATTGCCCCGCTTTTTTGGCGATTTTTTCCTTAGATTTTGTTATAAAATCCAGCAGAATCGTATTTCCACTCCATTTACTGCGGAATTATTCCATGGAATGGTGTCCCTAGACGTTTTGGCCCATTTTAAAGTGACCCAGATCGTCAAAATTCCAAAAAAATAACGAAACGGGATGGAACTATGCCTCGCCAAAAAAATTTCCGTTGTCAACAGGAGCAATTTGAGTGCTAGATATTGAGTATATCTCCCCTTTCATGGTGAATCCTAGATTCTCTAGTGAATCTTGGGGAATCTCGCTTGGAGGTAGAGCAAACCCTACAACACGAATGGCCAAGATCATTTTCCAAAGATATATGTGGCATTAGTCTTTGTCATTGATGCTCACGTCCCTCCATTTATTCTTTGAGTTGATATATGCATGTGAATGGTCTTGATGATGGGGTGACTAAAGTGCTCATTGAATCTTGGTCATTCATACTCGGGCACCCTTCTTTATGTCATGTGCATGTATTCAATGTCATGTCCCAAATTTGGAATTGGGTCACAATGGCCTAATCACATTAGCCATATTCATTAGAGTTTGCAAAGTTGATGTTAAGGGTCAAATAATTGCCAAGGAGGAAAATTACTAGTTTCCTAGGTTTGGGGTGGAAGCTTTGGGATTTGGAATAATGGGGATAATAAATGATGTTTGAACATTAGAATGGCATAAATATTTAATAAAGGAGCTAAATAAATATATACAAGTGAAAATCAAAGTGGCATTTCATCATGAAGACACATGGAGGAAGTGGGACCCACAAATGGCTAGATTTCCCCACTACATTTGGCATCATTCTCTCACCAATTCGAATTCAAGGTGAATGGTAACATACTTGGGGAAGTCCAAAAGGTATTATTCATGGCATAACTCATCCAAGGTCGAAATATAGAGGAAGAGTAACTCCCATGGAAGAGGAAGAGACAATTTGGAGCTAGTGAGACACTTGGGCTAGATTCCCTAGCTCTATGACAACAATGATGAAGATGCTATGACACCTATGACACAAATCAGACCTGAAGGCTGACATATGACATATATGACATGTCAGGGCTAAAAATAGACTCCAAGAGGGCGCTCAAGGGTGTTAGGGCAGCTAAGATGCTTCCACATGTGATTTGGTGGAAGTGGGAGACTAGGAATTGATGTACAAGTGGCGTTCTTTGGAATCTCTTCCCAACTTGAGTTGGCATGAGTCTCTTGGAAGGAATTCGACCCATGGAGGACATTAGAAGTTTATAAATGTCAATAACAAATAATGAAACCAGCTTTTGATCATTTGTAAAATTTGCAATTGCATTTGTGAAGAGGGAGAGCTAGTGGATGACTAGTTTCTTGCCTTAGCCAATTTCGAGGGTGAAAGATTCCCATCCAAGTTGGTAATTGGAAAGGCCATTCAGACCTTTCATTTGGAGCTTTAATGGAGTCTTTATTTGCAGGTGTAAGCTACAGGGCAGCTCATGGTTTCTTCTATTGCAGCTCACTCCTTCAACCATTTCCGGTTTTGATGGCATATTCTTGATCCTTGAGGGAGGGCATTTTTGGTGAGCTATTGTACTCTTTGGGGGAGCTTTTAATGCCCCATTTCTTTTGTAATATGAATTAAATACTCTGTTCTTCATCTCCAAAAAGTTTCAGGTCGAAATTCCAAGTAGAAATGTATAAATCTCATTTTTAATGGAAGAACAATGCCATTTCCCCACTACCTTGTTGTGAGCCAATGTATTGATGATGATTTCGAATGGATGGATGATTCTCTGATATATTTGTGGTCAATATAATTCCATGGATGTCTTATACAAGTTTCATGTACTGTACTTGAGCATTTGAAGTATTTTTACTCAGTTTAATTGCATTGGGAGAAGAAATAGTGCCATTTCCCCAAGGGTCGAATTGGGGATTTTTGCAGTTGAATGGGAGAGGGTGAGAACAGTTGTAATAAACCATTAATGGTGCATATGAGACCTTAATAACATACTTAACACATTACATACCTCTGTTCATAAATTTGAGTGGGTTTGGAGGCATTTGGGAAGCCATTTTCAGTACTTACCTTAGGGGGATTTGAACCCCAAATTACTAGTAAAATTGCATACTTGGTCCAGAATCTTAAGAGAGTTTGAAGAGGTCTTTTGGTGGTGATATGTTATCCCTGAACATCATATTCAATTCCTAATATCATTCATAAACCTTCCTTGAATATTTGAATCATTTGGAGTCAATTTGAGACCTAGAGACCAATACTAGTCAAAGGGAAATCACTAGTAAAGTTACCTACATTGACCAGAATTGAAAGAGTATTTGCAGAAGTGTTTTAAAGGTACAAAGGCATCCCTGAAACACATATTTATGTTCTAATATCATTCATATACCTTCTCAGAAGATTTGGGATCATTTGGAGCAAATTTGGGACATAGAGATCGAAACTAGTCAAAGGTCGAACCAAGGAAAAAAGTGAAAATTTGCAATTTTAATAAAATTCCTAATAAGGGACATTACAGTGGTATCAGAGCATGATCTTGGCACCTGATGTGGTATAATATTCATGAGGACAATAATTCAGGTACCACCATTAGATATTGAAACCGAAAGTGCTTTTGTTGAAGAAAAAAAAGTAGGAGAAGAAGAGCAAATTTTTTGAGGAAACTATGACTAGGGATGAAAAGGGAGCCTCATATGATGGTGAGGAGCATATAAAAATTATGAAAACAATATTTGAAGATATGACCAAGCAACTTAAGGAAGGATTCGAATTGTTTTCTATCGAACTTGTGGAAAAAATTATTGATTTTAAGGAAACCAAGGGGAAAAATGCATCAGCTTGCTTGAAGGAGCAAAAGGAAGAGACATCACAAGATCATGAAGAAGAGTCTATTGAAAATATGGAAGATCATTTCGAGACACCTTCTAGCTTAGACATGAACCAAAGAGCATCTACTTATGGATGCTTAAACTATGAAGGAGTACCTACTGATGGGTGCTCACACCTCTATGTTGGTGACATAGAGATCACTTTTGAAAGTGTTGCTGCAAGCCCAAGTTCCATTAAGCATGATAATGAAGACCTTGCAGCAGTTGAAGAAGAACCAAGATCAACTTCTCCATCACCACTTGAGCTTCATGAAGTTGGTCCAAGAAAAAATGAAGAAGATGAGGAGGTTCATTTGCAAGAGCCTCATTTTCTTGAAGGGTCCTTAAAGATGAATGAAAAGAAGATCCAAGAGTCCCTCAGCATTCTCCATGACACTCAAGCATTGGTGTCAAATTCTTCTTGGAGAGCTACTTCATTGGAGGAAACATCCTTCCTTGAAGACATGGAGAAGATTCAAAGAGCAATGTGCCACATCAAAGGTAATTTCATGTCTTTGCTTTTTGATAGAAACCATTTGTTTGAGCTTAATGAATTGTTACATGATGCATACTTGAAGAATAATGAGGATATTCATAAGCTCACAATTCAAAATGAGCAACTTCTTGAAAAGTTGCAAGATACTTGTTTTTCCTCCTATGTTTCAGATTGTCAAATGGTAGATTGTTTGGAGGATTCTCATGACATGGTGGATCATGAGAAATGTGAAAACTTGAATGTTCTTGATGTGTTTGAAGATGAACTTGAAGAGATCCAAACACTTGATGTGGTGGAAGATGAATTTGAATTGCCTCTTGATGAAGGTTATGCAATTTTTAAAGAAGAGCATGATTCCTCTACATTGGAACCAAACTATGACAAAGAGTTCACACTTTTGAAGGAGCTGCATGATACTACCCACATGGATCCTTCCCATGATAAAACTCCTGAACTTTTTGATCATTTGGGTGAGTTAGTACATTCTCCTACATCCTACAATTCCATGTTTTGCAGTATTAGTCTCAATGAAGTATGGGTGAAAGGGTTCTTTTTGATGGTGCCACATGAGGAGTATGGAACTCCTAGATTTACTTTTTATGATGATATGGTTGGAGCACATTCTTATTCACATTTGCAGAAGCATACTTTGTTACTTTATGACGATGCACATCTACATGGATGCACCTATGATATGCATTTGAGTCACTTGAAGACTCATGGTTTTTCTTGCTCAACACTTGATCCATTTGATGTTGGAGGAACTTCATCCAACACTTGGGTGAATAGATTTATGATTGGAGAACATTTTTGTTGGAAGCCACATACTTTGTTATATCTTTATGATGATGACATTCAGGGCTGTATGGGTGAGACTTCTTTGAGTCATTTGAAGTCTCCTTGTTTTTTCTGCTCATTATTTGGTTCAGATTTTAATGGAGATTCTTCATTCACTTCTCGGATGAAAGAATACATGGCTGAATATTTTGATGCATATCACATCCTTTTGGAGCAGCTTTATAAGACATGGGATCCTCACCTATGTCATTGGAGCAGATTTGATTGGTCACTTGAAGCTTGTATGCACTTGGAAAACGGTGGTCTACTTGCTTGGAGGTATAAGCACTTTCATGATTCTTTGATGAAGCACCTCCTTGATATTAATTTTCATTATGTAGTTATGTACTTTGATGATATATATTTGGTACTCATGATGTTTGGAAGAATGCATACAAGAAAATGGGATCCAGGAATCCTCTTATCTAATGGTGTAGGTTGGAGAGCACTCTTAATTGTTGGGGTGCAATACAAGCAATGGGACCCTGGAATAATTTTTATCTCATTGGTTTCAAATTTTTTGGGGAAACAAGTAGTATGGGAGATGGATTTCCCCACTTAATAAAGTGATTTTTATCAGAGTAGTGCAGCAGCAAGCATGTTGGTTCCTCTCTAAAATATTCATGGAAACTCAAAGACTCAAGGTTTGGCAATTCAATGGCAACTTCAAAGAATTATACAGAAAGCAGGTTCTTCAACACCCATGTTTGAAATTGCTTGAGGACAAGCAATATTGGGAAGGGAGGATTTGTCATGTCCCAAATTTGGAATTGGGTCACAATGGCCTAATCACATTAGCCATATTCATTAGAGTTTGCAAAGTTGATGTTAAGGGTCAAATAATTGCCAAGGAGGAAAATTACTAGTTTCCTAGGTTTGGGGTGGAAGCTTTGGGATTTGGAATAATGGGGATAATAAATGATGTTTGAACATTAGAATGGCATAAATATTTAATAAAGGAGCTAAATAAATATATACAAGTGAAAATCAAAGTGGCATTTCATCATGAAGACACATGGAGGAAGTGGGACCCACAAATGGCTAGATTTCCCCACTACATTTGGCATCATTCTCTCACCAATTCGAATTCAAGGTGAATGGTAACATACTTGGGGAAGTCCAAAAGGTATTATTCATGGCATAACTCATCCAAGGTCGAAATATAGAGGAAGAGTAACTCCCATGGAAGAGGAAGAGACAATTTGGAGCTAGTGAGACACTTGGGCTAGATTCCCTAGCTCTATGACAACAATGATGAAGATGCTATGACACCTATGACACAAATCAGACCTGAAGGCTGACATATGACATATATGACATGTCAGGGCTAAAAATAGACTCCAAGAGGGCGCTCAAGGGTGTTAGGGCAGCTAAGATGCTTCCACATGTGATTTGGTGGAAGTGGGAGACTAGGAATTGTTGTACAAGTGGCGTTCTTTGGAATCTCTTCCCAACTTGAGTTGGCATGAGTCTCTTGGAAGGAATTCGACCCATGGAGGACATTAGAAGTTTATAAATGTCAATAACAAATAATGAAACCAGCTTTTGATCATTTGTAAAATTTGCAATTGCATTTGTGAAGAGGGAGAGCTAGTGGATGACTAGTTTCTTGCCTTAGCCAATTTCGAGGGTGAAAGATTCCCATCCAAGTTGGTAATTGGAAAGGCCATTCAGACCTTTCATTTGGAGCTTTAATGGAGTCTTTATTTGCAGGTGTAAGCTACAGGGCAGCTCATGGTTTCTTCTATTGCAGCTCACTCCTTCAACCATTTCCGGTTTTGATGGCATATTCTTGATCCTTGAGGGAGGGCGTTTTTGGTGAGCTATTGTACTCTTTGGGGGAGCTTTTAATGCCCCATTTCTTTTGTAATATGAATTAAATACTCTGTTCTTCATCTCCAAAAAGTTTCAGGTCGAAATTCCAAGTAGAAATGTATAAATCTCATTTTTAATGGAAGAACAATGCCATTTCCCCACTACCTTGTTGTGAGCCAATGTATTGATGATGATTTCGAATGGATGGATGATTCTCTGATATATTTGTGGTCAATATAATTCCATGGATGTCTTCTACAAGTTTCATGTACTGTACTTGAGCATTTGAAGTATTTTTACTCAGTTTAATTGCATTGGGAGAAGAAATAGTGCCATTTCCCCAAGGGTCGAATTGGGGATTTTTGCAGTTGAATGGGAGAGGGTGAGAACAGTTGTAATAAACCATTAATGGTGCATATGAGACCTTAATAACATACTTAACACATTACATACCTCTGTTCATAAATTTGAGTGGGTTTGGAGGCATTTGGGAAGCCATTTTCAGTACTTACCTTAGGGGGATTTGAACCCCAAATTACTAGTAAAATTGCATACTTGGTCCAGAATCTTAAGAGAGTTTGAAGAGGTCTTTTGGTGGTGATATGTTATCCCTGAACATCATATTCAATTCCTAATATCATTCATAAACCTTCCTTGAATATTTGAATCATTTGGAGTCAATTTGAGACCTAGAGACCAATACTAGTCAAAGGGAAATCACTAGTAAAGTTACCTACATTGACCAGAATTGAAAGAGTATTTGCAGAAGTGTTTTAAAGGTACAAAGGCATCCCTGAAACACATATTTATGTTCTAATATCATTCATATACCTTCTCAGAAGATTTGGGATCATTTGGAGCAAATTTGGGACATAGAGATCGAAACTAGTCAAAGGTCGAACCAAGGAAAAAAGTGAAAATTTGCAATTTTAATAAAATTCCTAATAAGGGACATTACATTCAAGCACGAATGGTACTAATGATAGAGAGATTAAAGGGTACTAATAATAGAGAGATTAAAGGTATGTTTAGTCTAGTCCATTCAAGCATGTGCCCCCCATATTATATCTTGGGCAAGTTGTCAAGCACCAATATTGGCCCCCTGCTTATGTTATCATGCACTTTTACCATAGCGAATGGCCCAGATCTCCTGCTGAGAGTTGCTAGATCTAATATCAATTGTTCGCGTAGAACTATTCTCCACATAGTTATTTAGAGTCTCATGGGAGTGAAATTGGAAAAGAAGAAAACATGAGGTGTTAGTGGATGCTCTGTACTAGGGTATGAAGATACTCCTTGTAAATAGAGTTTCATTGCTTTTAATTGATTAAGTCTTGTCACCAGAGTCAATCTTGGTAGGAAAAGTACAAGAATAGAAGGATCTAAATGGTATCTCCAGAAATATATGAACTTTATCATTGAATAGAATAGATAAAGTATGAGTCAACCCTTGTGCTATCTCAAGAAATATATACTCATACTTGTGCTATCTCAAGAATAAATAGCACAAGTATGAGTTGACTCTTCTTGTGAACACTATTCCTATTATTTCTATGATACAGGAAGGGTCAGTTGACTTTTTCTTATTATATAAATATCAAGAATATTGAACATAAGAAGGGTCATCTGACCCTTTTGTGGGAGCATTAATCACATAATATCCCACGAGGGAAGGAAAAACACTCTTTCTCTAATCGATTAGTTACCATAGAAAGGAGAGGCCTATATTTCTTTGATTTATACATTACAAGTGAACTAGCTTATGGGACCATTGGAGAAAGGAGAATTTGACACGCATGTAGTATATTTCTTAATATTGATTAGTAACATTGGACCAGTTGAGGAAGCATTGATTGATCAATCTCCAGAACAAGCGGTTGCTCTTTCATTGATAAATTTCCTTGGAACAAACCACAACAAAGAGTCTACCTTCTCTAATTGGGTTAACCTTCTCAAATGACTGTGACATGAGTAACTTTAATGAAGGAATAATCCAAATAACAATGAAATAACTAACTATGAGTAATGAACGAACACTCTCTTTTTAAACAATCTATTTCTGATGAACCATAACAAGGTAACTATTGAGAAAAGAGTGACTTCCCCTTATCTCATCATATCATTTTCTTTATATCCCAAATAAAAACTAAAAAACATCACTTATGAGGAAAGAATGATCACTCCTTCTCTAATATATTCCCTCTCAACATACCATATCAAAGGTCTTCCTGATGAGGGATTATTTTTTCCTTATCAACTCGATACCTTCCTAGTGCACAATTATTTACTAAGATTTGAAGAAGGAACTATTCCTCTATCCTATATCCTTGAAGAAGAGTTTTTATCGACCAATCAATTTATTTTAAGAAGGAGTGGTCATTCTTTCTCCATCGACCGTTCACATCAACATTTTCATGATTACTTCTAATAGGTAAAAGCATATTGATAACTACAAACTTTGTGTATATATTATTATATTAACAATAAAATTTTACTTAATGTAGGTAAGCTATGTCTACATTCATTGCCATTAATCAACTCAAAGGAATTTTGTTTCTTCAAATGTTAATAGATCACAATGTTAGTGAATTCACTAGTTCATGGTATGTTGAGATGGACGAACCATTTAATTTGTACCCATATTTATAAATATTCTTTCATGATGATGATGGATTGGAGACTCAAGATGGAATATTGGCATCTATATATTCCATTTCTAAGGAAATATTATCTATTCAAGTTTAATTGATTGATCCAAATAAGTGTTTCCCCATATAGTTTGATCTTCAAGTTTCTAATTCCCCCCATATCAAATGAAAAGTGGTCTAGGTGTGGGTCTGATTTCATTTGCAAAGAAAGAATAGGTTTTTCCATCATATAATCATTGTAATCAATCCATAATAAATACCACAACATCTTTGAAGAAAGGTATTCTTTGAGTATTGAAGAAAACAATGTTTTCTAGGAAGAGCTCATCTATATTTAATTACATGAATATGACAAATAAGATGACAAATTTTAATCATGAAAAAATTATTTTGTACCTTAGAATATCTTTTATCAATCCTTTTAAGAAATATGTTAGCAAATCTTCTATCAAGGAACTCAAATCAAGTCCTTCAAAATCAGTGTTGCAGAAATCCAGTAAGAACTTCAATAGCTCAAAAGACAGTCAACAAGAACAAATAAAATATTTTTTATTCAGTGAGAAAAGAAAAACTATTGATATAAATAGATGTTCTCTATCACCTTCAAATATGCAATTTTTCCATGTTGATCAAGAGGTTGTGGAAAGGATGGTTTTATCCCTTGTCACAAATTTTACAACAACAATGAGAGATTTTATTCTATTTCCTTTCAATACTATAACTAGGGAACCCTATGCTCCTAGAACTAAAGAATAAATTGGATTACCGACATTGAACTTCTATATCTTTGATGGAAAACATACTATTTTGGCACAGAAAATAATCATTCAAAATGATAAATATAAAGCATTTCATTCAAGATATCATCATCGAAAAGCTCATCTTTTACACAAAAATGCTCCTCAAAACATTATTGCAAATTTATGCAAAAAACAAAATTTGTCAAACAATGAATTTGTTGGCACTCCATTGCTCAAGTCATGAAAGAAAGGGGTAATTGGATATACAACAACATTCCATCTTGCTCGAGAAAGAGAACTATTTCCAACAAAGAGTGGCATGTATAAATTTTTTCTTCTTAACAATCAATGCCCAAAATTGTTGACTATGTTATGTAATTACTAATATCTTCTTACTCAATTTTATTTGTTTGTAGAAATTTCAAAATGAATGCATGTATATATTTATCGTTTCAACCAAGGACATCCTTAAATATAAGATGAATCTTATTTTGGAAAATGATAGCTTATGGAGAAAATGGTGTTATGTATTTGAACTTTTTAAAAGTGGTTCCTTGCCATACTCACCCAAGAGCATCAATAAAGATGATTTCGTTCATAATAAAATAAGGAATCATGGATCCTATTTTTTTGGACCATTGAGTGATCTAGACGAAGAATAATTGACCATTATGGATGAAAATATAATCAATGGAATGGTTTGGTTGATCACATCAGTGGATGAAAATGTTGGTGCAAAGACCTTGCTTCAATATTGCAAGCATATCAAGGATGAGAGATCAACTAGACATTCGATTTGTGAATATTTTAAAGTTCATGTTACTGATCTTGATCATTTTGAGGGACCTAGTGAAAAGAATGTCATTTAAAATATAATATTGCTCCAAATAATTTCCAACAATTGTGCAGTATTTTAGGTTTGGATAAGTAAGCAAAATCTCCCAAAAAGAAGATAAAGAAACAAGAAAAGGATAATGATACCAAATTACCGAAGGATGCTGAGAATATATTGAACTTATATATCAATATAGAGGAGATTGTATGAAAATTGACTCTAAAAAAGATGGTTCATAATTTACTTGCCAATGTTGTTGTCCAGTGTCAATGGTCAAAACACTGAGAACGATTGAATTTCTTTTTGTCAATCAACAGTGAACTTGTTATTGTAGATATGTGTAATTTTGTTTCTACCTAGATAGAAGCAGAAATGGTTTCCTTTTTTTTTTGTTGGAAAAGTGGTGGAACTGCCTGGACTAACAAGTTTTCCTTTGGATAAGTTACCATGAACCAGGGGCATCTAAGCCGTCAAAATAACTCGAGGATCGCACCCAGCCTGGACCACACCAACCCTTAACATGGTTGGATTTTTTGGTATCCACGAGATTAGAACCGACGACCTTTCCGCTTAGGGGGCGTCTTAACCATGCCCCACCACCAACTGTTCTACATCTCACAGATGCAGAAATGGTTTCCTTATTGCACTACTTAGAAGCAAATAAAAAGACTTGTACTTGTGTTTTTATAGTTGATATGCATAATTCATCTATGGTCTCTAAAGAATTTAGTCAAATCTAAAAGAAATGAAAACAAGTAGTAAGTGAGTATCCTATTGAGGGCATTTATAGGGATTCCTCAAAGGATTATTTTATAGTATTCTTTGTTAAATAACATTTGAGAATTGGATTGGAAGGGGAGAATGTGTCTACTCTTCATATGGATATGGACTAGAAGGATGATAACCTTTCACTTATTGATATATGTTTGTCAGAGTTTTCAAATGTTAATTTGGGAAACCATGTTTTTGCAAAAGAAAGGATATGTGAGTTCTAGGATCACATGGTATCCAAATTGATTTCTTCTGAATGTATATTTCTTTCACTATATGCAAGAAGCAAAGTTGTTCATTCTTTGACTAGATCACCAAATAGAGTAATTACTTCTATCATGGAGATAGTACATCAAGAACTATTTATGAACAATTTCTATAATGGATTTCCTATAAAGAAAGGTATTTTTATTAGTGTTTTCAAATATATTATTTCATTATATATATATATGTGGTTCAAAAACCCCCCAGCGGGGTTTCTACTTCCACGGTAAGAAATCATAGGGGGCCCACCTGAAGGAGAAACACCCCGTTCGCTCTGATTATAGAGCTAACCCGATTGGGACATCAAGTGAGGCCCTTATATAATGATGTATAGCCACCCGGGGATTTGACCCCGAGAACTTATGCTCACAACTTACAACACTCAACCACTTGAGCTACCCTACCAGGATGCATATATATATATATATATATATATATATATATATATATATATATATATATATATATATATATGTTGTTTCGGCTCACTAACTTTTTCAAATTTCTTATCTAGTAGATTTAGGTATAGATGACTCTTAGGAATCATCCAATAAAAATATATCCGATGAATACATTGAGGGTGATGGAGAATCCACAAATATCTACCAAATAGATCGACAAGTAGAGTCTGGAAAACATGAAGGTCATTATCTACCTTTCAATCTATGTTTTTCTAATGTTTGAGCATGGTATTATATTTTCAAATTCTAAAAAAATAAAAATAAAAATGCATACCTGCTAATTTGTAGGTCAAGACAAATGGATTGTTTTTGAACATGTGGATTCTCTAGAGCAAGACAAAAGATCAAGGATCTCCTTGGATATGATCCAACCAAGCATGGATTTGGATCCTCGGATATTATCCAACCAAGTAGGGATTTGGGAGCAAAACGTGGTAGCTCCAACATTCTAAGTCCAATAAACTATTAGCCACTCATTGACAGGTTGGAGATAATAGTTATTTTCTACCCTTTTGATAAAACAAATTTACTATGGAATATATGACACACATTCTTTCTATGCAGCTTTTCATAAAAAAAAATGTTATTGATATTTGAAATGTAAGCCTTTTTATTTTATCAAAAATCCTCCCAAAAAGGAAAAAGGTGAATGAAATTACTAATGAAGACTTTGAATTTAAGTTCAAGGGAAAATTATATAAATCGTGAATAAATGTGATATGGGTTTTGTAAGTATGTCTTTCAAAATTCGATGTTGGAATTTAGTCATCTAAATGTGGAGTCAATCAAGGAAGGGAAACCCTTTTTATGAAATTTTCTTGGGACAAAGAAAAAAGAAAATGGGGACCAACTTTTATTTTTATGGTTTGGAGAGAGATGTACTGGGGATAGTGAAGCAAAGATGCACAAATACATGGAAAAAGTGTGGGAAGAGTTCCCAATGAGATCTTCAGAAAGTAATACATCAATATTTGTTTTGGAGAGTGATGATGTGCAAGTACATCCATCTAGAAAGTGTGTTTTTCATAAGCCTTTCAATATATCTTCCACTAAGGAAAAGAGCGATATGATACATAGAATATTGAAGGATTTAAGTAAAATAGATTAATCAATTGATATATCAGAACCTTCATGGCCTCGTTCAAGAGTGAGAAACATTAAATGTAGCCTATGAAGATTTTAAATAATAAGTGATTTTTTTAGCTTGTTGGGTGATGTTTGTATTTCTTCCAAATCTAAGATCTACATTAATATTTGCATGTTCATCATAAGTAACTTTCTTAAATTGATGAACAAAGTATTGTCATTTTGGTTATATATATAGTTATGGTTTTTGTATGCAGTCCAAAGATCAACGCAAAATAAATTATTGGTCTTGGGAGTAGAGGGATTGGTATTTGGAGTTCATATGTTTCCCAAAAGAGAAGCATATTTCAAACAACTTGTTTTGTACATAATTTCTACCATTATTATGTGTTAATGTTTAGTCCTGATAATATCAATGCTGCAAGAGAACATTTTGACATTGCTCTGTGGTTTTCTTCATTGGAGAGCATGGAAATTAAAAAATTCATTGATAGATTTGAATGGTTGAAGAATGAGGGCTTTGTATATATTTGGGTTCAGGAGCAATGTAAACATACTATTTATAGTTCCTCAATGTATGCATATATTGGCAAAAGTATTGAATAGATACAAAAAGTCGTTGAATGATGTATTTATCCAATATGGAGATATATATAAAAAATCAGACATGTTGTTTATAGATTAAGTACGATATCATTCATAATATATTAGGAAGGATAACTGCTTGAAAATGCCATCTAGTTAGACATTTGACGGTTCACAAGAAAGATAAATTACTAAAAAAAATGTTTTGTTCTCTACTGAATCATTTGGGGCCTCGTTCGAATATGGGGCATTAGTTAAAAACATTCAACATCAAATGACATTCAGATGGCATTAGTGAGACAACAATTGATTTAGTGAGAGAACAATTACCGGTCCTTTTGAATAGGTTTTGTATAATTGGGTAGCTTTGACAATGTAAATTTTTTTTTGTATTTTTTGTCAGTTCTCGTATTTATGTTATTAATTCACGAATGGATGTGATATCATGTATGTGGTGATATTGTTCAGAAGTTGCATATCATACAAGTATACATATTAATCTTGATACGTACAAATAAAAAAATTGAAATGCATAATCAAAATATTGATTTGGTTGTATGTTGTGTTTTTTTGTTTGCGGATAGAGGATTAGTAGGTAAAGGATTGATTATATTCGATTTCAATGGAGTTTTGTTGCGTACAATACATAGAAATTCATTACAAAAGAAAATAAGATTGCCAAGAAATCCCAACATCGAAACATGAACAAATATTTATGTTCTATGTCCAGGATTTAGAGAATTTTTTGAAAAGTTCTTTAGTATATTCAAAGTCGGTAGATGGATATCTTGAGAAAAAAAAAGTGGATGAGTCTTTTCAATTATTATTCTAAAAAATAGGATTAAAAATGGAACAATTTAGAGTTATATTAACACAATATGATTGTTCTATGATAAGAAGGGAGGTTTTTGATGGTGTTGAGAATCTTTATGTATATCTCAAACCTTTAAATAAAGTTTGGGAGATGTTTATCATCTAATGTCCCCAATTTTACCAACTCTTTTTTTATCTGGTATACACAAAAAAAAAACATAATTACGACTCTATGATGGTTTAAGTTGTTGACGTTTTAACTCTGTCTTTAAATTCATTTGAAACTCCCTGCATTTATTATTATAAATATCTAATGACCACTATGCTTGGCATCGTCTTTCACCTTCATATGGTCATTAACGTGTTGTAGGAATTGGAAGGTCTACTTCGGTATTTTTCCATGTTTACCATGGTATGGATCCTTACTAACTACACCATTAAACTCAAAACTCTAATATGATCTTATGTATTAGAACTATTCTACCCCATGCCACCCTATCCTTACTAACATATTAAGTCTTTCCATACTTACCAAGCTTTCGTAAGCCCAACACCAAGGTCACGCCCATGTAAGTGGCCACCTTTTGCAAGGCTCATCCACTACTGTACAACGTTGCAAGTGTTAGCCTTAGGCATTACTATCGACAAGGAGAAACATTAAGGTTGTAGCACATATTATGATATACCATGCTCATGACATAAATGTTTGGAAACGATGCAAAGACTCATGGTTTTCCATCGTATAGCTCTTTAAGTTGTCATGTGGTGTATTAATATTATCGTTGTGCATTTAAATGTGATAAGGTGTTTAAAACGATGTAGCCTCCCGCCATGTTTATCCAGTTGACGGTGATTTGTGGTGCATAAGATCAATTCTTAGTTGTCCTCGAGATCTCACAAACCTCCAACTTGGTTGTCTTCCACTAATGTGTTCCTCTTTTAGATCGACTTCCCTCCATGTCCAATATCCTTGGTGGATCCCTTAGCTACCATGTGATTGCTACTGTCCACCCTGTAAATATAGGTCGACTTTGCACTTACCTTTACCACCCATCGTATTTCCATGTGGTTGATCATGTGTGGTGTCATTTAATTCTAAGGTGACCTTTCCCTCACCACAATAAGGGTTTTGGTCTATTGGGTTTTTTGTGTTGATGTTTGGATCATTGTTTTCATTGCGTTAAGAGGCGTTCTACAATTTAGTATGGAAGAGATCTTTTGAGTTGAGTGTTTGTCGAGTTTGTCAAGTAACAAAATAATACAAAATAAACAAAAAAAGAATAATACAAAGTAAAAAGTAATAAATATTATGTCAGCCATAAACAAAAAAGAATAATACAAAGTAAAAAGTAATAAATATTATGTTAGCCATAAACAAAAAAGAATAATAGAAAGTAAAAAGTAAATATGAGACTTAAACTACAGACTTTAGAGCTTAGGATTAGATGGTAAATATTATGTTGGCCATAAACAAAAAATAATAATACAAAGTAAAAAGTAAATATTAGACTTAAACTAGAGACTTTACTTTTTACTTTTAATAGAAAGTAAAAAGTAAATATGAGACTTTAGAGTGTTTGTCCAGTGTGTAACAAAATAATACAAAGTAAACAAAAAATAATAATACAAAGTAAAAAGTAATAAATATTATGTCGTCATAAACAAAAATGAATAATACAAAGTAAAAAGTAAATGTGAGACTTAAACTAGAGACTTGAGAGCTTAGGATTAGGTGGCTTAGATATTGCACTCAAGGAGCTATTCAAGGAGAGGTTTGCACCTCGGGAGATTTGATCCCTCTGGGCGCTTCATAGAGCCTAGGATTTTTTTATCTCATTTGTTTTTATCCTGAGGCCAGAAGAGCTAACTTATTTTTTTCTAACAGGGAGGAATATGCTTCTCTTCCATACCATAGTAGGGTTAGTCTTTGTTCACCTTCATAGCGATTTGTTTTCTAGGCTTCGAGTATGGTTCTCCTACATAATCCATAGTAGCATAATTCCGCGGAATTGGTACTTAGTGTACGGAAATTCAGAATAAATTCGTCGAATATTCAATGTAAGTGTAATAGGAATACGGATTATTAGTGGAGAATTAAATTTTGAAAACCAATTTAAAGAAAGAAAGAAAGAAAAACATTAATTATTTAAACACTATAAAACAAAAATCCCATTCAATTTCAATTTCATGTTTTCTTATTAAAATAACTATAAATAAGTAGTTGTCGTCTCTCACACTTCCATATTCGAGGTTGTTGAGATTTTATATTTTTGTTTTTTGAATATATGTTATATTTTATTATATAAATGTCTGTATATTTATGGTATATTTGTGAATATTTGATTAAAAATATTATATATAAGCAAGCTACTTCCGTATTTTATTCGTACTAGATATTTTCAATACACATTTTTTCCGTATCGTATTCGTCTTCATATTCAAAGTATGCTACTATAACAGAATCTCTTATCCACTAATGTTTGAGTTTTGTGGATTGATTTTATCTTCCTTACTCTACAAGTTACTATGTTACATGGCGTGTTTAGATTTAGATTGGTATTTCCATGAGTTTTCATTTTAGTTTGTTGTCAAACTAATGATGGGTCCTCAACTTCTTTCTGAGGAACCCATCAAACGGTCTCCATATTTTCCTCCACATCGGGTTTGGAATTCCAGAGGCTTGGCTTCTGCATGGTGCACTTGTGGTCGCATTCCAAGCAACGAATTGAGCCCATCCCTCTGCAACTCACTTCCAAGTAACATATTCAAGTTTTTAACTGTGAAACATTAAAGTTTCTTTTATTTAGATAGATCTTGCATAAATATTTGATAATACTAATCCTCTTTGTTGTCTTCTTGGCATGGATTACAATTGTGGCTCGATCGTGGCTTTGACAGCACCCTCCAAGCTAGGTACTCGAGTTCCTTATTGTGTTATTGGGTGGAAAGTTACCCTGCTGCTATTCTCTTTGATTATGTTTCGCTCACCACATGGTTGTATAAGGCTCGTTGAGAATTTGATGCTATGGTTAAACTTTGTTCATTACACGACCCATTGGTATTTGTTATCTTATTTTGTATACCATCATTGGTTTTCACCCTTGACTCTGATATTTTGTTATCAATATAAATAAGAAGGATTTGAACCGTGGCCAAAAGTCATATGAGACAGGGTGTAAAAGTACGAGTGTGTTATCATTCTATCCGTTTGTAAGCTTTTAAATGGACAGATACTTCATAATTTCAATCTATTTCGTGTTCATAGAAACCCTAAGAAATACTTAACCGACCTACTAAGAGAATACTTTTATAAAAGATCAGGAAACTTACCAGAATTAAACCATGGAGACTAGCTAAACAATGACTGACACTAAAGAATTTAAAATAATAACCATGAAGTCAACAAAAATCAGACTTGCCAACTAACCATATGTTTTATGTAAACATAAAACCGATATAGAAACATTTACATATTAACATGGATACATCTCCTAAACATAACCCCATGAGATACATTATTGTAGTACATCTACATAGTAGATATGACCTTGATATAGTTAACCATTTATTGTACTAGGATTGAGATGAAAGATAGAAGAAGAATGTTAATATAAGAGTTAAATGAAGCTAAATAATATATAATGCAAATGAATTCAGTGTAAACACAGATAGTATCGATGCTTAGTTGATTTGCAACAGTTGTGGAACAACAATTGGGATGGCCACATACCTTACATGGGAGATCTTGAGTAGCCAAACTTACTTGCTTAAGTCACCCACAAGCATGCACTATGATTCCATAAGGGAAAACATGCTCCTCTACTTGTTACAACCCACTAACCATACCTAGTAGTATGCATCCAACTCAATTCATTCACAAAATTGTTATGACAATATTCAACTCAGTTCACTCATAGAACTATTTCATAGAAGTTTCCTAACACTCTTTCAATGCTGACATAACAATTCTTCCTAGTGTACTTGGAAGTGTCCTCCCCCCTCTCTTATGGTCATATATAGATAATATGATTGCCTAGGTCTTACCCAAAAGGCCTCTCCTCTCCTTGGAAAATTCGTAGTCTTGAATTCACCCCTATATTTTAGGGTGTTAGTTCAATATTTTTGTGTCATGACACTTGTATTCTCTTCTCTTGGTTCGTAGGACTATGTTCCCCATTCATGGAGTCATAGTGAATCTCTATTCATAACCATTCCAACTATTGTTTTTGGACATTAATTTAATATTTGGAAAATGTCTCTTACAGTAGCCCTTACCCAAGGACAAGTGCCAAGAACCTTTTTGAAACACTTTTCAGTTTTAACATAACAAAATATCTCTTTTCAAAAGCATAATCCAAATTTAAACTAAGTAAATAATAACTCAAATTGAGGGATATTATAGATCCATGGTTACGATGCTAGAAATACAGTGATTGTATATGTCTCAAAATAAAAAAACATGTTTGTAATGAGGAAGGGAAGTGTATTATAATAGAAAACCTTATATGTGCCACGATACCAATGACACATTCTTGTTAGATCGATTGTGGCCTTGCTTGCTACACCTGAATGGTGTCAATGAGGTGAGGCCTATTGTAAAAAGTATGGAACTAGTTTGTTAAATAATATAGTTAAATTTTGTTCAAGTCACAAATAAAGTCTTTGTATTTTTGTATATTCAATTGTGTGATTTTATTACTTGTAAAATGTCGAGTTTGCTTATCAAAAGTGCAAAATTATAATTTGAAAGTTCCAAAATCAATTTCAAAATCGCAAATTTAAGTATTGCAAGTATCAAAAACAACCTTTCTAAAGTGCAAAATCAAGTTACAAAAGTGCCATTATCAGATTCGAAAAGTGAAAAAACTAGTTTCAGAAGTGGCAATATGAAAGGCAAAACTACACTTTTGGAACCATATTTTACACTTTAGAAACCGTGAATTTGGGGTTTAGAAAGGTTATTTTTTACCATTATTTGAAGGGACTTGGAATAGTATAAATCCAAGTTTAATAAAATGGGTGTTAACCCTCCTATCTTCTTATATCATCAAGAGTTACTTAGCTTGAATATAAATGTCAATAGGATGGAATCTCCTCTATATTGTGGAAAATTTGATTAGGATGAGGAGGATGCGAATGAATTATAAGATATAAGGCACTTATTATTTAAAGAATCAAAATGTTATAAGATTGTTCCAAAGAAGAAGCATGAGGGTACCAATACCTCCTATACACTACTTTTGGAGTTGAAAAATATTCAACATTGGGGAAGAGGAAAAACCCAATATTTCATGTATAGGAGACTGCTGGGATGAACAGATCATGTCTAATATCGCCAATATACTTAAATAATATGAATGTCTATTTCCGCAAAGCCTTACACAATTAATGGTATGAAACATGAGTTATGGAAGATAAAGATTGAGTTGTGACCTGATGCCAAACTAGTAAAGCATCAACCATACAAGCTTAACCCTAGGTAAATTGATCACATGTTGGCTATGGGATAGATTTTTCCTATGGATGAATTTTGAGTGGATCAGTCCCATGGTGATTTAGAGAAAGAAGGATATATATGTATTCACTTCTATAGCCTCAATTCATCTTATGTTCATGATACTTTCGTTGCTCCATTTACTAATGAAGTCTTTGATGAGGTTATGGGAAAGGAAGATTATTCTTCCAGTGATGGTTTCTCACGATACCATCAAGTACATATTGCAGAAGAGGAAAATAAGAAGCGTATGTTCACTATAGGGTGAAGCTCTTTTGCATACAATGTGATGCCATTTGAACTTAAAAATGCCCATGTAGAGTTCTCTAGGTTTGTAGTCGTTTCTTTTAGGTACTTCATAGATAAGTGTTTGGAGGTTTATATGGATGAATAAACTATTTACAATATTCTTAGGGACCACGGTAGTCTACTAAGATTGATGTTTGATCAATGCCATCAAGTCCAAATTTCTCTAAATTTGAAAAAGTGTATTTTATGTGTTCCCTTTGGAAATATTTTGGGACATATTGTTGGTGGTGGAGGACCCATGGTTGATCTTAAAAAATTTGTGGTTATTTTGAAATTACCACCACCATTGTCACACATAGTTGGATTCTACTCTGGGCCACATAAGACACTACTAGAGGTTCATATGCAAATATCCTACTATCAAAGCAATGTTAGAACAAATTTTGAAGAAGATTGAGGCATTTATTTGGACACAAAAATGTGTGAAATCCTTTGCACTACTCAAAGAAAATTTGGTAAATGATCCTATCCTTGGTTTTCCTAACTAGAATATAGAATTCCATGTTAATGTGGATGCCTCAAGTATTGTGCTAGGAGTTTTTATGCAACCTAGCGAAGGTGATCTTCACAATTATATGTACTTTGCTAATAGGAATCTATCTCAATCTAAACGCAACAAAATCGCCATGAATAGAGAAGGGCTAGCCAGCTATGGTGTATATATTGCAGAAGTTGGGCCACAATTTGTTGGGTGTTCATTTCAAGGTTTTTATTTATCAATCTGCAGTGAAGTATTTGATCAATAAGCTTGTTTTGGAAGGACCAATTTGCATATGGTTATTATCGTTTTAGGAATTATGTTTTGATATTGTGGTTAAAATGGGATCATACCATCTTTCAAGATTGGAATTAGGAGAATCTAAAGGTGCCATTGACAATCAAATGTTGGATATAGAGCTCTTTAAAATTGAAGTTGTTCCACACTACCTTGCTGAAATTGTTTTTTTTTCAACCACTGGTTGGACATGAGAAGATTATTCCACAACTCAAAACATCATATTTTTGTTTGAGCTATGGAATATTGGTTTATTGTAAGGCATTTATATAAGTTTGGTATTGATGGAGTCTTATGCAAATGTGTAATGGGTCATGAACAACAAGATGTATTGTGGGAGTATCATGTAGTGGTTGTGGGAGGTCATATTGGAGAAAACGCTATATCTTAAAACATTCTACAAGTTGAACTAGGGTGGACAACAAATTTCAAAGATTCTAAGGAATATTCTAGGGCTTGTGATGTATGTAATTGAGTTCAAGGGATTCCCTCAAGGCTATATGATCTTCGTCTCCACATTATTTCAGATTTAAAACCCTTTGAGAAATGAGTTGAGGACTTTGTAGGACTTATTAATTCACATCCATAGCATTTAAAAGCAAGGTACTATTGGTGTACATGCATATTTTTCTTGTTTTTTCTTCTTTCTAGGGTTAAATACACTCTTACTAGAGCTATCCCCCTATTTAGGGACAAGAGCTCTCCTAATGGAGCTATGTCCCCTTTTTAGGGACAAGGGCAATCTTAACTAGAGATATCCCCCATTTTTAGGGATAAGGGTGGTCCTAATACGATTTCTCATCCTTTTTAGGAAGGAGAATGTCCTCACTACAATTCTCCTCCTTTTGTAGGTGTCCTATTGTAATTCTATCCTTGTTTAGGATGAATGCACCTTACTTGGCTATTTTTGACTCAATTAGATTTTTGTTAATCCATGCATGACCGCTTACTTGGCTATTTTTGACTCAATTAGATTTTTGTTAAGCCATGCATGGCCGAGATAAGTATCTACTTGGAGTTCTAGGTAGATAGTTAAAACTGGTTGCTCATGCATGAGTGACTTAACTACCCCATGAGGCATTACAGGGCTATTTATCCCTAAATACCCAATATTACTTCATAAGAAGGGGGCACTTGCCTATTCTAGGCTAGTTAAATGTAGAGCAAGTCTTATGCATAGCCTAGTTCATTGCTGGTGCACTAGTCTATTTTGGTCTAGGTAAACATTAGATTTCCAATGCATGGTCAAGTTTACTTCTTAAGGAGGGCACACTTGGCTATTCAAGGTCAATTCTTTTGACTTTTCAGTGGCTCTTATGCTTGCACATGCAATAATTAAGCCTAGCTTGGTTACCTACAAATGAAGGCTTGCATCTCCTTATCAAGTTTTCATTCATGTGTTCTATTAGAGCATTCAATTGGTTAATAAATATTACATTGCTTGGATCTTTACTTGAATTATTTTCTCTTCTATGGATAGATAATTGTTTCCTTTCTCCATTTAGCTTCTAGATCCATTGGTTCGAAAAATCAGATAGTGTCAAAGTCTTAGTGATTCTAAAGAAGTTATATACAAGTTTGCTGGTAAAAGGCCTAGATTAAAGTGCATGAGTTATAATCAATCAATTTCCCAAGTAAATCATTTTTCCATTAGACTACTCCAAATGGAAGAACAAAATTGTGATTTTATTGTGCAGTAAAGGCCTCTACATGATCACAGTGGGAATAGAGACTAAGCCAAATTCTATCCTGGAAAAAGGAATATTAATTTAAACAATATTGCTTTAGTTTATACAAAAGCTATACACAGTTTTTTATTTATGTAACCCTCTTCAAATCTTTTCAACTTTTCCATATATAAGAATACGTGCAAGTACATTTATTTGATATAAAGAGAAACTACAAAGCTTAAAGCTTTATGATGCATTGAGCACTAAGTTTTATTTTGTCAAAATAGAAAAACAGACAGTTAATTTATTAGGTAAAATTGAAAATGGAATATTTTCGACAAGCATACAAGTAATAGACTGATACACTAAATAATAGGACAACAGTGAAGCTCAGTGTTAGACAAAACTGGCCAAACCCAGAAACATTTTTTTAATATATAATCCAATATATAAAGCTGAGGACCTTGCATGGCAGTTGTTGTAAGCACTGAAGAAAATGAAATTTATCATACCATCAATTAAAAGCTTGAAAGCTTGAACGTGCTTCCAGAACATCAATTAAAAGCTTCAAACATACTTATCCAACACAAACACCATTGCAAATAACTATTATGTTCACACCAAGGCGAATCCATTACATAGACATTTCAATTAGAATTATCAATTACTGGTATCCTTTCAATCGACTATGTTTCCATGGTAGAAGTGGACAGAACGTTGGAATGCCACCGACGTCGATAATCATACAGTATAAATAATTAAATCTCCGGACAGGTTCGACAAACCTATTAATTTCACTGCTTTGGATGGCACCAACAAATAATTCACTACTCTGTATACTCTTTGTATTCCATCAAGCTGCCATGAATGTGCTCAATCTGCCTCACATTTGACCAATGTTATGGATTGGAAAATTGGATGGATCAGACATACATACTCTAAAATATTTACTTTGGGAAAACAAGGCAACCTGAGGTTGCAGCTTACCTCTCTAGACGGGCGAACATTCATTTGAAGGTCAAAATGGCAACGAGCAAGAACGGAGGTGAGCTTCACTGAAAGACACTGAGAAATACACGTTTCGATATATTGATAAATACACGTTTCGATATATTGATATTATCGACGAAATAAGTAAAATCAAATCACAGGCTTCGACATTGTTTTATAACTTATTGACTGCCATTTTAACTTGGTATTTCTTACCTCAACTTGCATCTGCAAGGACTGCACGTAGTTGATGATTTTCTCGAGCACAAGTGTTTTGCCTGTAACCTGATAACTCACGCACACCAAACGAGTATTCAAGTCAGTCACCCAACTACTAGATTAATCAGTAACTGAATTGAACCGTAACAGTTGAATCTAGGTGGATGGAATGGAATTCATCTATCCTCACCAACCAACGAACCACTCTATCCTTAACAATATTCTTAAATATACAAAACCCTTAAATGAACTAACCAAAGTAACAATACTAATTAATCAGTAATTCTTAATTAATTATGGGAACTTAAATGAACAAACCAAATTAAGAATTCTAAACAATGATATGGTTGAACTTTCAATTAAATGAAACCAAGCAAGAGATTGTTTCTACTTTGCTGCAGCCTGGAACAAGGTCCTGTAAAACTCTCATTCGCTCGCTTATCTTCTCCCTTCTGACCTGCATTTGGTAAAGATTTAATAGAGACAATTATCTACTACATTGGTACTGGACTAAATCATTACTGTTATATCCAAATATTTACCCTTTCTGCGAGGCTATGACGGTCGATAGCCTGACCTCTTCTTGCTCTCAGGTGGATGTAATCCTTTTGAGTCTCATCCTTTGGTTCGTCCTTGACATTATTGTTCAGCAATTCAGTAGGGTCACCCCTTATAACATTGAACTTAGGGTTGGAATTCTGTTCATGATCTTTGGAAGTGCTTGCACTTTGGGAAGATTTATTTCTCCGGCCTTTGGATTTCTGAAACCTCATATCATGTCACATAAAATTAGAATTGTATATTCTTAATAAAATTAGAATAGTATATTCTTAATAATTTAATAATCTAATAGAAGTTAATGTATTTGGTTGTTCAAATGCTGATTCATGTATTTAGTTATCCAATGTATATCTATTGACTTTGCTCTATGCCCATTAGATAAAGGAAATCAGCAATCCAGATAAGCTTAGGAGTAACGTTAGATAGAGAGGAAATCAGTAATAGAGATAAGCTCAGACCTAACGTTAGATAGAGAAAATCAGCAATAGAGATAAGCTCAGACTTAACGTTACAAAAAATCAACAATCAAAATAAGCTCAAGAATCAGAAACAGTTTTGTATTCAATAAAATACTGAATAAACCTAAATATATAATGATCCTCCACTAACATAAAATGCGTTAAGAACTCTTACTGAGACTTGAGTCAATCACCTTCTCGTGTCCCTTCTGAGCTGAAACCTGCACATAAGTCCGCATAGCACTGCCATTGACATATTGATCGGTTTTTATTTTCTTAATATTTCCAGGAGCTGTATACCCTTTCCTTTTCTCTTTCCCTCTATACCTCAAGGGTTTATCAATACACTTATTTTTATCAGTCGTTACTTGAGAATGCTCTTGTAGGTGACTGGCATGATAATCCTGCCTTTCACCAACATCGAGTGCTGCAGCTATTTGCTCCTCGTTGATCGTAATGGGATCGGTGATCTCCTGCAATCCAAAAGATTCCATGCTTGACTCATTGCAATACAGTAGGCCGTTGACAGCGGCATGACTACTAAGAACTGGCCGCGGGTTAATAGTATGTGCCGTTATACTTGGGCAGTAATCGGAGCTGATAAGTCCATCCTCGATATATGGCCCCTCAGCAAGAAACTTCCTAATATCGTACTGGGAATTTTGATCCTGAAAATCAGAGATCTGGCTTCTCATCCCAACGGAGTCAGTAATAAAAGCGTCGTAATGACCAGAAAAGCTTGCCATTGATCTTTAATTTCTCAAAGCAAATGAACAATGAGAACAATTTCATGAACTGCTTATAATGCTCAAGAAATCTTAGAACTCTGTTTCTGAGAGATAGATCGGCGCCTTGGACAAGGCTGAGATTCCACCTGCTGATGGATCTGGCAAATTCTATAATAAAGCTGATTCCACCTGCAAGACTGGCAGATTATTCAAGTACTGTAAAACGACTTGTTCCTATCTTTGTACTTCCGTGTTTATCAAGATCCTCCAATTTAGACTAGCACAGTAGCACTTGTAATGTAGCCCACTGTTTGCAGACACCGGACATGGGTAGCATTAAAGAGAAATCGGTGCGCAACATTAGACATTAATACGTCTGGTCTTGTCACTCTGTCACTTGCCCATGTACAAATCAAGTATTCGAGCCTCATAATAGATCTACTTTATGAAGGAAAAAAACGTTTCTCGGTAATGCGGCGGCAATTATTAGGACCAGATGCTTATCGCACGATCTCAGGCAAAGAAATTGCTATTGTAGATCTGTCAAAGTACAATTTACTGTTCATCACTGCGTAGAAATAACGGCGATCTCTCATTGGAATTTGGAACTCTTTACTTTTTCCTTCTGGACGCGTCTGTCAAGTACCCAATTGCTATTGAAAGCTTATTTTATTCGGTATTCGTGGTAAAGATCGAACTCGTAAAGGCTTAAAGCCCACTCATTGATTGGGAACTCAGAAAAAATATAATGGTTATTCAAAGCTTATTTTACTCGGGATCAGTGTTGGAATTTTATTTCATCTCTATCTTTTCAATTAATTTTTTTTTATGTTTTGAACTTTTATATTGCGAGTAGAACTTTGGGATCAGTGTTGGAATTTCATTTCATCTCTATTATTCCAATTAATTTTTTTTGACGTTTTGAACTTTTATGGGATAATTGGTACTCAAATAGCCTCGCTTTTCAGGTGATCTGTTTCTTAGATCCGGTTATAAAAACCGACAGATTCGTAGTTCCACCCCATGGAAAAAATTTAGTCACACAACGTTTTAGTGCAAAATTAACCCTTCAAAAATGAAGTTTTCTTAAAAAAATACCCTTCCATAATAATGGTTTTATTAAAGAATTTAATTTTCAATTAAAATATGTGCTTTTATTTAAGGAGTTTAATTTCCAATTAAAATATAACAATAACCTCATTTAACCATTTTTGTTGATTGTGTGCTTTTAAAATAGAGGATGGAAAAAAAAACCCACTAATAGTGACATAGACAAATCAAAAGTAAATGTAAAATTTTGCAAGGTTAACATGTTGTGTCAATGGTGTAATCGAAATTGTGACATTTTAATTTTCTATTAAAAGATATGTTTTTATTAAGGAGTTTAGTTTCCAATTAAGAGATAACAATAAACTCATTTATCCATGTTTTGAGTTGATCATGTACTTTGAAAATTGAGGGTGGAACAAAACAATCTACTAACACAAACAACTCAGAAGTGACATGTGTTTGCATTATGGATATGAAGGACAATAAGCCATAAACTTAGGAAACAAACAAAAGGTGGAACCTAGAATCCTTTCCAAAGTTTAATGTGAGGCCACATGTAATGTGACATACCAAAATTTTCAAGGTAAACATGTTGCATTGATGGTGTAATTGAAATTGTGACATTATTGCAAAGGACTTGAGTGAAAAGTCTAGATAAATATAATACATGCCCTTTGTAGATGCACTTCATTAAAAAACACATTACAATCGATATTGTACTATGATGTTATGTCCCTTTGTCAAAAGAAGTTTAATAAGGTTTTTTTCCAAGGTATGGACTGTTTTGGATTCTTCAACTATTATTGCATGTGAAGTGGATTTGTCTATATTATTTGACTATTTTGGTGAAGTGGATTTGTCTATATTATTTGACTATTTTGGATTCCTCAACTATTATTGCACGTGAAGTGGAGTTGTCTATATTATTCCTCAACTATATTAAGCAAATATTTCATGGAAGTGGAGCTGTCTATGTATTATCCATGATGCACTTTGATGAGAATTTGATCAAATAAATTTCTTTTGTTTTGCTTCATTCATAACTGAAAGCATTTAGTTTTCTAATATAGGTAATTCATTTTATTTTAATTTTATAAATATAGAATAATGTAAACTTATATAATTTGACATGTAATTTGTCATTCAAATTGACAACCATGGCGTTCAATTTAATTCTCAACCTGTTTTTGTGGGAGAGGGTAGTTCACGGTTCCTTCTTTCTTCTTTAGGCCATTCACTTTCCCTTGGCTATAAATGGATAAGAATAAACTACTTTCAACTTCAAACTTGTTGATAAGCTTTTTTTCCCATGAGTAAAAAGAAATTGTTTCAACCAATGACTTAAACTACAAGAATAATAAAATGTTAAGTTTTAACATATATCAAATAAATCATTTTCAAAAAGTTGTGAATTGATATGTGAATTTTTTTTAGAAACAAGACCTATAAATTGAAACTTAGAAGTATTGGAAGTGTCCAAAGTGGGATTGAGAGCCTCCCACAACAAAAACTTGTTTACATGCCTTTGTTCAGGCACAAATGTTAACCCAACTCAATATCAAAATAACAAAAACAATTTCATGTTTAAGAAAAAACATAGAATAGTTCCTTTAAAACTTATTTTTAGATTATTATCAAATTTATAGAAAAATTGAACATAACATCTTACCAGAATTTGTAGCGCCAAGTCCGTGGTGGCTAGAGGAGAGCAGTTTCAAACTGTCCAAAGAAATGTGTATCTAAATTTAGCAGGTGCTTCTAACTTCTGAGGCCCATAACCGAAAATCAAGCGTGTCTAAAATTCCATAGGCGATGCTTGGTAAATTTGGTAGCTAATAAATTGTTGATGCTTGGTAAATTCAGTAATTGGTAATAAATTGTTGATGCTTGGTGGGTGGCTAGGTTAATTCCTTCATTAACATAGTTTAAAACTCATGAATTCTTCTAAAATGGTACCCACCTCTCACTCGGAGTTGCACTTTCGTACTTGAAAACTGACTTATCCTCTGAAGGAAGGGCACAAAGGGTAGGGAAAGGCATTGAAAGGAAGGGCATGGTCCCATATTGGGACAATGCTAGGAAAATTTAAGAAAAAAAAATGAAATGGAATGAAAACAAAACCATCCCCATTGAAGGCAAACTCACCCACATACTCTTCAATCCAATGGGAAAGTTCCAATCTTTGTTATTACATATATAATAACAAACACCTAGTGCATGCCACTTATCTAGGCGTACACATTATATCTTAACAATCCTATTAATAAAAATTAATGACGGTTTGAAAAAATAATTAACCGTAAAAAATACGTCCTAGAAAATTGTTTACCCGTTGTTTGAGATGGTTTGTTAAATTTTTTAACCATATTTTGATGGGTAAAATGAATCATGACGTGCATATGCCCGTCAAATTCCAACCCTACTCGGGATAGATCTCGTTAAATACACTCGTCCATTGGAAACTCCATCACGAAACTCTAGTCCAATTCCACATTGCATATTCTAAAGAACCTTTGTTTTCTGTTCTTTTTTTCTCAAAATTAGGTAGGAAAATTTTTAATTCTAAATACAAGTTTTTTTTTTCCAAAAGAAAAAGAGTCTCTTGCTATTCAATTATGAATCAAAGAAACTACACTATATCTCTTGTCCAAAAGACATTACAACAAATTCAAAGTACTCTAAGGCCTCCACAATCATACAACATAAACCAAAAACTATGATATCATATGACTTTATACAGATCCATATGACTGGATATTACAAATAAATGTCATTCTAATTGTATCCATAAAAAACTCTATGGTCTATAGAGTCCCAGTAGCCGCCAGACATCTAGTAGCCAAAAAACTTTCTACAGTAAATATATAACCGAATACTATGCAAAAAAAAGTAAGTATTACAAAAAAAGCATCAAATTTCAGTAAATGTTTATAATTTTCTCCTCCATAAGCTGGTCCTTCACGAAATAACTAATAACCGCCCTTCCTTCACCCATTTCCAGACCCTTCTTTGATAGAATATCAGCCTTTTTGTTATATACCCTAGTCACATGGATGAATGATATAGATGCAATGGTATTTTGGAGGGTCACAATCTTCTTTTTCCCAGAAAGATAATGACGACACTTGTAATTTTTGCTTTCCCAAAGCCCAATCAATGATAGCATTGGAATCGCCTAAAATAACAATCTGATTGATTGTCAGGGACCAAGTCAGATGCAAAATACCCCACAAGGCAAGTAACTCTGATCTCGTATTATTCCCAAGTCCACAACCAAAATGAATCTCCACAGGTTAACACCGAGCCATAAAAAGTATTTGTTTTATCTTCAAATAGAACCAAGTTCCTAAGACGCCAGATACCCCATATGAATCTTAATGGATAAGTAATCTGAAAACGATATCACTCATATCAGTTTTCCAAACACTTTGTCAAAGGCCAAAGTTTAGTACACCACCATGCTGGAGGAGAAAGATCGGAATCTGATGCAATATCAAGATGAAAATTGTATACACCTTGTATCACAAGGGTTTTGGGTGTCCTAAATCCATTTATGCAATTAAAAATGGATTCTAAACATTAAAAAATTATGATTACTTTATTTTTTACATGTCAGATTTCGTCAAAGTCAAAATCATTTAATAGTTAGACAACTTCTTTTGGATTTAGTTAAATTTATGTTGATACATGGAAATTTTAATCTAATTTTTGTAATTTATAATTGAGAAGAATTGAAATCTTTAGATAAAATTATTGCACCGAGAGAAACGAGGTGCTCCACAGCTTAGTGTGGGGGAGATGTTGTAACGTTTGTGATGTAACATTTGTTACTAACAAAATAACTAAAACAAATCATGTCGGCTCATAAAATAAAAAATTATGGAAAGTATTTAAAAAAATCCATGTTGGTTCATAAAATAAAATATTATGAAAAGTAATTAAAAAATAGACATTCGTCTACAAAATAAAAACTTAAAACTTAAACCCAGATCTATCAATCAAGAGAGATCAAATTTCTTGAGTTTAAATTTTAAAAAAGATATACACCTCAGGAAATTGGATCCCTCTTGGTGCTTGATAGATACGGGTTTAAGATGGATCTATGTTGGTTTTATATAAATTGAGTGTTTTTATAAATGTGGTAACAAAAAGGATGAAGTAATTTATAATTTAGTAGAATTGAAATTTTTAGATAAAATTTCATATTTAAATTGAGTGTTTTATAAATGTGGCGACAAAGAAGAAATGTCACAATTGTCTAACATATGTAGCTAAAACCATTTACTCTAATTTTACGGATTAAAAAATTATCTATTTACTAGCATTTGTCTCTTGGGAGGCAAAAGTGAACGCCGTTAGGAAAAGAGTAAATTTTGTAACAATGTTAGAGATTGTTTTTCTTTCCCTTTAGTATACAAGGAATAAATGAACACAAAGAGAATATATATTTAATGATAAGGAAATTGTAATTTAGGTGGGTTTTATTCACTGTTTACAAAACAAACCACCTCTGACCTCCTTGACCTCTTCCAACCTCTCTGACTCCGTCTCCGACCTCCTCTGACCTCCTCGACCTTGATCTCATTCGACCTTGGATCTCCTCGACCTTGTCCGACCTCCTCCGAGCTCCTCGACCTGTGACCTCCACCGACCTCCGCTCTTCTCTTAGTCGACGCAAACCCCCGCATAACACTGGAAATAATGAGCAAAGTTTGTAACAATCTCGGAACATGCGTTGCGGAGACACAAGATGGATTCCTACTCTGCATATTTGCATGAGCGGAACAAGGCTCTGAGAACATTTGAATCCATTTTTTTTTCGTCCAAATCCATTCTTTTTCATTTGTTGACTGTTTGTTTCCACCAGAGCCTTGCAAATTTTTAATGGTGGTAAGGAGACAATCCACATATTTTTATGCATATTGAATAATTCCAGGTAGCAAGATAACGAGGAGATCCTCGATGCAAGTGAAATGATACTTATTATGTCTATATAAACTAAATACTTGTTCATGAGAGCTGTGCACTAACCTAATTTCTTTTTCAAATATTTGTAGTTTTACCTGAGTTTGAGTTTGAAATTCATGGAGAACTGGAATTGTCAACGAATGGATTATAATTCGCACATGGCTTACTGTTCTGGTCAACGAATAGACTGCAGAGGTCAGTGCTGACTCAATACCAAAGAGGAATCTCCTGTGGACGACTTCAGTCGGTAATCTCCTCCAGTCGACGGGAAATTACAGAAGAGGAACCTGTCCGGGTTGGAAGGAGGAACCGAACAAAACAATAAAATATGTCGATCTAAAAAAATATAATATCGACCATGCTTTTTGAAAATACATATGTTTGCACAAACATTCATCGACGGATCCATGGGTGTGATTGAGAGTCATAAGTTCGACATATGTGGACTCTAAAAGAGTCGTAAGTTGAGCCAACAACTTCTATATTGGACACTTCCTCCTTCCAACCCCGACACCTACCACTGGGAAATCGCAAAGCTTCTTCATTCCACGAAAATCTGCTAGATCATGTCTATTGAAGGCTGCATAAACCACTATGAGGCATGCACAAATTGCTACGAAGCATCTTTTTGGGCCAGTCCATTGAGTAGTGCTGCTTCTTTGATAATCTTCCACCAGCGGAATAGCGGCGGGAAGACATTCACTGGACACTACTCAAAATTAAAGGGCTAACTGCGAGGTAGTATACAATTAAGAAGAGGAGGGCAGAAAAAATTTCTCATTACGACTCTTCCTTTGTAATGGAAGTTCAAATTATAAAACTTCCTTGAGATGAATTCCGCACTTGAATGGGCATAACGCTGGAAATAATGATATGTTTACCCCTCAACGAATTCACTAAATGAGTTTCATACGTGGTCGAGGAAAGACAAGTTGTCTGACTTGCACATTTGAGAATAATTCATTGAAGTCTGAATGTATATAAGACTAATATGCATAGTTTTGATATGGTGACTAATCTAGTTAATGGGAAGTAGGTGGAGGAGAAAGTAGACGGTTAAGTTGCATGCTTAGTCGTAGCAGTAGAAGCACCATACCAACCGAATGTAAGTGCTCGACTATACAGTTCTCACCAGGAAGATGATTTGCATGCTCAGTCATAGTAAGGTATGTCCTCCGTGAATCGAGGGTAAGTGCTCTCCTAATGACCTCTCAACAAGATACCTTATACTCATTATGTATGAAAGAAAAATCCTCTCATTATGTATGAAAAGAAATCCTAAGTGTTTTGGGTACATTACATTGAGGGAGGCGTCGAATGCATGGGCGAATCTTCGAGGTTTTAAAGAAGATAATGTAGAGGATTAGTATAGTCTAAGATCCATAGGAGGAGTTATCAAAATGAAAGGAAAAATGTAAACATTTCATAATTAAAACTTAAATATGTGTTAGAAATGGGTGACAACCGGCTATGACGGTAACCATGTAACTGACTAACCAAATATGCAGTTATTAGTAACCGTGTAAGAAATGTATATATTTCTTGTATTCTCGTAAGAGAAGATATTGGAGAGTTGAGAGTTGTTGTATTCTTTAGTTATTGAATAATACGAAGATCGATACCATTGCTCCGTGGATGTTTGCCTAAGAGAGGGTTTTACCACGTAAATCTCTGCGTATATCTCATGTGTGTGTATTTATTTGCTTTCTTGTTTTATTTGCTTTCGCTGCATATTGTGTTCTGTGGCTGTTAGATCCAACAAGTGGTATCAAAGCTTGGTAGGAGGCCGCAGTGAATGAGAAAGTTTAGTCTGGGTCTGAGGAAAGATGAAAGCTGAAGCCTGAACCCTGAAGTCGAAAGCCTGTGCAGAGAAGGAGCGGTAATATTAAACTACCGCGGGTCTTAAGCTTGGTGGGGCCCGACACTTTATGGCACACTTCTGAAAATCGGAAAAGTTACGGACTACCGCAACCTTCCTTCATCGAGGAGCGCGACACTGTGTTTATTACCATGAAAAGGTATTTTCATGTAATGGTTATTACCGTGAAAAGGTGTTTTCATGTAATATCTAATATTCCCTTTATTTAAAGCATGAATGATGGAGTTAGTAAGGCTTACGTAAGAAAAAAGGGTGACATATTATATTTAACATATGTTTGGTTATGAGTTCTTTTTTAACATGGATATGCTGGGTGGATGGTATAATAAGGTAGTTATAAGGGATGGTTTATTAAAAGGTTTTTTTGTTATAAGGTTTAAAGGTGGGAATTATAAGGTTTAATATATATTATTTCTTGATTGTTTAACAAAAAACCTTTATTCCATTGTTTTGGAATTTTAAAATTATAAAACCTTTATTCCATTATTTCAAAAAGCGTTTCCCTTATAAAGTTTTTTTACCTAGTTTCTTGAGAAAATGGCGAAAACACAGAGTGTCAAATTTGAAATTGAGAAGTTCAATGGGAGCAATAATTTCGAGTTGTGGAAGGTCAAGATGTGGGATATGCTTGTGCAGCAAGGAGTGGTGAAGGCACTGGCAGGGAAGACAAAGAAACTCGTGGATATTTCAGATGAAGATTGGAGCGAGATGGATGAAAGAGGTCTCAGTGCTATTCGTCTGTGCTTGGCCGACGATGTTCTATTTAACATTGTGTCTGAAACTACAGCAGCAGGTCTCTGGACAAAGTTGGAAAGTTTGTACATGACTAAATCCTTGACAAATAAAATCCTCCTGAAGCGACAGTTGTTTACCTTGCGTCTGAAAGAAGGTACAAAAATTTCTGATCACTTGAATGCGTTCAATACTATTATTTGTCAGTTGGCTAGTGTGGAAGATATTATTAAATCTGAAGCAAGGTGATTTTACTGTTGTGCTCTCTACCTGAGTCGTGGGCACATTTTGTAACCTCTATCAGTTTTAGTTCTACTGTGTCTATTACCTTCGATGAAGTTGTGGGAGCCTTACTTTCTGAGGAAACTCGAAAGAAATCTAGTTTTGAAACCTCGACATCAGAAGTAATGGTGGCCAGAGGAAGAACCAGTGAAAGAGGACAACATTCAAAGGGTACATCAAGGTCAAAGTCGAAGGGCAAAAAGAGTAAATTGAATTGCTAGAAACGCAAGCGAGCTTCTGAGGAGGAGGACTCTACAAAGGAGGCGAACATAGCCGAGAATGATTCAGGTATGATCGATGAGGTATTATCTACATCTATTGTCTCACAATACCATTCTGACTGGTTAATTGATTCTGGAGCATCTCACCACATGTGTCTTCATAGAAATTGGTATTCCTCATACCAATCTATAGATGACGGGGTAGTTTATATGGGAAATAATGTTACATGTAAAACTGTTGGGGTAGGGAGTATCATAATTAAAATGTATGATGGGACTATTAGGACTCTAACAGATGTGAGACATGTACCTGAACTAAGGAAGAACTTGATATCAATGGGAGTTCTTGATGATGTTGGTTACAAGTTTACAGTTCAAGGTGGAGTTATGAAGGTATTGAAAGGTATCTTGTAATGTCCCCTCTATCATACCAGCGTGATAGAGAGGATCATAGTGCTCAATCCGGGCAATTAGCCCTATATTCATTAAAATCAAACTCATTGATACAAGGACATGTACATGTGCATGCTATAGAACACAGCAGAGATAAAGTAAATCATGCTGATATCTAACATACATTCAGCATTCTGTGACAGTCATTAAATAAAGATCTGTGCAGAATTATACAAGATCATATGGAAATGCATAATCATTTTAATACACCGCGGAAGCAAATTTATTAACAGATCCATGATACATTCAAAATATTCATCAAATGGTAATTGCAAATTTAACACAGGAGAATACTTATCTTATGCAAAAGTAGTCCCACGCAACTGGCTATGCAACTGCAACGTTCCACCCAACCGTAGGCCAGTGTGCTCCTCAATCTCTTAGCACCACTGCCAACCCCGAGCTGGGCATGATCTCTACAAGGGACCAGGGAAAAGCAGACTCACACATAGCCAAGTATACACCAAAATGAGCCAAGACAATCTACAATTGGGTTTATCAGGCTGCCAGGATATGGAAAGGAAGAATTGCTAAGCTAGTGAGCTCAACTACAGAGCTATGGGTACCTCTCCCAGATCTATTTAGCTTGGCACTCACAATGCCTACACACCCAACACCAGGAAGTATTCTCTTCACTGCCACACAGTCCCTCAAGCCATACCTTCCTTTCTAGTGCTCTCAGGGTGTGCATAGAAAAGTAGCCAGCCCTCTTAATCTTCTTGAGAGGATACTCCCTACACTAGGTTTATCAAGCCAATTCTGTCCACTACCATTCCAGTTTCTTGCTCATGGGTTCCAAACAAAACATGGATGCACCTAATAGCAACCTACACTTGTTGAGCATGAGAAAACGTTTCCAACAGTGGGATGCATGAGATGGGGTTTCCTGGACTTCAGAAAAACGTGGGTAGACTCAAAACGTATTGACACTTTGGAAATTCGACTGGGGAAGCAAAACCCATTCCAGAAAAATGCCCCAGGGCAAAAATGCCCTCTCCCTCAGTCCCAATTCGCGTCCCTCCTTCCCCAGCTGTTGCACAATCCAAAAACGAGTTCCTGGGCATGGAAAAACGCAGGGTTATGGTGAAAAACATGAGGATAACTTCCTGTGAGCTCAATCTGCATGAGAGGAAGAACGTAATGCATGAGGAATGGCCTTGGGTAGCATTTCGTGGGGGTTTTCTTGCCCAGCAAGCCAAAAATACGATTTTCAGGTTGGTAGCTTGCCCATGCACGAAAATCTGACTGCCATACCTCTCCCATCCCAAGACATTAACTGCCTTAACCAATTTCTTGGAAGAATTAAATGATTGGGTGCATGAGACAAAATGGGTAGTTGGTGGTTTTATGGTTTTCCCCATTGACACATAGATTAACACCATTGGCTCAAGGGTTTGAATAATTTCCCTCCCTTTTCCTTGTAGAGTCATGCCCCATCTCTTTTGTTGCATTGCATAGCCGGTTGTGGGTTTTTCATTGAAAATTCATAATTACATGGTGTCTTATTTACATTGTGCCCATCTCGCACAAGAACCATAGGCATCTATTTTTAATTGCCGATACAAAATGCTAAATCAAAGGTGGGGCCTTGGCCTTGAGCTCCTCACCATGATTAACTTACAATATTCACATCATTTACGATTTTATACAAAGGGGGTCAAAATGGGGACATTACATATCTTGGTTGTTATGAAGGCAAACAGAGTTGGGAACCTGTATAGACTTGAAGGGAGGACGGAAGTCAATCACGCAACAGTAGCATCAGTTGGTGCAGCAGCAGACATCACTCGTCTATGGCATCAACGGTTAGGTCATATCAGCGAAAGAGGTATGAAGGTACTTGCTGATCGAAAGTTGCTTCCTAGTTTAAAAACTGTAGATTTGAAGTTTTGTGAGCATTGTATTTATGGTAAACATGCTAGACAAAAATTTAAATCTGGAAAACACACTAGTAAAGGTATCCTAGACTACATACATTCTGATCTTTGGGGTCTATCTCCAAAAATTTCTTATGGGGGATCATCATATTTCGTTAGTTTTATAGATGATTACTCAAGGAAAGTCTGGATCTATTTATTAAAGAGAAAAGCTGATGTTTTTGATATATTTAAGCAGTTTAGAGATTTGTTTGAAAAGAGCACTGGCAGGTTCATTAAATGTCTTAGAACAGGTAATGGAACCGAATTTACTTCGAAAGAGTTTGATAATTATTGCAAGAAGGATGGGATCGAGAGGCATAAGACCACTGTTTACACTCCTCAACAGAATGGCATTGTTGAACGCATGAACATGACTCTTCTTGAAAGAGCAAGGAGTATGCTCAGTAATGCAAAGTTGCAGCAAGAATTGTGGGGAGAGGCATTGCTTACAGCATGTTCCCTGGTCAATCGATCACCATCAACAACAATTGACTACAAAATTCTAGAAGAGGTATGGATAGGTCAATCATGTGATTATTCTAATCTTAGAGTATTTGGTTGTGAAGCCTATGCACTTATTCCGAAAAATCAGCGTTCCAAACTAGATCCCAAGTCAAGAAAATTGATCTTTGTTGGATATGGTGATGGTGCTAAGGGATATAGGTTATGGAATCCTACTGTCCACAAAATCATCATAAACAGAGATGTAAAATTTGATGAACTTTCTCTGACAAATGTAGATGTAAGTAATGATTTGAAATAGGCTAATGTACCACAGTTTCAGCAAATTCAGTTTGATACTCAGTCATCTGCGAGGGGGAATCATGAGGATGTCTAGGAAGAGGATATTCATGAGGACACTCCTCAGGAAGAGGATGACCAGACAAAAATAGAAGAAATACCACAGCAAATTCTACAAAGATCTACACGGAACAGAACTTTTCCAAAGAGGTATGATGATTTCGAAATATCTATTGCTTTCATTTCTAATGAAGGAGAACCTGATAGTTATAAGGAAGCATTAGAAGTGTCTGACAGTGAGAAATGGAAACATGCAATGAAAGAAGAAATGGATTCTTTGGCAAAGAACAAAACTTGGGATCTTGTGGAACTTCCAGAGAGTAGGAAAGTGGTTGGTTGCAAATGGGTGTACAAACTGAAGAAAGGAGCTGATGAAATTGTTCCAAAGTACAAAGCGAGACTAGTTGCAAAAGGGTTTTCTCAAAAAGCAGGTATTGACTTTCATGAGATTTTTTCACCAGTTGTAAAACTTGTTTCTATCAGAATTTTGTTAGCACTAGTTGCTTTATATGATTTGGAGTTAGAGTAGCTAGATGTCAAAACAACTTTCTTACATGGGGGTTTAGATGAGGAAATTTTCATGGAACAACCAGAAGGGTTCGTTCAGAATTGCAACAAGAGGTTTGTTTGCAAGCTCAAAAAATCATTGTATGGCCTAAGGTAGTCTCCCAGGAAATGGTACAAGAAGTTTGATTCTTTCATGGTGAGTCAGAATTTTACCAGGAGTGAGTATGATCATTGTGTGTACTTTAAAAAGTTGGAAAATGACATGTTCATTATTTTGGTATTGTATGTTGATGATATGCTTGTTGCAAGCAAGAGCATGTTTGAAATTAGCAAGTTAAAGGCTCGATTGGCTAGGACGTTTGATATGAAGGATCTAGGAGCAGCAAATCAGATCTTGGGCATGGAGATACAAAGAGACAGGAAAAATGGCAAGCTGTGGTTATCACAAAAGAAGTATATGGAGAAAATACTTCAGAAATTCGGTATGGATAAGGTGAAACCTTCTAATATCCCTTTAGCTTCTCATTTCAAGCTTTCTTAAGGTTTGAGTCTTAAAAATGATGAAGAAAAGCAGTATATGTCTCGTGTACCTTATGCTAATGCAGTAGGAAGTTTTATGTATGCGATGATAAGTACAAGACCGGATATTTCACATGTAGTTGGTGTTGTCAGTAGATACATGGCAAATACAAGAAAAGAGCATTGGGCAGTAGTGAAATGGGTGCTTCGGTATCTTAGAGGCACAAGTGACTATTGTAACACTTTTGATGGTTGCAGTGATAAAATCTGTGGTTATGTTGATTCTGATTTTGCAGGTGATTTGGACAAGAGGAGGTCCACTTCAGGTTATGTTTTTACTCTTGCAGGTGGAGCTATTAGTTGGATGTCAAAGCTTCAGAATATTGTTGCTTTATCTACTACAGAGGTAGAATATATAGCTGCTTCACATGCTTGCAAAGAGGCAGTCTGCTTAAAAGGTTTGCTGGGTGAGTTAGGAAAGGTTCAGAACTCTATAAGGATTTTCTGTGATAGTCAAAGTGCTATTCATTTGGCTAAAAATCCAGCTTATCACAGCAAGACAAAACATATTCCTGTAAAATATCATTTTGTTAGACATGTTGTTGATGAAGGTGGAGTGGTTCTTGAAAAGGTTCACATTCAAAAGAATAGTGCAGACATGTTCACAAAGCCAGTTACTTTAGAGAAGCTGTGGTGGTGCTTAGCTTCTCTAGGCTTGCGGGAAAAGTGATCAATAGAGCAATGAGCAATGGTATCAGGTAAATTGTTGTCAAGGTGGAGATTGTTAGAAACGGGTGACAACCGGCTATGACGGTAACTATGTAATTGACTAACCAAATATGCAGTTATTAGTAACCGTGTAAGAAATGTATATATTTCTTGTATTCTCGTAAGAGAAGATATTGGAGAGTTGAGAGTTGTTGTATTTTTTAGTTATTGAATAATAAGAAGACCGATACCATTGCTCCGTGGATGTTTCCCTAAGAGAGGGTTTTACCACGTAAATCTCTGCATATATCTCATGTGTGTGTATTTATTTGCTTTCTTGTTTTATTTGCTTTCGCTGCATATTGTGTTTTGTGGCTGTTAGATCCAACAATATGATTACCTGGAAATTAGTTGCAGATGGCCATGCTCGATTGGTTTCCTAGAACGCGACCACGACCACATCATGTTGAAGCCATGCCTCTTGAACCCCAAAGCCCATGTGGAGGAGAAGATGGAGATCGTTTGATCGGTTCCTCAAAAAGAAGTGGAGGACCCTGCACGTTTGGCAGGAGTTTTTGTGCGTGGTTTCAACCTGATTTTCCGTTGCACTTTATTGGCCTGTTCTCATGTGGGTCATCTCGATCTCGACATGTCGGTCATGCCGGATAACATTGGTAAGTTTATCCTTCTCTTATACATTCTCTTCGAGCACACTGAACCCTTATCTTGTTGTAATTCCGATGCCAAAGTTGAACCAGCTGCTTCCTGCTCCAACCCTGCAGTCACTTGTCATTATTTATTGTAATTCTTTTCGATTGTTTGAACACGTGCTTACATAAGATGACTGGTCGATGAACGAGTTTCTTCTTTAATTTTTTTTTTTATTTTTTTTTTTTGCGCCGACCTCCCCCTTGCTCTCTACCGCGTCATTTTAGATCGGTATGCGAGTAGGTAGAAATGTGATCTCCTTCTGCATTGTGAAGTCTCCTGTAGACTTTAGATTCCGTGCTCAGGGGGAGGAAGAAGAGATCAAGGTTCGATTCCCGCAATGAAAGAAGAGGTCGGCCAAATAAGGGTAAAATTCTTATCGTCGGCGATCTCAGGTGGCTTGCAGAGCAGCCCAAGGTAGGAAGAGTATCGACAGGGTTGTTCATCTTCTGCGCAACACGTCGTTATGTAATTGAGCCAATTATTAGCTCTATATGGAGGAACTGGTCGTCTATGGCTGATTGGGATTGCGACATGTGAACATACCTGCGTTGTCAAGGACGTTAGAGCCAATTTATTAACGAAAACATAAATTTCCTGAACTAACGTTACCTGCAAATAGATTGGAAATACTTCATTACCACGACATGATTTTGTAAAACAAATTTCAAATTTGTGGCAATGATCAATAGAATACCTACTCTTTGTTCTGTATTTTTGCCTTAAAATCCTCTGAACATTTTGACGCTGTTCTTTCCTTTTTATATTTAACATTTTTAAAAAGCTGTGTACTGTTAACTTCATTTTTTTTTAACTTTTCTTAGGGAAGAGTGCAAAATCTGTAAAAATAAACTTCACTAAATACTAAACTCGGCTTGCTCTCTGTCATAATTTCACTTGTAAATCTGGCTAATTGATGCTATCTTGGCTATGAATTGGTGGTAGGCGGATATCTTGGGGTCATTAACCTAGTTATCATAATATCAAAATTAATCTGCTCATTATTTTCATATCAAAATTTATCTATTCACTATTCAACAATTTAGTAAGCTGTTAATTATTCAACAATGGTTTAACTTATTGGGACAAGCAAATTCTGTCGAAGCCCTATTTAGACTAAACTAAATTTTCCGTCGGTCAATATACTCGTTGAAGACTTCCAGCTCATAAACCTGTCGGCTAGCAACTTGTCGGCCACGTTGTGCTCAGGAAGTCGCTCTGCTCATTTATACACGCATTCCAGAATGATGTTAGCCGTCGACTTGGTGAGTTGACTGGTCTGTCCATCGATCAATTTCATTTTACTTCTGTTGAATTCGCTGTTGCTGCTCGACATGGGAGAATAATGGAACCTGCAGCCAAAATTATAAAGCAAGTATAATTATAAACCTGCAACCAAAATTGAAATGAATTCACACATTTAGTACTTAATCACTTTTTAGAAGTGGATAATATTGAAAAATTGTATAAAGCCAAGCTCTAAAGAGCAGATATTTTTGGATTGAATAGTTGTTTAAAGTGATAAAAAGGTTTGTATTGCTATTATAATAAAGCTCTAAAGGTCTGTTAGCTTTTGGTCATGCAGTTGGTGGGATTCTGTCACAATATGGTGGCACCTTTTCTGGTTTTAGTTTGGAATTTGGTATGGATCTTGGATGATGTGATGATATTTGAGGTTTATGTACTCGTATGTGTTATGCCTTTATGATATAATGACCTAATATATTGATCCTATTTACTATTTCACGTTATTAATAGTAAGATATATTTTATGTGTGAAAAAAAAAAGCTCTAAGCCTTAAGGAGGTTAAGCCTAACTATAATGGTATTATAATAAAGCATTATAAAAAAGCTCTAAAGCTTTGGAAAGTCCTAAGGAGATTAACCCTAACTGTAATGATATTATAGAAAGCCGTTAGTAGGTTAAACCTATTTAGTAAGTAGTTAAAACTGCGTGTATATATAAAGAGTACAAATGCTGTAGTGTTTGTACTGTGAGCAATTCTCTTTGAATCAGTTTGTGGAACAATGGCCGGCTTCAGCAGTCGTAATCACGGAGGGTTTCATTTGCATTCGCTGTTGTTTGTTGTCTGCGTATTCTTTACTTTTCTTTCGTTGCAGGTTGATGCTGTTAAAGCATAAGGAGAATCGACCATTCAGACATGCTCCAAGGGAGACGTGTCAATATATCAGAACAACACTGGATTGTATTTAACGTGGAAATTATCAACGAATGCAGATCTGGCTACACAATATCAAGCATCCACGTCAACTGTGGTAATTTCGCATCAGCAATAGCAGTAAACCCTAAATTATTCATAAGATTGGCTGCTGGAAAAATTGTCTCCTTCCGCCATGCCAACAGCTTCAGTTATCCACTTACAGTCACTTATGCCACCTGAGTTGCTTAATTATTTACATCTTTTTCTTTCTATATTGATAAATAATAATAATGTTAAACAAGTTTTTGATATATAATACTAAATCTTGTGAAAGTTTTTACCTCCATTTCCTTTATCATTGTCGTTTCTTGAAATTTGAGTGCAGAGTTGTATAAAGCCAAAATGATTAAAATCGTAGTAGTCTCTTAGAAAATACTTAAACAAGTGAGTGATTTTAGTATATGGTATTTGATCTCAACACCATCGAAACCTACAGCAAATTCAAAGGCTAAATCGTTGGAACATGTCGGGGTTGGTGGAGTTGGAACCTGTAAATTTCCTGAACTAACGTTACCCGCAAATAGTAAATAATATCTACCCTTCTCTCGAATTCGTCAAATTCAGCTACCCTTATGTCGAATTCGTCAAAGTCATTGGCATTGCAGTCTTTTGGTAGGTAAATAATATCTGTTTGTTGCAATTCTACAAATTTTTGTACTCGCTCACTTCTCCTGGCAGAGGTCATAGAACTCGGTGGTCCGAGACGACTGTTTTGGAGATCATAATAGCTAGTCGCTCGGTGGTCGGAGACTATTGTTTTGGATTAATTATGGATTTATTGAATATAAAAAAAATTAAAAAACAACAAAATGAAAATTGTAATGTATTTAAAACATAGATGAATTTAGATATGTCTTAATTATGGATTTATTAAATATAGATATGCAAAGAATAGAAAAAGGACATCACACCTGACTTCCTCCATTCCACAACAATCTGCCAAATCAATAGGTCGAGGAGGTCAGAGAGGTTGAGGAGACAACAATCTGCCAAATCAATAGGTCGAGGAGGTCAGAGAGGTTGAGGAGGTCGGAGGAGGTTAGAGGAGACCGAGAAGGTTGGAGGTTGGAGGTTGGAGGTCGGGGAGGTCGAGAAGGTTGGGGAGGTCGGAGAAGGACAATAAAAGTTTTCTGATTACAGTACTTGTTGAAAACCCGGCGTGATTTTGTAAATTTTCGGCATGTCAGATCAGTTATACTAAACAACTGCGACGTTTTTGGCAGCGCAGCTTCATATCCTTCCAAATAATTCCGCACTTGAATGAACATAATGAACATAAGACAGGAAATCCTGGTAGCCCAATTCAACTAAAGGTTGCATGTCTGAATGTTGGGACTGGGATACATGTGAAACCTGAGGACCCGACTGATCCTAATCCTGATAGATTGGAGCTTGCAATACAGGAGCCTACTGGCATTTTCTGGTACCTTCTTAGGTCTTTTGCTTTCATTTCCAGCTTAAAAGATTGAATTAAAATTATGTGCAAGCCCTGCTTGTTGCTTGTTGATAATATTAGAATGTTGTATTTGTTAGAAATTCACTGGGAGTTTCTCTTGAACCCCTCAAGAAAAAGACATGGCAAGCAAAATCTGAATTGGAATCCCCCAATTGTAGACATCCTTCTGAACTAAGTTTCTCTTGTGACAGTGGAAGTACTCCTAAGGTCTGCTGTGGAGCCGGACAGGCTGCCGTGAAAGAAAGTTGCTCAAGTATTTTGAGGCTCTTGGTCAAGTATTTTGATGTAGCAGCTGCCTTGATCCTGAGGATTAAATTACCCAACAACCCAGTACTTGATGACTGCAACTGGAACAATTGTTTCCCCTTTTCTATAATGAAATCCAACGTCTCTTGGGAGATATAAGAGATAACAGCAGGAGAGAATCCCTCTCATTCCACCTCCATCGATGCTCAAAATGCACACTCTTTTGGTTGATTCTGCAAATTAATCTTCGAGTTCTCGGCATGACATGATGATGATCCATATTGTGACAACCAATTGCTTTACAGTCGGGAGAAAATTTCATTTTTTTTAACTACCTATTTGATGGTCGGTCGTCTTCTGATGTTAACTGGATCATGGATGCAAGAATTTTGCACAATTTAAATTGAATTAGAATTTTGAAAAAGTCCATGGATGTTTCAATAATTAATTCGTAACTTCTGTTGTGATGGCCCAGTACACACCCTCGTATCAGCTTTAGTGAGAAACAGTTTTCTTAAGCACAAATTTACTGGACAGATTCTTGTCTAAATAAGCATCTTATGGTCGCCCGCGTGCTTGGTCGATGGGTAGTCGCGGTCACGGCGTGCTCTCAGAACACGTGTAATATTTAACAAATTTTCTTCAACTTATTTATTTCATTTTTTATATAAATTAAGGGTTAAAATACTAAAACACCTGGTTTAATGTAAGTTGACTTGTTTTGATTTAAATACTAAATTTGCACAAAATGTAAGTAACTTAGCAAATATGTCCGACAGAAAATGGACGCAAATATGTCTGACAGAAAATTTACTTTAGTGGAAAGACTAATAGAGCTTCGACAGCATTTGCTTGTCAATGGTTGGTCGCTGGCTTTAGTCGGCAGTCTCCCTTAGTATCTCATTCCTTGGTCTGTCGTCACCTAATTTATTAACTGCCATGAAAATCCAATTAAGCAATGCGTACAGGATACCAACAATGTTAGACAGGAAGTAACAAAAGTAACCAATTTGGCAACTGCATAAGCCGCAACGTTTTTGTCCAGGTTTGAGTCAATGTCTAGATTTGGATCTATCAGCTCATGCAAAGCTTCGGCTTGAATCTTTGTTATAGCCATGTTAGCCAGAATAATTTCCGGCTTACTCCGACTAACATCCACAGCTAACTTGGCCGATATGATTTCCATCAAAATAACGCCGAAGCTTTAGACATCGGATTTGTCTGTGAGATGAAAGCAAATGTGGTACTCTGGGTCAATGTAGCCCGGAGTACCCTGTGGAGCAGTGGAAATATGGGTTGTGTCTACTGGCTTAAATCTTGAAATCCCAAATCCCCCACTTTGACAAGTAAGTCTTCGTCCAGTAGAATGTTGGAAGACTTTACATCTCTGTGAAATACAGGTGGATCAAGGCAGTGAAGAAATGCTAGGGCCCGGGCAATTTCTATGCAAATTCTCAAACGAGGGTTCCAATTTAAAGCTCCGTTGTTGGCCTCATTCCGTCCCCCGTGAAGATGATCGGCCACAGTGCCATTTGGAACATATTCAAAAGCAAGAAGCAGTTCACGGTCCTTTGGAGAAATACAGCCATAAAGACAAACCAGGTTCGGATGATAGGAGGTCGAAAGAATCTGCACCTCATTGATGAATTGTTGAATTGGGAACGGTTGGCGTTCGTGAAAGCGACAGAACATGCTGTAGGATTTCATTGGATCCATAGACGAGAAATCTTTCCGAGGTGAAAGGTCAGGCTTCTCCGTGGTAAAACGCCTTTGACGTAATTATTTCTTTTTTATATCTTTTTTATAGATATATGTGAAGCAAATGCAAAGAGAATAAAGTAAGTTCAAAATTTAGTAGTCAAGTGGCTAAGAGAGAATAATATAACCTTCTTAATGTTATTGAAGAGGCATTTATCGTTTTAGCTTTAGTCGAAGAAGTTAATGTCTCGTTAAACAGACTAGTGAAAAAGTTCCTCATTCTACCTAATATCGTTTCATAAAAATAATTAATGTTTATTATGAATTTAGAAAGGATTTAATAGGCAGCTCTTATTGAGCGTCTTAATTTCTATTATATGTTATTTTATTTTATATGTGATGTAAAATTAAAATAATATTATTATATAATTAATAAATTTTATTATTAAAAAAATAATATAAAGAAATTGATTTACTATTAATTTAAAAGAAATGGGTAAATAAATAGGAGGGTGAGTTATCTATGTGAATATGATGATGATGATGATGTAAAAAAGAAAGAAATTATATGGCTTGCTGTAAAATTTTATTCATATGCTCAAAAAACTTGGAAATAAGTTTATTGAGGTCACCATAGTTTTGACAAGTTAGAAGTTTAGGGAGGTTAGTATTATAATAAAGATTGTGAAATTGTGATTTAATGTGGATGTACACGCACTCTAAGAGAAAGTGACTTTCATCATCAACGATCTTAGTTTCACAAAGATGGAAAGTCATTTCCTCCCACAGTGTTTTAGAAATTGTGTAGTGCCATGTTTCACTACAAAGCTCATGAGAGTTCATTCTTATTTGGGCTATATTAGTGTTATTCTTCAAGCTAGTTAAAATAGAGAGATATTTTTGATAAAATAGATTAGGGTTAAATTATGACCTCTTTATATTATCTTAACTTCCTTTTACCCTCTAAATCCCTTTGCCCCACACTTTCTCTTTAAACATATCTGTAATAATATTTTTAATGTTATTGATATTTTGTAGAGTAGCATTTTCATAAATCCCCCAATGGTTTAACCAAGCCGTGGTGTCTTTATACCAACACCTCTTCAGCCTCCAATGGCATTGACTAGAATTTAAAGCAATGTTAGGGAGTCTTTGGTCTCCCATGCTATTTATCTTGTACTTGTGCATCAAATACCTAGTCATAGTGATGCTCTCAATGGGGGTAGACCCGCTTCTATTAGGACAATAGGATAAGATGTATTGCTTTTAATTTTGAGTTTACAAGTTATAAAACACTTATGGATTTGCTCAATATTTTTCCAGGATTCTCTAGTGATGTTGCAACCCCAAACTTTCTTAGTCGTACAAGATAGCGAGAGTGACAAGAGTTTCAAAGAGGAACTTTTTTCTATCCCAGATCACAAGGTTTGTTGATTTACAATTGTTTCCAAAACCAAAATAAGGTTTCCACCCTCCATTAATCCTTTCCGCGTGCTATAGTTCTAGTTGAGCTTGTGGTAAATATCAAATCCGATATATTTGTAAGAAGAAACTTCTTCCAGTTTGTTATGATCATATAAAAAATTAGCATTTAAGCGACCTTCTTAAACTTGATAATCATAATTTTAAGTTTTTTTGTTAGTGTTAATAGTCATACCCATGTTAGAGTAGAAATCCTTGAGAGTTCTTAATTGATTATTAAGATCAAGGGGACATCTTGCCATAAGAATAATATCATCTACATAAAGAAGAAGGATGACGACAATTCCAGTAGGGTCGTGCTAACATAGCCCACTTCTTCTAAAAAACCTTCTAGCTTATCGATGTAAAGGCCAAAAAGCGTAGGGGAGAGGGTGCAACCTTGATTAAATTCAATGTTACAATTAATATCTTGCGACCACCCCTTAATGTTGTTAAATTTGGCAATGACAGTCTTGTACAATCTTATCACGGTGGCTCTGAACTCAAAAGGAACCTTTAGCTCTTCTAACCTATTCCATAGGTTGTTTCTAGGAACCATATCAAAAGATTTTTGAAAGTCCACAAAGAAACAAAGGAGATTGGATTTGTTATTATGAAATTCCTTTGCAATGATCATGAGTGTAATGAGGTGTTTTGTGGTAAAGTGATGTCTTCTAAATCCCACCTGACCTTTAGCTCGCTTATCCTCACTTTCTAGCCATATGTTGATCTTCTTTTCCAAAATAATACCATAAAGCTTTGCTAAGAGAGGGCTAATTATAATGGTATGATAATTAGAGGGGATATTTTTATCACCGCTTTTAAAAATAGGAATAATAAGGCTCTGAGTCCAAGGGTGATGAAAACCTTGTTTGACTGTTAAATTGAAGAGTTTGTGGATGTGAGGGATGAGGACATACCCTCCAAGTTTTAATATTTATTCTTGGTATCCTTCAATGTCCTTAGCTTTTCCATTTGCTAGGCGCTTACCTCCAAAATATATGTCATCTAGCAAGAAAAAAATTTCAATAGTAAGGATTGTTCGAATGTCATATGTGTCATCTCGTGATTCATAATGATTTTGAAGATAGGAGTTCCAGTCCTTTAAAGAAATCCTATTATTTTCATTGTTTTTGCTAGTTAGAATTTGCCTCTAGAATTTCTTAGGAGCAACCTTAAAGAGGTGTAAAATATTTCCTTATATTTTACTTATGTAGTGCATCTTTTTCATTTTAATTAGGGATTTGTATCTTTTAATCTTGTCAATTTTTAGGGACACTTTGATAGATTCATTGATTTCACTTCTTGCATTTTTACACTCTTTATCACACCAGGGGTTGGTTCTTCGATTTTTATTTTTACCCGAGACTTCGATGGATAAATTGTTAATGGAAGATGAGAGGACCATAACATAATTGTGGTATTGGTATTCTATATTGCCCAATCTTGAAAGAGGGAACAAGTCATTTTTTAAATCATTTAGTCAAAGATCACCTTTACTTTTGTCAAAGATTAAATGCTTATGGCCGTGACAATTTTCTTCCATGGGATCACTATACATTACAAAATTGACAACATTACAATTAAATGTATGTGATCTGAGCTTGGCTCATGCTCATTTAAAATGTCTAAATTTGTCATTTTGTCATATAAAGGGATATCATAAATGGCATAGTCTATGACACTATTTCCCACCTATTCCCAAGCCCATGAGTACAAGTCATCTGGATAGAATTTTTTCATTTCATTATACCATTGCAAATTATAAGATCGTGAGCACTACAGAGTTTGACTAGTTCAGATCCAAACAAATTGTCACCTAGATATACAGAACTTCTTTTGTACCAACTAGCTATAGCAAGGCCTTCATCTATCCAAAGAGGAATAGGGTTGGGATGATTGCTAGAAGAGTAGATTGGTTACTCAAAGTTTGAGCATTAACGCCACCCATTAAGAAGATACTTCCTTCATTCCTTAAACTATGAATATCAATTTCTAAGCCATTGTAAGGACCATTTTGATCTAAATTGATTTTCTTGTAAAAGTTAGAGTTAATAGGGGCTAAATAACATATTTCTATGTAGGTTTTTTTAGCATTAATATTTGCAATATCTATTGAGATATATTCTTTGTAGGTTTCTTTCTTATAAATCCCAGCATGGGGGGATATTTTCTTCCTAATATAGTGTAATACCCCCATTTTGACCCTTGGCGTTATTGGATTAATGAGTAAATATTGTGCATATGCGATGTATAAATTCTTAGCGCAAAGCTCAAGGCCAAGGCCCCGCTAGTGAATTCTCGGCTTTAAAAAGGAAAGTATTTTATATTGTGTGAACCATGTGTTAGTAAACCATCAAAATTGTAAAATCATGTAAATATTTATTATGTAAATAAAATTTCAAGAATTGGCTATGGAAGCAACTAAAAATGAGGGGACTAAATGTATCCACTAGGGAGAGGTAAGGGGTTGGGGGATTTAATCCTTTGTTTCCAAGTGTCATTTGAAAACCCATCTTGACTAGCCTACTAACATTTAATTCTGTTAGGAAGAGGAAGTTGAGATGTCATCCCATGAATTTAATGGAGCATGGGCAAGCTCATAAATTTGTATTGCAGGTTATGGGCTCAGTTTTTTTGGCCCATAAGTTAACTTCCTCATGGAAATTCGTTTTTCCTTCATCCCCATTCCATTACACAACATCCATACATCATTTCCTAGCCATTATGCATGCCCAATAGTGAAGAATTGCAAAACTCACAACCATAGAAGAAGCAATTATTTTGAGCCCCCAAAACATCCAAAATTTGATGTGAGCAGAAAAAAAAATGGGGGATCCATAAACATAAGCACTGGGGAAAAATTGAGAGTGTCAAATTCCTAGAAATCCATTGGAAATCTTAGATTTGGAAGCTGTGAAATTCAATTCCGTTTTTGGGAGTAACTTGACTAGAATTGGGAAAAATCCAAGAGTGGATCGAATTGAAAAAGAGATCAGAGGTTGGAATTGCTTGATAAAACCAGCGAAGGAAAGAATCTATGTGTATCTAGCATCTTGGACCTTTCTATTCCCACACTAAAGAGAACTAGAGGGGAGGGGCGCCTGAAGGACTGCGTAGCAGAGAAGGGGGCCTTCCTTGTGTTGGGTGTGGTAGGGATTGTGGGTTCCAAGGCTGTCTGAGATCAGTTGAGATGCATGTAGATATTTGGTTGAGATCACTGGCTTAGTATTCTCCTTCCCTATCTCCCTGCATGCTTGAAAAACCCAACTGTGTGTTGGCTTAGCATGAGTGATTGTGCCTGTGGTTGTGAGTGAGCCTTAGTAGTTCCTCCTTAGTGGATACATAGCCCAACTCGGGGGTGGTATCTCAACTTAAATAATATAAGATGTACATATACCTATGGTTGGGTGGAACATTTTTCTCCTATAGCAGTTTCTTGGACAACTTCAATTAAATATAAGTGTTTATTGTTTATTTATGATAAAATTGTGTATTATGGATGACTGTTAATTATGTTAAATTGAATGATTGAGCCAATTTGAATTGTTGCAATTGAATGCTTGTGAATAGCATAAGATGAGCATATTTATGTGCTTGAGTTTAGTATTATTCCTGTGATGAACATGCTCATACATGCATGTTGTGTGTGTAATTGAACTTAAATTTTGCTATGTATTTTTAATATGCATTGAGCACACATTTAGATGTTATTGCATTTTAATTAAAATGGAATTTGATAATACGACCTCAATGGGGAATTTTAACACACCCCACACATCGATCATGTTCCCTCCGCTAGTCGGTTCTGTGGGAGGGGACGTGACATATAGCAAGTTATAACTCTAATTCCTCTATGATAGGATTGCTTGTTCTAGATCGACCAAAGGACAAATCCTTCTATGTTATGGATCTTAGAGTCTTTGTGCTCCCAGGTTTCAACATGGAATATAATATCACTTTCACTTGGGATCCAACTTAACTTGGGGCCTTTTTTCAATACAAACCATCTACAGTTCCAAGACAGGATCTGAAGCGTGTATAATTGATATTTATTATCTTTCTAGTTTATATCCCAAATAACAACTTTTCTATTTCTAATTAATGCCCATTTTCCTTCCTTCCTAGATTCTTTCACCTTTTGAACCTCCTTTCTTAATTCAACTTGGTCTTCTGAAATAAGATCTTCATTTATAAATATTCATGAGCCTTTTAGACACAAGGTTTGACTGAGTATGCTATACTTATGGTCAGTATATCTAACTTAGACTTGGATCAACCTTTCCTTATTGTCAATTAATTTCCCCAACCTATTTGCTTATATGAGGCAGGTTGTTTAAGTTTGTAGCCTATTATGTAGTTTTGTCTTGACTATGGCTAGAATATTCTCTTCTGCCTCTTCTTTTAAACTGAAAATTACATGGTTCAAGGCCTATTTTCTATGCTCATGGTCTAATTCTAAATGCTTATTCATTTCATCTTTAATGGGTTTGATATCTACCTTACCTTCTAGACTATTTAGGGTCCGATTTTTATTTACATTTTCTTCTAGCTCTTTAATCATGTCCTTAATCTTAATATTTTGAAAAGTAGCAACACCTTCTGACTGGCTTGACTTTTTGGTTTCTTGACTTTGTTTCTCCATTTCCTGTAATCTAATTTCTGTTTTCTCTACCTTTTTCACCAACAAATTTAACTTATTGTCTGTTTGGTTTTGAATCTTTCCTTCAAACAAAGTTAATTTATTATTAAGCATGGATTTTATCTTATTGTCTATTTGTCGTTGAAGTTTGTCTTAAAATGATGTGAATTTATTATCAAGCATGGATTCTAAATATGTTTGAAGTTTAGCATCCCTCTCTTCTCTACTTTTTTCTAGAGAGTCTAGGAAATCATAGAGGCTTTATAGGGTAATATTGCTAGGTCTCCCTTTGGTGGTATTTTGTAAATGCGTTGAATTGTTCATATTTGCGAGAATAGAAATAAATAAATATAGACTCGAGAGGAAGAAAGGAAAGTGTGCACCTGATTTAGCTTGTGTCCAATCATGATACAACTTCTAGTTTAGAATGTTAGCTCTCAGATAATGCTACAGTTCATTGCTTTAATGCTTAGATCATTGTAGCTTGGTGCTTGAATGTTTAGTTGATTCCCAAAGATGACCTGAACACTATGGCTTGGTTCCCTAGTTTAGTTCGATGTGGCTTATTTAGTTGATGCCCTAGCTCATATGCTTGATCAAAGAAACCTTAGATCAAAATTGAAACCTAAGACCCTAGACTAGATCTTCATTTGAAATGGATGTTGTAAGCCTAGAACTACTTGAATAGATCACTTGATCCCTGCAAATGGCACATACAAACCCTAGAGTTCTTGGATGCTTGATCGTCGTAGATCGTTACTTGCTTCAATTCACCACATATCATAAAATGATACTAAACACAAGATGCAAACCCTAGAGAAAAAATTGATGCCCTAGAATCACCCTAGATAGTTCAATTCACGGTTGATGCTTCAATAATCAGAGCTTCAGATTCTTAATGCTTGGTTACTCGCTTCAATTCGAATGCTTGATGATTGGTTACTCATTACAATTCAAAACCCTAGATATTTTGGATGCTTAATCACTGCAATCTATCACACTGGAGTATGAAGCCATGAAAACCCCATGTGATTCTTAAGGTTTCCAAATAGAATGATTCATTACCCTTGTTCTTATCCCATAGTCTAGAAACCAGAAAACTTGAAGCAATGTTGAACGCCTGCAAACCAAAGGCATTGCAAATTCCTTCAAACCCAACCAACTCAAATCCACCCCAGCCATAGATTAATTTCATTCGAACATATCTTTGAATGCTTTGATAATTTCCCATATCAAATTCACCCTAGTCGTAGTATTCGAATGAAGGATCTTTGAAGTTGATTAACCCAAATTGGTGTTCCTCGGGTATATCTTGGAAATGAGGGGAAGTGTTCATAGAGTTTCTCTTTGATGTATATTCTATTGAGAAAAACAAATAAAACGTAATCGGGCTCAAATGTGCTAAGGTTATTGCTAGGGTTACTACTCCCTCTACAAAAAACCTAAACAATGGGTCTCCCATGGAGGGAATGATGGCGGGGATAAAGGAATAACTAGATGTAAACAAAGACAACCCATACATAGGAATACAAATTTGGAGGGATCCTGATAGAGATGTCAGTACGAATCATTTTATATCAATACTATCGATATAAGTGGAGATCTGTCAACCATAATAAATAGATGGGATAGTATATTCGAGAATTAATGAGGATGTAGTTGAAGCATACAAATTCACATATTTGATCTTGGGAAAAGTGGGTGGGGTGGATTGACATTTATTCAAATATTATACACCAACAGTTTTCTTTGAAGACACACAAGCGTTACGAGGAGGGTAAGGTCTATGCAAAAGGTTTTATCAAGAAGAAGCTTTGTATTACAGAGTTTAGTGGTATACCAAGATATAGTTCAATGGATGGAATGGGAAAAAACCCTTATGACATTGGTAGAGACAGGGGCATATATCACACTACCCCAGGTTTGATCCATAAATAGTGCAAGAAATGCATTAAAAAGAAGGCTAGGTTAGTGAACTTATTACTGGGAGAAGACATTAGAATCAACAAGGATGTCATGACTAGGTATACAACCTTAGTGGGCCATTTTATGGCACATAGAGTTGGTGAGTTTGGTCTAAAGAAGTGGGTTACCATTTTTTTGGGGGTTAAGTTAGTGTAATTCCCCGTTTTGACATTACTACTTGAACTATTATCATATGTTTTATTTGCTTGATTGTGAGACTTTGTCGGTTTGACGACACTATGGATGTATGGTTCTATTATTTTGTTGAGATATGTATGTGTGTGTGTGTGTGTGATGTTAGTATTATGATATGTATACATGTTTAGATGAGTATCATGTGTTAATTATGTCTCATATATGCAAATTACTGAATGATGGGTACGCGGATACAGTTAAATTTATATGTTGAATGAATGAATGTTATGCTAGGTGCATGGTGAATAAATGAATTGATTATTGTTTTATTGTGATGAAATGTATGTGTACATGTCAAGGATTTATGCACGATATTGTAGATCGTATGTCGGAGACTAACTTACAGGTTAAAATGGCTAAGTGTTATCTGGATCCTACAAGGTGAGAGAGCCTCAGGGACATGGACTCCGAAATATAAATGGTATGCAAGTGAAGCATTATTTATTTTCGCATGATTATTATGATGTTTATTATGATGTATGGGTGGGGTAGGGTTTCAGGAAACTCAACCGCTCAGATTGGTTATACGATGACAAACCGAGTACAAGTGCAATGCAGTTATTATGTCGGTGTAGACATAGTCCCTTATTCCATTAGGGGTGTGGAGGATTTACCCACCACTTATCCTCGAAACCCAAAGTCATGGGAGGGCTATGCTATGATGCACTCCCCAAGGTGTGTGATGATGACTGGTGGTTTCCTGCTGGGGAAGCTTGGTCGATGTAGTCGACACTTCTGCTTATGGGTTCTGACTGGAGCCAGTCATGGATTGACACTTCAGGGTAGTCCAGTGGAGGAAAGGATAGGATGTGGAAGTTAGTTGTGAGTAGGTAGATGATGTAGGTAGATAGGTGTAGCTTGAAGTCAGGAAGAAAATGTGATCTAACTATGTATGTTGAAAACCTTTGATTGATTATGTGTCGTAACTTAGTAATGTATGAATTGTTCATAACTTAATAAAATGCGGTAAGGTAAAAGATTGTACCTTGCAAACTATGTTTAAACCTATGTCAGTAAACAATAAATTTCATGATTATGATTGATGTGTGTGATTTAGTACTGTTAATGTACTTATGCGAGGTATGTAAGCAGTAGCTACGCTTACATAACTCACCTACATATTTATAAATTGTGTAAAATAATACTGAACTATAATGTTTAGGAATTAATTACATTATTACTACTTATCTAACCAAGAGATTAAATTAATACGTTGAGTTAGTAAATTAATGATTAAAATAATGGAATAGGTTGAATAAGTAACTTAATGTAAATAATGTTGATTAATGTTAATGATTGTCGATTAATGTTAATAATGTTGATTAATGTTAATTATTGTTGATTAATGTTAATGATTGTCGATTAATGTTAATAATGTTGATTAATGTTAATTCTTGTTGATTAATGTTGATAATGTTGATTAATGTTAATTGTTGTCGATTAATGTTAATAATGTTGATTAATGTTAATTATTGTCAATTAATGTTAGTAATGTTGATTAATGTTAATTATTGCCAATTAATGTTAATGTTGTTGACTAATGTTAATAAGTGTAAATGGTATAAGATAGTTTAATTACCTCGTTATCATAGGTTAATGGTGTTAATAATATTAATTAAAAATATTATTAACTCGATTCCTTAAATTAACTATGTGTTAATAATGTCAATTAATACTAATGAGACTATTATTATCTTAAGTAATAGTTGTTAAATAGTTTAATAATAAACTAAGGTATAATAGGGTACTAGGTGAATGAGTTTGATTAAGTCTTAGATAATGTTATTTAACTAATATAATAATATATTTATCAATTTAAGAATAAATATTAGTGATTATGTCGGGAATGAAGGTCAGTTGAATTGTGGATACTTATTCACCTGACTTTATATAAATTTTACTAATAACAATGTGATAAAGTGAGTTTTGGAGTTAATTAAACAAGTTGTAAATTAAAATTGTGAATTATTCAATCGTAAAGTCAACAATGATAAAATAAATAAAATAGGTTAAGATTATTTAATGAGGAGTTATGGTTGGCAGGTGACCCCAACCAACACATTTTATAATATTTTAAATTATTAATGGGAGTCATGGGATGGGCTCAAGAAAATACTTAGGGGGAGAACATTTATGTTAGAGATAGGGTATTAATGGTAGATGGGGAAAGAGTTGGCAAGGGAGGAGAATAAGGTCGAGAAGAGAATGGGGAGAAGGGATCATCACCTTAGCATGTTTTGGAGATTGGAGCAGACATAGAAAATTTAAAAGAGCAAGAGAAGCGGGTTCTTGTTGGAGGATTTTGAAGGGATAGAACTGGTTGGCTTGTACTTGGTTTGGGATCAGGGGTCCAAAGGGGTACCTTTGGAGCTAGGTGATCAACGAGACCTCACCAGTTGGAAGGGTGGCATACTAGATTGTCGGGTCAGTTGAGTTTCAAGGTTTTGGGAAGGCTTTTGGTTGCAGGGCTACAACAGGGCAAAATGGAGCAGCAAAAAATGGGATCTACTAGCTATTTGCAGGTACTTATCCTATAGGTATACAAATCAATTTCTAACCCTGTACATCATTGCTTTCAAGTTATATAAATGATATTTTATGGATGAGTACACATATATACTTGTTGTTGCATCTACAAAGATACTAATCGTTATAAATAGATACAACACCAAATTATTTACAACCTGCAAATGTAAATGTGATATATTATTTTACAAGCATGATATTTAAACCTAAACTAGAAACCCAAAACAGAGACAAATGAAAACAAAGTAAAGAAGGAAACATAGATATATTTATTAATTAGGACATGGGTCCTACAATTAGGATGCATTCTTTCTTCTTTTATGCTTTCGCGAGGCTAGTTAGTGTTCCAGTTTAATTCAACGTTAGATGATTCAAATATTCATATGCGATCATGGTGGTGGGACTCTTGTGCACTTTAATTGAAGTGATGGACCCCCATGTTTTATGCGAGTATTGAAAGGAATGACCTAGTTTCGATATGCTGAAATATGATGAACCTTCCATTTGAATTTTGGTCAGCTGATATATTCAAGTTTATTAGTAATTATTTGGGAATTTTTGTGGAGGTCGACATGTCCTATATGGATAGTGGGGTGATGTGTGTGGCTCGGGTGTTGGTTACTTTGGATTTGAGGGAGGGGCTTGTAGATTCCATTGAATTATAGAGGGGGAAAAGAATTCATAAACAACCTTTGGAATATCAAAAAGTCTCGTTCAAATGTAATCGGTGTCATGTGTATTGTCATTTAGATACATATTTCTTAGGTCTATTTAGGTGTAAGGTGTGGGTAGAGAAGGTTTATGTGTAGTGCAAAGAGATACAAGTGTGGATAAAGTGTTGCTGGGAAATATGAAATTAGAGAAGATCACATGTCTTTTATCCTCTATCTTAATAAAAAAGGTGGCAACGGACTCAATCCAAGAACCTCTAAAATTAGAGAATTCTGCTTTGATAGTGGATGAATCGATCTTAGAGAACAAGGTTGATGAAGCGGTATTGAAGGTACTATGTAAGTACTTGATGGAGACGACATGAGTGTGGTGGTTGGTAACAATTCTATGGAAAATCTAGATAAGTTACTTGAGAATCTGATCTCTTTACACTTTGAATTGTCTCTTAGTAAAGGATTGTTTCTAGTATTGGGCAGTTAAGGGGATTGACCCCAAGTGTTACGGAAGATATGGGAGATGCCAGCTTTGGTGGGAACTAGGGGATGTAAATCTAGGAATATATCTAATCACAGTGATGGGAATTCACTAGGGATACATTTAATAATTATTCTATTGAATAATCCTTTTAGTTTGTTAGTAGGTAAAGATATGTTATTACCTATGGTCTAGTAGGAGGAGGAATAAAGGTATAAACTTTGGTCACAGAAGGGGGATCAAGAGATACCTAACATGGGAGGATTGTTGTGGGGGGGTAGGGATGAACATAGGTGGAACCAAGCATGGAGGTAGAGGTAAAAAGTCATATTAATATATTCAAATGGATCAAGAGAAGGAAACTTAGGATGTGGCAGATGAAAAACAAAGGTCTATTGATGGGGTGTTTAGAGAAGCAGATACCCTAGTAGGGGTTCCACAATGATCCTTTATTCACTGAATTGTAGAGGGTTGGATATCCCGTCCAAGAATCCAACGGTTTGGAGACAAGAGAAAAAACTGAAATTGGATGTATTATTTCTTCAGGAGATTATGAGTGAGGGTGGCAATGTTGGAATGATTAATGATACTGAGAGGGGGGGGTGAATCGGTATCATGCACAGATTTACAAATTATTCAATTTTAAAACATGCACCAATATCAATTTAACACCACATCAATAAAAACAAACTGTGCGTAAATATTTGGAGAAACTTATATATATGTGTGTGTGTGTGTGTGTGTGTGTGTGTGTGTGTAAAAATGATATTACAAAGAAAGATAGGAGACACCAATCTCCATTGATGTGAGCACTAACTCTCTTAGAAATTCCTATGATTGGGACACCAATCCCACTAAAAAGTACCAACTTGCAAACTATAGGCTTCAACCTTTTAGGACACCAATCCTCCATGCAAGCACCAACTTGTTGAACTAGGCTTCAACATGTGAGGACACCAATCCTCTATGAAAGCACCAACTTGCAATGTTTATGCACCAACTTGAGTGGAGACAATGATCTCCTTTCCTTGCCTTGTCTAACCACCCTAAGAAGAAGATATTATAGGTTTCTGACTTTAGGTCTGCGTACACAAATATTTGCACGCTACTAAATTGATTGCGCCCTCTTCCACTGGTTCAGCTTAAGTTGTTGTTTCTCTTACACTATGCTAAACCATTGATCCACTCTTCAACATAGATTCCACACACACACACACACACACATATATATATGCATATATATATGTTTGTATATTGCTCCTTTTCACAAATGCTCAGATTTTCACGTCTGCTCCCATGTGTTCCTACATTTCATGTTCCCTCATGCAGTTCATCAAATCATATTTCTTATAATTCCCATAAAAATTTCATTCTACAGAAGCTTGTCGATTTAGAATATTAATCCTTGCATTATTCCAAGCTTACTTTTCACTCCTCAAATTCACTCCTTATTTATACTTCACTTGTTCAAACAATGCATCCACAAGTTGGGGCTTCTCTAAGCGGTAACACCCCTTCTACCTTTATTTTCAGACAAGATTACCCATGCATCTGCCACTTGTCTTAACCCACACAAATGGAGTACCATGATTGTGTGGTTCCTGCACACACTAGTTCATTTTCTTGTTGGAACTTGCGCACTCTAGGACCATGACTTAGTGAGTATTTCCTATTGGAGTACCATTACTTGGTGGGTCTTGTGCACTTTCGAGACTTGGATGCATATTTTGATATACTTCTTCGAATTGGCCCAAAGACACTAAGTCCTCTTTGACATATACTTTGAAGTATCATGATTAAGTGGAATTTAGGTCTTGTGCACATAGTTTTATGTACTTCAAACTCGCACATAGACACTAAGTCCACTTTGACATCAATGACAACCAAAGTTCAACAATCTCCCCCTTTGGAATTGATTTCAACACCTTATGAAGATGTGCTCGTCCTAGTCATGAATTCCTCTTTTTTTTATTACACACAACACAATTCCCCCCCTATGTTCATGCCAGTTTAGTCATTCGCTTTGTTGTGCATCCTTCGATTACTACTTCTATGTCGTTTTTCATTTCTTCATGTTTCCTATGCTATTCTCTATCCTTGATACATGCTTTATGATATCTCTATGTCATGTCCCCATTTTTGGTAGAACCATGGTCAGAACAATAACCACTCCATCCCATGGTGTTCTAATATTAAATTAATAATAAGGGAATAATTTGGGCTCAAGTTACCTTAGTGATTAATTAATTTAGCTAGATAATAAATTATGGCTAAAGTATTTTGTATTAAATTAATTTAGAAGGGATGTAATATTATTTTGAGTATTTAATTTTTATTTAAATGTAATAATGAGTTGGAAAAGGAGATAAGGTGGGCCAAAGAATTTTCCTTGCAAAATAAGGAAACTTGAAGAAAAGCAGCACACAGCAAGAATCAATGAAAAACAAGAAAGTGGAAAAAGAAGGAAAATCAAAAAGAGGCATAAAAGAAGGAAAGTTCTCAAAAGAAAAAAAGAAAGAAGTTTCCTGATTTTTGCAACTCAAGAAGGATTAGAAACATACAAAAATGATACAGTGTCCAAGTTTAGCAAGTGAGGTGTAATGCCCCGATTTTGACCCCATTGCATTAAAAATGTAAATGATGTAATATTGTTATAAAATCATGGTGAGGAGCTCAAGGCCAAGTCCATGCCATCGATTTATTGATGCATATGGTTTACATACTAGCCAGGCACATTGAAATTGTAAATATGCATTTTAATAAAATACCCACAACTAGCTATGCAATGCAACAAGAGATGGGGGCATGATTTTACAAGGAATTGGGAGGGAAAACATTCAAACCCTTGAGCCAATCAAGTGAAGCCAAGTGTCAGAGAGAGAACCCATCAAACCCTCAACTACCCATGTTGACTTTTGTACCCAATCATTCATTTCTCCCAAAAGTTGGTTGAGGTAGTTAATGCCTCGGGGAATGAGAGGTATGGCTGTCCAAAATTCGAGTATGGGAAACCACCCTACATGGAAAAACGTGTTTGGCTTCCTTGACAAGAAAATAGCCATGAATTTGCTCCCCAAGCCATAACCCATCAAGGAGTTTTGCCTCTCTCACGTTTTTGGGCTGCTTGGGTGTTTTCTCTCCACGTTTTTGTGGTTTTTCCTGATTTTTCTAGATGGGAAACATAGCGTTTTTGTGTTGCAGAGTGGCTGGGAGTATGGGAGCTTGAATTGGGGTTTCAATGGGGCCGTTTTGGCCATTTAGATGCCCAAGATACCCATGGAAAATCGGATTGGTCCCCTATGGACAATTTTCCTTTTCACATCCCGTTTTTGGTGTGCCCACGATTTGGGAAAGTACATGGCCATCTTATTTGTAAATCCCATTGCTGAGAATGGGTGTCCATGCCTAGTTTGAGTTGCTTTGTGTAAAAGAAGGTTGGGGTTGAGATGGGTTTCTATTGCTTTGGTTGTGCATGAGCTGGAATGTTCCCTTTTCCTTATAAGAATCATGCCTAGCTCGGGGGTGGCAGTTGTGTTGAGAGAATTGATGAACACAACTAGCCTATGGTTGGGTGGAACGTTGCAGTGACATAGCTAGTTGTTTGGGGCCATTTCACCATAAAGATAAGTGTTTATCTGTCTATGCATTTACTTCTGCAAATGTATTAATTTGTTGACTGTGTTAAATTTAATGGCATCATGTAATGTGTGTGGATGATGTTATTATGCTATGCATGTTTGCTTTAAATTGCATCTGCACACATTTGATCTTTAATTGCTGTGAATTTAATGAATGGGTTGAGTTTATGTAAAAGCCCCAGATTATCATCATGTTCCCTTTCAAAAATCGGCTAGATGGGAGGGTATGTGACAGAATGGTATCAAAGCTGCTGGTTGCAACATTGGGCCTTCATGGGCTACCTATTACAGTTGCAGAGGTAAGTATGCCTCCTGTCCAGCACTAAATATCAGAAAAGAAGGAAATATTCAGAAAATTTTTCTAACTGTTTTTGAAAAATTGAAAATTTTTCTAAGTGTTGGAAATTTTGCTTAAGTCTCTGTCGGCAATTTTAACCATAACTATTGTGGCAAGGTCGGCGAAAATTTGGTTAAATTTTGTGCCGAAGCAGTCGTGGAGAAAATACTTTGTCGCCGATTTTAGTGTTAAATTTTGCGTGCGCGCGGCGATTTTAGTGTTCATTTCTGTGACACGCGCAGCGAAATCAAGGTTAAAATATGTGCCGATGGGCGGCGATTTTAGCCATAAAATTTGCGCGATAGAGGCTTGCGGGAGGAGAAGATAAGGCCAGGACCGTCGCAATGGGTGTAGAAGTTAGGGTTAAAACTAGCACTGGTCGCCGACGACATTGGCGAAACGGTTGCAGAAGTTAGGGCTAAAACCTGTGATTCGACGACGATTTGAGGGTTAAATCCAGCGCTAAGGGTAGCAAAGTTAAGGTTAAGACCAACAACGGTCGCAGAGATTGAGCCGTGACCAGCAATGGGAGGAGCAAAAAAAAAAAAAGTATAGAGCCCAAGAGATTGAGCCGCGACTAGCGATGGGAGGAGCAAAAAAAAAAAAAAAGTATAGAGCCCAAAACTTGATTTCTGGGTAGAAGGAGCAGTCGGGCTCAGAATGGGATGATTCTTGCAGGAATCGAAGGCCATGAAACAAACAGAGAGGGTCCTAAACTCATTATGCTCCAATTTGACAGAAAATGGAGAATAGTGACTTTTGTAAGATGGTGTCCCGAGGCTTGACGGAAGGTCAGTTCGAGCTGAAATCAATATGGCGCGGCCATGGAGCAGGAACAGTGTTAAGTTTGGAATCTTGGAGCCAAAATCCAAAGGATGTGGAGTTGGGGTGTGCAAGAAGGCCAAAAAGCACTGTTCCAGGCCACTTTTTGGAGATTTTGAAAAGCTTGTGGACAGTAAAAGTGACCCTTGATGTTGGAATAATTTTTTTTACTGAACTAGACATTCCATTTTCTCATTAATACAGACAGTTTCCATTATATAAATATTTTCCATAAATGCATAGTTTGGGAGATAGCCATTTTTTACCAAATTTTGAGATTTTGGGGAAAAAGTGAAAAGTTAAAAGTAGCCAAACCCCGAATTCTATAGAAATTGATTGGTGCATTAGAACTGGGATCCGAAGGTTGCTGAGTGTTCCTTGTTATATGGACTACCTTCTCCCGGTAGATACGTTTTCATGATTCTTCCTAGATTTGCTTCTACAAGCAGCTGAAGTTAGCCTTTCAGAACAAATTGCAGCTGTGTAAAAGTGCATAAAATTTGGGCAAAGTTTGCATTTTTGAAAGAATGTAAATTCCATGTTCTGGATCGGAATGGAGCACGAAGATAGGCATTGGAAATATTATCTAGAGCAGAATAGGGATGCATGACCAGAATTGGAATGAGGTCCACATACATCAAAGATATTTGGTACAGAAGAGTGCCAGTGGCTGTTTTGACAAAAAAATTGTTGTCAATATGGGCAATTTCCAGAATTGCATGACTGGAAGGAAATCAGACCAACTATGATATGGAAGAGGGATTCCATGCTGCGATGAGGGATTGGAAAGGGAGAATTCCTTAACTCCTGTTTTTCTATCATATTTATAATTATGGAATTGTCATGCATATAAACTATGGCATATTAACAAACCTTGCGCAATGCATGTGAAAAATCTTGTGCATGAATATGATATTGCACATTGGTAAAATAGTGAGGTTTACATATGCAATGAGCCACTTGAGATAATTATTGTGGTTGCTAATAATTAGTTGTGTTCGCATTGGTTGTAGGACCAAAGAAAACCAAAGCATGGCTAAAGAAGTTGATGACGTTGTTGCACGTGACCAATGACCTTATGAAGAAAGGATGGTGCAACAAATCTGTGATCATGAGGTTGGAAAAAGGACCGTGTAGCCTTGGTAATAGGCCAACTAATCAGGCAACATCAAGTGGTGTTAGTTAATGAAAGCCATGCAGGTAATGATTATTGGTGCTTAATTGCATGAATGTTGAAAGAGGATTTGGTAAGACCCCTTCAACTATGTTTGAACTATGATGATTTGGTTTGCATGTGGTATTGAGTGCCCGAATGGGAATGTTAACCTACCGAGTATGGTGAGGTGTGGGTAAGTGAAGGCAATGATCCTTACACCCTATAATTTCTTCGAAATCTCAATGCATTCATATGAAATTATATCATGCCATTTGTGTATATTGGTTGTAAGTTTAACAACCAAAGCAAATGAGGGCTTATGACCTTGTTGTGGTAGTGCATACTACAAGTGGCAGTCATGGTTAGGCCATAATAGGCGTGAGTACATAGTATGCATGGATCAATGCAAGGTTGTATTGAGGGGTTATGCATTGAGTGAATGCACATTAAATATTATGTAAATGTTGTGAATGTGCATGCATAGGTGCGGGTGCACATGTTGAGATGTGATGTGTAAATGCATGGTTGTGATATATATGTTTCAATGCAATTAGATAATCGATGAAATGGTGAACCATTGTTAATACTAAGACCATTTCATGAGCGGCTGTGAATGCAGGAGAATGATTGCATGAAGAAGGTAGACATGTGATGGGCTACCAGGGAACCCTGTTGGAAGGACAGAGTTGCATGGAATGTGAAGTAATGAGTATTTATAGTTTATTTAAATTGCATGGATAGTGTGACTGTGTCTTGCAATTTTATTGTGATAAGGATGCATATATATAGAAGTGCATATATTTCATTGCATTTCAAATGTTAATAGCTGAAGGTGTTTGAATTATTGAGTGTTATAATTTTGAGATCACTTCAGTGGATGCTGTGGCAATGAAAGGATTATATGCATAGATACTCACAATGTGTTTGGCTAATTGAAGTTTCAGTTTTCAGGTAGAAAGGTCTTGCGTATGGCAATGAGGATAAGTCCATAGTAAAGATCGGGATCTACCATGTGCAGAAGCCAAAGGTTATGAGAAGGTTCTCATGGTTGTAACTTATGCATGAAACAAATCTAAAAATTGTCTGATTTAAGTTTATGAGAATAATCTCATGGTTGCAAATCTAATTTATGTAGGAAAACAGATTTGTAGATTTCAGATTTGAGAATTGCTTATAATTGCTCATCACTATTTGGCTTATATAAAATTGTGTCAGGAGGACATGTTGTAGGTGGATTTTCATGTATGGTAGCAAGAGTGAAACCATAGTGGACAGAGTGATACCACTTACAAGAGCCAAACGATATGAGGGTGGCCTCGTGGTTAAACAAATCAATTTCTGTAGGAGATAGAATTGTAAATTCATGTTGAATTAATTGGTTATGGAACAATCATATTTGAAGCTTATTGCTAAATGTTGTTGACTTTTTGGCTATTTGATAAGTGTGCCAGGATGACACATTGCAGGAGTACCATGCGTGATGGCCTGCAGAAGCCAAACTAGATGGGAAGGATCCCATGCTTTGGAAATGGGTTTCGGGTGAGACGCCGTTGTAAATGTTGATAATGTCTAAACCGAATTGCATGTTGGTAAAGCATGTGAGTGAGACAGTAAAATTATGCCAAGAAGGCATGTGTGGGTTATGGAATGTGAAAAGATTGGGGTAGCAAACCGAAGGACTGTTGACTCAGAGAAGGGAGCCCCCATTCTTCGCAATGAAGAAAATATACATCTATGAAACGAATGAGTATTATGTAACCCTAACTAAGAATATACCTGTCTGGTTATTAGATTTAATATGCAGAGCATGTTTATTATTTCATTATTGATTCCAGACTGTTTGAGTGTGACTAAGGCCTACATGGATCACATCAGAAAGGGATGCATACCTTTCGGGTGATGGGTTATGTTAGGGTTTTCAATATTGACTACACCCTAAGGGAATGGATGCATTCCTGGTGTTTCAATACTTGATAGTGAATGTTATGGAATGTGGTTACAATTTTGGACAACAATACTGATGAGATTGCTTATCCTTCTTGTGCTACCAGCCTACATAGATATAATATGGTGCTGCACACGGATGAAGCAAAATGAAGGGTTGTTGCATGCCTAATGAACCCAGTCGGTGTACTGGTTTGGCATTAATTACTTGGGTGTTGTGGAGGTATTAATGAAGGGTTGTTGCATGCCTAATGAACCCAGTCGGTGTACTGGTTTGGCATTATTTACTCAAGTGTTGTGGAGGTATTGGTGAAAGGTTATTATATGCCTATAGCTCCGTAGTAGAGCTTTGACCTATAATGGTCGGTGGCGCAGTTTCCTTCCATTGGCCGATGACCCAGACGGATGTGTTGGCTCGACAATGGAGGGGGCCAACCAGGTATGGGACTGGTTGGGCACCACGAATGCTTGGTAAATCCAGTTGGCATGAAGGTGTACAGGTAGGGCATTAACTACTTGATGTGGTGGAGCAGCATGCGTGCTGGCCAAACATCCAAGTCCATAGGCGATCCCAAGGCTTGCAAAGCGAAGCAGGACCCTGTGGACCATAAAAGGAAATGCATAATACATATAAGTATTCATTTTCATTTATTTCTTGTTTGGAATAATGAAGATTTTAGGTATAAGTCTTCTAACAACTAAGATGATACACTATTGTTTCTTTGTTGGAAACCTTGGTCATTGCAGGAAAGCAAGGACCCTAAAAGAACCATAATTCTTGGTTAAAACATAGAGTAATTGGTCAGGCGCTATAAATTCTTAGTAAATCTAGGGAGTAACTGGTTGGGCGCTACAAATGCTTGATAAATTTAGAGAGTAGTTGGTGGGGACACTAAACCCTTGATGTTGTGGAGCAGCGGGCGTGTGTAATGTCCCCATTTTGACCCCCTTTGTATTAAACCGTAAATGATGTAAATATTGTAATTTAATCATGGTGAGGAGCTCAAGGCCAAGGCCCCACCATTGATCCAGCGTTTCATGAATCGGCAATTAAAAATAGATGCCCATGGTTCTTGTGCGAGATGGGCACAATGTAAATAAGACACCATGTAAATACGAATTTTAATGGAAAAACCCACAACCGGCTATGCAATGCAACAAAAGAGATGGGGCATGACTCTACAAGGAAAAGGGAGGGAAATTATTCAAACCTTGAGCCAATGGTATTAATCCATGTGTCAATGGGGAAACCCATAAACCACCAACTACCCATTTTGTCTCATGTACCCAATCATTTAATTTTTTTTCCAAGAAATTGGTTAAGGCAGTTAATGCCTTGGGAATGAAAGAGTATGGGCAAGCCATTTTCGTGTATGGGCAAGCCATCAACTTGGAAAAACGTGTTTTGTCTCCTTGGGCAAGAAACCACCCACGAAATGGTGCCCAAAGCCATTCTGTACCGGCAGCCTTTGATCATTCACGCAGGGGGAGTTAGCTGGGGTCTTCCATTTACGTTTTTCATCAAAATACTGCATTTTTCCATGCCTGGGAGTCGTTTTTGCAGTATATAACAGTTGGGAGAGGGAGGGCCACGTTTTGAGGACTGTAGGGAGGTCGTTTTTGCCCCTGAATGTCCAAGGACGTTTTTCTAAAAACGGATTTGGCTTCCTGGGTTGTTCACCAACTTCCCATTTCATTTTTGTGGGGTTCTGCTATTATGTGCATCCTTGTTCTTGGTTTGAGCCTGTGAGCTGAAGTGTTGGAGTGGTAGTGGATAGAAGTGGCTTGATAAACCTAGTGGGGGAGACAACCTCTCAAAAAGATCAAGAGGGCTTTGGTTACTCTTCTATGCATACCCTGAGAGCACTGGATAGGGAAGGTATGGCTTGAGGGACTGCACAGCAGTGAAAAGAATACTTCCTTGTGCTGGGTGTGTAGGTATTGTGGGTGCCAAGCTAGATAGATCTTGCAAGGTTATCCCTGGCTCTGTGCTGGAGCTCACTAGCTTAGCAACTCTTCCTTTCCATCTCCTAGTAGCCTGATAAACCCAATTGTAGATTGGCTTGGCTCATCTTGGTGTATGCTTGGCCATGCGTGAGTCTGCTGTTCCCTGGTTCCTTGTAGAGATCATGCCCAGCTCGGGGGTGGCAGTGGTGCTGAGAGATTGAGGAGCACACTGGCCTATGGTTGGGTGGAACGTTGCAGTTGCATAGCCAGTTGCTTGGGACTGCCCTATTGAGATAAGTATTCTCTTGTGTAAATTGGCAATTATCATTTGATGAATGTTATGAATGTATGTGGATGTATTAAACGAATTTGCCTCTGCTGTGTTTTTAAAAGTTTAGGCATTTCCATATGATCTTGTCACAGAATCTTGAATGTGTGTTAGAGATCAACAACATTTATTTGATTACCATCGTTTTTCCATAGCATGCACAGATACAGTTCTTTGCATCAATGTTTTTAATTCAAACGTATTGGGGCTAATTGCCCGGATTGAGCACTGTGATCCTCTCTATCACGCTGGTATGATAGAGGGGACACTACAGCGTGCTGGCCAAACATTCTTTAATTAATTGATAAAATCAGTCAGAGCACTAGCCTAACATATTGCTAAATGAGATGATTGATAAACCCAGTTGGTGTACTGGCTTGACATTTCCTATTCGAATGGTTGTGGAGTATCCTGCGTGCTGGCCCAACATTCATTATTGTGTCCACAGAAAATCCAAGGCTTGTAAAGCAAATAAGGATCCTGTGGAATAAAGTGAAGACATCCAATACAGATAAGTATTTGGTTATATTGCAGCTTCTTGCTTATGAATATACATGTGTATATGATTTGGTTATGATTTTATCAAACTCTTGTTTAGAGATAAACCCTATGAAAGTAAACTAAACATGTGAATTGATTCAATGTTTGAGTATAGGTGCTGCTGGAGGCAAGGGCTATGAAGGCATCATAAGGATGCATGTGGACATGTGATCGTCCGAAAGAGCTCAGTGTGAGTAGTAATGAAAGATGGTGCTAGTGGACACGTGTGGGTCCTAGCAACCAACGGTTCTGTAAGCAACAATGGGGAAATGTTCCCTCGTTGAAAATCCTCAGACAGACCTTAGACACTATGTGTCGTAGACAAGAAAGGGAAAGTCAAACATTCACATTGAAGTGAAAGAGGCTCAGGAGCATAGAACCACAAGTGATGGTGTAGCTCCAGATTGGAACAAGACTAAGAGGGGGAAACTCCTACTCTTCACTTTCCTTTTGACTGATGCATATTAGAAACAAAATATAGTTGAGTGCGTGTCATAGACAAAAACAAATTGTCTTTAATTGCTTGAAATGAATTGTGAATGCTGAAATAGTTATTTCCCTGTGAAAGGATGAACATGAATGAACTCATGTGTATGTTGGGAAAGCATGAAATGTGTGGAAGTCTCATGAGTGCAAAATGGACTTTCCATGTCAATTGGGAAAATAATTGGTTAGCTTTAATATTGTGTTATGCTTGTCCTAACAGGAATTGCCATGATAAGTCTCACAGGTGAGACATTGAAATCCATTGAGTGCAGCTAGTACTGGCCAAGTGTTGCTAGTAAGAAAAGTGAGAGCCAGTTGTGCACATTGATCATGGAAGCAGACCAAAGGATAATTGTTTTGGCTGAGAATCGTCCTCAATAGTTTCCAAGACAACAAGAAAGATGGCAGCCATGAAAATTCCAGACTTGTAGATCAGCTAGAAAGTGAACAAAAGGAAGGGGATTGCTGTGGAGCGATGCCCACCTACAGAGCTGGAAGATCAAAGCCAACAGGAGCAGCTCGAGGAAGCAAAAGGACTTGATCCTGAAAGTTCAAATTCAAGAGATGAAACGCAAGACATACCTGCCACCATTTGCGAATTTTGAGGCATGTGTAAAGTGGGTATTCATTCCTAAGTGTTGGAACACTGAGGACGGTGTTATTCCAAGGGGGAGGGGATTGTAATGCCCTGATTTTGACCCCATTGCATTAAAAATGTAAATGATGTAATATTGTTATAAAATCATGGTGAGGAGCTCAAGGCGAAGGCCCCGCCATCGATTTATTGATGCATATGGTTTACGTACTAGCCAAGCACATTGGAATTGTAAATATGCATTTTAATAAAATACCCACAACTAGCTATGCAATGCAACAAGAGATGGGGGCATGATTTTACAAGGAATTGGGAGGGAAAACATTCAAACCCTTGAGCCAATCAAGTCAAGCCAAGTGTCAATGAGAGAACCCATCAAACCCTCAACTACCCATGTTGACTTTTGTACCCAATCATTCATTTCTCCCAAAAGTTGGTTGAGGTAGTTAATGCCTTGGGGAATGAGAGGTATGGCTGTCCAAAATTCAAGTATGGGAAACCACCATGCATGGAAAAACGTGTTTGGCTTCCTTGACAAGAAAAGAGCCATGAATTTTCTCCCCAAGCCATAACCCATCAAGGAGTTTTGCCTCTCTCACGTTTTTGGGCTGCCTGGGTGTTTATTCTCCACGTTTTTGTGGTTTTTCCTGATTTTTCTAGTTGGGAAACAGGGCGTTTTTGTGTTGTAGAGTGGCTGGGAGTATGGCAGCTTGAATTGGGGTTTCAACGGGGCCGTTTTGTCCATTTAGATGCCCAAGATACCCATGGAAAATCGGATTGGTCCCCTATGGATGATTTTCCTTTTCACATCCCGTTTTTGGTGTGCCCACAATTTGGGAAAGTCCATGGCCATCTTATTTGTAAATCCCATTGCTGAGAATGGGCATCCATGCCCAGATTGAGTTGCTATGTGTAAAAGAAGGTTGGGGTTGAGATGGGTTTCTATTGATTTGGCTGTGCATGAGCTGGGATGTTCCCTTTGCCTTGTAAGAATCATGCCCAACTTAGGGGTGGCAGTTGTGTTGAGAGAATTGATGAACACAACTGGCCTATGGTTGGGTGGAATGTTGTAGCGACATAGCTAGTTATTTGGGGCCATTTCACCATAAAGATAAGTGTTTATCTGTCTATGCATTTACTTCTGCAAATGTATTAATTTGTTGACTGTGTTAAATTTAATGGCATCATGTAATGTGTGTGGATGATGTTATTCTACTGTGCAAGTTTGCTTTAAATTGCATCTGCACACATTTGATCTTTAATTGCTATGAATTTAATGAATGGGCTGAGTTTATGTAAAAGCCCCATATTGTCATCATTTTCCCTTTCAAGAAATCGGCTATATGGGAGGGTATGTGACATGAGGGTGCATCCATGAGGCTAAGTGGGTCCAAACCCAATCCAACTAGTCAAGGAAACATCCATGCCTCTTTCAATTCGAATTTCTAAGAGGATAATCTCAACAATGAGGATAAAAGTATATAAAAGAAGGAGGATAACTCCATTTCACATATTTTTTAGTGTGTGTATTCGATTTGGATAATCCTTGAGCTTGTCAAAGACTTGGGTGATGTGCCCCTTATCACTGGTAGAGAGATGTGCCTCTGTTGTTCTCTATTCTAGGTGAGGTATCAGCTGGAGATTGAGGAGGACGGAATTCATACTCCCTCTTTGTGTTTAGTGCATGCCATTAATTTCAGTTTCAGATATGAACCAAGCCTGGGTCGAATTGCTATAGGAGAGTTCAAGAATTGAGTAGAAGACATCATTTCCAGAGTAACATTTTTCTATTCTCTTCTCTTAATCCTTCTGGTGTTCTGAGGTTCCTATACTATTCATATTCATGGTGATTCAAATATTCTATTACATCCAAGAGGTCTCATCGTGTATCCATACAAATCAGCTCTAGTCAAGTGCACAATGGCCTTCCAATCAGAGAGAGTTATATCTTCCAAGTAATGTTCTGCTCATTCTGTGAATGGAATATAATGATTCCATGGGTAATGGTTGAGGTATTTTAATACTATAATGTAACTAAAGTCCTATTTTATTTAATATAATAAAATCACATTCATATATATCCATTATATATATATATTTCTTCATTTTCCTTACATATGCTCGTTGCTACCTAGAATTTAACTAGTCTTGTTGTATCTTTCATAAATGAGTTCTATGAGTCCAAATTACATTCTGTAAAGTGTTGAATGTCCATAATAATCTCCTAAACCCATTCCAAGTATCATAATTTATTTTAGTGTAGGTTGTACAATTTTTGGTTCAGCCTAAAAGACGTGCTCTCCAACAGTCCCGAATTGCCTAATTTCTCCCACGTCACCCAAACCCAGTCTAATTGCCCCAAAAAATATGTATATTTGGTGTATAAATAGATTATAGTGTATAAATAGGCTATAATACCTATGGTTTCATCTGAATTTAGTGGAAAGGATCTAGTTTCAATATGCTAGTGTACCCAGGAATCCTTGGAGTAGACTTCAACGACAACTGATTTCGAAACATAAAAGGTCCTAGTACATTGTGAAAATGACTCTTGATGCTATATTAGTACCTATTTATTATGACATTGTACACCTATCCCCAGTCACGTCAGAGTCTCAAGTCCATCTATTCATGTCTTGTGAGGGTTTAATAGTGATAGTAACTAGCTGTGCCAAATCTAGTTTCAAAACTAGTTACTAGTTCACAATTTTCTTGATCTAATATCTCCAAGTAATATTATTGGGGATATTATAGTGGTATTGTAGCACTTTCCTCTACTCCTATGGAAATAAATCTCAGTTGAATAATATTGCAGACCACATCCTCCGACAAGGAAGAAATTGCAACTATGAAATTGGTTTCCAATGATGATGATTGAGAATTGGATGCAAGGGAAGAGTGCTTCCCTGATGAATATGAAATTTACATTGATGGAGGAGCTGAAACCACAAGTGTTTTCTTACATGTTTCACATGAGGAGTATGAATCATTATGTGACTACTCCTATAGAGATGATAGGTTGCATAGTCCACCAATGGCTAGATTAGTAGAAAGAAAGGAGCTTGACACTTTGAAGGAGTCTCTCAAGAAACATGATATGACACTCCAAGATCTTGGGAGGAGTGTGCAAAAAATTAAATATACCTTAAAATCACCATCGAGAATGAGAAGCCTCGAGATATTTTTCTTTGTTTTGTCTCAAAAGAAAGACTCCAAATGTTTTTGTGAAGGAGGCGGTACAAGCAACAATGAATCTACAATGGAGGATAAACCTTTACAGGAGCATGAAGAGTGCAGAAATCAACATAGTTGTGAAATCCATGATGATGAATAAGCCACAATCCACTTGGATGAGGATGACAAAGAAGCAGAAGGAGCACAAGACCAAGCAAAAAGTGTTGAAGTTGTGAACAATTTCGAAAGAGTTTCCTACTTTATGAGAATTTTTGGATCCTCTTTAGGGAGAGCCTCCAAGAATATTGATCATAATATTTTCAAGGAGGAAGCTTTGTCATTTTTCTTGTAGAATAAAGATCCAAAGACAAATCAGCCACAAAAGGAGAAGATAAGAAATATCCCCAAAGAAGAACCATGTGGTTCCTTCAGTGAATGCATTGAGCAGAAAGAAGAAAGCAACATGCTAAGGTATGAAGGTGTCAAGGATGAATGTGATGCTATGGATGCACACCACAAGAAATATGATAATGTATTGCAGACATTAGATATCATGCACAAAGCTATTCCAAATGAAGGTTGATCATGGAATGAGATTGATGGGAAAGGACAATGTGCAATAGAAGACCCAACAACCAATCATGAGGTTGTTGACAGAATGGGAGAAGAATCTACTGCTATTTTATTTGTTGTATATTTCAAGATCACTGCAAAGCATATTGATTATGTTGATGGTGGTGAGAAATATTTTGGATCAGATCCAAAAGAAGGACATAAATCAGATTCCCATTCACCTATTGAACTTCATAGTGGAGAAGAAGACAAGCACACACAAATTGGGTGTGAATTAGAGAGTTTGGTGGAAGAACTTGACACCATAGCTACACTACCTAGGGAACAAGACATGATACAAAGGTATTGCCACATTTATGATATTTGTATCCCTTTGTTTCATTTTTATATGGCAACCAATTACATTGCTAAGGTTGGCATGGTTGAGTCCTTCGGTATGGAGGCTAAAATTTATGGTGTTAACTATGAAGGTAGTAATGGAGATGAATCATTGGAGGAAATTTCCAATGTTGGGAATTTTGGTGTTAAATATGAAATTATAAAATGTGTTAATAATATTTGCAACAATCACATTTCATTGTAGCACTTTGAAATGCATTATACTTCATACCCTGAAAGTGATATTGCAAATGCTTCTAATGATAGTGATTTGTGTGAATCATGTGTTGTAGACTCATGCCACAAGCAGGAAGATATTTTCTGTCATCCTACATATGCAACAAATTTGGGGATGGATCTTCTTTGTGAGCCACATCAATTGAGTGGATCACTAAAGGAGGACCAAGATAAGCTCATGGAAGCCTTGAAGAACTTTGTTGATGCCAATGCCTTGGTGTCAAGATGTTGTTGGAAAGATTTTGATTAATATTGCGAATAAGAATCCTTCTTGGGATATTTTGAATCTCTTAGAGAAGCAATGGAAAATATGAAAGCAAGCTACATGAACCTACTGGAAGATAGAAATCATCTCCTTATAGTGAGCAAGATGTATCATAATGCCTCAATTGTAGATGAAGAGGAGATTGACAAACTCACTCATGAGTTGGATACCACCCATGATTCCATGAGGAGAACTCAAAGTGCACTTCATGAATCTAAGATTCAGATTAAGAAGCTCTATAAAGAATTGGAGAGCACCCAAGGAGCTCTTCAAGAGTCAAAAAAAGAATATTGTTCAACTTCGAAAGGAGTTGAGCACACTATGTTCTCCATCCCGCATGGAAAATGATTATGTGCACATGGAAGGAGACACATTGGTTTGGATGGATCAAATTCATGTGGAGGATAAAGATGATGAAAATTCTGATTTGCAGGTGTTTGTGGGGAGAAATGATATTGAAGGCATTGGCCAAGCACTTGTTTTAAAGAATGATGAGGAGGACTCAGCTATGGGAGAGATAGTTGAGGACATGTCACTTGGATTAGTTAGCATATGTGATTATTTATCCAAGGATCAGATAGATAAGTACATAATAGAGATGGAGATCCAAGGATCAGATAAATAAGTACATAATAGAGATGGATATCCAAGGATACAAAAATATTTCTCACCATGGTAGGAGATTCCTCGACACTTCAATCATGCGGAAATTTTGTGAGCAAGAGGAGACATAAAAAATGCATGTCTTTTGGAAGAGAACTATCATGGAGGAAGTTGGCCGAGAGATAAAGTGCATTAGGAGGAACATGGAATACCTTTATGGGAGGTAGATTCTACTCTAGAAGTGATGGTTGATCATATTCTATACAGATCAACAAACAATATTGCTTATTCATCCATTGATTGGGTGGATAGAGACATCATTGAAATGAAGACTCTGGGAGGTAAACGGTTCTTTTGTCTATGAAATGAAGCTTTTGTTACAACTCACATTTCATGAGATGTGAGCAGCAACAAAGACATGTTGTGCAACCATTAGACACATCCAGTACACATGCACACAAGGATTGGGTGTTCAAGTACATGGCAAGAGTTTTCAGAAGCATGAGAAGTGATGGGATTCCAACATGGTTATGGGATCCTAACATCCTTTGGAACGTTAATTTGTTCCAGATGACCAAGATTCCAAGTAGAATGCTACATAAACCATGGGACAATGGAATTCCGGGAGATGATATATGATTGAAAATGATAGTGGTGTTACCTATAGGAATGCAACACAAATAAGTGGGATCCGAGAATTCAATTGTTACAGTTGGGTTAATCGAACAATTGCATAGGAGATAAGGTCACTTTTTGAGAAGAGGGTAATAATCAGAGTGGTGCAACAGTAACATGGTGGACCTTTGGTATTTAGATTGGAATTGACGATTCCAATTCTAGACAAGCAATAACATATTTTGAGGAGTGGAGTGACTGGTTGGATTCATAGATGGTTGGAGTTGATTTCTTGCTTGAGGAAAAGCAATTTTGGGAGGGGGGGAATGTCATGTCCCCATTTTTGGTAGAACCATGGTTAGAACACTAACCACTCCACCCCATGGGGTTCTAGTATTAAATTAATAATAAGGGAATAATTTGGGCCCAAGTTAACTTAGTAATTAATTAATTTAGATAGATAATAAATTATGGCTAAAGTATTTTGTATTAAATTAATTTAGAAGGGATGTAATATTATTTTGAGTATTTAAATTTTATTTAAATGTAATAATGAGTTGAAAAAGGAGATAAGGTGGTGGTGTTGTTGCTACAACCTTATCCCCAAACTTTTTGAAAAAATAATGGGGCTGCTCCTTTTCTCTTAAGAGAGTTTTAGAAGTTTAAGTCTTTTAGAAAAACCGCCTTCATACTTAGTTTTTCCTAAAAAAGTTGAGCAAAGAAAGATTTTTCTCACCAAGTAAACTCAACTTTTTGCACTGAAACGATCGGCAAGACTCAGCTAGTAGAGCCGAAACGATCGACAAAACTCGGCCTTATCCGCCGAAATATCACATCTCTTGCCTTGTTCTTTTCGAGCATTTTGTGTTTCGGTGAGACTCGACGAGTCGAGTTGGAACGGTAGGATGGGTTTTCTCTTGTTCTACACCTTTTTATTTTTGGCGAAACTCGTCAAGTCAAGCCGAAACGGTCAGTAGTTCTCATCTAACTTCACCAAAATGGAACAGCTCCATTCTTTGTTTTCTTTGGCAATTAAAATTTTCCCGGGTCAACGAAGAAAGTTGAATGCCAACGATACGTTTCAGCGAGACTGAAATTCTTGCGTCGAGACTATTGCTGACGGTCGGTCAGATACGCTAAAAAGCAGAGAAGGAAACCACACAACGCAATGCATCGGCGAAATTCAGGAGTGACCGCTAATACGTTCATGGGTAAAAGGATAACCATCACATGAAATCCGCCAAGAAGCCGAGAGCAGCGTGGTTGTTTTCTTTCACCAATGTGTCTCGCAGAGACTCGCCAAGTCCTGTCGATACATGTGATAATAGCTTGATGAGTCTGGTTGAAACCGCCGGCGACATACTTTTGGTGGCGATGAGGTTTGGAGTGGTTTTGGCACCAATACGGCGCTGGGCCCCACCACATTAACGATGTTATTTAAACCCCACCAACCGACCCACTTGACTTTAAATGCCCCTGTTTTGAAAAAAATTATTTATAGGGCATTGGGGTGTTTGTTTTGTTATTATTTTAAACTTTGGAGAATGTCGTTTTGAGTTGCTGTTGTCTTCACCACTCACCGAGTGTCGGGCTTCCCAACTCCATTGAAATTAGAGGAAATTTCAATTTAAAATGGGCCTTCCAAAAATAATACAAATTCCATGTCGTCATGTATTAGCCAATCAAAATGCTTTAAAATTAAAAAAATGGAGCACCTAAAAAAATTGGAGGGAAAAAATAAAAACTATTTTTTTGGATCGTATTTTCAACTTATCTCCTTGTAGGTTTACTCAAATTTCAAGAGGGAGGACTCGTTGGATGCATAATTAAATTATGCATCCGACGAGTACCCATGTTTCATACTTTTAACACATTCACACCATGAAAAATCGAAAATACATTAAAAAACGTGTTTTCCCTCACTAGAAACACGTTTTTTAATGTATTTTCAATTTTTCATGGTATGGATGTTGTTAAAAGTATACAACATGGGTACTCGTTGGATGTATAATTTAATTATGCATCCAACGAGTGCTCCCGCTTGAAATTTGAGTAATCCTACAAGGAGATAAGTTGAAAATACAATCCAAAAAAGTAGTTTTTTTTACTCTCTCTCTACTATTATTTTATTATTTTCTTATTATTTTCCTTAGGTGGCCCATTTTTTACCCAAATTTCCTCTAATGGATTTGCATCCAGTCAGCACTTGATAGGTAGGTCGTCCCTTTCGTTTCTTTTGTTTTCTGATTGGCAGTTAGAAGAAAGATGTCTATGTCATTTTTTATTTTCTTCCTTACCTCCGGTCGGTCCACGCCATCCTAGCCCGTAAAGGGTTAAGCCAGCTGGGGTTTAGGTTTTTCTGTCCATAGAAGAGGTTTAAACTTTTCCCACTTATAGTTTCCCTACCCCGACTGTCACCTTGCCTCGTTTCTAACTTACTTTGAACCTTTAACAACCCTACTGAACTTATTTTTGGTTCGGGCGTCATAGAGTTGCGAGCATTGGGCACTACACAAGATGTTGGTGGCGCAAGCTAAACCTTGGCAGCCATGAGACCAACTTGGACTCATGGTGGCTTCCCTATCGCTCCGCAAACCCGAGCCTTCTCTGAGCTCTTGACAAAAGAAACCGGTCTACACCCTTAAGTGTCCCTCCGACGCACTTGTTACTCTTAGTTGGGACCTAATAAACGCGGTTTAAGATCACTTTCGCTACACACCTCAAGTTGCATTCATTATTAAAACATTTGACAGGGTTAATTGGTTTGTTTACATTTTGTTTATGTTTTCCCATCTACACATTGGAAAACAAACACAAAAATCTAACAACATGATAATTTGGTTTTCTCAACCTTTCCCATTAGCAACTAGTTGTCTTATTGTTATATCGGTAGGAAGAATGGTTTTGGTTTATTTTGCATATACTTTGTTTCTTACCTATGTATGGATAAAAACAAAGCGTGAAACTTAACAAACAAAATAATGGTGTTTTGTTCAACCCCGCGTGCCTCTTAATATGAATTAAAATGCTTGATGATTTTTTTTTGAAATATTTGTTAGAACATTAATCCACCACTTAGTGCCTTAGTCTAAGTCCTTAGTCAATTTTATTTGCATTTTTGCATTAATACACTATGGTTTGGACTTAGGTAGCTTAATTGGGCATAATAACCAATTAAACATGAGTGTTCACACCTACATGAGCACTCCAGCTTGGCCAAACTCCACATGTGCACCCTCATTTATTGCTAGTGCACTCCCATTCCTTGAATTGGGGAATTGTGGTTGACTAGGAGCGCTAGGGGTGGATTTAGCCCATTTTTGGATTGTGTTGAGCATTTAATGCCACCTAGAGCCTCCCACTCACCTTATTTTGCACATCAACACATGCCAAGGAGTCATAATTGCTACAGAATGACTCAGCCAAGTCCAAACCTCCATTCGTGACCATTTGGGCTGAGTTGGAGCAAGTTGGACCCACCTAGGTCTACCAAGGGGGGATTGAGGCCAATTTCGCCAATTTGGCCAATTACTCGTGTACACTGATTTTGGGATTCCTAAGCCTCGCGAATTTCTCCAAATGTAATATATACCTGTTCATAACATATTTACATGTTAGAAAGTCAAAGAATATCAAGTTTCTATTCACATTGCATGTGTAAAATTGTTCTTCTTTCAAGTTTTTTTGCTGGTTTTGCAAGTAATTCAATTTGTGAGATTCTCTAAGGCTCCAATATATTGTTGTAGATCAAAATTATCACAATATTTCTTAAACATGTTTTCCTTTTATTAGAATTTAAACAATGACTAAGAAAGGAGCCAAGAGGAAATCCAAGGTGACTGAGGCAGAGTCAGATGTCGAAATTGTATTGGAGACCAAGGTAGATGCCATCTTCGAGGACACAAAAGAAGTCATAGGGGATCTCCCTAAATGCAAATGGGGAGAATTATATCAGATGATCTGAGACTAGGATGTCCCCGACGCAGTTCTTGAGGAGATGTTCTTGTATCAAAACATCAGGAAGTCCGACACTGCTAAAGCAGCCACGTGCCTAAAACTGTTTTCTTGCTCAGAAGTCATTGGGTGAATTCTATCATAGGCTGATGCCCAATCAAGGATCCTTTCCGACAGCAAAGGAGAATATTTTGCATCATTCCATCCGTACAAACTGCCATGCCCTCAGGTCCTGCTGATTGAGCAATGGCCAGAAAGTCTGAACATGGACACTTTTGACTACGCCAAGAAATTATTAATAGCAGGAAAACAACTAAGGCAAAAGGAAAGTGGAGAATATGAAAGCCAAATCCTGAGGCCTCCCTTTAGGATCATAGCCCTGATGCTGAGCAAGATTTTCGGCAGGGAAGACAGGATAGTCTACAAAATAAATTGGATACATTTGATCCATCACGCAGCCTTTTATGGTACAGTCTTTAACTAGGCAGACATTATCTTGGACAAGATGTTATCAACAATAGCGGCTGTGAAAGGAGGCTTAACCCAAAAAAGGGCAGTATTCTACATGTCTTCATACCTTGTAGACTGTATATTGTCAAGATATCCTTTCCCTAACTTGGGATGCATCTGAAATTCATTTGATTCCCCTGTCTATGTTGCCTATCGGATCTTGTATGCTCATAAGTATGCAATTCAATACAAACTCATATACGAGGAGTTTATCATGCCTCTGTACGAATTAATTTTTAACAAAGAACCCAACTGCTTATCTGAAAATGCCATGGCAGTTGTGGAACAGTTTGGAGATTACTATTTTTCACAAGGGGGTACATATCTCAGCATGTATGGTGGTTCCAAACCTCCATCTATTTTTCCCAAGTATGTGACTGATTATGTTGTTCACAAGGAAGCAGTCAGATAGGTCTTTATCAATGGGATGGGAAAAATCCTTCACGATCAAAAGAAATATTCTTTTCCATCTCTACCCTTTTGCATCGGAGTGTAGAAATTCTTCAAGGTTAAGATAGCCGAAACCTTTGTCAAAGATTTGGAAACTTTCCATTTTGGTGAAAAGAGTTTCTCCAGGAATGATATCCAAGGAAAAGTGGCTGACCATTGCAAAGCATCTAAGGTACATTGTGATTATGCTAATCATTTTTATAAGGATGAAGAAGTATTCATAAGAGCCAGCAACATGACTGAGCTCAACAAGCAATTTTGCCCCAAAGGCGGAGCTAGTTCTAATGTTGCTTCCAAAGATGGACAGCAGGCAGTAGCCTCACAGTTAGAAAAGGAAGAACAAAGGCTTAAAGAAGAAACTGAAAAGACACAAAAAGAGGAAGCTGAAAGAATCCGGAAAGCAGAAGCTGACAGAGATCAGAGGGAAGAGGAGGAAAGAATTCAGAAGGAAGAGGTCGACAAATTGTAGAGAGAAGAAGCCAAAAGGATTGAAGGGGAAGAAATTGAAAGGATTCAGAAAGAAAAAGCCAAGAAGCTGGAAGAGATAAGAGATAGAGCAGAAAAGGAAGCGACTGAATTGCAAAAGAAAGTAGAGGAAGAAGAAAAGTCCAAGAAAGTTGTGGAAATGGGAAGCCCAAGCATGTAGAACATGGACACAGATTAGTCCCAAGTGTCTAATGAAATACTCATAGGAGGCCACCTCCCATTGAAGGAGCTCGGATTAGTGCCATTCACCCTGTCAAAGGGATACACTGTGGCTCAATTGAACACAATTGTCTTTGACCATAATAGGAAATCCATTTTAAGAAGAAGTGAAAAGAGACTGAAAGTGGGCTCCAAACCAGATGTCATCACTTTACAGGAGAACACCATCATGGAGGGTACACACAAAGACCCTAGATTCATGGCATCTGTCACTGTGGCTTTTGCTCAAGCAAGTGAAGATAATATTGGCAATATAATGAATGATGTTGAGCGAAGCAAGGAGAAAGTGCTTAAATTAGAAGGAAATTTGGTGAAGGAACGAGCAGAAGGGATAGAATGGAAAAGAAAATATCACACCCTACTATCCGAGAAAGAAAGAACAATAAGTGAATACCAGAACTTGGATGAATAAAAGGAGGCATTAACTGTTCAGTTAATGATATTGTAAGGAGAGAAGAATGATCTTGAAGCTTAGAATACTCAGCTAGGATCAAGCGAGGTAGCTGCCAACCAACAAGTTGAAGAGTTGGAAAAGGAGAAAGAATATTTGACAGAACAACTGGAGATTGAAGACAAGAGTAAGCTAGATGTGTCTCCGTTCTGGGATCAAGCTTGTAAAATCCAAGAACAAATACATCGTTCTCAGGTGACTCTCACAGAAAATATATAGAATATTAAGCTAATGATGACAAGAATGGATGAGATATCTGCTAAGTCACATGAAATCAGACAAAGGATGTTTGGTGTCGCAGAAAAAATAAAAAGTCAAATGGTCTAGATAGAGACAAACGTTGAGTACCCCGGCAACTTGCTGCCTAAGACAACTGCGGACTTGAAGTCAGAAATGGAACTATTGGAATTTTGCAGGAGAGATTCCACATAACTAAATAATGACATCCTAAATACTATGCAGAAGTGTCAGAAGTTCTATGAAAATTTCTAGCAAGTTCATGATAAATGTCACCTCTCTCCGCTCTTGCCAATGAACGAGCTTCCTTCAATAGACCTAAGCATGATAGGGATTCAAAATGGATTGCAAGGGGAATTAGAATACATCAAAAAGTTGGATGTTCTCACAGAAGGTGACATCCCCCATTTTATAGGGAAAGCATCTATACATCTATATTTCCTGGAAGGTAGGTGTACAGAAGCAGAAGCATGGGTGGTGCATGTTGAGACCCATCTGTCATACCATGAAGTCTTTCTGCAAGTATTGGAGCCGAAAAGGTCAAATTTCATCACTGAAGGATCTGATGCGTGGGGGGAGTATTTTTCTAGTTTAGCTGGGCCCATATAAATTCAAATTTGTAATTGTCTTTTATATTTTCTGATGTAAGCACTAGAGGACAAAACTTTTAGATTCCCTGAGGTTTGTTAATTTTTGAGCATTAATTCAACATACTCTAGGATCTTTACTAAGAGAATAACATGTACAACATATCAAGCATATCAATCACAACAAGCAATCACAAGAGACAATAGACACATAGAGTTTCCTTGGGGAAAACCATAAAGGTGAAAAACCCCAATAAATTCCTCAGAGATAGATAGAGAAACGATACAAAACCCGAGCATAAGAGATAGTCTCCTAGTAGCAGCTTCTCCTCCTCCACTAGTACGCCACTCTCCAATGAGTGTATAAGTGAGAAAGTGAATGATCAAATAGAGTGCCTCCCGCACTCTATTTATACTTGACTTGACTTGCCTAATAACCTTTACTAGGTCGGTCTTAACTTAGCCACTTAACATAATGCTGACAGGGCCAACCCCCAATAGGGTGTTCTAATAACCCTTTAATCAACATGACTTATACAGGGCGGACCCCATCAAGGTGGTCTAATAACCCATCAAGTATAAGTTACGACACTTATAATATAAATGACGACACTTCCGTATAGAGGAATAATAAAATCTCTATAGGAATACAATATACATATATGAAATACATTCCGAAGTTAAAAATACATCAACACTCCCTCTTAACTAGAAAGGTATTTCTCGACACAGATCTACTAGCACAAGTCTTCTTCTCTGGATCATTGTCACTGTTTCATCATCATCGTCATTGCTGCTGCTATCTCAATCAATCTCTGAATTACTCGTCATAGGAAGTTCTACAGAGCCAACCCTTTTTCATGCTGGATGTAGGCCCACAACCTATAGGTCTTCATCATCTCTATCCATACTGTGGATCCCAGGACTTCTTACGTGCATCAACAAAACCTAGCTTAGACTATAGGATCTTTTACATGTTGACTGTCACATAACCTTAAAAGAGTGTCATGCGACCTACAAGAACTCTAAAGAGTATCCTAGCTCAGAATATAGGATCTCTAGGGCTGATTACATGTGACCTCCACCACAAAACCTTAAAAGACTATCTTGCAACCTGCAAGGACTCTACAGAGCATCCCAGGATTGATTACGATATTACTGCTCAACCTATCGGATCTCTAGGGCTGATTACATGTGGTTAGGAAAAACCTTTAAAGAGTGTCTTGCAACCTGCAAGAACTCTACAGAGCATCGCAGGACTGATTATGAGCTTACTGCTCAACCTATCAGATCTCCATGGCTGATTACATGCCTCTTGTAGCAAAACCTTGAAAGAGCATCCTAGCTCAAACTATAGGATCTCCCAGGATCTTTTCTATGCTACATGCACAACCTGTACACGACCACTGAGTATCAACCTGACACTTACCATACATCATCCTGATGTACATGATCATCCTTCATCAGAATAGCATCGTCCTGATCCATATCATCCAGAGCATCGTCTTGATCCATATCATCCAGAGCATCGTCCTGATACTCATCTCATCTGATCATCGTCTTGATGCATATCATCCAGAGCATCATTCTGATACTCATCTCATATGATCATCCTTATCATCGTCACTGCATATCATCTGGAGCAACATCCTGAAGCTCGTCATCCATGATCATCCTAATAATACAATGCATCCACCTGATGCATACCAAGTATCTACCTGATACATATCATCATACATGATCCACTTGATCATACAATGTATCCACCTGATACATACATAAATACATGATCCACCTGATCATACATTGTATCCACCTGATACATACATAAATACATGATCCACCTGATCATATCAAGCATCCAACATGATGCATATACAAATGCATGATCCAACTGATCATATCAAGAATCCAACATGATGCATATACAAATACATGATCAAACTGATCAAAGCATCCAATTGATGCATATACAAAGTAGTAACTAGAGAATCGTCCTGATGCTCATCACACAGTGCTTACATCCACAGTCATGGGAAGGATCCTCCTCTCACCATGCTTGGAATGGCTCTTGCAAATGTGTCCATCACTTCTTCCTTGAAGTGTCGTCAATCTGAAGAACACTAAGCCTCTCTCTGAAGTACTCAAACTTCACTCTGGCTAGTGGTTTTGTCAACACATATACAACCTACTCATCCGTCGCAACATACAGGAGCTTCACAGCTCCTCTTTGCACCATATCCTTGATATAGTGATATTTGATCTCAATGTGCTTCGACCTGTCGTGGAACACTGGATTCTCAGACAACTTCACACAACTCTGGTTGTCACAAAAGATACCAGTAGCCTCCAACGGGAGATCAAATAACTAAGACATTAGCTTCCAGAGCCATACTGCCTTACAACTAGTTGAACAAGCTGCAACATACTCTGCTTCGGCTATACTCAGTGCTACGCAGGACTGATTCCTTCTAAACCAAGAGATCATACCTGATCCCATGTTGAAGCAGTACCTAGAAGTGCTCTTCCTATCTACAGCACTGCCTGCCCAATCTCAGAATATGCTTTACAGCAACCAGGTGAACATTTCTCGGATCCGTCAGGAACTGGCTCAATGTTTTCACCACAAAGCAAAGATCTAGTCTCATGTTTGTCAGGTACATCAAGGACCCAATCATATGACGATACAAAGTGACATCAATCGAATTAGATGAGGCATCACACAGAAGCTCCAGGTTCGATGCCATAGGTGTGGCCATGGCCTTGCAGTCCATCATCCCGAACCAGTTCAGGATCTCTACTGCATACTTCCCTTGTCCAAGGAATATTCCATATGCACTCTGCAACACCTCCATACCTAGAAAATAGTGCATCATCCCCAAGTCCTTCATCTCGAACTCGATAGCAAGCTTCCTCTTCGTATAGGAAATCAATATATCCTCACTTGTAACAAACAGGTCATCCACATAAAAAAGTAGTATCACAGGATTTCCTTCCTCAACCTTGTAGTAAAGGTTGGAATCCGCTTTACTCTTGGTAAAGCCCAAACTGGATAGAAAGCTGTCTATCCTACCATACCAAGTCCTAGGAGCTTGCTTCAAGCCATACAAGGCTTTTTTCAATATGCGCACATATGACCCCCTGTCATGTGTCTCAAAACCAAGTGGCTACTCCACATACACTTCCTCCTCGACTACACCATTCAAGAAAGTTGTCTTGACATCCATCTGGTGTATCTTCCATTTCATCACTGCAGCCAGGGAAAGTACTGATCTGATGGAAGTGTACCTTGCTACAGGAGTAAAATTCTCTTCATAATTTATCCCCTCTTTCTAGGAGAAGCCACGAGCTACAAATCTCGCTTTGTATTTCTCTATACTACCAATTGCAGCATGCTTTATCTTATAGATCCACTTGGAAGTCACAACAGACTTCCCTTCAGGTCTTGGGACCACATCCCAAACATCATTCTTCATGATCTACTGGTACTCTTCGATCATTACTTCATCCCAGATCCTATGAACTTCAAATTCTTCAATAGATAGCTTTGTTGTTGGAGTAAATGTTGTAGTCCTTCTTTTGTAGGTGATGGTATATGATCTTTCCTACAAGACAAGTTAAATTGCATGATTAGAAACATCTCATAGTTTTCAGAACAAATTCTTACACACAAAGAAATATGTCATACAATCATGCAATTAATTTAGCCAATGCTTCAATACAACATTTATCCATATCCCGTAACTTTCTAGATGCCTTCCAATCTCTACCATGTTAAAATTCAATATGCTAAGACAGAAAATAGCAGCATTACATTCCATTTCACAATAATAGCATATACAGGATCACTGAAGAAACAACAAGCATAGCATAAACACAAGAGACACAGATTTATCCTGGGAAACCCTCATGGGGTAGAAAACCCAGTAAAGCTTCCTCAATATAGATGACCAGCAATATACAAAGATGCAAACCAAAGACATGATCTCCTTCTCCACTGTAGCAGACCTCTCCTCCAATAGGTGCGCCTCCCTTGAATCAGTGAGTGTGTATAATGAGGAACACACCTCCTCTATTTATACACTACTTTGATATGTATTTTACACAAGTACACGTAGGCTCGTATTTAACCAATAGGTTAAATAACCCACTACAACTAACTGGGCCGACCCCTCTAGGGTGGTCTAATAACCCTTTGACCCACATAACACATTTAGGGCCGACCCCCACTAGGGAAGTCTAATAACCCGAGTTACCACATTCCGACGGAGGAATAAACATCTCCGGATATACAATAAGATCTTCACGGAGGAATGAATCATCTCCGGAATAATAAAGTACAAATATAATATTCTTTGAAGTTACAATATTTAACACTCCCCCTTAACGAGAAGGATATTATAACAGTATCTGCACAAGCAAGGAGTCATCAACATCATACATGATACATCTATAAATCATTGGAATCTTTCTCAACATCATCAGTAACTCAAGCAGTTACTGGAACATCTTCAATACTGGAACATCAACATCTTCAGTACTGAGTCTTTATCTTCTGCAGCACTCGAACAACTACAACAACATCAACATCTGGATCCTCACGATCATCAGTATCGTCATCTCACGACCATTAGCATCGTCATCACACGATCATCAAGATCGTCATCACACGATCATTAGCATCGTCACACACGATCATTAGCATCGTCATCACATGATCATCAATATCGTCATCACACGATCATTAGCATCATCATCACATGATCATCAACATCGTCATCACACGATCAGCAGCATCGTCATCACATGATCATCAACATCGTCATCACACGATCAGCAGCATCGTCATCACACGATCATCAGCATCGTCATCACACGATCATCAGCATCGTCATCACACGATCATCAGCATCGTCATCAATACAGGTATCCATAACAATACAAGTATCCACATCATTAGTACAAGTATCCTACCGATACAAGTAACCACATCATCAATACAAGTATCCTACCGATACAAGTAACCACATCATCAGTACAAGTATCCTACCGATACAAGTAACCACATCATCAGTACAAGTATCCTACCGATACAAGTAACCACATCATCAATACAAGTATCCTACCGATACAAGTAACCACATCATCAATACAAGTATCCTACCGATACAAGTAACCACATCATCAATACAAGTATCCTACCGATACGAGTAACCACATCATCAATACAAGTATCCTACCGATACAAGTAACCACATCATCAATACAAGTATCCTACCGATACAAGTAACCACATCATTAATACCATCACTTTCTCGGAGACCATTCGTCTACGGATCAATTCAGGGACCGAAGTCCGGGGATGATACAATCCCCTTCACGTACATTTTGAACTATCAGTTCCGGGATGATGCAATCCCCATCACGTACATTTTGAACTATCAGTTCCGGGATGATGCAATCCCCATCACGTACATTTTGAACTATCAGTTCCGGGATGATGCAATCCCCATCACGTACATTTTGAACTACCAGTTCCGGGATGATGCAATCCCCATCACGTACATTTTGAACTATCAGTTCCGGGATGATGCAATCCCCATCACGTACATTTTGAACTACCAGTTCCGGGATGATGCAATCCCCATCACGTACATTTTGAACTATCAGTTCCGGGATGATGCAATCCCCATCACGTACATTTTGAACTATCAGTTCCGGGATGATGCAATCCCCATCACGTACATTTTGAACTATCAGTTCCGGGATGATGCAATCCCCATCACGTACATTTTGAACTATCAGTTCCGGGATGATGCAATCCCCATCACGTACATTTTGAACTAAGGTCCAGGGACGATGCAGTCCTATCTTCTATTCTCGGAGACCTCACGTCTACGGCTCTCTTTAGGACTGAGAGTCCAGGGATGATCCAATCCCCTCAAGTCCACCAAGGACTTCATTCTCAGAGACCTCACGTCTACGGTTCTCTTTAGGACTGAAAGTCCAGGGATGATCCAATCCCCTCAACTGTCCACTAAGGACTTCATTCTCGGAGTCCTTACGTCTACGGTTCTCTTTAGGGCTGAAAGTCCAGGGATGATCCAATCCCCTCAACTGTCCACTAAGGACTTCATTCTCGGAGACCTTACGTCTACGGTTCTCTTTAGGACTGAAAGTCCAGGGATGATCCAATCCCCTCAACTGTCCACTAAGGACTTCATTCTCGGAGACCTCACGTCTACGGCTCTCTTTAGGACTGAAAGTCCAGGGATGATCCAATCCCCTCAACTGTCCACTAAGGACTTCATTCTCGGAGACCTCACGTCTACGGCTCTCTTTAGGACTGAAAGTCCAGGGATGATCCAATCCCCTCAACTGTCCACTAAGGACTTCATTCTCGGAGACCTTACGTCTACGGCTCTCTTTAGGACTGAAAGTCCAGGGATGATCCAATCCCCTCAACTCTTTTCTCATCCATACAGGTACAATCATATATCACATCAAAACATGTATACATCACATCAAGACATGTGTACATCAAAACATGTATACATCACTTAATCAACACATGTACACATCACATCAAAACATGTGTACAACAAAACATGTATACATCACTAATCAAAACATGTACACATCACATCAGAACATGTATACATCACAACTAGCATGTATTCTTACTAATACATCTAAACATGTATACATCACACCAAAACATGTATACATCTAGCATGTATTCTCACCAATACATCTATCATCAAAAGCATGTATAAGTAAAGCTAAGTATTCTAAGTATAAGAGTCCTAAATCTAAATATTTCTAAGTAACTGGGTGTAGAGAACAGGTTACCTCATCAACGACCTTGTTGTTTGATGAGACAATCTCATCAGTAGTGACTATACTACTCCCCCTTTCGAGGACGGTCCTTTTGAACTACACCAAGCTTGTCTCGGAAGTATTCAAACTTCACTCGAGACAGAGGTTTGGTTGGTAACTTCTTCACTTGACGTAGGGGCTTGGTTAGTACAATGGTAACCTGTTACAAATTCAAACTTTTAGAGTTCATTTCTGTGACATATCTTGTTAGTTCCCTATGTTCTTTGACTTATCATGGAACACTAGATTCTATGTCATCTTGATACAACTCTAATTATCACATAGGATCTCAGTTGGTTCTAACTCTAAGTCAAACAATCCTAAAGCCAAACTTCTTCACAACTAGCAGAGCAAGCAGCCATATATTCCGCTTGTGCTGAGAGTCACACTAGACTGCTTCCAGCTAAACCACGAGATCATGGCTAATCCCAGACAATAACATCCTCTCGAGGTGTTCTTCTTGTCTGATACACTTCCTGCCCAAACAGAATCTGAATATCCATTTGAAGTCATGATCTTCAAGATAGCATAGATCAAATTCTATCGTGTCCTTTATGTGCCTCATCACATACTTTGCAACTATCAGGTAAACACATCTAGTTTCCACTAGATACTAACTCAAGGTGTTCAAAACAGAGCATATATCTAACCTAGTATATGTTAGATATATCAAAGACCCAATAATTTGACTGTACAGAGTTATATCCACTAACTCTGATGAGTTATCCCCTAACGGCTTCAAGCTGGAATCCATAAGAGTGGCCATTCCAACACCTCAAGTCATATTTCTCATCATACTTTCCCTGATTGATAAATATTCCTTCTGAGCCTTGCCATACTTCCAGACCTAGGAAGTAAAGCATCAAATTGAGATCTTTCATTTTTCATTTCTGCATTGAATGATCTTCTGCATATCTATCTGTGCCATCTCTCGTTAGATGGGTCTACTGATATGAGCCTCAGTATCATTCGAACTCTGTGGTGAGTTCCTTCTTGCATCCATGTCATATGTGTATCATATTCAACCTTGTAGCAAAGGTTGAGATCCACATCACCCATGGTGATCATTAAGCTTAAATTATTATCGATCCTAGGTACCTATACAGAACCTGATTCATACCTCTTCTTTAATTACACCATACTTGGAGCAAACATCTTGTCATGATTCTCTTCCCCTTTCTAAGAGAATCTTCTAGCCATGAGCCTTCTATATTTTGTTTGATTTGTAAATCTTCTTGTTTGAACATCCACCACTTGTACGGTGTCCATCATTCTTCATGACCTTTCCTACAAATCAAAATTAAGTACATGATTAGTAATACTTCATAATCATCAAAAGATAACCCATTATGCATACAGATATCATTTACATAGTGATGCAACTATTTTGACCATTACTTTGGCACAACACTTTCCCATATCCTGTATGCATACAGTGGCTATCTAGATGCCTTCCATCTCTACCAGAACATACTATCGAGAGTGTGCACAACTCTCAGCATGTCAGCAAAGAGGTTTCATTCTAGACAAGCAACAATGGAATGTTTGTCCAAGCATATGCACATTAGTTGTATACTGTTCAATGCTCTATGAATGTTTACACTCAGCATTATATATTCTAGGAATACAAATATGCATGCAGGCAATATCATTACTATTTCAAATAGCAACTCAAATACTTATCTTTTATGTTTGTGTGGCTGCCTCCCGCTTGATCTTCTGTATGTCTTTTGAACTTCTATTCATTCTGTACCACTGTGCATGCTCAAGAGTCATCCTCATGATCTCATATACAAACATACACTCATTAGTATATTCTAAATGCTATCAAAACATTATAGTACTAAATAATCTTGAAAACGTATAGTCATGATTATAGTTAATAAACATTAGTATTCAAGATTTCAGGGAAGTCTTCTTTTACTCATGCGTATCATTGATAAGAGATATAATATGCATAATCCCTTGGTTACTAACTTTATGAATGAGCATAACCAATCATTCCAAGTATACTTATATAAGGGATCCTAACACAAGGTAAGATTCATGGGAAACATACCTGGATTATTATACCTACTTGGTTATGTACAACATACCTCGTAAGTAGAACAAAGATTATGGATGAGTCTTTGTCTTCATGTTTTCATGGTCATGAAGCCTGATTTGTCTTTTGTGATGTACCTGTATCTTGTTAGCAGACAACCTCAACCTCACACAACACCATAATGCATTAGTACAATCATAAGTGTCAACACCCTAACCAATGAATATCTTCTATCATGCATTCATAATTTTGTTAAGGTGATACAACAAATCTAAAATCAAGATTGTACTAACTGTAATAATCATGAAGACAAACATACCATAAACTTAATCATGAACAAATCTCAAAACATACCTCGATGAGTCATACCTATCGAGATCGCTTGTAATCTCCTTATGTAAAGCCTTAGCCTCATCTCCCTCTGAAACATGAACTCCTTCACTTATGTAGGTGACCAATCTATCTTCTTCTAGGATTAACCCTATCCACTTGATTTGCAAGAACTGGACCTGGAGCTGGATATGGGTTTGTCAGAGAAACCCCAAAAATTCAAACTTTGAATTTCAGACTTCCGAAAGGATAGAAATATGCGCCTTGATGAGCTGATCAAACTGATATATTTAGAATTTGAAAACTGCAAAGTTTTACTCCTCAATTTTGCCTTTGAAACTTTCGGATTCACTGGACGTGACCCTGAACTGGGGTTTGATGAAGCCCACTCTTTTGCCCCATCAAAAAGTTTGAACCAAAGCTCTAAGCTTCTATTTTTCTGAGGAGCTTCCAGCCGTGGTCACAGATTTCAAAAATTCCTATTTTTACAGAAGCCCTAATTTTCCACTTTTCTGATCAAAGTCCCGAACTAGGGTCTAATAAAGCCCGGCCTTCTGCCCAACCAAAAATTCTGATCTTGGTCTCTAAATTTCTATTTTGATGAGTAGCATCCAGCCGTGGTCTCCGATTACAAAAATTCCAACTTTCTTCAAAGCCCTAAATTTCGGAAGCCATGAATGAAGGTACCAAAAAATAATTCTGTTTTGACAGAAATATGTACCTGATTGTTTCTGGTGTAACTCCGAAATTTTTGATCCACAGGGTCTGAAAAAGTTTTCTGAGATAGCCTGACCTGTTAGCTTTCCATCCTGACAGGTCTGACCTCAATTGGATGTTCTGAGAGAGAGTTATGCCAAATGTCGCAACGTGACCTGTTTTGGGAAAATACAGGAGAGCGAACTTGTACGGCGTGCCACGTGTCACTGTTTGACCTTCGGCCTCTGAAAAAGTTTTCTGAGATAGCTCGGCCTGTTATCTTTCCATCCTGACAGGTCTGACCTCAATTGGATTCTCTGAGAGAGAGTTATGCCAAGTGTCGCAACGTGACCTGTTTATGGGATAATACAGGAGAGCGAACTTGTACGGCGTGCCACGTGTCACTGGTTCAACTTCGGCCTCTGAAAAAGTTTTCTGAGATAGTACAGTCTGTGTACTACCTGTCACTTTTCACGAAATTTCATTTGGATCTTCCTAGCCCAAGTTATGACCTTTTTCCCAAGGTCACCTGATTTTGACTCAGATCTGGAAGAGGCAGAAACCCTATATTGTACAGATCATAAATCACAAAGTACAACGAATTAGAGGTTGTCCTTTGGACACAAGGTACCTGGAGATCTTAGCTTAGTCCTGTAACAATTTTAGATCCGAAAACTTCGCCAAAACGGATTTATAGCGAAAGTGCTACGATGACTGGTTTTTGCTATGTAAAACCCTAACCTTCAAATTGTCGTAAGTAAAGCAAGTGTCTTTAGTGCCATACCTTGTCTTCCTTCAGGTTAGCTCTGAAACCATGTTAAAATTCAATATGATAAGACAGAAAATAGCAGCATTACATTCCATTTCACAATAATAGCATATACAGGATCACTGAAGAAACAACAAGCATAGCATAAACACAAGAGACACAGATTTATCCTGGGAAACCCTCATGGGGTAGAAAACCCAGTAAAGCTTCCTCAATATAGATGACCAGCAATATACAAAGATGCAAACCAAAGACATGATCTCCTTCTCCACTGTAGCAGACCTCTCCTCCAATAGGTGCGCCTCCCTTGAATCAGTGAGTGTGTATAATGAGGAACACACCTCCTCTATTTATACACTACTTTGATATGTATTTTACACAAGTACACGTAGGCTCGTATTTAACCAATAGGTTAAATAACCCACTACAACTAACTGGGCCGACCCCTCTAGGGTGGTCTAATAACCCTTTGACCCACATAACACATTTAGGGCCGACCCCCACTAGGGAAGTCTAATAAACCGAGTTACCACATTCCGACGGAGGAATAAACATCTCCGGATATACAATAAGATCTTCACGGAGGAATGAATCATCTCCGGAATAATAAAGTACAAATATAATATTCTTTGAAGTTACAATATTTAACATACCAGAACATTGTTAAGAATGTGCACAACTCCCAACATGTCAGCAAAGAGGTTTCATTCTAGACAAGTAGCAATGAAATGTTGTACAGTTCCATAGGCCACTTACCCATTACATGCATATTAGTGGTATACTTTTCATTAATGTAATTATTCTAATATGCATGATACACAACCTAAGTCTAGGAACATAAGTATATACATCATTGAACAGTATTATTTAAACAATCAAATATACAAGAAATGACAATTCAAATACTTATCTTTGTTTGTTTGTTGGGTGGACTCCCTCTCAATCTTTGATTCCTTGCAGGAACTACTAGAGTGTGCTCCCTCTTGTGTTGATGTATATGTAACTTCGGAATGTATTTCATTTGTATATTTTATATATATTTATTGTACCCTTATAAGAGATGTGTTATTCCTCTATAAGGAAGTGTCGTCATGTGGATTGACAAGTGTCGCAAGTGTGTGTACTTGCCGATGGGTTATTAGACCACCATTTGGGGTCAGCCCGGAATTATATATAATATAATGTGGATGTATCTAAGTAGACAAGTCGGCCCCAGTAGGTCACTGGGCAAAAAGGTGAGTATAAATAGAGATAGGAGATCTCTATTTTACTCACTCGGAAAAGTAACAATCTCTCTCTCTAAAAAGTGGCGCACTAGTGAGGAGGAGGAGGATCATATGCTAGGAGACTATCTCAGTGTTATTTGGTTGTATTTTGGTTGAGCCATTGCTCTCTCTATCTCTGAGGAAGTTGTGGGGTTTTTCACCTTAGGGTTTTCCCCATGGAAACTCTGTGTCTCTTGTCTCTATGCTTTTGATTCTTGTGATGCTTGTGATGCTTGTCATATTATGATTGTCATGCATTGATATACTGTAGATGTTATTCTCTCAGCAAAGATCCTATAGTATTGTGATTTAATACTAAAAATTTAACATGGTAGCAGAGCTTAACTGAGAAGAAGACATTTTGCAGTGACGGAAGCTTGTATTCCTTGTTTATTGGGTTTCTCTCCACAGATTTTTGAAATTCAGTATAGTAGATTGGATCTACTCATCAAGGCGCATCTATCTGTCCAATCAGAATTTAGTTCCGAGCATTTTCAGATTTGGCCCTAAAAATTAGGGTTTCCACAAAAATAGGAATTTCTGGAAACTGAAGGCACAGCTGGAAGCTCCTTGCAAAAATAGAAGGTTAGAGCTTTGGATCGAGATTTTTGGCTAGGTAGATCTCCGGGAAACTCAAACCCTAATTGAGGGCTCTCCCTAGTGAACCCGGGAGGACAAAAAGGCAATTTTGAAGGACAAGACTTTGCTGATCTCAAATGATGAATGTACTAGGTTGATCAGCTCTCCAAGGCGCATCTTTCTATCATTTCAGAATTTTGAAATTCACATTTTGAATTTTTAGGGTTTCTCTGACAAACCCTAATCCGGGACCAGATCCAGTTTTCAGCACTTCAAGTGGTAAGTCCTAAATATTTTCTATTTCCATTTGAAGTACTCTTAAAGATGTCTCTCCACACTAAGCTTGAGGATAAGCTTGAAGGGGTTGACAACTTCCGAGCTTGGAAGTATAGGATTGGGTTAATCCTGGAAGAGAATGAGTTGGACTCATATAAGACATCCCTATCCCAGAGGATGAAGAAGCCAAGGCATTGCACAAGAAGAACTTGGTCAAGGCAAAGAGAATCATTGCTGATTCTATCAAAGACCATCTCATACCTCATGTGTCTTCTCTTAAGACACCCAAAGAGATGTTTGAATCCTTGACCAAGCTATTTGAAGGAAAGAACATAAATCGGAAGATGACCCTGCGGAACCAATTGAAAGCAGTGAAGTTTCAGAATGGAGAAACCATTCAATCTTACTTTTCAAGGGTCTCCCAGATCAAGGAACAATTAGAAGCAGTAGATGAAATGGTGGAGAATGTTGAAGTGGTGATGACCACTCTAAATGGCCTACCCAGGTCATGGGATTCCTTTATTCAAGGAATTTGTGCAAGGAAGAAATTGATCTCCTTCAACAGATTGAGGGAAGAATGCTCTCAAGAAGAAGCTAGACTCATAGCTCGTGAGGAAAAGATGGGAGGAGAAGATCAAGCTCTTGCAGCTCACACCAAGAGAAGCAAAACCAAGAAGGATCACTCTCACCACAAAAAATTCCATCAAAAGAGTAAGAAGGACCTAAGATGCTTCACATGCAATGAGAAGGGTCACTTCGCTTTAGATTGTCCCAAGAACAAAAGGGATAATAACAACAACTCCAGTAAGAAGAAGAAGGGCGGCAAAAGAAGGTTTCATGCTCATGCTGCCGAAGATGATGAACCTCCAAAGAAGAAGGCTAGGGCAGAAAGTAGTAGTGATGATGACTCATCAAGTGAAGAAGAATATGTTCTAATTTCTGCTCTTACAGGTACCATCTCCCATGGATGTAATGATTGGTTGATTGATAGTGGGGCTTCCAAACACATGACTGGGTTTAAAGAATCCTTTGTGAACCTATCTGAACATGAATCACCCCATAAGGTGAAACTTGGGGATGATTATCAATACCCAATCAAAGGAAGTGGTGAAGCCTCCTACAACCTAGATTCTGGAAAATCATTGAAGATGAAAGAAGTACTTTATGTACCTGGGCTCAAGAAGAACTTACTCTCCATCTCTACATTGGATGCAAAAGGTATGAGGGTTGCATTTGTGGATGGCCAAGTCCTAATGTGGCCAAAGGGAATGACCATAGATGATGCAGTAGTGATTGGAGAGCAAGAGGGAGGCTTGTATAAATTGAAGGGACAACCTGAACATGCCATGGTACATGAATCCATGGAGCCAAGTGAACTTTGGCATAGAAGACTTGTTCATATGCACTATAGGGCACTTCCAATTGCAAGCAAGGCAGTAGAGGGTCTTCCTGAAATCAAGACCAAACATGAAGGTGTTTGAAAAGGATGTGCAAAAGGTAAGAACATTAAGAAGGCTTTCCCAAGCAGTGAAAGCAAGGCAAAAGACATCCTGGAAATCATCCACTCAGATGTATGTGGCCCTATGTCATCCAGCTCCCTGAGTGGGTATGTTTACTATGTATCATTTATCGATGACTTCTCCAGGAAGACTTGGGTATACTTCTTGAAGGGAAAAGATGAGGTGCTTGATAAATTCAAGGAATTCAAAACCTTGATGGACAATCAAACTGTCAAGAAAATCAAGACATTCAGATCTGACAATGGTGGAGAATTCACCTCAAATGACTTCAAGAAGCTTTGCAGTGATTCAGGGATTAAGAGGGAGTTGACTGCTCCTTATAATCCTCAACAGAATGGAGTTGCAGAAAGGAAGAACAGAACAGTCATGGAAGCAGCAAGGGCAATGCTGCATGACCAGGATCTACCTATGCATCTATGGGCAGAAGCAGTTAGAACAGTTGTATATGTGCAGAACAGAACTCCCCACAAGATATTGGACAACAAGACACCAGAAGAGGTCTTTTCTGGGTTCAAGAATATTGATGTCAGCAAAGATGAATATAAGGACAGGTAATCCAAGAAGCAAAGATCAAAAGGGAGCACACTCCAGCATCTCCTGCAAGGATGTAGATCTTCAGAGGGAGTTGACCATCTTCCTACATTCCACAACAGAGAGGTGTAGAAGAAGCTACTTCAGCAGCTCCTACCAGGAAGCAAAGACTCAGAGGGAGTCCACCCAAACAAACAAACAAAGATAAGTATTTCAATTATCATTTCTTGCCTATTTTGTTTGTTTAATAATATTATGCTTATGTTCCTAGACTTAGGAGATGTATTGTGCATATTTGAATGATTGCATTAATGAACAGTATACTACTAATATGCATGTGATGGGTAAGTGGCTTATGGCACTGTACAACATTCCAGTGCTACTTATCTAGAATGAAACCTCTTTGCTGACATGTTGGGAGTAGTGCAAACTCTTAACAATGTTCTGGTAGAGACTGGAAGGCATCTAGAAATTTGTGGAACATGGATAAATGTTGTATTGAAGCATTGGCTAAGATAACTGCATGACTGCATGACATATTTCTTTATGTGTAAAGAATTTGTTCTGAAAATTATGAGATGTTTCTAATCATGCCATTTAACTTGTTTTGTAGGAAAGACCGTATATCTTCACCTACAAAAGGACTACAACATTTGTTCCAGCAAGAAAGATATCTATTGAAGATATTGAAGTTCCCAGAATTTGGGATGAAGAAATGGAATGCCATGATCCGTAGATCATGAAGAAGATGTTTGGGATGCAGTCCCAAGACCTGACAGGGAGTCATATGTATGCAGATTGAAGAAAGCCTTGTATGGCTTGAAGCAAGCTCCCAGAACCTGGTATGGTAGGATGGACAGTTTCCTATCTAGCTTGGAATTTACCAAGAGTAAAGCAGATTCCAATCTTTACTACAAGGTTGAGGAAGGGAATCCAGTGATTCTACTCCTGTATGTGGATGACCTATTTGTGACAGGAGATGACAGACTGATTGCAGATACTAAGAGGAAGCTTGCAGCTGAATTCGATATGAAAGATTTGGGAATGATGCATTATTTCCTAGGTATGGAGGTGTGGCAGAATGCAGGTGGAATCTTCCTTGGTCAAGGGAAGTACACAGTAGATATCCTGAAGAGATTCAGGATGATGGATTGCAAGGCCATGGCCACACCTATGGCATCGAATCTGAAGCTTCTATGTGTTGCTTCATCTGAGCCGATTGATGTCTCTATGTATCGTCAGATGATTGGGTCCTTGATGTACCTGACGAACACTAGACCAGACATTTGCTTTGCTGTGAACACATTGAGCCAGTTCCTGACGGATCCGAGGAGTGTTCACCTGGTTGCTGTAAAGAATGTTCTGAGGTACCTGAAGGGTACAGTGGATTATGGGCTCAGGTATGAGGCGAATCAAAAGTTTAACCTGCAGGGTTATGTTGATTCAGATTGGGCTGGCAGTGCTGTAGATAGGAAGAGCACATCTGGTTGTTGCTTCAGTATAGGATCAGGTGTGATCTCTTGATTTAGCAGGAAGCAGTCCTGCGTAGCACTGAGTACAGCTGAGGCAGAGTATGTTGCAGCCTGCTCAGCTAGTTGTGAGGTAGTATGGCTACGGAAGCTACTGTCTGAGTTATTTGATCTCCCGTTGGAGGCTACTGGTATCTTCTGTGATAACAAAAGTTGTGTGAAGCTGTCCGAGAACCCAGTGTTTCATGACAGGTCGAAACACATAGAGATCAAATATCACTATATCAGGGATATGGTGCAGAGAGGAGCTGTGAAGCTTCTGTATGTTGCGACGGACGAGCAGATTGCAGATGTGCTGACGAAGCCACTAGCCAAAGTGAAGTTCGAGTACTTCAGAGAGAGGCTTGGCGTTCTTCAGATCGAGGACACTTCGAGGAAGAAGTGATAGACACATTTGTTGAATCCATTCCAAGCATGTTGGAAGGAGGATCCTTCACATGGCTGTGGATGTAAGCGCTGGATAATGGGCATCAGGATGATGTTCTGGTTTCTGCTGGATATGATTAGTTGGATCATTTTTTTTGTATGTATGTACGCATCATGTTGGATGATGGATATGATCAATTGGATCATTTTTATGTATGTATGTACGCATCATGTTGGATGCTGGATATGATCAGGTGGATCATTTATGTATGTATGTGCATCATGTTGGATGCTTGGACCATGTATCTGTATATGTATCAGGTGGATACATTATATGATCAGGTGGATCATGTATGGTGATATGTATCATGTATCAGGTAGATACTTGGTATGCATCAGGTGGATGCATTGATGATCAGGATGATCATGGATGATGAGCTTCAGGATGTTGCTTCAGATGACATGCAGCAGGATGTTGCAGTGATGATCAGGATGATCATGGATGATGAGCTTCAGGATGTTGCTCCAGATGACATGCAGCAGGATGTTGCAGTGATGATCAGGATGATCATGGATGATGAGCTTCAGGATGTTGCTCCAGATGACATGCAGCAGGACGTTGCAGTGATGATGATCAGGACGATCATGAGTACATCAGGATGATGTATGGTGAGTATCAGGTTGATACTCTATGGCCGTGGATCAGGTTGCGCAGATGAGCATGTCTGGGAGATCCTATAGGTCGAAGTTGTGTACCCGTAACAACCTGGGATGCTCTTTCGAGACATTGCTCTGGGAGGACATGTAATAGCACCCTGGGAGATCTCAGGTCGGACTTGTGTACCCGTAACATCCTGAGATGCTCTTGCGAGATTTTGTCCTATGGCATGTAATTTGGGCCCTGGGAGATTTCAGGTCGGAGTTGTGTACCCGTAACATCCTGAGATGCTCTTGCGAGGTTTTGCCATGACCACATGTAATTTGTGCCCTGGGAGATTTCAGGTCGGAGTTGTGTACCCATAACATCCTGAGATGCTCTTGCTAGGTTTTGTGGTGGACCACATGTAATTTGTGCCCTGGTAGATTTCAGGTCAGAGTTGTGTACCCGTAACATCCTGAGATGCTCTTTCGAGGTTTTGTGGTGGGGTCACATGTAATAGCGCCCTGGGAGATCCTACAGGTCGTAGTTGTGTACCCGTAACATCTTGGGATGCTCTTTCAAGGTTTTGTGACGCACGTAATAAGTCCTGAGGATTCCACAGTATGGCCAGTGATGACGAAGACCTGCAGGTGGTGGGCCTACATCCAGTATGAAAAAGGACTGGCTCTGTAGAACTTCCTATGACTAGTAGAGTCAGAGATTGGTTGAGATAGTAGCAGCAGTGACGATGATGATGACGATGCATCGATGACAATGATCCATAGAAGAAGACTTGTCTAGTAGATATGTGTCAAGAAATACCTTCCTAGTTAAGAGGGAGTGTTAATGTATATGTAACTTCGGAATGTATTTCATTTGTATATTTTATATATATTTATTGTACCCTTATAAGAGATGTGTTATTCCTCTATAAGGAAGTGTCGTCATGTGGATTGACAAGTGTCGCAAGTGTGTGTACTTGCCGATGGGTTATTAGACCACCATTTGGGGTCAGCCCGAAATATTATATAATATAAGTAGACAAGTCGGCCCCAGTAGGTCACTGGGCAAAAAGGTGAGTATAAATAGAGATAGGAGATCTCTATTTTACTCACTCGGAAAAGTAACAATCTCTCTCTCTGAAAAGTGGCGCACTAGTGAGGAGGAGGAGGATCATCTGCTAGGAGACTATCTCAGTGTTATTTGGTTGTATTTTGGTTGAGCCATTGCTCTCTCTATCTCTGAGGAAGTTGTGGGGTTTTTCACCTTAGGGTTTTCCCCATGGAAACTCTGTGTCTCTTGTCTCTATGCTTTTGATTCTTGTGATGCTTGTGATGCTTGTCATATTATGATTGTCATGCATTGATATACTGTAGATGTTATTCTCTCAGCAAAGATCCTATAGTATTGTGATTTAATACTAAAAATTTAACATCTTGATCTTTGCTTCCTGGATTACCTGTCCTTGAACTTATATCCATCCTCGATCACTATGCATGCTTACTAGTATCATCATTGTGTTATCCTCGAGATCTCATACATAATCATACATTCATTAGTATAATCTTAATACTATCAAAACACAATAGTCTTAAACATGTATAGTCATGATCATTTCAAACATAGAAAATAAGCATTAGCATTCATACTTTAGGGAAAACTTCTCTTACTCATGCATATTCATAGGTAACCATAGAACTCTTTTGGTTAGTCATATCATCAATCAAGGTAAGAGACATAATATGCATAAACCCTAGATTACTCTAACTTGTAACTTCATGAGTAATCATTATCAATCATACAAAAGTATAAGATCCTTACATAGGGTAGGATTCTAACTTGATATAGGAAAAACATACCTAGTCATCATATTTGCTAGTTATGTCTAGCAATGTTTTTCTTGTTCTCTTCAATGAACTACATAACTCATAAGTTAACCATTGTAGAACCAAATTATACATACCTCTATGTGATCCATGACTATGGATGAGTCTTTGTCTTCATGTCATCATGGTCTTGATCTAGAGCTTGATTTGTACCTTTCATGTTAGCAGATAACATTCTCCTCATACAACACCACAATGCATTAGTACAAACATAATACAACCATAAGTGTCATAGCCCTAATCAATGAATGTCTTCTATCATGCATTCATAATTTTACTAGGGTGATAAGACAAGTCTAAAATTAAACAAGATTGTTACTAAACTCAATAACATCAGGACAATCATATTATAAACTTAATCATGAACAGATTTCAAAACATACCTATAAGTCATACCTATCAGATTGCTTGTAGTAGTTGTTGTTGTTGTTCCTTTTGTTCTTAGGACAATATGAGGAAAAATGTCCTCTTCTTGGTATGTGCTGTGAGAGCTTCATCTTCATTCCCCATCTTTTCTTCTTGAGCTACAATTCGAGCTTCTTCTTGAGAGCATTCTTCTGACAACCTACTGAATGAGATAAGTTTCTTCCTAGCACAAATTCCTTGGATGAAGGAATCCCATGATCTAGGAAGGCCATTAAGAGTGGTCATTACCACTTTTCCATTCTCTATAACTTCTCCCACAGCTTCAAGTTTTTCTTTTATCTGGGAGACCCTTGAGAAATAAGACAGCATGGTCTTCGCATTCTGGAACTTGATATTCCTCAATTGATTCCTCAAGGTCATCTTCCATTTTATATTCTTCCCTTCAAATAGCTTGGTCAAGGAATCAAACATCTCCTTAGGGACTAGTCTACGAAACTGAACGGTTATTTTGCAATAGACTGGTCTCACTTGTGGCCGCCATACCAAAACAGACAGAATCAAATCAAAATATTCAAAGAGCCTCATATGAAACAAAACGTGACTTAGTTGGAAGAAAAGAACTGTTGGTTGTAGATTACCTTCTTGAGGTTTCCAGTGTAGACCCAGGTACTTCACGGTTCAAGGAACCAACAAAACCCCAATTCACCGGCCCTTTCGACAATAGGATGTGCGTAGCCTGAGGTCTCACCCAAGGAGAAGCTGAGGGGGTGGTTGCAGAATCAAGTTTCCACAAACAGGTGATGCGATGGGGGGAAAGCTAATAAGCATCGCAACGACTTGCAGGTTGCACAAATAGATGACTACGCGAACCTTCTGTTCCACGTCGAATACTTCGACGCGCAAATTCGCTTGCACACTTGCGCCTCTAATGACTGTGCGATAAAGGATACCTTTTTGTTACGATAGTAAGTTATCAAGAGCTTACCTCGCAGCAACCTTCAATGACTTGGCGCATCAACCAGACTGCGTGTCCTTGCCAGGATGTTCAATTCTAACCATTCTACTTAACGTCCTTTATCCCTTTATTCCGTTCAAGTTCTTATCATTAAAGTGTGGATGGTTTAGTAACATACGTTACTGTGAGCTCCAACGCTGCGCTTAAAATCAGTGTTCACTACTTGACCAATAGAGAGATTCATACATTCCAATCGACAGATTCATACATGTTGAATACTTAACATTCCTCTGCTCATGCATTACTTAATATATTATTCCCATTCTCTGCGGTGAATACATATAAAAGAAATCACATAACATAAGTTTCCAACACTAAACATTTATACCAAGCAATTAAACAATCATAAACACACATTGGTCACACAAAACAGAATTTAACATGGTTCACCCCCCGGATGGAGGCTACGTCCACAAGAACGGTTGTTAATATTTCTCTTAATGGGAAGAGTACAACCGTTCTTAGGCTGCACACTCAGCTGCAGACTCTCTTCTCTCTCTCATATAGGTCTCTGCGCACTCAGCTGCAGAGCCTTTACAATGGCTTTTCTAAGCTTAAGATTCTACAATAATCAATACTTAACAAAATGAAGAGGCTAACCACCAACAAACAACCCTTTCCCATAAAAAATCGTGCCTATTTATAGATTATGCCCGTAGGCATATATTTACAATTCATAAGAAAAAACCCTTACGTCTACAAAACCGGCATGGCCAGCTGCCAGCCTAACTGTCGCCATCAACAACTTACTCTGCATGCTCCAGTTGGGCCACTTGTGGCTCACACGCTCTTCTGACAGCCGTAGTCCTCCAAATGGTTACAACTGCATCATGGCCTGTCGCTTTCCACTCCTTCGCTTGCCTGTCACCATCAGTGTCGTGGCCTAGCTTCTCAACTGCTTGCCGCCACAGGTTCGAACAGGTTTCTTTCATCTGTCATCCACCTATTCCTTACCCAAACTAGGTCATATCCTTGTCTGACCTTTACCCATGTTCTGCCCAAAAATAGCTTATGCGCTACCATGTGCATCGTCCTACTGCGTGACCATGCCTTAGTCATTGCCATCACGCGACACACACTAAAACTCAAAATTGTTCGTCTCCTACCGCCGCGCGCAATGTGCTTTCACCAAAACTGCTTTCTCTTCCTACCGCAGCGCGCAATGTGCAATTATTAAAATTACCTTTTCTTCTTGCTGCAGTGCGCTATGTGCACTTTTCCATACTAATATATTTTTCCAACCCACTTGGGCCCAACCCAACAGGCCCCTAACACTCACCCGTGGCTCATCCCGAGCCACTTCCACCTGCAGACCCTAGTGCTGCATCTTCCATCGTCCCAAGCTTTACTGTGAAGCTTTGCAGAGTTTCTTCTAACTTCGCAACTATGTTCTTGGCTTTCTGTTCGAATTTAGAGGAAAATCGAGATAGGTTGCGATGAACATCGCAACGATATCCCTCTAAAGATCAATATCATGGTCATTTATCTCTTGGAATAGACTGACGGGGTGCGGCTCGCTGTCATGTACTTCTTGGAAATGACCGTCATTTGCGCAGAACCTTGCTCATCTACCTCTTGTGCACCTTTCTGAGTGGTCCATCGGTTATTTGGCTGGCGCACAAGTTCTTCCACATGACCTAGTTGGGAAACAGGCTGGTTGTTTCGGCACATCTGTTTTGCAGCTCGGGTTGTCTCCTGCAGAGCTCTATCTGCCCTTGCTCCTGGTGATTCTATATGCAGGGAGACCGTGGTTCCTTCAATGATGAGTAATGGATTAGAAATCTCAGATGAAACTCGATGGTTAAGCCTACCAAGTGCCACATTACTCTTATCAGTTAGGAACTCCATAGACATCTCGGATGAAACCCCAGGGTGATGTCTCCTGAGAGCTACAACAGATGCTTCTGCGGATTGCTCATGGACACTTGTCGTCCTAGATATTAGGGAACCTGTGGTGCTTCTATTGGAGATGAAGTGCACCATGGCACCTGGTCAGTTCTCTCTTCCAAGGCCTTCTTGGCTTGTCTTTCAACTAGCAACTCTTCAGAGTCTCCCGGGTTCAATCAATACCCTGGGAAAATATTATAACTAAGAATTTTTTTCTCAACACTTATAGGGTTCAGTATATATAGCCTGCTTCACTGATGTCCCTGTATGTTAGAATCCCCAGGGAGGATCATCTTCACATGATTCGCATGATTTGAATTGGGGTATCCATGTTGGCATTCTCATAAGGTAATTAGCTGGCGCCGTCCCCCCATGATGTGTGATCAGTGCTAATCATGCTGCTTTGACGACGTTCGTGTGCCAAGTGTCGATGTAGTGACCTGCCGCGTGGGTAGCCAGACAATCATTTGTGAATGTGATGGACTTTTACTCATGTCATCTGGATGTGTGATGTCACGCCGGCCTAAACTGCGGCTTCCGTCATCTGGGTCGCAGTCATCATAGTTATCAGATATTTTCAAGTGGACTGGACGGTATTATAATAATTAACTTCGTCAGTGCGGGTATTTCAGATAATATTGCATTATCTGGATAACCGTACTCCATTTAGCAGTTGAATCGTGCAATGTTCTCTACGGAACAACGTTCCCTCATATTTCTTGTGTCACACATTTGGCTGCTTGCGCGAACAACGTCTCTACTTAGTACTATGCTGCTCGTTATGTGCTTCCTGTCTGGTCTACATATATTTTTAGCGAGGTTAGTAACCACGCGTCGTTCCTTTCCTTTTCCAACGGTGGTGAACTCTGAACCAGTTATGCGTGGGAACTTGGGTCTCAGGATCCTCTTTCTTGTATGGGCTGTGGTGTAGCTTCAATACTCTGGTTCTTGCAATGTTAACAAAGTCATCAAACTCTGCGGAAAGATAGAGAGCTATAATGTTAAAGAGAGTAGAGAGGTCCTATTGATGATGTTGATTGAGATCTTCAATTACTGTCATGGTGTTGCGGTCTTCAGTGTCAATTTAGTCAACAAGACTACATTCCAAAACTGTCATTTCATCTGCTTGATCCTCAAGCTCGAGCAAGTCAATGGTACCAGCGAGGAACTAATTTATTGATATTACTTGCCTCCTCAGCAGAAGTAGTTCCTATGGACTAAAGGTCTCTTCATCGTAGATTGCTTCTATGCGACCTATTTATGTAGAGCTCATCTCGATCGTGAATCTCTCTCCACAAGTATCTGTTCAGCCACTATACGTCGGTGAGACGCGGATGTCTATTCTCTTTCTTCGTAAAATCTCTTTCAATCTTGTCACACCAATCCCAGATCTCTTTCGTTTCAGGATGCCAATTGTCTGATCCTTCTGAGAACTGGTATTCTTCTTCAAACATTACTTTCCAACACTTTATCACATCACTGGTCTTAGCCGGGCAACAGAACTATTTGTTGTATTAATTACATTTACAACCAATGGACTAGCAAGGAACGGTCTCGGTAACGGAATGATTTGTTGGATGTAGATCACCTTCTTGAGGTTTCCAGTGTAGACCCACATACTTCGCGGTTCAAGGAACCAACAAAACCCCAATTCACCGGCCCTTTCGGCAATAGGCTGCGCGTAGCCTAAGGTCTCACCCGAGGAAAAGCTGAGGGGCTAGTTGTGGAATCAAGTTTCCACAACCGGGTGATGCGATGGGGGGAAAGATAATAAGAAACGAAACGCCTTGCGGGTTGCATGGATAGATAACTGTGCGAACCTTCAGTTCTGCATCGGATACTTCGGCGCGCAACTTCGCTTGCACACTTGCGCCTCTAATGATTGTGCGATACAGGATACCTTTGCGTTACGACAATAAGCTATCAAGAGCTTACCTCGCAGCAACCTTCAATGACTTAGCACATCAACCAGACTGAGTGTCCTTGCCAGGATGTTCAATTCTAACCATTCTACTTAACGTCCTTTATCCCTTTATTCTGTTCAAGTTCTTATCATTAAAGTGTGGATGGTTTAGTAACATACGTTACTGCACGCTCCAATGCTGCGCTTAAACTCAGTGTTCACTACTTGACCAATAGATAGATTCATACATTCCAATCGATAGATTCATACATGTTGAATACTTAACATTGCTCTGCGCATGCATTACTTAGCATATTATTCCCATTCTCTGTGGCGAATACATATAAAAGCAATCACATAAAATAAGTTTTCAGCACTAAACATTTATACCAAGCAATTAAACAATCATAAATACACATTGGTCACACAACATCGAATTTAACATGGTTCACCCCGTGGATGGAGGCTACGTCCATAAGAACGGTTGTTAATATTGCTCTTAATGGGAAGGGTACAACCGTTCTTAGTCTGTGCACTCAGCTGCAGACTCTCTTCTCTCTCTCAAACAGGTCTCTGTGCACTCAGCTGCAGAGCCTTTACAATGGCTTTTCTAATCTTAAGATTCTACAATAATCAATACTTAACAAAATGAAGAGTCTAACCACCAACCAACAACCCTTTCCCATACAAAATCATGCCTATTTATAGATTATGCCCGTAGGAATATCTTTACAATTTGTAAGCTAAAACCCTTAGGTCTACAAAACCGATGTGGCCAGCTGCTAGCCTGACTGTCGCCATCGACAGCTTACTCCGCGTGCTCCAATTGGGCCACTCGTGGCTCACACGCTCTTTTGACAGCCACAGTCCTCCAAACGGTTACAAATGCATCATGGCCTGTCCCTTTCCACTCCTTCACCTTCCTGTCGCCATCGGCGTCATGGCCTAGCTTCTCAACTACTTGCCGCCACACATTCGAATAGGTCGATTTCATCTATCATCCACCTGTTTCTTACCCAAACTAGGTCATATCCTCATCTAACTTTTACCCATGTTCTTCCCAAAAATAGCTTATGCGCTACCATGTGCATCGTCCTACTGTGTGACCGTGCCTTAGTCATTGCCATCGTGTGAAACGCGCAAAACCTCAAAATTGTTTGTCGCCTGCCGCCGCGTGTAGTGCTCTTTCACCAAAATTGTTTTCTCTTTCTGCCACAGTGTGCAATGCATAATTATCAAAATTGCCTTTTCTTCCTGCTGCAGTGTGCTACGCGCGCTTTTCCATACTTATATATTTTTCCAACCCACTTGGGCCCAGCCCAACAAGAACAAACTGATAAATTTTTTGTCTTCAGTATTGTGGAATTATTTTTTAGAAATTGAACCGGGAAATTATCAATCAGAAGATGTTAGACATGACTCAGACAAACAGTATGATCTCCAATTTTCACTGATGATATTGACTGTAACATAGTAGATTTAGTTACTGACTTAGGTGACAATGCTAACTTAGTTAAAACAAAAAATAAATGTTGCGTTTTATACTTCGATGGTTCTAAAACACAAGAAGGATCCAAAGCTGATTGCATTCTGATTGATCCTAAAGGAGAGAAACATTTTTTATATTGTAGATTAGAGTTTGAATGCACAAATAACACAACAGAGTATGAATCTCTAGTTCAAGGTTTAAAGAAGGCTATTGGTTTGAATATCAAATATTTAAAAGTATTTAGGGATTCTAAAATAGTTGTCAGATAGGTGCATAATACAATTCATTGTCTATCACCACACTTAAAGGCATATCAATATGAAGTCTGGAATTTAATTTCACATTTTGATGCTTTCAATATAAATGATGTTCCTAGATTACAGAATGTTGCAACTGATTTATTAGCTACGTCTGCTTCCAGATTAGTACCAACAAATAACAAATGCTCTATTGAATTGATTTTCAGGCCATCCGTACTTGATAACATTACAAATCGAAGAGTGTTTGATGATGATGATCAAATTATTAGTTTCTTAACAAATAAGGATGCCTTCCAAGAATCTATAATCGAAGAAGATAAACACAATTTGGATTTACAGAACAAGGATGCGACTAAAGGAAACTTTATGCCAAAAGGAGTAAGGAATCTTGAAGGACCATTTGACCTATAGAACAAATTCAGGAGGCCAGCAAATGCCAATACTAATAGCTCATCGATGCAGCATGAGTTGGTAAACTTGGGCACAGAAGCTGAGCCCAAATTTGTTAATCTGGGTAAATGTTGTTCGCCAGGCGAGAGGTATAAGTTCATCTAACTTTTCAAGCAACACAAAGATGTTTTTTCATGTACTTATGAAGATTTGAAAACGTATTACACGCGTATCATACAACATGTTATACCCATGAAGCCAGGGGTGAAACCATTTCAGCAACAGTTACAAAGGATGCATCCCACACTCGAACCATTAATACAGAAGGAGTTTAAAAAATTGTTGGATGCCAGGATTATCTTTAAAGTCCAACATTCCGAGTGGGTCGCTAATTTAGTCCCCGTGCGGAAGAAGTTGGGAGAAATAAGATTGTGTGTAGACTTTCGAAATTTGAACAGAGAATCTGATAAAGACAACTACCATGTTCCATCCATGGAGCAAATTTTACAAATGGTATCAGGATCCGAACTATTCTTCCTGCTAGATGGATTTTCTGGATACAATAAGGTATTAGTAGTGGAAGAAGACCGACTCAATACCACTTTCCGTACGAAATGGGAAACGCTCACGTATCGAAGAATTCCATTTGGCCTAATAAACGCTGGAGCTACTTTTCTGAGGGCCATGGACATTGCGTTCCGAGGTTTGGTTGGCCACTGAGTAGTCATTTATTTAGATGACGTGATTGTTTTTCCAAGAAGAGGGAAGACCATGTTCTCCACCTAAAAAAGATCTTTGACCGTTGCATGAAATATGGTATCTCTCTAAACCCCAAGAAAAGTGTTTTCGATGTTCTTGAAGGTAAAATTCTAGGTCATATCATTTCTAAGAAGGTAATATCAATATATCAAGAGAGAGTACAAGCTATAAGCAAGATTCCCATGCCCCATAACAAAAAGGCTATGCAATCATTTATGGGCACGATAAATTTTGTTCGAAGGTTTAAGCCTAATTTCGCTCAGATTGTTAAACCTTTGCAACAAATGGTAAAGTAGAGTGTGCAATTTAAATGGACTGACATAGAGAAGATTGCGTTTAAAGACATTAAAACTGCCATAGCCAATGCCCCTTCTTTAAGGAGTCCAGATTTTGAGAAATATTTTATCATGTACACCTTTGCTTCAAATAACTCTCTCGCAGCAGTGCTCACTCAGAAATGGGAGCCAAGAGATGAATACCCAATATCTTTCATGAGCACTGGTTTGCAGGGTGTTGAGGTGAATTACCCCACCATGGATAAGCAAGCATATGTAGTGTTTAAAGCAGTAAAACAGTTCAGGCCGTATATCTTAAAAAGCATAACAAAAGTCATAGTGCCTCACCCCGCTGCCAGATCTCTGTTTGTACATAAGGAATTGGGATAAAGGAGAGGAAACTGGGTGACTACTCTCTAAGAATATGATCTGGAATTTAAACCAACCACCATCATTAAAGGGAAAGGATTGTGTAAATTGATCATAGAAAGTTCAGCCAATGAAGATTAGGAATGGGAAAATGAAGCCGAATTGAATCTAGTTGAGGTATATCCTATCTTCACTGCTCCAGAGTCTTCGTAAAGAGATTTGGTGTACTATTTGCAACAAGAATATCTACTAGAACAATGGAGTTCTAAGAAGATAAGAGAACTCTGATTAAAATCAACATCTTATAAAATAATTGATGGAGCACTCTTCAAAAATAATTATGATGGGATATTTCTCAGATGTCTTGAGAAAGAGGATGCTAACAAGGTGGTTAAAGAATTACATGGTGGCCCTACTAGGGGACATTATTCCAGAGATACCACTGCCCACAAAATACTGAGGGTAGGATACTATTGGCCTACTCTTTTTAAACATTCCCATGCTCATGCCAGGAAATGTGATGTATGTCAAAGAAGTGTTGCCAGATTTCCAAAAGCAGCAGGACCATTACAACCAGTTATTATCTTTGAACCATTCGAACAATGGGGCATAGATGTTATTGGAGAAATAAATCCAAATTCCACACTGCAACATTGGTATATCCTGACATCCAATGACTATTTTACGCGATGGACAGAAGCTTCTCCTCCGTGGAAGGTGAACGAAGACGCAGTTATCAAGTTCCTGCAAGAGAATATCATAACTAGGTTTGGGGTTCCAATTTCTTTAGTTTTTGATAATGCAACTTACTTCTCATCTATAAAATTAAATGCATTTTTTTATTAAAGAGGAATTAAATTGCATTATTCAACAAATTATTATCCCCAAGGAAATGGACTAGCCAAATCCACAAATAAAAATCTCATCTGAATTCTTAAGAAAACTATTATTGAGAATCAGAGAAATTGGCATGCAGCCCTGCCAAACGCTTTATGGGAAGATATGGTTACCCCAAAGAATTCCTTAGGAGTTTCCCCTTACACATTAGTCTATGGGAAAGAAACCATACTCCCACCTAATGTACTGCTCCCATCCTTACAATTAGCCCAAGCCTCTCGAGGTTCCAGTAGTCAAATCCTACAGTCATGAATTGATACCCTGTTGACTGTTGATGTATATGTAACTTCAGAATGTATTTCATCTATGTATTTCATATATATTTATTGTACCCTTATAAGAGATGTGTTATTCCTCTATAAGGAAGTGTCGTCATGTGGATTGACATGTGTCGCAAGTGTGTGTACTTGCCGATGGGTTATTAGACCACCATGTGTGGGGTCAGCCCTGAAATATATATTATTTTGTGGATGTATCTAGATAGACAAGTCGGCCCCATAAGGTCACTGAGCAAACAGGTTAAGTATAAATAGAGATCGGGAGATCTCTATTTGGATCATTTGGAAAAGACACACTTCTCTCACTCAGAAAGTGGTGCACTAGTGAGGAGGAGGATCATCTGCTCTAGGAGACTATCTCAAGTGTATTTTGGTTGTACTTTGGTTGAGCCATTTCTCTCTCTATCTCTGAGGAAGTTGTGGGGTTTTTCACCTTAGGGTTTTCCCCACGGAAACTCTGTGTCTCTTGTCTCTCATGCTTTTGATTCTTGTGATGCTTGTCATGCTTGCTGTGATTGTTATGCATTGATATACTGTATATGTTATTCTCTCAGTAAAGATCCAAGAGTATTGTGAATAAATGCTCAAAATTTATCATGGTATCAGAGCTAACCTGAGAAGAAGACATTTTGTAGTAACGAAAACTTGAGTTTCTTGTTTATTGGGTTTCTCTCCATAGTTTTTGGAAAAGCAGTATAGTAGATTGACTCTACTCATCAAGGAGAATCTATCTGTCCAATCAGAATTCAATTCTGAGCATTTTCAGATTTGGCCCTAAAAATTAGGGTTTCCACAAAAATAGGAATTTCTGAAGTTTGAAGACATAGCTGGAAGCTCCTTGCAAAAATCGAAGTTTAGAGATTTGGATCGATATTTTTGGCTGGGTAGAAATTCTGGGAAACTCAAACCCTAATTCAGGGCTCTCCCAAGTGAACACGGGAGGACAAAAAGGAAAATATGAAGGGTAAATCTTTGCTGATCTCAAATTCTGAATACACCAGGATGATCAGCTCATCAAGGTGCATCTCTCTATCCTTTCAGAAAGTTGAAATTCACATTTTGAATTTTTAGGGTTTTTTCGACAAACCCTAATCCGAGACCAGATCCAGTTTTCAGCATTTCAAGTTGTAAGACCTAAATCTTTTCTATTTCCATTTGAAGTACTCTTTAAGATGTCTCACCACACCAAGCTTGAGGATAAGCTTGAAGGGGCTGATAACTTCTGAGCTTGGAAGTATAGGATTGGGTTAATCCTGAAAGAGAATGTGTTGGACTCATATATAAAAGAAGACATCCCTATCCCAGAGGATGAAGAGGCTAAGGTATTGCATAAGAAGAACTTGGTCAAGGCAAAGAGAATCATTGTTGATTCTATCAAAGACCATCTCATACCCCATGTGTCTTCTCTAAAGACACCCAAGGCTATGTTTGACTCTTTGACCAAGCTATTTGAAGGAAAGAACATAAATCAGAAGATGACCCTACGAAATCAATTGAAAGGGGTCAAGATGTCAAATGGAGAAACCATTCAATCCTGTTTCTCCAAGGTCTCTCAGATCAAGGAACAACTTGAAGCTGTAGATGAAATGGTGGAGAATGGTGAAATTGTTATGACTACTTTGAATGGCCTACCTAGGTCATGGGACTCTTTTATCCAGGGGATCTGTGCCAGAAAGAAGTTAATCTCCTTCAACAGATTATGGGAGGAATGTTCTCAAGAAGAAGCAAGGCTTGTGGCAAGAGAAGAGAAGATGGGAAATGAAGATCAATCTCTCACAACTCACAGTAAGAAGGGCAAGTTCAAGAGGGAGCCATCCCATCACAAGAAGAAATCTTCTCATCATTTTCACAAAGACAAGAAATATCTAAGGTGTTTCACTTGTAATGAGAAGGGTCACTTTGCTTCAGAATGTCCCAAGAACAAAAGGGACAACCACAACAACAACAACTCTAGCAAGAAGAAGAAGGGTAACAAAAGAAGGTACCATGCTCATGCTGCCAAAGATGATGAACCTCCAAAGAAGAAGGCTAGGGCAGAAAGTGATGATAGTGATACTGACTCATCAAGTGAAGAAGAGTATGTTGTAATCTCTGCTCTCACAGGTACTATCTCCCATGGTTGTAATGATTAGTTAATTGACAGTGGGGCTTCCAAACACATGACTGGGTTTAAAGAATCCTTTGTAAATCTGTCTGAACATGAATCACCCCATAAAGTAAAACTTGGGGATGATTATCAATATCCCATCAAAGGAAGTGGTGAAGCCTCCTACAACCTAGATTCTGGAAAATATTTGAAGATGAAAGAAGTCCTTTATGTACCTGGGATCAAGAAGAACTTACTCTCCATCTTTGCATTAGATGCAAAAGGTATGAGGGTTGCATTTGTGGATGGCCAAGTCCTAATGTGGCCAAAGGGAAAGACCATAGATGATTCAGTTGTGATTGGAGAGCAAGAGGGAGGTTTGTATAAATTAAAAGGACAACCTGAACATGCCATGGTGCATGAATCCATGGAGCCAAGTGATCTTTGGCATAGAAGACTTGCTCATATGCACTATAGGGCACTTCCAATTGCAAGCAAGGTTGTAGAGGGTCTTCCTGAAATCAAGACCAAACATGAAGGTGTTTGCAAAGGATTTGCAAAAGGTAAGAATATTAAGAAGGCTTTCCCAAGCAGTGAAACCAAGGCAAAAGATATCCTAGAAATCATCCACTCAGATGTATGTGGTCCTATTTCATCCAGTTCTCTAAGTGGGTATGTTTACTATGTCTCATTTATTGATGACTTCTCTAGGAAGACTTGGGTATACTTCTTGAAAAACAAAGATGAGGTGTTTGATAAGTTCAAGGAATTCAAATCCTTGATGGAGAATCAAACTGACAAAAAGATCAAAACATTCAGATCTGACAATGGTGGAGAATTCACCTCAGGTGACTTCAAGAAGCTTTGCAGTGATTCAGGGATTAAGAGGGAGTTGACTGCTCCTTATAATCCTCAACAGAATGGAGTTGCAGAAAGGAAGAACAGAACAATCATGGAAGCAGCAAGGGCAATGTTGCATGACCAGGATCTATCTATGCACCTATGGGCAGAAATAGCTAGAACAACTGTATATGTGCAGAACAGAACACCCCACAAGATATAGGACAACAAGACACCAGAAGAGGTCTTTTTGGTAAGAAACCTGAAGTAAGCCATCTTAGAATATTTGGTTTTTTGGTATACACTCATGTCCCAAAGGAAAAGAGGACCAAACTAGATCCTTTAGGAAAGAAGGGTATCTTTGTGGGTTACAGTGAAAGCTCGAAGGCTTACAGAATATACTTTCCAGGGTTCAAGAAGATTGATGTCAGCAGGGATGTAACATTTGATGAAAACTCAGCATTCATCAAATCGAGTAAGGCACCTATCGAAGTTTATGAAGAACCTAAGGAAACTAGATTTCAAGACACTACAATGACTAAAGCAATTCCAGAAGTTGTTCGTGAGTTTGAAGATCCGCAAGAACCTATAGATCCACCCCGTGAGGATAACTCTCACAAGAGGAAACCTGGATGGGCTAGAGAGCTCATTCAAGATGCAGAAATATTTGGCATTTCAGAAGAAGAACACAAAGCAAAGAAACGAACCAGATCACATACCAGCTATGTTGCTTTACTCTGTGACATTATGAACAAAGAACCTTCCAGTTATGAAGAAGCAGCAGAAAATAAAGAATGGAAGGATGCTATGGTTGAGGAATACCAATCAATAATGAAAAATGATGTTTGGGATGTTGTCCCAAGACCTAAAGAGAAGTCTATTGTGACTTCCAAATGGATCTACAAAATCAAGCATGCTGCAAATGGCAGTGTAGAGAAATACAAAGCAAGATTCGTAGCTCATGGCTTCTCTCAGAAAGAGGGAATAGATTATGAGGAAACTTTTGTACCTGTAGCCTGGTATACTTCCATCAGAACAGTACTTGCCCTGGCTGCAGCAATGAAATGGAAAATACACCAGATGGATGTCAAGACTGCTTTCTTGAATGGTGTAGTTGAAGAGGAAGTATATGTGGAGCAGCCACTCGGCTTTGAAATACATGACAGGGAGTCATATGTGTGCAGATTGAAGAAAGCCTTGTATGGCTTGAAGCAAGCCCCTAGAACTTGGTATGGTAGGATGGACAGTTTCCTATCTAGTTTGGGCTTTACCAAGAGTAAAGCGGATTCCAATATTTACTACAAGGTTGAGGAAGGAAATCCTATGATTCTACTTCTATACGTGGATGACTTATTTGTAATAGGAGATGATAGATTGATTGCAGATAATAAGATGAAGCTTGGTGCTGAGTTCGATATGAAAGATTTGGGAATGATGCATTATTTCCTAGGTATGGAGGTGTGGCAGAATTCAGGTGGGATCTTCCTTGGTCAAGGGAAGTACACAGTAGATATCCTGAAGAGATTTGGGATGATGGATTGCAAGGCCATGGCCACACCCATGGCATCGAATCTAAAGCAGCTATGTGATGCTTCATCTGAGCCAGTTGATGTCTCTATGTATCGTCAGATAATTGGGTCCTTGATGTACCTAACGAACAAGAGACCAGATATTTGCTTTGCAGTGAACACATTGAGCCAGTTCTTGACGGATCCGAGGAGTGTTCACCTGGTTGCTGTAAAGCATGTACTGAGGTACCTGAAGGGTACAGTGGATTATGGGCTCAAGTATGAATCGAATCAAAAGTTTAACTTGTAGGGTTATGTTGATTCAGATTGGGCTGGTAGTGCTGCAGATAGGAAGAGCACATCTGGGTGCTGCTTCAATATGGGATCAGGTGTGATCTCTTGGTTTAGCAGGAAGCAGTCCTGCGTAGCACTGAGTATAGATGAGGTAGAGTATGTTGCAGCCTGTTCAACTAGTTGTGAGGCAGTATGGCTGTGGAAGCTACTGTCTGAGTTATTTGATCTCCCATTGGATGTTCATGACAGGTCGAAACACATAGAGATCAAATATCACTATATCAGGGATATGGTGCAGAGAGGAGCCGTGAAGCTCCTGTATGTTGCGACGGATGAGCAGATTGCAGCTGTGCTGACGAAGCCACTATCCAGGGTGAAGTTCGAGTACTTCAGGGTGAGGCTTGGTATTCTTCAGATCGACAACACTTCGAGGAAGAAGTGATGGACACATTTGCTGAATCCATTTCAAGCATGTTGGAAGGAGAATCCTTCACATGGCTGTGGATGTAAGTGATGGATGATGAGCATCAGGATGATGCTCCAGTTACTGCTCTGTATATGCATCATGTTGATGTTGGATATGATCAGTTGGATCATTTATATTTGTATGTATGTACGCATCGTGTTGATGCTGGATATGATCTGTTGGATCATTTATATGTATATATGCATCATGTTGGATGCTGGATATGATCGGTTGGATCATTTGTATGTATTTGTATATGCATCATGTTGGATGCTTGGACCATGTATCTGTATATGTATCAGGTGGATACATTGTATGATCAGGTAGATCATGTATGTTGATATGTATCATGTATTTGTATTTGTATCAGGTGGATACACTGTATGATCAGATGGATCATGTATGATGATATGTATCAGGTAGATACTTGGTATGCATCAGGTGGATGCATTGTATGATCAGGTTGATCATGATGATGAGCTTCAGGATGTTGCTCCAGATGATATGTACCAGGATGGTATAGTGATGATGATCAGTATGATCATGGGCATCAGGATGATGCCTCGTATGATGACGATCCGTTGGATCATGAGTATCAGATTGATACTTGGAGGTCAGAGATGATATGTGGCAGGTTGTGCAAATAGCATGTAATCAGTCCTGAGAGATCTTACTGACCGTGCTGAGGCACATAAATGTTCCTGGGGTACTCTTTCCGGTATTGCTATGTAGTATGTAATCAGTCCTCAGATATTTGATAGGTTGAGCTGTGTGCTCGTAATCAGTCCTGGGATGAGGTATTACTACAGAGACATGTAATCAATCTTGGAGATCCGAGAGGTTGAGCTGTGTGCTTGTAATTAGTCCTGGGATGCTCTTTAGAGATCTTGCCAGTCATGCTACAACACATAAATGTTCCTGGGATTCTCTTTAAAGGTTTTGACTATCCACATGTAATCAGTCCTGGAGATCCGAGAGGTTGAGCTGTATGCTCGTAATAAATCCTGGGATGCTCTTTAGATATCTTGCCGATCGTGCTGCGGAACATAAATGTTCCTGGGATGCTCTTTAAAGGTATTGTGGAGGAGATGCATGTAATCAGTCCTAGGAGATCTTGCCAGTGGTGCTTAGGCACATAAATATTCCTGGGATACTCTTTCCGGTATTGCAGCCACACATAAAATTAGTCCTGAGAGACCACCTCTATCAGACCGTTCACATAGATGATGAAGACCTGTAGGTGGTGGGCCTACATCTAGTATGAAAAAGGACTAGCTCTGTAGAACTTCCTATGACGAGTAGAGTCAGATATTGGTTGAGATAGAAGCAGCAGTGACGATAATGATGACGATGATCCCGAGAAGAAGACTTGTCTAGTAGAACTGTGTCGAGAAATACCTTCCTAGTTAAGAGGGAGTATTGATGTATATGTAACTTCGGAATGTATTTCATATATATTTATTGTACCCTTATAAGAGATGTGTTATTCCTCTATAAGGAAGTGTCGTCATGTGGATTGACAAGTGTCGCAAGTGTGTGTACTTGTCGATGGGTTATTAGACCACCATGTGTGGGGTCGAACCTGAAATATATATTATATTGTGGATATATCTAGATAGACAAGCTGGCCCTATAAGGTCACTGGAAAAACAGGTTAAGTATAAATAGAGATCAGGAGATCTCTATTTGGATCATTCAGAAAAGTCACACTTCTCTAACTCAGAAAGTGGCGCACTAGTGAGGAGAGGGATCATCTTCTCTAGGAGACTATCTCAAGTGTATTTTGGTTGTACTTTGGTTGAGCCATTGCTCTCTCTATCTCTGAGGAAGTTGTGGGTTTTTTCACCTTAGGGTTTTCCCCACAGAAACTCTGTGTCTCTTGTCTCTCATGCTTTTGATTCTTGTGATGCTTGTCATGCTTATTGTGATTGTTATCCATTGATATACTCTATATGTTATTATCTCAGTAAAGATCCAAGAGTATTGTGAATTAATGCTCAAAATTTATCATTGATGTTAGAAGAATCACGGAAAAAGGCCAAAGATAGACTCCACCAACACCAAGCTATTGTAAAAAGGTGGTTTGATAAACGAACGTCTGGAAAATGGATTTTTGAAGTAGGTGACTTAGTTTTGAAGTGGGATCACCCACATGACGAAAAGGGAAAGCATACAAAATTTCAACAATTATGGCTTGGCCTTTACCAAATTTTCGACAACCTTGGTCCATCGACATACAAATGGAAAGATTTACAAGGGGATGAAGAAAATCTCCTTGTCAACAGCCTTGCTCTCAAGCAGTATTTTTCATAGTTTTAGGGTCACTTTTATACATAAATAAACTTTGTTTTGTGTTATTTTCAAGTTTTTTTTTTTTTTTTTTTTTTTTGAGTAGTTTGTTTGTTTTGATTGCTTTCATTTGATTCATTTATTTGCTTATTGTTTGGTTTATTTATTTTTAATAAATTCCTAGCGCAACTTCTTGGTAAATGGAAAGATAGGGCTTTGAGCAATCTCAAAAGGCATTGAAAGGACATGATCTACTTATAAAATAAAGTTTCTCTATGTGACTCTGCTTTTTTCCGACTTGTTTTAAAGGAAAGATCCTCTTCAGCTTCATATTTGAGTCATGATAACCCCTGTAAAGTAACTGAGATTTGCGATTTCTGTATTACTATCTTAGGGCTCCATTCACTCTCACATTAATGACTATCTCAGGTAGTTCACTATGATGGACCCACGGAAAAGAAGCAAGTCTCACAGATGTATGGTATTTAAAATGATCCCATGTTGCAAATCAAAAGCCAAAAGAGCTTGTATTAAAGAGTCTATTGTCCAAAAAATCTCGCCTCTATTAAAGCATGGTTGAGAAAGCAAAGACATCCAATCAAGAAAGTTGCTCTAATGGTCATCCCAACAAGGTTCTTCTCCATCCGTGAGCATGAAAATCAAATAAATCCCTTGCTCACACAAAAGGAAATTATGGATGGAAGAACCTAAGTCAAATATAGAAGATTGAAGAAAGCTATCATGGAAGACTCAAACGACGAGATTCATCGATAAAGAAAGCATCTAAAGCAATGCTGATAGCATGGGAATGAGGAACAAATGAATACGTCTGTGGGATTTTCCTACGATCCTGTGGATTTTTAGTTAGCAAGCATCCGAAAGATGGATTTAAAATGAACTTCACATTTTGGCCTCAAGAGAGTAGTTGAGAAGTCTAATTCAAAGTTGCCCTTATTCCTAAATGAACAATATGATAAAGTGGTTACTCCCTTGTATGAAAACTGAGTTGTATAATCATTTTTGTTACTTATGGGATCACTAGAATGTAAGTTTTCTGACCTTGGAAAGAGATTGCTTAGAGATCTATGTTCACCCGTGAATTGCCATTTGTTGTTGCTACAACCTAATCCCCAAATTTTTTGAAAAAATAATGGGGCTCCTCCTTTTCTCTTAAGAGAGTTTTAGAAGTTTAAGTATTTTAGAAAAACCGCCTTCATAGTTAGTTTTTCCTTAAAAAAATGAGCAAAGACATATTTTTCTCACCATGTAAAACTCAAGTTTTTGCGCTGAAACGGTCGGCAAGACTCAGCTAGTAGAGCCGAAACGATCGACGTAACTCGGTCTTATCCGCCGAAACATCGCATCTCTTGCCTTGTTCTTTTCGATCTTTTTGTGTTTTGGCGAGACTCGACGAGTCGAGCTAAAATGGTCGGATGGGTTTTCTCTTGTTCTACGCCTTTTTCTTTTCAGTGAAACTCGTCATGTCAATCCGAAACGGTCAGAAGTTCTCATCTAACTCCGCCAAAATGGCATAGCTCAATCGAACGCCCGCGATACGTTTCAGAGAGACTGAAATTATTGCACTGAGACTATCGTTGGCATTCGGTAAGATGCACCAAAAAGAAGAGAAGGAAACCACACGACGTAACGCATCGGTGGAATTCAGGAGTGACCACCGATACGTTCGTGGGTAAAAGGAGAACCATCACACGAAATCCACCGAGAAGTCGAGAGCAATGTGGTTGTTTTCTTTCGAGGATGTGTCTCATAGAGACTCGCCAAGTCCTACCGATACATGTCGCAGTAGCTTGATGAGTCCGGTCGAAACCACCGACGACATACTTTTGGTGGCGGTGAGGTTTGGAGTGGTTTTGGAGCCAATACGGCGCTAGGCCCCACCACATTAACGACGTTATTTAAACCCCACCAATCAGCCCACTTGGCTTTAAATGCCCCTGTTTTCAAAAAAACTATTTATAGGGCATTGGGGCATTTGTTTTGTTATTATTTTAAACTTTGGAGAACGATGTTCCGAGTTGCTGTCGTCTTCACCACTCATCGAGTGTCAGGATTCCCAACTCCGTCGAAGCTTTGCAGCCAGTCAACACTTGACAGGTAGTCCGTCCTTTTCCTTTCTTTCTTTCTTTTTTTTTATCTGATTGGAAGTTAGAAGAAAGATGTATATGTCATTTTTTTCTTTTCTTCCTTACCACTGGTCAGTCCACGCCATCCTACCCCACAAAGGGGTAAGCCAACTGGAGCTGTAGTTTTTCTATCCATAGAAGAGGTTTAAACTTTTCCCACTCATAGTTTCCCTACCTCGGCTATCACCTTGCCTCGTTTCGAACTTAATTTGAACCTTTAACGACCCTACTGAACTTATTTTTGGTTTTGGGTGTCGTAGAGTTGAGAGCATTAGGAATTACACAAGCTGCTGGTGGCACAAGCTAAACCCTGGCAACCATGACACCAACTTGGACTCATGGTGACTTCCCTATCACTCCGCAAACTTGAGACTTCTCTCAACTCTCGACGAATGCAACTGGTCTACACCCTTAAGTGTCCCTCCTGATGCACATGTGCCTCTCAGTTTGGACCTAATCAACGCGGTTTAAGCTCACTTTCACTGCGCACCTCAAGTTGCATTCATTATTAAAACATTTTATAGGGTTAATTAGTTTGTTTAAATTTTTTTTATGTTTTCCCATCTGCACATTGGAAAACAAGCACAAAACTCTAACATCATGATAATTTGGTTTTCTCAACCTTACCCATTAGCAGCTAGTTGTGTTATTGTTAAATCGATAGGCAGAATGGTTTGGGTTTATTTTGCATATACTATGTTGCTTACCTATCTCTGGATAAAAACAAAGTGTGAAACTTAACAAACAAAATAACGATGTTTTGTTCAACCTTGTGTGCCTCTTAATATGAATTAAAATGCTTGATGAATTTTTGTTGAAATCTTGCTTACACATCTTTTCCTTTTATTAGAATTTAAAAAATGACTAAGAAAGGAGCCAAGAGGAAATCCTAGGTGACTGAGGCAGAGTCAGATGTCAAAATTGTATTGGAGACCAAGGTAGAGGCCATCTTCAAGGACACCAAAGCAGTCACAGGGGATCTCCCTGAATGCAGATGGGGATAATTATATTAGATAATCCGAGACCAGGATGTCCCTGGCGCAGTTCTTGAGGAGATGTTCTCGTATCAAAACATAAGGAAGTCCGCCATTTCTAAAGAAGCCACGTGCCCAGAACTGTTTCCTTGCTCAGAAGTCATTAGGTGGATTATATCACAGGATGATGCCCAATCAAGGATCCTTTCTGATAGCAAAGGATAATATTTTGCATCATTCCATCCGTCCCACATAGCAATGGCGTACAAACTACCACGCCCTCAGGTCCTATTGACTAAGCAATGGATAGAAATACTGAACATGGACACTCTCGACTATGCCAAGAAATTATTAATAGCAGGAAAACAACTGAGGAAAAAGGAAAGTGGAAATATGAAAACCAAAGCCCGAGGCCTCCCTTTAGGATCATAACCCTGATCCTGAGCAGGATTTTTGGCAGGGAAGACGGGACGATCTACAAACTAAATTGGATACCTATGATCCATCACGTAGCATTTTATGGTACGGTCTTTAGTTGGGCAGACATTATCTCGGACAGTATGTTGTCAACAATAGTGGCTGCAAAAGGAGGCTTAACCCAAAAAAGGGCAGAATTCTACATGTCTTCATTCCTTGTAGACTGTATATTGTCAAGACATCCTTTCCCTAACTTGGGATGCATCTAGAATTCATCTGATTCCATTGTCCATGTTTCCTATCGGATCTTGTATGCTCATAAGTATGCAAGTCAATACAAACTCATATGCGAGGAGTTTATCATGCCTATGTATGAATTAATTTTTAATAAAGAACCCAACTGCTTATCTGAAAATTTCATGGTAGTTGTGGAACAGTTTGGAGATTACTATTTCTCACAAGAGGGTACATATCTCAAAATGCATGGGGGTTCCAAACCTCCATCTATTTTTCCCATGTATGCGACTGATTATGTACTTCACAAGGAAGTAGTAAGATAGGTCTTTATCAATGGGATGGGAAAAATCCTTCACGATCAAAAGAAATCTTATTTTCCGCCACTACCCTTTTGCATCGAAGCATACAAATTCTCCAAGGTTAAGACAGGAAAATCCTTTGTCAAAGATTTGGAAACATTCCATTTTGGTGAAAAGAGTTTTGCCAAGAATGATAGCCAAGGCAAAGTGGCTGACCATTGCACAGCAGTTAAGGTACACTGTGACTATGCTAATCATTTTAACAAGGATAAAGAAGTATTCAGAAGATCCAGCAACATGAGTGAGCTAACCAAGCGCTTTCACCTCAAAGGTGGAGCTAGTTCCAACACTGCTACCAAAGCTGCACAGCAGGAAGTAGCCTCATAGTTAGAAAAGGAAGAACATAGGCTTAAAGAAGAAACTGAAAAGGCTCAGAAAGAGGAAGCTGGAAGAATCCGGAAAGCAGAAGCTGACAGAGCTTAGAGGGAAGAGGTAGACAAAATCTAGAAAAAGAGGCCGAAAAATTATAGAGTGAAGAAGCCAAAACGATTCAAGGGGATGAAATTGAAAGGATTCAGAAAGAAGAATCCGAGAAGCTGCAAGAGATAAGAGATAGAGCAGAAAAGGAAGTGAATGAACTACAAAAGAAAGACAAGGAAGAAGAAAAGTCCAAAAAATTTGTGGAAATGGGAAGCCCAAGCATGCAGAACATGGACACAGATCAATCCCAAGTGTCTAATGAAATACTCATGGGAGGCCACCTCCCATTGAAGTAGCTCGGACTAGTGCCATTCACCCCGTCAAAGGGACACACTGCGGCTCAATTGGACACAATTGTCTTTGACCGTAAGAGGAAATCCATTTTAAGAAGACGTGAAAAGAGACTGAAAGTGGGCTCCAAACCGGATGTCGTCACTTTATAGGAGAACACCATCCTGGAGGGCACACACAGAGACCCCATATTCATGGAATCTGTCACTGTGGTTGCTGCTCAAGCAAGTGAAGATAATATTGGAAATATAATGAATGATGTTGAGCGAAGCAAGGAGAAAGTGCTTAAATTAAAAGGAAATATGGTGAAGGAACGAGCAGAAGGGATAGAATGGAAAATGAAATATCACACCCTACTATCTGAGAAAGAAAGAATAATAAGTGAATACCATAACTTGGATGAAGAAAAGGAGGCCTTAACTGTTCAGTTAGTGATATTGTAAGGAGAGAAGAATGATCTTGAAGCTCATAATACTCATCTAGGATCAAGCGAGGCAGCTACCAACCAACAAGTTGAAGAGTTAAAATCCAAGAAGGAAGGGTTGGAAAAGGAGAAAGAATATTTGACAGAACAACTAGAGACTGCATACAAGAGTAATCTAGATATGTCTCCATTCTGGGATCAAGCTTGTAAAATCCAAGAACAAATACATCATTCTCAAGTGACTCTCACAGAAAAGATATACAAGATTAAGCTAATGATGACAAGACTGGATGAGATATCTGCTGAGTCACAGGAAATCAAACAAAGGTTGTTTGATGTCACAGAAAAAATCAAAAGTCAAATGGTCTGGATAGAGACAAACACTGAGTACCTCGGAAACTTGTTGCTTAAGACAGCCGCAGACTTGAAGTCAAAAATGGAACTTTTGGAATTTTGTAGGAGAGCTTCCATAAAATTGAATAATGACATCCTAAAGACTATGCAGAAGTGTTAGGATTTCTATGAAAAGATCCATCAAGTTCATGAGAAACGTCACCTCTCTCCTCTCTCTCTCCAATGAACGATCTTCCTTCAAGAGACCTACGCATGATAGAGCTTCAGAATGGATTGCAAGGGGAATTATAATACATCAGAAAGTTGGATGTTCTCACAGAAGATGACATCCACCATTTTATAGGGCAAGCATCTATACATCTATATTTCCTGGAAGAGATTTGTACAGCAACAGAAGCAAGGGTGGCGCATGTTGAGACCCAGTTGTCATAACATGATGTCTCTCTACAAATATTGGAGCCAAAAAGGCTAAATGTCATCATTAAAGGAGCTGATGCGTGGGGGCAGTATTTTTCTAGTTTAGCTGGGCCCATATAAATTTGAATTTGTAATTGCATTTTATATTTTCTGATGTAAGCACTAGAGGACAAAACTTTGAGATTCCCTAGGGTTAGGGTGTGTGAAGAGGCACTAGAGTCAATTTTGTAAAGCTATAAATAGGAGAAGAGAATAGGAAGTAAAGGACTTTTGGAAGGTACAATAGAGCTGGACTATTTTGTATGAGAACTATTTTTCTACTTAGTAAAGAAGGATCTGTTGCCTGGGGAGAGATAGCACATAGATTTTTTCCTAGAATATGTGGAATATCATTGTGTAACTAATTCTTCATACATTCATATTTATACTGTGAGATTGTTCTAAATTGTCTTAATTTACTTCATGGTTGTGAATGATTTCCTTTTCCTATGTAAATGTTGATGTGCTTATGGAGTAATAGGATGCTTTAATTATATTAGAGTTATCTTTGGTATCTTTTCTTTCTGCTGTAAATTTTCCTATTATGTTGAAACAACTATCTGTGAGGCTTTTATGTGCATTTCCAGTTTATTACTCTTAATTCAGATTTTCTCCCTGTGGGGATAGTTTATATTAATTTAGATAGATCAGATAGATTAGATGAGATTACATGCATTTAATTAGAACACTTGCATCTCATATTTAATTAAAAAATAGATAAACAATAGATAGGGCCGCAACCGGTAAAACCAAACTTTAAATCACACATGGTAGCCGGGCCGTTAACCAGACGGATTCCCCACACCAAACGGTGAGCGATCTAATTGGGATTGCTTACCGAGGAGAATCCCTAACTGTTGGCGCTGCGAATTTCAGGGAATCAATAGGTGGGCCAAATCATTTTCCTTGAAAAAAAGGAAACTTGAAGAAAAGCAACACAAATCAAGAATCAGTGAAAAGAAGGAAAGTGGAAAAAGAAGGAAAAGTAGAAAGCAAAAAAAGCAGAAAAAGGAAGAAAATAAGGAAAGTTCTCAGAAGAAAAGAAGAAAGAATTTTCCTGATTTGTGCAACTCAAGAAGGATTAGAAACATCCAAAAACTCTATAGGTTCCAATTTTAGTAAGTGAGGGTGCTTCCATGAGGCTAAGTGGGTCCAAACCCAATCGAACTAGTCAAGGAAACATCCATGCATCTTCCAATTCTAATTTCTAAGAGGATAAGCTCAACAATGAGGATAAAAGTCTATAAAATAAGGAGGATAAATCAATTTCAAATATTTTTTCAGTGTGTGTATTCGATTTGGAGAGTCCTTGAGCTTGCCAAAGACTTGGGTGATGTGCCCCTTGTCACCGGTAGAGAGATGTGCCTCTACTGTTCTTTGTTCTAGTTGAGGTATCAGCTGGATATTGAGGAGGAAGGAATTAAACCTCCCTCTTTTTGTTTATTTCATTTCATTAATTTCACTTTCATAAATGAACCAAGCCTGGGTCGAATTGCTATAGGAGAGTTCAAGAATTGAGCATAATCCATCATTTCCGGAGTAACATTTTTATCTTCTCTTCTCTTAATCGTTTTGGCGAACTAAGGTTCCTATACTACTCATATTTCTGGTGATCAAATATGCTAATACATCCAATAAGTCTCATCATGTATCCATACAAATCAGCTCCATTCAAGTGCGCAGTGACCTTCCAATAAGAGAGAGTTATATCTTCCAAGCATTGTTCTGCTCATTTTGTGGATGGAATATATTGATTCCATGCGTAGTGGCTGAGGTATTTGAATCCTATAATGTAACTGAAGTATAATGTTATTTAATATAATAAAATCACATTCATATATTTCCATTCTATATATTTATTTCTTCATTTTCCTTACATATGCTCGTTGCTACCTAGAATTTAACTAGTCTTGTTGTATCATTCATAAAATGAGTTCTATGACTCCAAATTACATTCTGTAAAGTGTTTCAGATCCATAAGAATCTCCTAAACCCATTCCAAGTCTCATAATTTATTTTAGTGCAATTCATACAATTTTTGGTTCAGCCTAAAGGACATGCTCCCTAACAGTCCTGAATTGCCTAATTTCTCACACATCACCCAAACCCAGTCTAATTTCTCCAAAACCTATGGATATTTGGTGTATCAATAGATTAGTGGGTATAAATTGGCTATCCTAATTCTGGTTACATATGAAGTTAGTGGACATGATCTATTTTGCATATGATGGTGTACCCAGGAATCCTTGGAGTAGACTTCAGTGGCAGTTGATTTCGAAACATAAAATGTCCCAGTACATTGTGAAAAGGATTCTTGATGATAGCTTAGGACCTTTTTTCATGATGTTGTAAACCTATCCTCAGTCATATCAATTTCTCAATTCCATCTATTCAAGTCTTGGGAGGGTTTAATAGTGATAGTAACTAGCTATGTCAAATCTAGTTTCAAAACTAGTTACTAGTTCATAATTTTCCTGATCTAATATTTGTGTTTGAGATAATATCTCCAAGTAATATGATTGGGGTTATTACACTCTACCTGATTCATGATTTCTCTCCCCCTTTGAAATCAATGGAAATATCTCTCCCCGCTTCATGTCTCTCCCTGCTTCATGATATCTCTCCCCCTTTGGCATCAATGGAAATATCTCTCATTGCTTCATGATATCTCTCCCCCTTTGACATCAATGGAAAAGGTATACTCCCCCTGTCTTGTTACTCTCATTGTATTGTGGATTGGGAATGAAACCTAGTTTCTGCCTAAGATATTCGAAAGCATTTCTTGGGAGCGACTTTGTGAATATGTCTGCAATCTGCTCCTTGGTGTACACATAGTTAAGTTTGGTTGTGTTTTCTATGACTTGTTCTCTCACAAAGTGATATTTTATTGGAATGTGCTTATTTTTGGAGTGCATCACAAGATTCCTAGAAATGATAATTGCACTTGTGTTGTCACACAAGATTGATATAGGTTGATCAAATTCTACTTGAACATCCTTTAGAGTTTGTTTCATCCATAGAACCTATGCACAACACATTGTTGTTGCAATGTATTATGATTCTATTGTAGATAACAAAACGATGGATTATTTCTTGCTCAACCAAGACACTAAGAAGTTACCCAAGAAAAATGATGTTATGCTTGTACTTCTTCTGTCATTGACGCTTCCTTCCCAATCCAAATCTGTGTATGCAACTAGGGTCAACTCATTACTTTGTGGATACCATAGACTGAAATCTAAACTCCCTTTAAAATATCTGAAAATTATTCTTACAACTTGAACATGTGTTTCCTTAGGTGCGGTTTGAATCTCGCAATAAGCCCTACAACTTGGATTATTTCTAGTCTTGAGCCTGTTACATACAAAAAAATTCCAATCATTGATCTATAAAGTTTTTGATAAACTTCCTTTGCTTCACCTTCCTTACTTAATTTGCAACCCATAACCATGGGGGTACATGTGGGCTTACACTCTTCCATATTAAATATTTTCAGATTTCTGTTACATACTTAGTTTGAAAGATAAATATACCATCATCTAGTTGATAAATTTGGAGTCCCAGAAAGAATAATAGTTCTCCGAGCATTGACATTTCAAACTCCTTTTGCATGTTCTTAGAAAATTCTTAGCTTAAATTGTCATCATGCTTCCAAAAATTATATCATCCACATATACTTCTACAACAATCATGATTTCATGCTCAATATTTACATTCAAATTGTTGTATACATTTCCTTTTTGAAGCCTTGTTGTTGTAGATACTTGTCTAGTCTTGAATACCAAGCCCTTGGTGCTTGCTTTAATCCATAAAGAGCCTTTCTTAATTTGCAAACATAATCCTTGTTTCCTGAAAGACAAAAACCTTCTGGTTGTTCTATATACACTTCTTGTAGTTCTACATTTAGAAATGTTGATTTCACATCCATTTGATATATTGTGATGTTCTTGGAGCAAGCGTAAGTCAAAAGCATTCTGATTGCTTCTATTCGTGCGACAAGAGAAAATGTTTCTTCAAATTCTATTCCTTCAACTTGTGAATATCCGTTGCACACCAACCTTTCCTTATTTCTAACTACATATCCTTCCTCATTTAGCTTGTTCCTAAATACCCACTTAGTGCCAACAACATTTTTATCCTTGGGTCTTGGAATGAGCTCCCAGGTCTGATTCTTCTCAATCTTATTTAATTATTCTTTAATGGCTTCAATCCAGTGATGATCAGTCTTGGATTCATTAAAGATGCTTGGTTCTATTTTTGATAGTGAAGAAAAATGCACTTCTTCTCGAGTGTTTTTTAGGAATTTCCTTCAAGTTTCTACAACAACATTTTTTGAACCAATAAACAAATCTTCAGAATTATTCTTTTGGACATATCTAGAAGGAGTTTTTGTGCCGGATACTCTTTCTTCTTCAAGTTATTCATTATATGTTTGTTGTTCATTTGACTCCTTCTCTTCTAGTATATCTTCTAATGGATGTCCATATCATGATTGATCATCATCATCCTCGAGTATTTTATGTGTGAATGTTTCATCTACCCTTACATATGGAATTTCCACCATATTATCCAGTCTTAGATTGTAACATTTATATGCCTTACTTCGTATCGCATATCCAAGAAAGATTCCTTCATGAGACTTGGATTCTAATTTTCCCAAGTTTTCATCGTTTCTCTTGATATATATCTCTTACTTCCAAATACTCTGAAATACTTGATAGTGGTCGACCTACCTTGCCAAATTTCATATGGAGTCACATTGTTATTTGTACTTATTTGAAACATGTTAAGAATGTGTATAGTTTAATGAATGGCACGGGTCTATAAAATGTCAGATAGTTTGGAATCATTCAACATTGTTCTGGCCATATTCTGCATAGTTCTATTTTTTCTTTTTGCTTACACATTCTGCTGTGGAGTTATAAAAGCTAAAACATGTCTTTTGATACCATGTTCCTCACAAAAATATTCAAATTCATTTGAGGTGTACTCACCTCCATTGTCCAATCTTAAACAATTAATTCTTGATTTAGTTTCATTCTCAATTTCTTCATTAAAATTTTTGAAACATTCAAATGTCTTTGATTTTCTCTTAAGTAAAAAGACCCATGTCATTGTAGTATAATGATCATGAAGAGTAGAAAATAGGACTCACTGTTTAGCCCCTTGGTTCTCATCGGATCACAGATATCAATGCACTAGCTCCAAGAGTTTTGTCGTAGAGTATTCTTTTGTATTAAAACTTACTCTTGTTTGCTTTCTATTCATGTAGTGTTTGCAAATAGAATTTAAGGGTTTTGTGATTCTTGGAATGTTTCTTACTACTTGTCTTTTGTTGATTCTGACTAGATGATCAAATTGTATATGTTTCATTCTCCTATGCTAGAGCCAATCTTCATCTACTTATCACATGCAACATTTTTCTTCTCTTTTGTCTAGTATATATACATCGTTTGGAGTTCTAGATGTTGTTGCTACCAATCTGTTAGTGTCCTTTCTTGTTATTTTACATGTCTTGGATTTAAATGTAAAAACATGCCCATGGTCACACATTTGGATTACACTAAGAATATTTTGATTCATGTTTCCGACAATTAATACATTTTTAGCCTTGGTTTCTTTATCCCCAAGACTAGCCAAACCTTTTCCAAGAATTCTAGAAAATCCATCACCTCTAAAACAAACAATGCCTCTGTTTTCTTCCTTAAATTTCAGAAGACTGTCTTTATTTCCTATCACATGTTTGGAACACCCACTGTCAACATTCTAGTGACCTATTTTGCTTTGTGCATGTAATTCCAGACTACATCCTTCTTGATCATTCTAATCTATCTACGCAATCTCAGTATATGTTTTCTTACTGGGAATATTCTTGGTTTTATCAAGGGATACTGTTGGTAATTGATCTATGCATTCATGCTCATTATGTCCATAATTGTGACATTTATGACACTCAACATCTAAATTCAACGGGATGAAGGAGTTGAAAATTTCTTTCAGAGTTCCAACTGGTATTTTGACGTCATTCTTTTTGTTTCATGGTAATCAACACTATTTATTGCATAGGATTTGCAATTTTCCACCTTATGACCAAAATTATTACAGAAATAGCAATTTCCCAAGAAAAGAGTTTGATACCTTGTAGAGGAAGGTATTTCAATTTGCGTAGTGTTAGTCCTTGTAGGAGGTAATCCCATGTACTGTTCTCTAAAGCTTTAATATCGTGAAGTAAAGTATTTGGTTACGTCTGCAAAACTTCTCTTGAATATTGTCTTATCATATGGTGGTCTCTGATTGTCCATAACAAGTTCCATGACCTTGGTACTATTTCTAATATTTCATCGAAGACCCAACTGAGAGTTTACTTCTTGTATTTTCTTTTTCAAATAAGTGATTTAAACCTCCAATTTACTATAGTTTTCTTGCTTTTGTACCATCTCTCTAGTTATGTCTAATAACTGTTCCTATATATATTTATTATTTTCCCCTGATTTCTTGAGTTCTTCTAAAGCATTAATGAGTTCTCCTTCAAAATATATTTATGTGTCTCCATATTCTGCATCTTCTGTAGTCGCCATGTAGAGAATTGCTTGATCACTTTCATCAGATGAACTATTTTCCTCTCTTGAATACAAGCTCATATTCCTTTTATATTCATCCCTAGATTGTTGGTGTGACTTTTTTCTTTCTCTATGATTAAAATCCTCTTCACTGTCACTATCCTTGGAGTGCTTGTAGAGACACTTAAAATCAAAGTGACCTACTTACCACATTTAAAACATTTGAAGGGTAACTTACCTTTGTATTTTCCCTAGCCTCTTTTGAGATTCTTCACAAAATTGGATTCCTCATCATCTGATGCATCAGAGAGACTTTTGTTGGACTCTTCCCTTCTTTCTCTTTTCTTCTTGGACACCTTGAATGCAACTTATTTTCTTGTAGGATTTTCCTTTTCAGTCCTCATCTCATATGTTGTAAGAATTCCATGAAGCTTATCCACCTTTAATTTGTCCAAATCACTTATGTCCTCCAAAATTGGTACCTTGGAATCAAATCTTGTTGGAAAAGACCTTAACACCTTTTGCACAATTGCCTCTTCATTAATTTGTGTGCCAAATACTTTGCTTGCATTGATAATCTCATCCACTGGAAGGAGATAGGTTGCAATGTTTTCTTCTTTCTTCATTTTGAGGGCTTCAAACTATCCTGAGAAAGTTGCAGTTTTGTTTTCTTGACTTTCTCATCTCATTCATAGATTTTCTTGTGTTTGTCCCATACCTCCTTTGCTGATGTACACTGCATAACTTTGGTGAATTCTGAATCTATTAATCCAAACAGTATTGCATTTTTGGCCCTCGAATTGCATTCATATTTCCTCTTGTCAGTTGCATCCACTGGAGGACTATTGGGAACCTTGTAACCACTTAGTAAAAATTTCCATAAATTAGCTTCAAGTCATTGTAAATACACCTCCATTATTATGCTCCAAAAGGTATAGTTAGACCCATCAAATTGTGGTGCTCTATTTGTGGAAAAACCCTATTGCCTATCCACTTCTGCATAGTGATCTTTATCTTCCAGTTGTTAAATTGTTACTCAAGAAACCCACTCTAATACCAATTGTTGGAATTATTAATGATACTCATAGGGGGGTGGAATCAATACCATAAACAAATTTACAAATTATTCACTTTTAAAACATGCAACAATATCAATTTAACACCACATCAATAAAAATTGGCTCTATGCAAATATTTGAAGACACTTAGCACCAACTTGAGTGGAGACACCGATCTCCTTTCCTTTCCCTATCCAATCACCCTTATAAGAAGATAACATATATTTTTGACTTTGAGTCTATGCGCACAAATATTTACACTCTACTATTCTGACTACACACTTTTTCACTAGTTAAACTTAAGCTTTTGTTTCTCTTACACTGTGTTACATCATTGATCCACTCTTCAATATAGATTTTGCACATATATATATTCATATGTATCTTGATCCTTTTCACAAATTATTAGATTTGCGCGTCTGCTCCTTGTGTTCCTGCATTTCCTATTTCCTTGTGCACTTCATCAAATAATATTTCTTTTGATTCCCTTGAGCATTTCATTCTAATGAAGCTTGTCAATTCAGAATATTACTCCATGCATTCTTCCAAGCTTACTTTTCAATCCTCAACTTCACTTCTTATTTATATGTCACTTGTTCAAACAATGCATCCACAATTTAGGGCTTCTCTAAACGGTAACACCCCTTATACCTTTCTTTTCAAACAAAATTACCCACACAATTGCCACTTGTATTAACCCACACAAATGGATTACCATGATTGTGTGGGTCCTGTGCACACTAGTTCATTTGCTTGGTGGGACTTGCGCACTCCAGGACCATTACTCGGTGAGTATTTCCTATTGGAGTACCATTACTTGGTGGGTCTTACACATGTTTGAGACTTGGATGCATATTTTGATATAATTCTTCAAACTAGCCCAAAGACACTAAGTCCTCTTTGAAATCTACTTTGAAGTATCACGACTAGGCGGGATTTAGGTCTCATGCACATGGTTTTATGTTCTTCTTCAAATTGGCACATAGACACTAAGTCCACTTTGACATTAATGAAAACCAAAGTTCAACATACAAGATAGTGAAAGAATTGGGAAAGACATTAAGAGGATGTGATTTCTATTTTTGTTGATGCCAGGTGTCGATCAGAGGCTTTGGTTATAGGATGGCGCAGTTAGTGTATTTGGTACACTAATTCATGGGCATTCGAATATGGTTGGGGATGTCCTTCTACTCTCAAAAATTGGGAATGAAGTTTTTGTTTCTTAATATCTATGGTCCTTATAATGATAGAATTAACTAATGGGAGAATTTTTTCTCTAAAATATTTATGAAGCATTAGAATATTTTATTGGGGGGGACTTGAATTTTTCCTTAGTGTGCTCACAAGTCTGGGGGACATCAACACAAGTGGGTTGTCATTTACACTATTTCCAAACAAAATTGGATGAAGGCATATTAATAGATGTTTAACTTGTCAAGATAAAACCTACATGGAGTAATAAGAGAGTGGGCCCTGATAGAAATGTGACATCACTCGATTTTTTTTTTGTTAAATTAGGGCATGATGGATATTCTAGTTAGAATTAGGCAGTGGGTTAGTGCTGGTGGTGATCCAGATCATCTACTAGTTGTGTTGGAAATGGAGGGAGTGTAATGTCCCCCCGGGCTATCTGAGTGTATAAGGGACATATCTTTAGCTCTCTGAGGCTAATTACTTGATTTTTAGTGTAGTAGATAAACCATAAAAATTTAATTTCCATTTTTCCAAAATTAGTTGTGACACAAAATCCAATAATTAACAATAATTTAATATAAATTCATTAACACATCCAAAATATGATCTAAGGGATGGGAAGGATTATTAACATCATATAACATCATCAAACCTTGAATCCAATCCATATCAGAGATGATATCCACTTATAAAGGCTAATTATTCATAATCACAGTTAACTAGTAATTAATGTGTTAATTACGATGCTTAACGACACTTAGTGCACAAATGGCGACACTTCTCACAAATCCAATTGTTTAAAAAAAACCATTTATTATCAATCCCAATGGCTTAATAACATATAGTTACATGTAAATAAGGCCTAATTACCAAAATTACAATAACTAATCATGGTAATTACGAATGCGAGTCCACAAGACTAGTTAACTAGTTTTCTAATAAAAGCAACTAGTCTTGCACAAAATCAACTTGTAACCATGCCATTAAACCCAAAATAATTCCTAAATACATTAACAACATAATTAAGCGTGCACCTACACCTAATTAAAGGTTTATTTTCATATCATTCCAATTTCACATAAGGTGATCTTTTCCATCAATTCCAAATTATGAAACTAGTTAACATTCACCACAAGGAATTGATTCTAAGTAACTGAACCAAAATGAAATGAATCTATAAGTAAATGATCACACCTGATAATTATCCACCTACAACACAATATCATGTTAGAAACATGGCACATGGATGTAGCATTCCATTTTTATGAAAACAAAGATTTCATCCACAACTAGTTATCAATTTTCACTGCAATGTATCTAGTTTCCAATTTAACTTTTTGAATGCCAAATAAAGGGAAATATATGACTATTGTATCCCATGGAAACCATATAAGGGTTCACCTAAAATCATATGGATGTATCTTTCCTCCCATATATAGTCCATTAAATAATTCACAAAAATAGCTAAGTCTACTCATCTGAATTGACTAGTAATTCTAAGAATCAATAGAATAATTAAATCCACAACTCATAGAATCATTCAAATTCCATACAAACTCCAAATAAAATGTTTGATAAGTGTTGGCATGGGATAGATCCGCAGGAAGTGCGGAATCCGACAGGTGTGAAAGGGTCATTCCACGAAAGAAGCATCATTCGTGGTATTCACGGAGCGCAAGAATTGTTAGATTAGTTGAGTCGATCATGTGGACCATTTTGTAATAAGACGAAAGCATATAAATAGAGTAGGATTGTAAGCCTAAGGGCATCAAAGTTTTGGAGATTAGTCCTATCTATTTTCGGTTCGTTTTGTATCCGCGATATGATATCTTGACAGTGTCTGCGAGGTTAATTCCGCAGGTTTGATGAATGAATGAAGATGTTCGGTTAGGACATGAATTCTATCTTTATCCAATGATACGATGATGGATAATGGGTTATGTGAATGCTTTATATTGATTAATGCAAATATGTTGTAATTTGAATAAGTATGCTAAGTATGTTGTTCTAAATGTTCATTAGAAACTGCGAATAACTTAAAATACGAATGATAAGTTAATGGTCTGTGATGAATGTTATAATCTTTGGTTAGTGCAAAGGTAATGTGTGCATATCCTTTACACAACTGTGGAAACTTGGTTCCATAGCCCTCTTATCCACCTCGGGTGAGACTGCACTTGCTCCGCAAGTGTTGCTGGGAAGGGTCACACCTTTTTTGGGTTGGTGTATAATGGAGTTTGGGGTTGATAGTTTGTTGGCGACAGTGCGGAGTGAACCCCTGTCGATAGATGCTGCATCAACAAATGGTTTCGTTGCTAGGACCCTAAGGAAGAAGAAAAGAGGATATGTTGTGGCACCCGAAAAAACCAAAGATCCAAGAGTGGTTCGATAAGAAGGTGGAGGAATTCGCAGAAAGTGAGAAGTGAGATCCTAAACAGACAGCAACCGGTTGGTTCGAAAGATACATTTATTCATATATTCATGAAATATTTTTCTACGAATTCCTGACATTATTGCAGGAGTGGCTAGCACAGTTGACATTCCGCAAGAACCACTGCCAGAAAAATGAACCTGATTGTTGGACCCTGAAGTTGGTGCGACAGCTGAAGCAAGTCGATAACAAGGTATCACGAGCTATTGATTTTTGGGTAGACAGTATCCTCGAAGGGTACGTGACTGAGTTCGCAGCAGATACTATCAATTCATATAGCGAGCCGAAATAAATTTCTTTAGGGGGCCGAGAGGAAGATTCTTGTTGTCATTAAAACTGTGGATTAAAATGCTTGTCTACGAAAAAGGAATATTGAGGATGTCTTCTGATGAGTGGAAGAATCAGTGTGCGAGGGTTAAGGTATCGCGTAAATGCGAGTATGACGAAAAGATGTGGTAGATGGACATGAGTGACGATGAATTTGAAAGGGAAGCTGACGAAGAGTGTGGTCTCTTGAGGAGTGGATCAATATTCCGGCATCCTGAGAAGAAGAGGGGGATTGAGAGAGAGTTTCCTGAGAGGACCGGAACAGGGAACTGCAAAACAAGACCACAAGGGAGGAAGCGACCGTATTGTGAAGGAAACGTCGACCAGGCTACCCCAGAGGCAGAAGGAGGTTAGATCATAAGTTACCACGTACCTTCAACCCCACACACTACTCCAAATTTTATAGGAAGAAATCCAAATTATTCGCGGAGTTGCCCTACATGTAGCGACAAGAGTAGTGCTTCAGTGAACAACATTACTAGCAACGTTAGGATGGCAGACGAGGCAAAGATGCCCACATTTCAGGGGAATGGGACTGAGGATCCTGAACAGTATTGGTTTATGTGCAAAGTAGTCTGGACCATGAAGAAGGTTCAGGACAATGCTATAAAGATGGGACAACTAGCGACGACCCTTAGGGGTCGGGCGTTAGACTGGGACATGAAGTTTGTGAGGGTTCCAGCGGGAACAATAACCAAAACTCTAGCGCATGTCAGAATGGCGATGATTGATGAATTAAGAAAACCAAAACTGATTCACAATATGTCACTGAGCTTAAGGAGATTAAGCAATTCCCGAAAGTGTGGGAATTCGAGCAACGATACAAGAAATTGATAGAGAAAGTAAACTTCCCAATAAATGAGCTACAACATAAAGAATGGTTCATTGCAATATTAGTGTCACATATCCGAGGACCACTAATGCAACAAAAAGTCGCAACACAGGCATACGCATGAAAAATCACGATGAAGCTAGAGGCTTCACTGATTGGCGAAGCAGGAATGGGAATGGACAGAGTTTAGCCATAGTTGGACAACTTAACACTTCAATTGGAGGGTATCAAGAAGGGTAAGGAGACCCCCAGAGATATATGGTGCACCAGATGCAGAAATGAGGGGCACCATAAGGACAATTGCCCAGAATTTTGTGAGTATTTGCAGGCGGGGGCACCAAACCCCCTTTGTCAAGGAGTCATGCCATGGTGTACTGTCTCTCAGACCAGAGGGCATCAACTGGAGGAGTGCGTATATATGCAAAAGATGGTATCAAAGCCAATGAACTTATACTACAAGTTTTGTCGATTAGTTGGCCATGATGAGAAGGAATGTAGGGCCTATCACCTACTGCAAGATCAAACAAGTGACACATATTTTATGAAGGGAGAAGAACCATAGTATAGTCAACTGCAACAATACGACCAGGGGCAATACGAGCAGCCGCAGTATGGGAATCTGCAGTATCTACTACCACTGTATGGCTAGCCGCAGTATGGGTAACAACAATATCAACAGTCGCAGTACTGGAAACCGCAGTATCAACAATATGGACCACCACGCGAGGGATTTAGGGGAGGATTCTGTGGAGGCCAAGGTGCCGGTATGGGATGTGGAGGAGATGCTGGATGAGGAAGAGGCCTAATCATCTATTATAATTGAGGACAAAAGGGGCACTACCAAAGAGACTGTCCAAATCCAGCGCCGCAGTGTACATACTGTAGTGCCATAGATCATAGTATAGAAGACTGTCCTTAGCTTATTGAGAAATGGAAAATGAAGCAGAACCAGAACTCAAACAATTTGAAAGTGCCATCTGCTGTATAGATGATTTCGATAGAAGGAAAAGGAAACCATGCGATGGTTGGAATAGTGACACAAGGAGGGACGGTGACTGGGGGCAATAAGCCACATACCAATATCAGGCCAACACAAACACAACGAAAGCAAGCCAATGTTGGCACGGAAGTCGAAAAGGACATATTTTCAAAGGCACGGGATGCAATGATAAATAGGAGATGGGTATATCTTGAAGAAGAAATATATGACATGCCACCGACGTTCGACCCAATGAAGTCATGAAGGAAGGAAAACACTCTAAAATCCTTCTTGGGGAGTTGACTGGATTTGGAAAAAGACCGAAATGTATTGGAAGAAATAGCTAGTCTACTACAACGACGAGAAGGTGCACAACTGGAACATAGAGTTAATCGAATACATGAAAGAAAGACAGGTAGGGAGATGCGAATGTTGGCACAGATCAAAGAATTTTATGTCGACTCCATCATTCTGGATTTGGGTTCGGACGTGAATATATTGACTAAGCAGATGTGAGAGACAATGGGGAAGCCGCAGATGACCTGGTCACCAATACAGCTGCGACTGGCCAACCAGAGTAAGGTCACTCCACTCGGTCGGGTATGCCAACTTTCGATTGAAATTGAAGGACTCAGAATGTATGCGGATTTTGATGTCATTGAAATTGTGGATAATACTAGTCCTTATCCAGTACTGCTGGGGATAGACTGGGCCATGGAGAACCAAGCAATTATCAACTTTAAGAAAAGCATAATGTCGTTCAAGAATTAGGAAATAAGGGTCATCACACCACTAGAACCTGCGGAAGGGTTGCGCTATACGGAGCCACCCAAAGATGAGCTTGCGGAGGGGTGGGAAAATTTGTACAACATCTCTGAGGATTATGTCAAACCCACCATGAACAGAGAATTAGGATGGCGCAGTGATAGCTCAGCATCCTCCGATTCGGATGAGTCTCTTGAGAATTGGCAGAACCAGTTGCATGAAGTGTCCTTTCGAAGATGTGCACGGATAACATAGTCCCTGCGAATGGTAGCCAAGGAGGAGTATGTGTTACCTACCTATGAGGGATTTCCTAACTTGGACACGTTTCTCACCGAATTCAAGGAAAAAGTGGTAGAGCCACAACGTCTTCTGGCCCTGGAGGAATCCCTGAACGCTACTCCTGCGTGATGGGGGGTAGCGCATAATCGAACATTACATCTTGGCCACTATGTCGATGCTTCATGGAGGTTCGGTTTGGCGAAGCCATGAAGGATGGCCACATGTGATATGATGGATAGGGAGACCCGAAGGTGCATCTAAATTCTTGTCAACATCAATGGGGATCGAGAGCATGACAAGAGTGGGTCCATGCATTCGTACACACAGTGGATGAGGTACTGCGGAGCTATTATGTCGCAGCAGAACTGCGACATGGGACAACATCTTGGGAATAGCTTACCATTGGCTCTAGCCAAACATTCTCATTCGCAGATGTAAATCCCTTAATCCACACCGCATTACAGGCGATCCACGGAAAAATATTTGAAGTAGTACCAACTAGACAACCAATGGCACTCCAATGGACCACAACATTAGAAATGTTGATGGAATGTTGCAATGTCACTGGAGAACCCGAAGATGATAATGACCCCAGGGATACATATGTACCAGAATCAAAGGGTAGTCGTAGTGTTGTGGCACCAGATATACCGTCGGACAAATTTCAACAACCATTAAAGATAAAAAAGGTGAACATTGGATTAGAGGAAAAACCAAAATTCGCAAACATTGGTGACTACTGGGACAAGTCGACCATTGCAAAAATAACTGACTTACTGCATGAGTTTCAGGATTTGTTTCCAACAAATTTCTCAAAGATGAAGGGAATTTCTGGAGAATTAGGCGAAATGAGGATCCCCCAGAAACCTGATGCGAATCCGGTTAAGCAGTGGCCATATTGATTAAACCCGAGATACAAGGAATGAGTGCAAGCTGAACTTGAAAGAATGCTGGAGGTAGGCATTATAGAACTAGTGGAGGAATCAAAATGGATCAGTCCAATGGTTGTCCAGGACAAGAAAACCAGTGAAGTATGCATATGCGTCGACCTAAGGAAAGTGAATGATGCCTGCCTACATGATCCATTCCCGACCCCATTTGTAGATGAAGTACTCGAAGGTGTAGGAGGCCAGGAGATATATTCCTTTACGGATGGATTTTCGGGCTACCACCAAATCAAGATTGCGAAAGAAGATCGACACAAGACTACATTCGTCACCGAGTGGGGAAGCTTTCAGTACACAGTGACGCCATTTGGATTAAAGAATGCTCCTGCAATATTTTCCAGAATAGTGGTAGCAACCTTCAAAGATTATATTCATAAGTTCCTTGCTATCTACATGGATGATTGGACGGCATATGGGTTAATTAAGGATCATGTTGTGAACTTAAGACTCATGCTAGAACGCCGTCGACAGCACCAAATTTCCCTGAACCTCAAGAAATGTATCTTTTATGCTCCATTCAGCATACTGTTGGGACACATTGTCTGCCGCGAAGGAATGTTGGTAGATCCGATGAATATTGCCATCATTGTTGACCTCCCACCACCAATGACGACCAAACAACTATGAGCGAAATTAGGACACACACGTTACTACAGGAAATTCATTCGAGGTTATGCAGCCATTACAGTACCCATGGAGAAGTTACTAAAGAAGGATTCAAAGTTTGAATGGATCGAGGAATGTCAAAAAATCCTGGACATATTGAAGGAGAAGATGGTCGCAGCACCAATCCTCGCATTCCTGGATTGGACGAAGGAATTCCACATACACATTGATGCGTCGTCTGTCACACTTGGAATTATCTTGGCCCAACCAAGAACCGACGACATTGACCACCTGATAGCATTCGCTAGTAGAAAATGATCTACTGCAGAGAAGAACTATATGACCACTGAGCGAGAAGGGTTGGCAATGGTCTATGCCTTGCAGAAATTCCGGCATTACCTCTTAGGGGGCCACTTCAAGATGTTCACAGATCATTACACGCTGAAATACTTGGTGAACAAGCTTGTGTTGGGGGGGAAGATCTGCCGCTGGCTATTACTGTTTTAGGAGTTTGATTTTGAGATTATCGTAAAACCAAGACGATTGAACGCAGGACCCGATCATCTCTCACAGATAGAATTAGGAGAGGAACCACGGAGCATCGATGAAGGATTGTTGGACACTCAAGTTTTTAGGATTGGCATGGTTCACAACCACTATGAAGAAATAATTCAATTTTTGGCAACAGGGGAGGCACTAGCCAAGCTCACTACCAACCAAAATAACTAATTGTCCGAGCTGCAGACTTCCAGCTATTTGTAGGAGAGTTAAATAAAATGGGCCTAGATGAGATTCTGCGATGATACATCCTTCCGCATGAATAGGAACAGATTCTATCGGAATCTCATGATGGAATTGCCGAGGGACATTACGGTGGATGAGCAACTACTAGGAAGATCCTTCGAGCAGGGCTATGGTGGCCAACTTTGCATGGTGATGTCGCAGACTATGCCAAGAGCTGCTACTTATGCCAATGAACTGGGAATCCCTCACGACGAGATGAAATGCCACTAGTACCAGAAGTAACATTGCAGGCCTTCGAAAAAATGGGCCGTTGATTTTGTGGGACCCATCAACCCACTGGGGAAGAGAATAGGGTCACGTTACATCATCACTGTGACAGACTACCTGACATGTTGGGTGGAAGCTGCACCAATGAAAGATTGTTCTGTTGTGACTGCATCACGATTCGTATTCGACAACATGGTCACCAGGTTTGGGTGCCCAAAAGTGTTGTTAAGCGACCAGGGGATGCACTTTGTCAACCAAATAGTCACCGCGATGACATAAGAGTTTCAGATCTAGCACAAGAAGAGTACGCCTTACCATCCTCAGGAAAATGGGATAGTTGGGGCGTTCAATAAGATATTGGAGCATGCTCTAACCAAGGTGTGCAATGTGAACCGTGACGATTGGGACCTAAAAATCCCAACGATCCTTTTGGAATATTGCACCACATGTAAGTGATTGACTGGCCAGATCCCATTTAAACTCGTTTACGGCCAAGAAGCAATAATGCCAATGGAATACATAGTACCGAGCTTGTGCATCCCCACCACAATAGGGATGAGAGATGATGGTGCGCTGGAGGAACGATTGACACAACTAATACAGCTTGACGAAGATCGATTCATTGCAGGGTTACATCATAAGGTAGAAAAGGACCTCCAGAAGGGGTGGCACGACCACCACGTCAAGAAGAAACACCTCCAGAATGGGGATACAGTTCTGTTGTATGATAGTAAATTTTTGAAACACCCTAGTAAGTTGCAAATGCACTGGTTGGGACCATATGTTGTCACTTTCATCACCAACGGAGGCACAGTACAACTACAGATCTTGGATGGAGTACTATTACCTAAATTAGTCAATGGGAGTAGGTTGAATCCCTATCACCATGATCCGATGCAGAGCGGATGAGGACCAACGACACAAAAAAAAAATGGTAGGATGCTAGGTGGTAGGATGATGCACCAACCGAAAGAGAGTGTGTAGGCAAGCATGATGGTATCACAGTTTGGGGTTTGGACTGCGACAATGTTAGGATTGCGACCATATCAAATCCGCAATCGTTTTGAATTGTCAGCAGATGGGACTTTTTCACATGATAGGTTTTTTTGACAAGTATGATCGTTAGTTGGCCTGGATCGGTGCCGATACTAGGCACGTTTGGCACATGACAATACACTGTGGTAGCATGGCTAGTGGCACCATGGATGACAGTTCGCATGGTGGTGACATGAAGGGTAGCCGGGAGAAGTATGGTCACCAATCACGCACATAGGAAGTTCGGTCCAGTCACCACATGCAGGAAACAAATGATGACAAAATCGACGCATTGGGTGAACAGATTTGCGGGTGATTTTTGAGGCAGGTGTCCTGGAAGATGGAAATGCATAAATACAGGCACCAGAGGCTAGCAGAGAAAAGAGGTATTTACCAAAAGCAAGAAATATATCCTGCGAGTAGGTCATGTAATTAGATAAGTTAGGAATTCCAAGGAGGCTATGGAAATGATCCATTTCATTTCATGCGGTAGCACACTAGGTGCACTGCGGGCTCGAACGATGAGTGTGAATGAGCGCCTTGAGCAAGCAGAGGTGTGGGAACTCGGGTGTCACAGAGACAAAGTTTCATCCGAGATGTCTAGGCATGTGGTAGTATTTCGAAGATTCATAGTCCCAGTGACCACCAGATTGATAGGGCCAGTAGACCCTTGGCTCTAGTAGGAAGCACTACAAGGTGTGAAACAGATGTGACATAGCAGTCGACTTGTTTCCCACCTTGGCGACATTGATGACTTTCCTCTCAGTTTGGAACGAATGCAGAGAACACCAATAGACTCTGAAGAGGTAGATGATGAAGGTTTCTAGAGACTGGAGGATGAGTGCAAGAAGTACATGACAACGAACCAGAAATCAAGGGACGGAGATGAGAAGTACACAAACAGCGAGCTCCTGACAGCAATAACAGTTTTAGAAATAGTGTATAGCAACAGATGGTTACAAAACAGCGGTTGCTAGCTGAGGTGGCTTGGGACGAGCCACAAGTTTGTGTTGGAGGCCTGTTGGCACGGGATAGATCCTCAGGAAGTGTGGAAGCAGACAGGCGTGAAAGGGTCATTTCGCGAAAGAAGGATCATTCGCGGTATTCATGGAGCGCAAGAATTGTTAGATTAGTTGGGTCGGTCATGTGGACCATTTTGTAATAAGATGAAAGCATATAAATAGAGTAGGATTGTACTCCTAAGGGAATCGAAGTTTTGGAGATTAGTCCTATCTCTTTTGGGTTCATTTTGTGTCCGCGATATGATGTCTTGACAGTTTCTGTGAGGTTAATTCTGCAGGTTTGATGAATGAATGAAGATGTTCGGTTAGGACATGAATTCTATCTTTATGCAATGATATGATGATGAATAATGGGTTATGTGAATGCTTTCTGTTGATTAATGTGAATATGTTGTAATATGAATAAGTATGTTAAGTATGTTGTTCTGAATGTTTGTTAGAAACTGCGAATAACTTAAAATGCGAATGATAAGTTAATGGTCTATGATGAATGTTATAATATCTGGTTATGCGAAGGTAATGTGTGCATATCCTCTACACAACAGTGGAAACTTGGTTCCAGCAGCCCTCTTATCCACCTCGGGTGAGACTGCACTTGCTCCACAAGTGTTGCTGGGAAGGGTCACACCTTTCTAGGCCGGTGTATAAGGGAGTTTGGGGTTGATAGTTTGTTGGAGACAGTGCGGAGTGAACCCCTATCGATAGACGCTGTGTCAACAATAAGTCATAATGGAGGTATATATCATTCAAAAATTTCTTCAAACACTTCATATGAAAAGTCACAAATCTACTCAAACAATTCCATTGAAGGAGCTAGAAATTGGAAATTGATCTAGAATTTCGGTAGACATTTACCAAACACTATCAAGAAGATTTACCATTACATTCTCACACAAATTTCAATTTTATTTTCCATACATAAGAATAAAAATAACACTCAAACATTTTTACAAACAGTTCATGTGCCAACTCTCCAAAGTACGAAAACAATCCAATCGAAGAACTAATTTTCAAATAAAAGGTAGAAACACCAAAGAGAAGTTCCTTAAACCATTTTGAGGATACCGTGACATAAAAATACACATTATATGATGAACAGGGGAATAAATATCATTTCTATATTTGAGGTTCCAAAGAATAATTTCCTCAAACAATTTGTGCCCAAAATCCCAAAAGCTAGTTTCCAATTCCTTCACAAAATTTACTTGCATAAATAGATTGAATTCCATGAGAGATTTATTCCACATTTAGCTCATACATTTCATAAAAAATTTCATGTGAGTCCATAAATAAATTAGATCAGATACAAATAAATTAAATAAACATGAGATAAATCACCTATCTTTTCCAGATATGCAACCGGAATCCACCATACCAAGTTCAACCTAGCCGTAGACACAATGCAAGCCAAAAATCACTTTGCAATGGTCACCACCAAGATAGAACCATGATTCCACAACAATAGAGCACTCAACCACAAATTCTCTCAAGGAATCAGTCCAACCAAAACCCAATGGAAACTGTGGCCTCTACTTCCAATCTAGGGCAATTCCAATGGCTCTAGGACAACATTCCAACCACAACTAAATGGAAAGGAACACTTTTAATACAGATAAATTCCAGTGGCTCTGGGACAACCTCAAATAAAAGGAAGTGGACCTCACCCCTTCTGCCAAACTAGGATCTCCAGAAGAAATACACAGCTATGTCCAACCTCAAATCAATTGGCATTGGACCTCACCCTTGCTGCCAATCTAGGATCTCCAGAGGAAATTCCAGGACATACAACAGTGGCTCCAAAGTAACTCATCTTGGGCATGGGATCCACAAGGGCACAATGAAAAACAAGGATCTCATACCAAGAGTAGCCAAAATCGAACCACAAGTGCCAAAATCGAACCACAAGTGCCAAACACAAGCACAAGAGAAAAATCCTGAACCAACACACAAGTGTGAATAGCCAACCTAAGCCAAACGAATTCCTTCATGAGCAATTCGAATTGGGAGAGAGAGGGACACAAGCATGTGAGTTAAATTCCCATAATAGTAAATTGGATTTACACATGATGAGGCTACACCAAGAGACACACTAACCCAAATCAAGAGGGCGAACTAGGTGAGAGAGATAGAGAGAGAGACTCTAAAACTAATAAAAATTAATCTTGGAATAAATGAAACCAAGAAGTAACATAACACGTGAGGGTACAAATCCAAGAGGGTCCATCAAGTCCACAAGAATGGTGTATAACATCAATATATACACATACACAACGGTAACACTTTTCCCACAACCCCTTGTTCGTAACATCATGGTTCCTCAAACTCTTTTATGTGGCATCGGTCGATCCGATTGTTTTATTTTATTTTATTATTTTATAATTTCAACATAATAAAAATATTAATAGTAATGTGCAAGCCATAGTCCATGCAATTTGTTCCACATTGTGCAACACAACAACAACAACAATATGTCCTGGGGATAAACCAGAGGGTATTACAGGGAGTTGGAACAAAATCAACTAGTCGTTTTAAATTTAATCAGTCATGGATGAATGAAACGAATTTGTTCAAATAATCAATGATACATGGTGTAGCTAGTGTTTTCACACTAGTGCATGCTAATGAGCACATACTAAGGTTTATGGAATCCCTAGTAGCAATTCATAAACATGGATAAAAACTAGATAATAAACAAATGATATGTGCTAATAACAACAAAAAATAAATCTAACGAATACAATAAAATGACAGATCAAGAGGAATCCATGAATATAATTTGTATCTTTATATTATATGGAAAACAAGGGTTTGCAATAATGGTTACCTCAGAAGACGAGGTGATGGGGACCTTTAGAATAGTACTAAGAGTATTCCGCCGGGTCTCCAGAGTTCCTTTCTCTTCTCCAAATGTGGAAATGGGTGGCCAAGATTCAACTAGATGGGCACAAAAGCTAAAAAGAGTAGGCTAGAGTGCTGTAGGAAATTTTGAAGCATAAGGGTGTGAAGAGTGATCATGGATGTATCTGAAATGGGAGGCCTCCATCACCTTTTTATAGCAATTTTGGGTGGTGGAGTATTGACCCATGGTTTTAAGAAACCAATAGTATTGGCTAGTGGTATTTGATACTTTCCCTCTTTTTTTATTTTATTTTGACTTTTTTCCCCTTTTCTTTTCTTTTTGGGGATTTTTGGACCCTTTTGTGGGTCCCATTTTGAAGGAATTTAGTTATTTTTTGTGGGGAATAATGATTTTTTCTCTTTTCGTTACCAATTTAGGGTTTTGTAGGACAAAAATGTAGGAAAATAGACAAATGGGTTATGTGACTGGGGAGATGAGCTAGTTAACATTTTTTTGGTGTTAACAGATTGCCCCTTGATGTGTGAGGGAAATATCTCATCGTATAGGCGTATAGACATCATAAGGTCTGACGTTTTCCAGGGGTGTGAGCATTGTGATGGCGAAGAGCAAAAACTAGTTGGATACCGAAACACGTGCTCCATACAAACTGAAAGGCTAAAACTAAAAATACATGACCTCAATAATGAATGAGGAGTAATCTCAAATACATGGACGAGGCGAGTATACCCATGCTTGTATCAATATATAAAGATAATAATGAGGCTCGAAAGGGGACCTAAACAATACATAGATAATTGTTGTGTACATCATAATGGTCCAGAGGGGACCCAAATCTGGGACATACTCATGGTCCAACCATGACTGGTCTGAAGAATTTGTACATGGGAACAATGGAATCCATAGTGAATGCAGTACCGCAACAACTGATGCTCTGCTAGACCTGAAGGTGTCCAACAACTGTATGGACTCAACAACTGAGAGTTGGAATCTCAAAGGTACACTGAACTGCTTCTAAACTGGATACTCTAGGAAGCAAATAGCTGGAGGGATTTTGAATACTATTTCCAATCGCAACCTGGATATCCATGGGAAAATACAACTGGGGGTTCCAAATAGACTCACAAATGTGGTAGATTCAGGGGACATCTGGGGTCTTCTACTAAAAACTAAAGGGACCAATACCCTGTACGAATCTCAACGGTGCGATGATGGAGTTGAAGTCAAGCACGTGAGAAATAACCATTCTAAGAGGCACTAAGGAATCCTCTCAGATGGTCTGTAGGCACTCACCACTAAGGGAATTGAGTCCAATATATGACAATTAAAAAAATCACGAAAATTTAAAATTTTTCTACGTGACAATTAATGCTTATTTAATATGTGCGGAATAGAACAAAGCATAAAAGGTTATCCTGCTGTAATAAATACCATGCTGGTTTATAGTATAAGAATTTACGACTAACAGATTTATGTTTATGTCTTGATGTTATTCATACTACTGCAAACTTCTATTGTTGATGTTATGATTTATGAATCAGTTATCTTTGACTAATATGCTTTTGTTGATTGATGAAGGGGTCCTACGGACACCCCGAGGCTTACTTAGCATTCATGCTAAAGCATATGAATTCGTACTTGTGGCAGTTTACAGGTATAGTTTTAAAGTTGCGACAAGTGACCAAACAGTTTTTCAATGAATCTCTTTTGTCATTAATTGAAGAGATAAAAACCGTGGGCATTCTATCGGTGAGAATCTTGGTTCGAGACCAAAACATTCAAGTTAAAGATATCTTACTATGACTGCTGATGCAAACAGTGCATCTTAAATTCTGTAAATTGTAAGCTTGTAATGATTTAAAAGAAGATCTATATCGATCGTGTCTCAGCTCTATACTCAGAAATATATAAAATTTTCACATAAGTTTCGTATTGAGCTGCACGGCACTGTCTATCTTTTCCCATAGCAATTGTAGAAATTCTATGAGTAGTTATTTTAATATCTAACTAAGGACTAAACCTTACGATGATGATGATAATTTGACTTAACATTCTTGTCTAGGAAACTATGTTTTACGAGGATATTATCATGGTGATAATTTGATTTGTTAACATATCTTTTATTTCACTATTCATTAGTGTGTATGCAATTCCTTAGATTATTGCTATGATCTAATTGCAATGTACTTTGGAACATTATAAAATTCCTACATTTATATATAACACATTATGAAATGTGTGTTGTGTGCACTAGTGTGACCCTATGGGACACTATACTATTATGTGAATTCTATACAAACATGTGTTACTATGTAAATAATGTGATATTATACAAATATGTGAATTCTATGCAAACATTAGCGCATATCAATCCTAACTTTATAAAACAATGCCTTGACAGGGTTATGCACTACGACCTTACCATAAGTAATGTCCCAGGTATTAAATGTTATGATATGAATGTTAAATTTCACAGGTTAGAAAACATCAACGCTGCCATATGCATTAAATGCATACAACTGTTGAGATGGTGGAATTCCATCATGGATGGTATAGTGAGCTCATTCACGTGCCATAACCGTGGTAATAACCACCCTTCTGATGATGTGTAGACATACTGGTTCAAAGGTTAATGAGCTATCTCCTTCGTGGGTCCTTCATGGCTCCTTCGTGGCAAATGCAATGATGGTTTATTTAATGTGGTAGACGGCTTACGATTTCATAAATCCCACCTGGTGATCTCCACCGTCGATATGGAAAGGTTTCGATGAGTGTGGGTTAAACCCTACATTTGTTTCAATCGTAGTGTTTATTGTGAACTTGGCATTTGGTAGTTGTGGCTCTGCATCTGTCCGACAGGCTGAGGATTTGTAGGGTTATATTTTTGCACTTCCAGAGGTATGATGCCTGTGTTTTGAACTCATGACCTGTGAAGGTTTTAAGAGCCGAACTCTCCAGGTTTTACAGTGGTGAATGTCTTGCTTGGCAGCTTAGAGTCTGTCTTTGGTGTGGTTCAATCCTCAGACTTGTTGAGGGTCTTTATGGGTTCAAAGGGATGCTAAGTCCTCTCCATAGTTTTTATAAAGGTCTCGGTACTATATAACTATTTTAAAATAGTTGATAGCTCAGTGTTGGCTCCTGCTATATCAACATTCGGCGATGTAAGGGTTTACAGTTGCAGTTGCACCTATCTGGAATTTATTGTTGCTACGAGCTATCATTTAAAAGGTATTGTGTTTTGATTCATTCACTGTAACTTTCATACATGAGTGTTAATAGGTTGTTCGAATTCGATATTGTAATCATTCTTTTCAGAGATACTTTTTTTAACCACGTCTATATTGTCTTTGCAGGTGTAATGTTCAATGGCTTCTCCAATCTGGGTGTTGAAGGTTAGCAATAGCTACACCAACTGGTAAGCCTCGGAGGTTGCCTTGAAACTCTGTGTAGATGAAGATGATGGCCAACATGTGTGTTGTTTTGTGTATTTGTGTTTTTAACTCAGAGAGTTTGTAATTCGTTGAGATAGGGTTTGCAAACTTTTTAAAAAAGAAATGGGTAGGATGATACCTCAACCCACAGGGAAAAAGCCGTGTTGATTTTGAAATGCAACTGTTGTGTAACAGGGTTCTTATTCTCAAACTTGGGATAATGTAATAAATTGTGTTTTCAATACTCTGTTGCTATCGTTTTTCTTTTGTGAACGGTGAAAGTTGAAATGTAAAAATGACGGGATAAAATCGTATGATGTTTGTATCTTTGGAGGGCTTGTGGCCTGTTATGCAATTCATTGATTTGTAACAAAATTTGTTGTGTTTCAAACTTATGAAATTTCCCAAGAGTTAGGGTTTGACTTCGTTTTGGGATGTATAGTTTGATGTTTCTTTCGATATGTTCTCAGCATCAAACTGATGTTCGTAATCTCTGTTTAAAATTTCTCCTACGGACATTGTAATAACTAAATCCAACTTGCCTTCTTTGTTACTTCTGTTTGGTTTGTCTACTATTAAAGTAATTAAAGAAATATTGAAAGTGAACACCAAAATGTTGTCTAAGCCGATCTATAGGAATGATTTACAGTTTAAATATTTGTATTAATGGATGAGCTTATGGTTCGACTTAATGCGTGTGATTGGTTAAGATATTAACTATGTACTGAGAGTAGATAACAAGGTTTTACAGGTCTAGAATGTATTGATAACCGTTTTTTTTCCTAAATAGAAGGGTAATGTGAAGTCAAAACGCATAACTGTTTGTGATATGGAAACCCTAACATAGCTCTGTAAAAAAAATGTAATGATTCTATATCTTGGATAAATTTGTGTAACAGATGAATGTAGGGTTTGGTCAGGTGTTTGAAGTTTTGACGATGTGTTTCTAAAATAAGAGAAATACAATGTGTTTTCATAGTGCTAAGAGTAGGTGCTTTGATAATTCTTCTTTGGATTAGATATTTATATATATACTGAAAAAGTCTATATTTGATACTTGTAATACTTCAAAAATAGAATTAGTGTAAGAGTAGATGATTTTGTACATGAATCATTTGTATTTATTACTATGCATTATTTCTAAAAGAAATTGATATCAATATGGTATATGTTGGGATCTATTCTACAACTGTATGATTTAGAAAATAATTCATATGATTTTTAGAAAGGAAAATTATTTATTTCTAAACAATCTGATATTTATAAAATGTAGAAAACATTACTTTAAATTCTGCAAATAATTGTCTGTGCAGAAATAATAAGGAAAAACACTAATACATGTAAACATAGGAAATTTTAACAGTAAACAGTAACTTGAGAAAATATAGCATTTTTATCTTCTCATTCTCATGGCTATTTGCCTATCATACCTATCTATCTTAATCTATCTCTGTACTAGAGTACGATGCAATTCCTATGGCATGGGGGAAAATGCAGAGATCATTTATTTCATTCATCATTTCTATTCTAAATTTTTAACTTGCTTCAGAAAACTAAAAGTAGGGGTATCTAAACCAGAACACATTATGTAAATAAAATTAGACACTTGTAATAAACATATTTAACTACTTAATAGCAGATAAACAAATAGAACCTGTAGATGATGATAGGGCCGACAAACACCCAAGGAGGCCTGTTCCTCCCAACCTATTCTAGAAGAAACAGCTCAACTGCTAGCTTCTTGTGAACCCCTGAGCCTAATTACTGAACCACTAAATGGGTGGAATCTATATAGAAGCAAGGCACTCAAAATGCCTTCAGCACTCAGCATCAACCTCCTGAAATAACATGCCTTCTCCACTCAGCATCAACCTCCTGAACTCAATAAAAGTTTGGTAGACTCATAACATGATCAACAACATAGCATATCCCCTCATCAAATCTATTAGGTGCAAACACAGCAAAACCCCAAGGTAAATTTCCTCGTCAGGAAAAGTGATGAACCTCAGTTCAAAATTTGATGGCTATTATATAGACTGCCTAGGTATTTAGTGGTCAGTTTGGAATAAATGAGCCTCAAGCTCCAGTCCCATATTTCAGGGCACTATGACCACATTTTAAGGGAGTTGTCCCATACCAACAATTAGTTAGTTGCATCATGATGCTGCCACTTGTCCATTGCCTTCTACCCTAGATTCCATTCCACCTAGTGGATTAGTAACCACTCTTTCAACAGTCATCTTAGGTGTTTGTCTCCTATTTTATTTATTTAATAATAATATATTGTGCAAATTACAGTCATCCTTGGACACCTATCCAACATAAAACTTTACAATAAAAGTTATAATAATGTTTGCTAACACAAATTGTTTCCCAGCAAAAAGAGTATGTTACACTGACCTCTCCCAGGAGAGTCTAATAACCCCCAAATAGTAAACTCAGGGCCGAACTCACATGTGAGATCTAATAACCCTAGTTGCCACATTCTCTTGGAGGAATAAACATCTTCGGATATACAATAGGATCACCACGGAGGAATGTACCATCTCTAGAATAATAAAATACAAATATAATATTCTTTGAAGTTACAATATTTCAACACTCCCCCTTAACGAGAAGGATATTATAACAACATCTGCAGGAGCAATGAGTCATCGACTACATGATACATGATACATCTATAAATCATTGGAAGCTTTCTTTATACATCATCAGCAACTCAACCAGTTACTGGATCATCAACATCTCAACTAGTTACTGGATCATCAACATCTATATCATCCTGATCAACAACATCGTCATCTCATGATCAACAACATCATCATCTCACGATCAACAGCATTGCCAAATCATGATCAACAACATCGTCATCTCACGATCAGCAACACCATCATCACACGATTAACAACATCGCCATCACACGATCAACAACATCGCCATCACACGATCAAAAACATTGTCATCATCACGGGATCCTCTTGATCAACAGCATCACATCATCACTGGATCCTCTCGATCAACATCATCACATCATCACTGGATCCTCTCGATCAACAGTATCACATCATCACTGGATCCTCTCGATCAACAGTATCACAGTAGCATACCCTGTAGTACACATGATCCTTCCTTCCAGAATTATAGGATCAATCATATCACAATCAGTATTTAAGACTATCCTTCCTTTCGGAATTACTGGATTTGTTGTCTAGGGATGATCAATCCCATCACAACCATTTAAGACAATACTTCCTTTCGGAATTACTGGATTTATTGTCTAAAGATGACTAATCCTCTCACAATCATTTAAGAGAATCCTTCCTTTCGGAATTACTGTATTTTCTGTCTAAGGATGACTAATCCTCTCACAATCATTTAAGACAATCCTTCCTTTCAGAATTACTGGATTTTTTGTCTAAGGTTGATTAATCCTCTCACAATCATTTAAGACAATCCTTCCTTTTGGAATTACTGGATTTTCTATCGAAGGATGACTAATCCTCTCACAATCATTTAAGACAATCCTTCCTTTCAGAATTACTGGATTTCTATCTAAGGATGACTAATCCTCACACAATCATTTAAGACAATCCTTCCTTTCGAAATTACTGGATTTTTTGTCTAAGGATGACTAATCCTCAACCACTTACAGGATGTCTAATCCTGATCTCTTTTAGGACATAAAGTCCAAGGATGATACAATCCCCTCATCCACTTAGACAAGGTCTAAGGATCACACATCGACCTCATCGTTGGAACAGGTAACCTCATCATCAACCTCATTGTTGGAACATGTAACCTCATCATCGATACAAGTATCCTCATCATTGATACAAGCATCCAAATCATCGATACAGTATTCTCATCAATACAGGTATCCTCATCATTGACCTTGTCGCCAATGTAGGCAATCTCATCATCGATACAGGTATCCATATCGATACCAGTATCCAAATATCATCATTGACCAAATCACTCCCCCTTTCAAGGAAAGTCCTTCTGAACTACAGCAAGCTTGTCTCGGAAATACTCAAACTTTACTCAAGACAGAGGTTTGGTCAATATATCAACAACTTGTTTGTCAGTGCTTACATACTCGAGCGTGATGGCTCCTTTCTGCACCATATCCCGTATATAGAAATATCGGATCTCTATGTGCTTTGAATTATCATGGAACATTTGATTCTCTGTCATCTTAATACAACTCTGGTTGTCACATAGAATCACAGTGGGGTCCATCTCTAAGTCAAACAATCTTGATAACAACTTACAAAGCCATACTACTTCACAACTTACAGAGCAAGCAGCTATATATTCCACTTCAGCTGTGCTGAGAGCCACACTAGACTACTTCCTGCTATACCACGAGATCATGGCTGATCCCAGATAATAAAATCCACCCTATGTGCTCTTCCTGTCTGATACACTTCCTGCCCAATCAACATCTGTGTAGCCATACAGTTTGAAATCATGATCTCCAAGATAATATATACCAAAGTCAATCATACCCTTCAGGTAATTCATCACATGCTTTGCAGCTATCATGTGAACTCATCTAAGTTCCACTAGATACTGACTTAAGGTGTTCATAGCAAAGCATATATCTGGCCTAGTATTCGTCAGATACATCAATGACCCAATAATCTATCTGTATAGGGTCACATCCACTAATTCTGATGAGTCATCAACTAACATCTTTAAGTTGGAATCCATGGGAGTGTCCATGGATTTACATTCCAACATATCAAATCTCTGTAAGATTTCCATAGCATACTTTCCCTGGTTGAGAAAGATTCCTTCTGAGCCTTGCCATACTTCTAGTCCTAGAAAGTAATGCATCAAACCGAGATCTTTCATTTTAATTTTTTTCAGAGAGTTTCTTCTTGCACTTGACGATCTGTTTCTCATTGCCAGTTAGAAATAGATCATCCACATATAATAACAATATGACAGGTTCATCATCCATAACCTTGAGATAAAGGTTAGGATCATCTTTACTCTTGGTAAAGCCCAAGCTTGTCAAGAAACTATCAATCCTTCCATACCAAGCTCTGGAAGATTGCTTCAAACCATACAAATCCTTCTTCAGTTTGGATACGTGGGTTCTTCTATCTTCCACCTCAAATCCTTGTGGTTGTTCTATGTACACTTCTTCCTCAATCACCCTATTAAGGAAAGCTGTCTTTACATCCATCTGATGTAATTTCCATTTCATCATGGATGCAAGTGCCATGATGGTTCTAATGGAAGTGTACCTTGCAACTGATGCAAATGTTTCTTCATAGTCAATTCCCTCTTTCTGAGATAATCCTCTGGCTACAAACCTAGCCTTATACTTTTCAATGCTACCATCCGCAGCATGCTTTATTTTATATATCCATTTGGAGGATACCACACTCTTGTCCTTTGGTTTGGGAACCACATCCCAAATATCATTCTTCATTATTGACTGGTACTCCTCCGTCATTGCTTCTACCCACTCTTTCTTATGAAGTGCCTCTTCATAACTAGTAGGTTCTTGATCTACAAGATCACACAACAAAGCCACATAGTTGGAGAATGGATTTGGTTTCTTACTCACTCTAGTGGAGCCTTCAGGAGCTCCATAATTTTCAGCTCCTAGTATGATATCTCTATCCCATGCTGGCTTTCTCTTTCTTGAAATGTTTGTGATGGGGGGTTCTTATGGTTCTAACATGTCATGGTCTTCAAGTGTTTCACCTTCAGGGGGTGGTACAGCTTCTGCAGTTCTAGGAGGTGCAACTTCTTCATACTGGCACTTCCTAGACTTCTTCAGAGTTGCTTCTTCATCAAATGTCACATCCCTACTAATTTCCATATGATGAAATCCTGGGATGTATATCCTGAAGGCTTTGGATGTTTCACAATACCCAACAAATATTCCTTTCTTCCCAGAAGGGTCCAACTTGGTTCTCTTTTCTTTGGGTATGTGAATATACACAGGACACCCAAATATTTTGAGGTGACTTACCTCAAGCTTCTTTCCTGTGAATACTTCTTCCAGAGTCTTATATTCAAGGGCATTATGAGATAGTCTATTATGTACATAGATTATTGTTTTGGCTGCTTCAGCCCATAGATAGATAGGTAGGTCTTGATCATGTATCATAGTTTTCACTGCTTCCATAATGGTTCTATTCCTTCTTTCTGCAACACCATTTTGTTGAGGATTGTAGGGAGTGGTTAGTTCCCTCTTGATCCTGGCTTCTTTGCAAAATGCTTCAAAATATTTTGAAGTATACTCTCCACCATTATCAGTCCTGAGTATCTTGATCTTCTTTTCTGAGTGGTTCTCTATCAAGGATTTGAATTCCTTAAACCTTCCAAAGACTTCATCTTTTCCCTATAGGAAATATATCCAAGTTTTTCTTGAATAGTCATCAATGGATGTTAGGTAGTATTCATATCCACTCAAGGATGTGATGGGAATGGGACCACATACATCTGAATGGATCAATTCCAAAGTACTCTTAGTCTTTGTTTCACTCTTTGGGAATGGATTCTTGATATTATTCCATTTTGCACAACCTTTGCAAGTTCCTTCATGATCAATATTTAGATCTAGTAGTCCTATAACTAATTTGCTCACATGAGGTAGTGCTTTGTAGTTAATGTGAGCAAACCTTCTATGCCATAGCTCACTTGGGCTAGTGGCTTCATGAATAAGGGCAACTTCTGGATGACCCTTGAGTTTGTATAGACCTCCTTCCTCTTCACCAATGACAATTGCATCCTTAATAGTTTTACCTTTGGACCACATGAGCGCTTGTCCATCAATGAATGCAACCCTATAACCTTTCTTATCTAAAGCTGAGATAGAAAGTAAGTTCTTCTTCAACCCTGGTACATACAATACTTCCTTCATCTTCATGGGAGCTCCAGAATCAAGCTTGTAGCTTGCTTCACCAATTACTTTGATGGGATATTGGTAATCATCTCCCAGAGATACCTTTTGTGGGGAGGTCTTCTCTTCAAGTTTTGAGAGAGTTTTCTTTTATCCAGTCATGTGCTTTAAAGCACCACTATCAATGAGCCATGTATCTTCTCCAGGTGTCACAGACCCAGAGAGAGCAGAGAATAGAACATACTCTTTTGCATCTTCTTCTTCTATTCTAGCTCTTTTCTTTTGAGGCCTTTCCTCCTCTTCCTCTTCTTCACTATCATCTTCTGCTAGATGTGCTTGATGTCTTCTTTGGTGGGGACCCTTTTTCTTCTTTGAAGGACATTTCCTATCAATGTGTCCTAATTTGTGGCAAATGTAACATTGGAATGTGGAGTAATCTCTTTCTTGGTTAGATCCTCTTTTCCTCTGAAATCTTTGTGGAGGTTGAGACTCCGTGTGGTTATTACTTTTGAAGTTGGATTGATTCCTTCTTCTCTTGGTGTGGGTGGCCAAATCTTGATCATCTTCTTTGAGCAAGGCTTCTCTATTGGCAACCCTAGCTTCTTCTTGAATACAATCTTCCCATACCATATCAAACTTCATACTCTCTTTTCTGGCACACATGGTTTGGATGAATGACTCCCAAGGTCTAGTAAGACCATCTAGAGCATTCATGACCAGTTCATCTTCATCAAGGGTGTCTCCAATAGCATCTAGTTGTTCCTTGAACTGGGAAACCCTTGTGAAGTAATCTTGGATAGATTCTCCTTTATTCATCTTGGTGCTCTTCAATTGAGCTCTCAGGTTCATCTTCCTATTGATGTTCCTTCCATCATACATTCTAGAAAGGGAATCATACATTTTCTTTGGATTCTTCTTGGATGCCACTTGGGGAATCAAGTGGTCCTTGATGGAATCAGCAATGATTCTCTTTTCCCTAATCAGGTCCTTATTCTTCTTCTCTTTAGCTTTAGCTTCTTCAGGTTCTGCCACTTCATCCTTGATATGTTGAATAAGATCATTCTCTTCAAGGATGAGACCAATCCTATATTTCCATGCCCATAAATTCTCTATACCTTCTAGCTTGTCCTCAAGCTTAGTGCTTGGGGCCATCTTATCCAAGGGGTCACCAAAAATTGAAAATTTCAAAAATGAAAAACTGACCTTACCAGGAGATTGTCTTGACTGAGGCAAGGTTGCTGGTATGCTTACTTTTTGGAAATTTCAACTTTTCAGCCTCCAAACTTGACCAACGAATTTTGGACCTGCTGTAGAAATCCGGTTCTAGTTTTTTGCACTTTTGGTCAAACTAGGGTTTGACTTTCCCAGAGTTCTACGAAACCAAAAATCTCAATCCAGGGCTCAAAACTTCAATTTTGAGAAGGTCTATCCAGCCATGCAATCAGAATCCAAAAATTTCAACTTTTGTAGAAACCCTAATTTTCACTAGAGGAGGAGAGAGAGGTATTTTCACCTTGTGAAAGATGTCCTATTCATGCTAGCTCTGATACCATGTTAAGTTTAGCCTAATTTGACTAACAAGATCACTGAAAGAAACACAATCACAAGATAGACAAAGATTTACCTTGGGAAATCCTCATGGGGTAGAAAACCTAACAACGCTTTCCTCAATATAGCTAATCAACCAAATACAAGATGTAGTCCAAGAATAGATCTCCTTCTCCTCCTATGTAGACCTCTCTCTCACTTGTGCACTACTACCAAGTGGATGAATGAATGAGATAAGTGAGGAACATACCTCCTCTACTTATACTCATCTCCCGACTGACCTTTTATCCTAATGGGGTCGACCTCTCCCAGGAGAGTCTAATAACCCCCAAATAGTAAAATCAAGGTCGACCTCACATGGGAGATCTAATAACCCTAGTTACCACATTCTCTCGGAGGAATAAACATCTCCGGATATACAATAGGATCACCATAGAGGAATGTACCATCTCCAGAATAATAAAATACAAATATAATATTCTTTGAAGTTACAATATTTCAACACAGTACATAGTTAATACATGTCATAGGTGATCATATCCATGATCCATACAGTAAGATATGGTCTCCTGCTAAAAACGAAACAACTAGTGCAAAATGGAGGCACAAACTGCTGATGTCTGAGAGGTCATATCTCATATGTACAATCACGATCAAGAGAAGCATACTTAATGATACTAACGTCTGGGTCTTATACACAAATCATCTACAGTGCAAGTCCCATCAAGTGAATAAAGGTGTTGAGGTAAAACCTGATGTGACATCGTCTGATTACCGGTCAATGATGTATACTGTTAACAGACGTGAGATAACCCACCAATAATGAAAATGGGCATCAAGGCACAGAGTGCAATCATTAAAGTGCGAATAGATTTGTTGAAGTCAAACACTAAGATGAATTCATCGATCAGGGAACATTGATGTATTCCCAAAACTGTCAATGGCGAGAGAACCTACCACTAATGACTGCAAGCCTCAAGGTACTCAACTAACTTTAAGTCTCAATTCCAAAATAAATGAGTTGAATTCGACGAAATGAAACTCGCTAGAAGGAAGGCATTAAGGCATCCCCCATCAACTAGCACGAGGTAAAAACTATGCTGAAGGATTGGGAAGAGCTCAGATGAAACAGACTGACTCAATAAGAATGGCCGACATGCAATAGTCAAGAGATCTAAGGAGTGGCTGACTCTGGTTTTAGGACTTCCTTTGAACAAGAGCATGAGCAAATGGATAGACTTAGGCAGCATAGACTTGACATAACACTGTGCGATGCAGGAGGCATCAACAAAGGGCTCCATAATGACTGGAAGATTAACCAATCGGTGGAATAAAACTGAGAAACGAGTACAGCTCTTGAGGTCTTACTATAGTCCCGAATCATAATGTATGGAGTGGAATGAATGCTCTATTCAAAGGCGACACAACACCTGCCAACAAAAAGAAGTAAATATTCTCCCGTCCAGCTTTTTGGAATATTTTATTTTTTTAGTCTTTTTCATATTTGGAAAGCTTGAAAAATAATAAAATTGCTTATAGTACAACAAGTGAGGGAACGAGTGTCAAATAGAAAGCAAACTAGTCCCAAGCGATGGAACATACCTATGATCAATGCAAAGAAGCATGTGCAGGATGTGGACACTCGAGGGTGTTCCCTCAAGGTGAAGGGTCATTAAGCTGCGAAAGACAAATTAAGGCATTGCTTGGCTCGGAAGGTAAAATGATTAGGCACTTGGATAACAAGTGAGTAAGCGGGAGCCAGCACAAGGCTTAAGTGGCAAGTAGGATGATGCAATGCAATCAAAACTCAACATAAAAGGGGAGTCCTTTTTCGTAAAGTTAGTCTTCTCACCCGAAAAAGTGTAAAACAATGAGAGAAGAACTCTTCTAGTCACGTATGACTAGAGTATACCTTTTTCGTAATTAATCCACTAAGGTCCGGAAAAGGGGTAAACTTATACCTAAGTGAATGTTGCTTCAAATCATTTAATGAGTCTGAAATGATAAGTATACTCGGTGATCTTGTTTGATTTGAAAAAGTCTAATAAGGGCTTAAAAAATACTTTATAAATCTTTTCCGTAAAGGTTTAATGAGCCCGAAAAAGTAAACTCGTGACCTCCTTACTGTTTTTAACGAGCTCAAAGGAGATATGGAAGAATGCTAGTAACCTCCTTACTGTTTTTTATGATCTCGAAGTAAAGGTGAAATAATGCTCGTAATGGGAGCAGACGAGTGTTAGGGATATGCGAGACTAGTTCTAAGCGCATGAAACAAAGCTATGCATAATGCAAGGAACATGAGCAAGATAAGGACACTCAGGGGGTGTCTGCGAATTCAGATTGAAAAAGGTTCAAATGCATCATAACAATGGGGAGGCCTAAACCTATATGAAAGGTTCCGAATATGCCTGCCATGACCGAAGAAAATGTCGAAAAGGACTGGTAAACAAGTATAAGTACAGCTAAGAATCGTGTCTCCAAGAAACATAAGCACCAAGATCATCTCTAAAACATGCGTAAAGAGAAATCTGATACAAGTCACTGCAGTAGAAAAAATTTCAACTTCACTATTGTTAACCTCAGACAACATGGAGGTAGAGCTAACCACTGAAGGTGCCATAGTACCAATACCTGAGGGATCAAAGTGATCCACTTCGGAATGAAGAGCAAAGCTGAAGGATGTGAAGGAATCTACAGTGGAAAATTCATCATCACGGTAGTTGTAAATTCTAGAAATAGAATCAAACCCTTTAGGATCACCAATTTGTGGATCTATAGGAGAGTCCAAAGACTCATCACTAGGGAGATAAGACTTTAATGTCAAACCAGGGCTAGAAAAAACTATGCCTGGATCAAAATGTATGTCAGACTCTATTCTAGACTCATCTTGTTCAATAAGATCAAGGGGAGGATGGGAATGAGATCTATGATAAATATCGCCCCACGGCTTGTCATCACCACTCATGGCCTCAATACAATCTTCATTTGAAGGTAGAGTATCATCAAGGAATCCGTGTGAACAAGATGGATTGACTGCCTGTGTGAGAAGCATAATGGGATCTTCTTCCATGGTCTGTGAAGAAAATAGATCCGACTTTGTAGTGGATTGATGAATAGCTTGAGAAGCAAGCTCGGCTGCAAACAAGGGCATATCCATTCTGATGTGTGAAACATCTACAAACAGGGAACTCATGGAAGGTGGATCCCATGGATCGCTAAAGTATGATGTCTGGAAAAGTACATGATTCAATGGAGGAGGCGCATTATCGGAAATGGTTCCAATAAAAGCAATAGGTGCAAGGAGATCAAAATATCCCAACAATGAGGGGTACAATCCAACACCCATGTTCCCATTTTTCGACTGAGAATATGTAACTTGGGGGACCACTGATCCCATGGATGCTGTGGAATAAGGACTGACGAAATCTAGCTGGTCGACCATCACAGTCTTGCCTTCGTGTGGAAAGCAAATAATTATGAATACAGTAGACGCGACCGCTTTCAAAGCGTACATCCAATTCCTACCCAGGAGTAGGTTGTAGTTGATGGGCGCATCAACCACCTCGACTTCAATAGGCACAGGTTTCCCGCCCAAGTGGACAACAAGGGAAGGGAGAATCCCATGCAGTTTAAATGACCTACCATCAAATGCAGTGAGCATGGTCATAGACTTGGATAAGGGAGGAGAGCCAATAGCTTTCCAACAAGATAAATACATCATTGACGTAGAAGCACCTTCGTCAACCACCGTTCTTTTGATGATATTTTGTAGGCACTCCACATGGACTTGAAAAGCCACATGATAAGGTAAGTGAGGTTGAACGTCAATAGTATCAAACTTGATAACATTAGGACTTCCCCCATCCTGAACTCCTAAAGCACATAAAAGGGCATACCTTTGAGAAGGACACGCCTGTAAAACCTCGAGATCTGACATGGCACACGGATTTTGACCCAAATATTCTACAATAGAGTAGTTCTGGGTGGCTCAAGCATTGGGATTATGTGTAGAGCGCTTGAGAACACCTTTCGGTATCCACAGCATAGTAGTGGGATTCTCGATATGCAAAGAGGTATCAGGAGGAGGAGGAGGCTCATTCCCCATATTCGGTTGTGGTGCATCATAATCACGTTAGTGAGTGGCAACACTAACCTCTGATTTAACCATATTCATGCATTCAAAGCCACTGGAATGGGAAGTAGACGTGGAAGTTTCATGGGTCCTATTACGAGTAGCGGGAACATTCGAAGCCATATTCTGATGATGTGGAAGGGGATATTTCAACATAGCTAGGCTCTGTGCAATATGATTCGATGCTTCTTCGATTCAAGGACACAATTGAGTAAGATGATCTTTCCCACAAAGCTTGCAAGGGAATTTCACTTTACGCCTAGGTTTACGGTCCTCACCAGCATTTCTGCCTTCCCGAAGAGGTTTGGCATTCTCTTTCCGAGGGGTATTGCGATTACTACCATTGTTCCCATTGTTTCCACCCTTATGGTTGTTTCTCCCCTTCTTCGTACCATTAGGTTGCTGGTTACCCGATGGGTTCGTCAATTGCACAGCATGTCCATCGGACGATGGGGTGGAAGTGGACACGGTGTGAACCTGTCTGGGAGTAGACTAGTTAAGAGAAAATTTTTGCATTTGATTAGCAACCAAATCTACAGGTCGAGTACTTGAGGAGCCCACAATGCCATCGGCATGTGGTCCAGGAACTGACTTGGGATCATGTCATGTTCCCAGTGCGTCAGGAATAATGTCATACAAGATGCCAGACTGAGAGTACAATAAATCTAACTACTGGACTTTTAAGATAGCTTGTTCCTTAGTCATAATTCCCGACATTGAAACATCCTTAGCAATATATGGAAGTAAATACTTGAGAAACCATTCCAACAGAAACTCTGGAGGAATTTTGGCTTTCACTAACCTCTTCCGCCGACGCCACTCTTGAACGTGGTCAGAAATGTGTGTGGCCTTATTCTAGCGGAAGGTAGACAATAGTTCAGTTCCAGTAATGTAGCAAACCGACAGCTGGAAATGATCCAAGAAAACCAAGGCTATCTCGTTGAAACCCCTATATGTGCCCCGAGGCAACTCAACATACCACTTCGCGTCTTCCCCCATGAGGGTGCATTGAAATAGTCGCAATCGAACGGAATCGTGATTTAATGAGTTGGATGAGCACCAAAGGTGAAAAGTTGTGACATGATCACCCGGATCCTCACCACCCTTCCCCTAAAAATTGCGAATGTTTGAAGGGAGCTTGGTAGGGACCGAAGGTCGATTAGGATTGTGACACATTGGATCATTCGTGAGATTCCAAAGATTCAGAAAATTCAATCGTGCAAGGAACAAGAGTTGTGGCTGGAAATCTTGATTATAAGCTCCCATAAAAGGTTGATTGTATGGAACTGAAGGTAAGATGGACCATAAGCTTGACCATGACCATTAAAATGTTGATTATACAGACCTGACGAACCATAAGCTTGACCATGGCCATAAGGTTGATAACCTTCTCCAACCTGACTCGTATGAGGGTAAACAGGTATATATGCATTTTGAGCACCATAGTGAGGTGGGTTGTAATGATGGCCAACACCGACTATATTATAGTAAGGGTTACCACCATAATTATGGGACATACAAGTATTACTCGTAGCGGGAACCGTGTTGTAATGACCATGATTATAAGGCATGTTCCCACCGCCTACATAAGCGTTATTAGTAGCGTGAGCAGTCGTGTGGTGACCATGAGTATGAGGTATATTCCCAACCCCAACATTGGCATTACTAGTAGCAGAAGCGATGGTGTTATGACCATGAGTATAAGGTATATTCCCACCTCCTACATTAGCATTACTAGTAGCGGTAGCAGACGTAAAAGTATACGGTATGTTTCCACCCCCGTTATTAGGAGGATTGTTAACATTAGCAAAAGTGGTCCTAGGTTGTTGGGTAGAGGCATGTGTATTGAAATGTGGATGGCGATTCGTATTGCGAATAGTGTTCCTATTAGGATGGGTAGTCCTTGGAGGCGGCCCTCCTCCAACATTTGGATTGTTAAGAGGGATATGACCGGTCTCCGTAGTATGTGTGTGAGTGGGAAATGTGGTGGCCCTGGCGAGGGTATTTCCCCTAGTGGGTGCAGTGTTTCCAACACCATGGCTAGTGCTAGCATGACTACCGAACAAAGTAGATGGATCAGTTGTGTTGTATTCAAGCATACCAAAAGAGAATGGGGTAGCATTCTTAATGGTCATAGGGTTGGTGTTAACATGCAAGTTAGGCATCCTGTGTAGGAAATTATTTGGATTCGAAGGATCGAACGGGTCGTCCTGAGGTGGAGTGGATCCAAACAAAAGAGGTCGAGGCTCTGGTATCAATGGATCACCTCCCCAATCCTCTCTAGGAGTAGGAGGATGAGAGGAATTTTTGACTCTACCCGACGAAGTCATAAGGAATTCTTCCATGCCAAAAATAGTGTAAATGTTTGCGCAAATCACATCAAAAGAATCTGAAGATGCAGAGGGAGCCTTCCAGCGTCCTTTCTCAACACGACGTGTAACTTCGTTGGCCAGTAAACCAGCCAACCGACAAGATCAATGGAGGGGCGGACCTCGCGCCACGATATCTCTGAAAGATCAATAAATCAAAACATCCCCTATCGGCCAAACTAACGATCAAAGAATCAAAGAGGACACACCTAAGAAACTACAGCCAAATGCACACAAACAGGACAGGCTCAAGGAGCTCCTGACACTACAGTAGGTATGTCTTTCCTAGGAGAGGCTTGAGACTCCCAAACTATAGCCAGAGGTAACAAAATCAGTTATAAAGGTTCCCAGGCTTCATTGCATGCACAGGGTCAAGTCCCTGTACAATGGCAACTGTGTTGTCCAACCTCTATCTGACCTAGGATACGTACAACATAACCATTGCAAGCACCCTATGCAATACCTAGTTAAGGAAACTATGGTCACCGCAATATAACTAATGCTCAGGGGGACAGTCGCAGGTGGGGTCCAATCGTATGGGAAGGGTAGCTAATCCCGAAGCACAAGACGATGAACCTCCAGTACCCCCAGATACGAACAAATCCTGGAAATATCTCCCACGTTCAGCCAGTATTGGAGGGCTATCTCCGCACTAACCTCCCGTGACCTCGTGCTTAACTCTGGTCTGAGTAGAGCTTCCTGAGAACACCTATGTATACCATGGATTTCACCACTCCTTGGTCAAACACATAATGTTTCGTCTAGTAGTCTTGGATTGTTAACTCACAATGATCTATTCCAAGACTCTAAACCTATACTAGTTGGTGTACCCTATAAATAGAAAATCGTTATAATCAATTTTAATATTAAGCATTAAATTTAGGTGGTTGTGATTACTCAAAGGATGTGGTCGTGAAACTAATGATGTATATGACTCAATAGTATGCACAATCGTCAAACTCTAGACTCATCTATCCAATAAAAACAATGCCACTAGACTGAAAATCAATCCAACGATTTCGAAATAAAAATGCAACTCTTTTATATTTTCAATGCACAAGCAGATCCTAGATGAAAGCACAAGCACTTAGATGCAAAATGCAGTACATAAAAGTAAATTTTTTTTTGTACTTTCACTTATAAGCAAAAGGAAAATGCAAAACTATGTTTTTGTATTTTTCAATATAACGAAATGAAAAATGCAAGCAAAATCCCACTATTTAGTTACAGAAATGTAGAGGAGATCACTAAGACAACCTAGCAGATCCCAAACAGTAAGACTCAGCCAATGTAATGAGCTAGAAAATTCAAATACGGGTAAAAACCAACAAGGCTCAAAACCAAGAGAAGATAGGAGTTCTGGTCATGAACATATAATAGAACAGTCAGGAATCAGGCCAATAAAGAATCAGGAACATTCAAAGCCAACCCAGAAACAACCAAAGGTCATATAACAACCAAATCCAGAGTTGTACACATTTGTACAGGGCAAACCAGTGGGTAGATGCGAGCAATAGTGCAAACAGAAGCGGGTAGACATGGGCAGAACTAGGCTCACCCGCGTACAAGGAAGGAAAAATGAACCAAAGAAGATTCCAATAGCCCAAAAAAACCAGTTTTCTATAATATATCCCAACAGCCAATTAATGACATAGAGCTTCGACAAACAACAACTCTAAAAAAGGAAAAATGCCTAAAAATAACCAAAAATGGATGTTCTCCCCAGCGGAGTCGCCATTTCTGTTACAGAGAAAACTTCCTATGGCTTGGGGCAGACCACAATAGATAACTGACTACCAAAAATTAACTCAATTCCCAATGCAATGCTATATAAATGACAATGCTAAGATAATGGAGAATATAACCAACCTTGAACCGAACGTTCGATGTAGATCCCCGTTGAAGCTTTCAATTTATGCACTTGAACCTACAAATTAGTCTTGACAACCAATACACAACAAACGCATATAATATATGAAAGACATTAACATCATCAATAGCAATGGTCCATGATATCATAAGTAAATGCAACCCAATGTAATATAAACAACATTCACAACATTAATGGACGAGAATATGAGTATTTTTATTAATGAATAACAAGAAGTACAATGTGATACGACCTCTTGCTGGCAACCAATCTGAACCAAGAACTAGGTCTCTCCACTTGTGCCTCCACCACTTCAATCCTCCATGTAATGGAAAACTCAAACTAGGATAGAAGTTTGTTAGGTTAGCATAAGGAGTTCACAACAAGGATTAAGGAGTGTAGACTTAAGTCACGGCAAAAATCCACTAGAGTTATCTTGCTCTCTCTTCTACTCCCTTCCATATGCCATATGTGCTCAATATATATCCCTCCAAAGGTAGGTGAAAGGACACATCGAGGCATTTCGGGGCAAATGGAGGGCCTAAGATCACTTTTTGGGAGTAAAAAGTAATTTACTAGTGATTTTTACCATTTTACTTGGCACTCGTGGGCTATAGTGGAACATCTCGTGTGTACGCCGACTAAAGTGGAACAGCTAGTGTACAGGAAGAAAAATAGGGAAAAAGTGTTTCTGAAGGACATAAAGTGAATCTGAGTCAGTGAAATGGATCCTGAAGGCCAAAGAGTGCTTATGCTCACAAGGTGGAAAATTACGTTGTAACAGTCTCCAAATAAATTCTAGGACTGATAGTGGAAACCAAAGAGGGGGGTGTACCGAAAATAGGTTGTTCAACCATGGGGAGAATATTCTCAGGTGTAGTGGGTGCATTCAGGTCGTAATAAGTAACTTGGTCGATTTTGAAAAATGCTCCCTCATGGGGGAACATCATGATGCGGAACACTGATGACACGACAGCCTTCATGGCATACATGTAGCTTCATCCTAGGAGTAATTTGTAGTCGAGATGTGCATTTATGACTTTTATGTCAATCAGAACATTTTTACAAGCTAATTGGACTGGACCATTAGCCAGAAGGCCTTGGGGCTGAGTTGAACGACCATCATAAGCTCATAAGGCAGTCGTGGATGGCTATAGGGTAGGGGATCCAAGCTTCTGCCACATGAATGTAGACATAACGCATGTAGAGGCACCCTCATCGATGATACACCGATGGATAACAAGATTCTAGACAAAAATAGAAACTTGAAATGCTAATGTGGAAGGAATGCATGGTTCAGTTTGGTCTAAATCGAATGCCATCATCCATTAGTCAGAATGATCTATTGAAAATATGGCGAAAAACAATGTTTTGCGTTGCATTGGGAAGTTCTTTAAAACTTCTAGGGATGACATAACAACAAGGGACTGGGCTAAGTCATCCACGATGTTATAGTTGGGGGAGGCATGAGCATTATGGTTGTTATTAATGCGTCGTAGAGGGAATCAGGGAGTTTTCAGAGCCTCGTCGAATATTGTGGAAGGTATACGTAACAACTGATCCGTGGGGTTATTGTTAGCATCCTTGTTTGCGGGAATGGTTTATGTGGTGGAACCATATTGGTTACAACATCTTTGAAGGTTGATATCAGTCGAAGACATCATTAAAATGTGGTGGGTACCTATGTCAGCATGTTGGTTTCCATGAGTTGCATAGGTAACTTGCTGTTGTGGTGCTGCATCCCATTGAGGGGGAGCCAAACATTGGGTGGTTACTACCCCTTGCGTGGGTAGGGGGTTCTGAAACACCATAGGTTGTGTGTTGGGTTGCGAGGGGTTAGGTGGTGTCAGAGGTGCAACATGTCCTTGACGTTGAGCCTTGTCAGTCCAAAGTTGACGAGCTCGTTCTAGATGGGGACAATTATGCGTGTAGTGGCCATATACCCCACAAATAGAGCATGGATGGTTTATGCGTAAGTTGGGGTTTTTTCCTTGCTGAGGTGGTCGATCAGGATCTTGATTAGTTGGTGCAACACTATTATTGTTTGGGGAGTTTGGTGGTGGAACGCCTCTATTTGGAGGTTGGTTGTTTCCTCAGTTACGAACTCGTCCCCTATTTTGTTGTCCTTGTTGGTTCCATTGGCTAGGTTGGTTTTGTTGAGCATAAAATTTCCATTGGGGAGCAAGGAGGTTCTGCAGTTGAGCATGTGCTGGGGTAACCTGTGGTGGGTAATAAGTTGGAGGGACTTGAGGTTGTGCTAGTGCAAGTGCATCTGGTTGATGGTAGTAGGTAGGAGGTGCGTAAAGGGGGGCATATGCTGGCCGAGTGTGACTATAGAAATGCGCCGGACATGAAGGTCCATGTACATGAGGGTCTTGGGCCATGGAAACATACGAAGGTGTTTCTTCTGAATCTGTTGTGGCGCATGAAAGGTCGTGACCACTCATGGAGGCATTGTGCATTGGATTGTATGTTGGGGTAGTGGCAGGGGGTATATGGACATATGGCTGGTTATGAGATGCCACGTGTCCAATTAATACCATCGACGACGTGAGATGACCCTGGCGCGTCCTTCCTGGAGGAATCGTCGTGAGGAGCATCAGGTAAAATTGAGTAGAGGTAGCTTGACTAAGCAGAGATGAGGTCAAACTATTGGGCTTTGAGAATGGCTTCCTCTTCGGTTTGGGGCTGTTCGGATGCCAAATCCTTGGCGATAACAGGTATGAGGTATTTCAAGAACCAATATAAAAAGATGTGGTCGTCTAACTTGATCTTACACAAATTACGATGTCTATGCCATTCATGAATATGGTCAGTGATATGGGTAGCTGTGTTTTGTCTGCAAGATAGTAAAATCTCAACACCCGCATCATAACGGACGAGTAACTGGAAGAACTGTAGGAAATTCGAAGCAAGGGATGTAAACGTGGAATGCGTCCCATGTGGTTGTTCAATATACCACTTAGCTGTAGAGCCAGTGAGGGTCCTTTGTAATAGGCGGAGGTGGATCGAGTCATCCACTATGGAGTTGGAGGAACACCATAAGTGGAAAGACATGATATGGCTTCGAGGGTCCTCACCACCTTTCCCTTCAAACTGGGATGTCCGAAGGGAATTTGGTAGGCATGGGAGGCCATGTAGGGTCATGTCGAATTGGATCATTGGTCCATCGGGCCAGATCAGGGAGGTTGAGACTGGCCATGAATGGAAAACTAGCAGAAGAATGTAACATGGTCGCAGGGGCTTGCATGCTAGCCATGGCAGTGATTGTGGGACCGCCTCCACCAAGGGGTGGAGCAATAGTGCGAGCCATAATGGGGATCGAGGGACCTCCGGTGAAGGGCGGGGGGGATCATGTAGGAAGGGCTAGTTCCCCCATGTGTACTACTGGTCACCAAAGGGAGTGTGGTTGGAACTGATCCACTACCGATAGGTACGGAAGTAGTGACGGGAATGCTAGGTGTAGGTCGTATAGATGGTATAGCAGGGATGGATGCTGAAGTGGTAGTTTGGCTAGTGGTGGAACCACTAGCAACAATCCCTCTGTAAAAGGGGTTTGGATTCACGCCGACCATGGGGCTACACGGAGATATGTATATAGGTAACTCTGACTTGGAATCAAATGTAAAATAAGGGGCATTGAGGAGAATATCCGGTGACAAGGTTGTGCATCTGTGATGGGTGCGTTCGAGTGGACCGTGTTGCGGGGATAGCCCCCTTAGGAAACGAGAGTGTCTCGATGAATCAATGGTGACAGGTGTAAAAGTGCTAAGGGGTGGTGACAGACAAAATGCTAAAAAAATCCTAGTGCAACCGTGTGTGCAAAGGGAGAGCTAAAAAAATATGGCTCTTAGGCCAACAACAATGCTAAAAAATGCATGCTACAACAAGCAGAGAGGCAATAAAATGGTCAAAATACCAACAAGTAGCACTCCTAAAAATAGGAAGGTAGAATCACTAATCCAATGGGGGTATAGGATCATGAAATCACCTATCTAAGAGATATGGAAGCTCACACAAATCGTATCCCTTGTAGCATGATGAAATCCACAATCAAGCAATATGAAATGTTGAACCAAATGGATAAAGGATATCTCTCCACCGAGAGGGACTCTGGGTAAAAGAGTCCTAGAAGAATGAAAACTAAGCTACCCCATTTTTGGCACATCCAGAAAGGTGTCCTGCAGCTTCAGTTCTTTGGCCTTCAAACACCCAGCATGGGCGCCAGTATGCACGACGCGAACAACGAGTTAGTGTCCTTCAGTACATAATGGAGAGAGGCATTTCACTCAAGACTTCCAGAACCAATCTTGCTACTTTCCCTCCTAAGGGAGAATCCCTCCGACAAATTGGTGTCAACCATACCAATAAGTAATAGGGGATTTTGGTTCCCTAAAGGAAAACGACTATGTCTCAAATGTAAATTAGAAAGGGGGTTTTGTTTGGATGCCTAACCCTAATGTCTTACCTAGCTACAAAATTATTTTTGTGTTCCCCAAGTAGGGTTAAAGTGGGTTTGATTAAATCAATTTTAAGTCTCTTTTTGAATTATGGGAGAGTGTATGTAAAAAAGTGGTGTGAACCCAATATCGCTAGATAGTAAATGCGTGAAAGAAACAACTAAGACTGAAAAATAAAACATTTTTCTTTTTGTTTTTCAAATGTAAAAACTAATTGTTCGAAAAAAAATGCAAATGGTGTAGCGAAACTTAGATTATTTTCTGTAACATTCTATGTAGAATTTTCAAAACATGAATACATATTTGAATTCTTCTCGCAAAAATACATGATTTGAAAAAAAAAACCAGTCAAAACCGATTCTAGGAAGTAAAGATATCTTCGTTTCAAATATGCACTTTTTTCAGGAATTTTCTGCGCGGACAGAAATACTGCAGAGAGAATATCGTTTTATTGGATAATTATATTTTGACCAGACCAACGCCATCGGATTGAAAATTTCCAAGGGTTTGATTTGACATATTATATATCATATTTCTAGTTAATAGAATGAACACTGTATCCATTACAAAACCGCCCTCAAAATTCCAGCAAAATGAAGGTAGGGAATAGATCTGACTTGAAATTGAGAGATCTGGCAGGGATCATGGCCCAAATATACAGATCTGCCAAAAATAAAACAAACCAAGTGAGATAAAATGGAAAACAAATGGGTAAGGGTGGTCAAATGAAACCACAGATTTGCAGAGATCGAACCTGGTGGGAGTCACCAAAACTATTCGATCCCCAGCAGAGTCATTAAAATTGTAGCTAGTGTTTTCACACTAGCTCATGCTAGAGCACCTACTAAGGATTATGGAACCCTTAGTAGCAGTCCATAAACATGGATAAAAACTAGATAATAAACAAATGATATGTGCCAATAAAAACAGAAAATAAATCTAACTACTTTAATAAAATGACAGATCAAGAGGAACCCATGAATATAATTTGTATCTTTATAGTATATGGCAAACAAGGGTTTGCAATAATGGTTAAATTAGAAGACGAGGTGATGGGGACCTTTGCAGCAATACAGAGAGTACCGTTTCGGGTCTCCATAGTTCATTTCTCTTCTCCAAATGCTCAAATGGGTGGCCAAGATTCAACTAGATGGGCACAAAAGCTCAAAAGGGTAGGCTAGAGTGTTGTAGGAAATTTGGCAGCACAAGGGTGTGAAGAGTGATCATGGATGTATCTAAAATGGGAGGCCTTCATCAACTTTTTATAGCAATTTTGGGTGGTGGAGTATTGACCCATGGTTTTGAGCAACCAATAGTTTTGGCTAGTGGTATTTGATATTTTCCCTCTTTTTTTCTTTTTTTTTTTAACTTTTTCCCCCGTTTTCTTTTCTTTTTGGGGAGTTTTGGACCCTTTTGTGGGTTTACAACCTTTTTTGAATATTTAGTTATTTTTTGTGGAGAATAATGAGTTTTTTATCTTTTGGTTACCAATTTAGGGTTTTGGAGGCCAAAACTATAGGAAAATTTGACAAATGGGTTATGTGGCTAGGGAGATGAGTTAGTGAACAATTTTTGGGTGTTAACACATGGGTACACTATGATGATTCTACTTGAGAATCGACCTCCATACAATTTGCTAAAAAAATGAAGCATGCTGAAGGAATTTCTATTGAATGGTCTAGCAAAAGGAAATATCAAGAGGATAAAGAATTAAAACTCATTGAGTCAAGTTTGGTAGATTGGTACGAAGTGGAAGGGCCTGGCTACCTCTCTGGGGAGTCAAATAATGAAGTAGAATCCCTGGAACAGAAGCAAAGGAAGATATTGGAATACAAGGAATCCAAATGGAGATTGAATAGAAGTGCTCTCTGGTTGGCCAAGGAGTATGAACATACTAATTTTTTTCATCAATATGCAAACCATGGGAGGAATATTAAAATGATTTGGAAAATCTCCCATTCAACAGGTGAAGAAATTAATAGCTTCAAGGAAATTTCCAAATCTAGGATTACTCACTTCAATAAATTATTTAGAGCAGAGGAAAGGGATACTATGGCTGAGGTGGTAAGAATTTCACAATACTTCCTAAATTTTTTTAATGAATATGATAATCATGTATTGATGGAGGAGGTGATCAACAAAGAGTATGAGGAGGTTCACGGCACAATTTCAAAAAGGACAAAATCCCTGGTCTTGAAAAGATGTTAATGGAATTCTATTTTTTGGTATTTGAGGTTTTGGACAAGCACCTATTAAGGGTGATTGAAGAGTCCAAAATGGGTGGGAAGATTTTAGCGTCATTTAAATTAACCTTTATTGTCCTAATCCCAAAATATGACAATACAACAACTTTCAATGATTTCATACCAATATCACTTTTTAACAACATATACAAGATAGTTGAAAAAATTATTGCAAGAAGGGTAAACACTTGTTGTTTGCAGCTATCTTGGATAAAAAATTGGGTTATTGTCACAGAGGAAGATGTATGAGGCTATAGGATTTGTCCAGGAGGGACTATATTCTATAAGAACAAAAAAATTGAAGGTTGTAGTTGAAAAAATATACCTCTCAAAGGCATATGACTAGCTTAGCTAGTTGTACTTATGGATGGCATTGACACATGTGGGCTTCTGTGTTCCATTCATTAATTGGGATATGGGATGTATGACTTCTATTTCCTTCTCTTTGTTGATAAATGGAGTGGGATATGAATTCTTTTGGCTAAGACATGCCATAACTTAGACATGGATTCCCACTCACTCCGCTATTATTTCTTCTTGTAGTGGAAGGTCTTAGCAGATGCATCCTAGTGGAAAAAAGGAATGGTGACTCTAAAGGAGTGCACATTTGGGGGGAGTTTTGGCTCTCTCATATATTGTTTTTTAATTATATCCTCATATTTTGCAATGGTTTGAGGAGGGATATGGAAAATATCTCTATAATACTTGATCTCCATTGTACTGCATCAGGCATGGTGTTCAACGAGGGGAATTCCACTATCTCTAGAGAAGGTATTGAATTGGAGGAGATGCATTACTATAGGTCATTATTCACCTAAAATATTAATGTGTTGGATGAGGGGTTGAAATACAATGGGTTTATACTTAAACCTTATTCTTATGATAAAAAGGACTAGGACTAACTTGTTGCAAAGTGTGAGAAGTGGATTTCATATGGTGCTTTCAATGGATTTCAAACGGTGGGAGACTGGTTTTGGTGAAAGCAGTTTTGCAAGCTACTTCAGTGTTTTGGATGAAAATCTCATGGATCCCAAGAGGATTTCTCGAAAAGATAAGGAAATTAAGCTTCTTCTTTTTTTCGGTGTAGGAGCCTAGAAAGTAAGGGTACTGCATTGATCGAGTGGAAGGAAATTGAAGCTCCAAAATGAAAGTAAAAACGAGGCATAAAAAACATATTTATCTTCTCAAGAGCTTTGATCAACAACTAAAAGTATATGAAGGTGGGTCGAAGGTTCTGGGTTATGGAATAAAGTTGTACATCAGAAATACATTACGTTGGAATATATTCTTCAATGGATATGCATACCACAAAAATGATTCAAAATGTTTCAGTAATTTAGAAAGCAACAATACTTTGATTCACTTTGATTGGTAATGGAATTTCCTGGAAAGTTGGAGGTGAAAACAATGAACGATTGGGGTAGTCCCTTGGATAGGGTGTGGCTTATTACATACCCTTCCAGTCCATATGGTTAGGAATCTTAGACACAAAAGTTTTTCCACGATGGTTGATCATGCAACTACCTCTTTTATGGGATAAGTGTGGGTATGTGCTGACTTAATAGGCTTTAGGGGGGAATAGGGGATTCACCTTGTTGACCAATATCTTACCATGTTCATTCATAAAGGGAGTATTTAAAATTTTGAAAAATAATGTCAATATATTGTAGGTATTGGGGGGTGGGGAGAAGGGTATGGGGTGTTTATAGGTATTGGGAGGGTATAAAAATGGGCATCTAGTAAAAATAGGGAATATCTCATAAAAATAATTTTTTTTTAATTTGAAATATGTATTGGGAGGGGGGCTCAACAAAATGATTTTGGTAGGTATTTATCAATATTTAGTGAAATTAGGGGTATTCTTTAATATCCCATGAACAAAGGTGCGATGGTATAGTTTCAATGAGTGTAGACTCCATGGAGGGAGGAATATAATAGAGGTTGGGGCACATATATTGACAAATTAAAGACGAGACATGTTCAAATCCATAATAGTGAGGATTCATTAGTTTGGATAAATTCACATTCTAGGGTTTACATCCCCAGAGTTGGTTATTATACATTACTATGAGTAGATGGTGTGGTGCACCTTGTTTGGTGGTGGTAGGTAGTTTGCAAGGTTTAGAGCCCTACTAAGAACAATATTTTTATGCAGTTTTTACTATGCAATAATTATTTGACTTGGGACATCCTTCAAGGGAGGAATAGATTAGGGCCAGGAAGGTGCAATCTATGCAAGCTAAATGAAGAAACAAAATTCCATATAGAAGTGGAGCACTCATACATGAAGCATGTATGGAAGGATATAGAATCAATAGTTGGGATAAGGGGAATATGGGATAGAACATATTTGGAGGATTGCTTAAGGAAATGGTATTCCAATCATCCTTTAAAAGGATACAAAGTACTTCCATTAATCATCAGTTGGAGAATATGGTTAGCAAGGAATGCTATCCTTTTCGAGGATAAATCCACAACTACCTTTAAATGTGCATATCAAAGCTTAGGTATATTAAAAAAAATTCCACAAGATAAACATAATATATCAGTTTGATAGGTGCTTGTTGAGGTGATTAATCAAAATGAATCTTGGGCATACTTCGATGGGGATGCACTACTACAACCGAATCCGGTTGTCTCCATTGAGAAGCGAATCTGACTTCACATAATTGAATATAAAAATATATATGATAAAATGATTGATAAAATGGATGATTAATAATTTACAATGAGGCTCGCTTTTATAGGCTTGAGCGTGTATAATGAAGGGTTACACCCTTTCACTTAATAATTAATAACTTTAATTAACATACATATAATATTCGTAGCATTGCCACTCTCTTAGAAAGGCTTTGTCCTCAAAGCCTTATAATTTTGTCGCATTGTTCTTTGTGATGTCATGGTTGATGAAACATGTCGATACGAACTGCTAAGTGTAGAGCATAACTTCCGATATGTGGATGGGTCAATCCATCCCAGATTGATTTGTTGCTGATTGTTATGATTCCCCATTGATCTGTCGTTAAGAGCTTTGATAACATTAGTACCATCGTCTTTCGACATTTCCCTCTTTTCAGAATATCGGTTTTTATAGTTGGGGTGTCGATAGGGAATTTTCACAATGTCATTTTTTTTACGAGTGTCGTCTTTTGAGCATTGATCTGAGCTGGGACTTTTATTTTCGTCTCTTGAGGTTTTAAGGTTTCATTCTGTATCTTTTCCAACTTGTTTCCTAACTGCCTGTTATCATTTTGAAGCTTCTTAATCAATTCAACTTGCGATTTTCTGTCATCTTCAGATGTCTTAAGTTGCTCCTTAAGATCTTCATTATGACTTCTGATACAACTATTTTCTTCCTGTTTTTCTAGAAGTTTCCCTTCAATGTCATCCATAGATTGTTCTATCTTTCGGCTATTTTTCAACTTCTTAATTTTTGTGACTAGTATCTTGTTATGATTTCTTAGTCTAAAAATTTCTTCAGCATTGTTAGATAATGCTTTATTACTCTTTGCAATCTCTCACTTATGTGTCTTTTTAGAGTCGTCATTTTGTTGTTGAAGAACTTTTATCTGTTGTCGACACTGGCCGACCTCCGATTCTTGACTTTCTAATTTATGTCGTAACTGCATTAGTTCTTCATCTTTGTCGCTAACGATTTTGTTCAAGCGTATTATTTTTGCTTCGTAATTATTTGTTTCCTTCTTTATATCTTGATTTCCTAACCTCTGATTGAATTTATTTTTGGCTTTTAATTCATCAATTTGCGCATACAATTTTTCTATACGCCTTTCCTGGTCAGAGATTTTTATTTCATTGTACCTTTCTTGTAATTCAATTCTTATTTCTAAACTGTTATTTATGTCGCGCAATTCTTCATTGTCTTTTCGATAACATTTTGACGTGGCTTCTAATTTTTCTCGGAAATCATCTTCCATGGTCTTTGATTTCTTCGACGGTGGAATGATCTTTTTTTTATTTCTTTGATGAGTCTTTCTTAAACTTGATCGTCTTTCTTTGACTTGACTTATCCAACGATGGATAGTCTCTACTAGATCTTCACTTCTTGTTTTTCTTCGATTTGTCTTCTTTGTCTTTTTCTCGATTTTTTTCTTCTTCAATACTTCTTAACTTTTTTTTTTCAAAAATAATTATTATTTTAATAAAATAATAATAATTATTAATTATTTAATTAATAATAATATTATTAATGCTTTCATAAACTATATATATAGTTTAATATATATATATATATGTTTTCCAAAAATTAAAATATTTAAACAATATAATAATATTATAATGTTTAATATTTTTATTTATTTTTTGTGAAAATTTTGTTAGGGTTTGTGAGGATGGAGGCGAGGGCATGGGTGGAGGCTGGGTGTGCGTTGGAGTTGGTGGTGGAGGTGGTGGTGGGCGTGAGGGAGCCGGCAGTGGAGTGGTGGTCGAGTGTTGGAGATGTTGGGAAGGGGGTCGTGCAGGTGGAGGGAGAGCTGTTGGCGGTGGTGGGAGTGGTGGCGGGTGGCGGATTGAAGGGGAGTGGTGGATGTACGCAAGGAAGGAGGGGCTGCACGAGAGAGTGGAGGCAGGGAATGGAAGATGGCGTGCAGAGTGAAGATAAGGGGGAGGATGCGGAGTGGATGTTGTAGATGGGAGGTGGGGCGACAAGGAGGAATGAGGGGGGGAATGGATACGTGGAAAGGAGCTGCACGGGCCTAGAGCAGGTGTCGAGGAGGATAGGGGTGGCATGAGGTGAGGAGGGACGCCTGCACGAGAAGAGGAAGAGCAGGCGTGGGAAGCATGGGAAGTGTGGAAGGAGGGGGGGGACTGCGTGGAGAAGGGAGACGCAGGTGGTGGGTGGAAGAAGAGCCACGTGAGAGCTATGCAGGAGTGATGGCGAGTGTGGGAATGGTGGTTGTGGCCAAGGGCCTCTTGTTGATTAAAAATCATGATCCAAAGAAACTCTAGTGAAGTGGCCAGTAGCCGGAATTAGGGAGGGCCGAAAGGCTCTGATACCAAATGCTACAACCGAATCCGGTTGTCTCCATTGAGAAGCGAATCCGACTTCACATAATTGAATATAAAAATATATATGATAAAATGGATGATTAATAATTTACAATGAGGCTCGCTTTTATAGGCTTGAGCGTGTATAGTGAAGGGTTACACCCTTTCACTTAATAATTAATAACTTTAATTAACATACATATAATATTCGTAGCATGCACAATGAAAACCATGATCCTATGGTGTTGGTGTTATTTTAAATTTATCATAGGATCACAGGATCAAATTTAGAGCGGGATTGGTCCCATGCACTAACAATTACATAGAATTGAACACTCTCAAGTTATTGTCAAGTTTGGCTTTGGAAAAGGACATTAATTGTTTACAAGTATTTGGAGACATGATGCTTGTAATGAGGTGGTTTAGATAATAGCATGGATGCCACAATATAAACTTGGTGTATTTATTGAAGGATACTAAAAGATTAAAATTTAGCTGGAGAATGCTACATTGATGTATGTATATAGAGAAATGAACTCAATTGCAGGTGTGTTATCAAAGAATGGGGTTAATATGTAGTATGGAAGATGGTATAAGTTATTAAGGAGGTGGCAGGGATATCTTCAGGGTATTATCATCCACCTTTTCATGTCCTTCGTATTTAATCTTTTGAATTGTTGGTTAAATGATAATATATGAGAAAGGATTGAGTCATGTTGTCTTCTTAATAAATGGGCTTAATAAGACATATTGGTGAGAACTTGTTTATTGGTTATACTTAGCACATAGGGAAAGTTTAAGATTTTTGTTACAGGCTTCTCCTGTAAATATAAATGTATTTAAAACACTACATGATCTATTCGACATACTAACTTCTGAATACTTATGTTATATGGTTGGAAACTATTAGACATGTTTGAAAGCATCTAAAAATTTATATATATATATATTGAATATTTTGAAATTACATTATGTTTATTTGTTGAATGTTTATTTGTTGAATGTGGTTTGATTTTCCCAAGTTATTGGAAAAATAAAGTTACATTTCATAAAGTCAATGGAGACTACATAATATTTAGATTATGTTTTTTTTTTAAATACTTGAGTAAATTTAAACATTGCACTTCAAAGAAAGAAATTAGTTACCAAGTACCCATAGTTTAACCACACTGTACACTACTAGATCTTAAAAAATTCCAAGTAACCATAGTGTAATCACACAACAATTTATGAATAATATCTTAATGTGAATCTCATTATTTATAATTGAAAAAATTCGTATCAATTTAAATTATATTTTTATAATCATAATGCATATGTTTCAAAAAAATCATTTTCCATTTAACCATAGTGTAATTGCACTACAATTTATGAGAAATATCTTAATGTGAATGTCTTTTCATATACTTCAGGATTTTTTTTATCAATTTAAATTATTTTTTTAGTATCATAGTACTTAGATATTTATCCATGTTAATACTTAGATATCTATATGTTAGATTTAAATTATATTTTCATTGGTTAGTATGAGTTGTGTGAATCTCATTATATAGAATTAAATAATTTTTTTTATCAATTTAAATTATGTGTATTTTGAAAAAAAGTTATTTTCCATTTATGGTTAGATGTATACTATACAACTACTTAATGTGAACTTCATTACCTTTAATTAAAGAAATTTTTCATCAATTTAAATTATTTCTTACTATCATAATAATTAGATATCTATTCATGTTAAACTTAAATTATATTTTATATTTAAATATATTTATCCAAGTTAAGTTTAAATTAAATTTAAGTTATGCTTTTATTGATTATAATTGTAGATATCTATTCATGTGGAGTTTCTTATTGAGTTGTTCAATCTATATATTTCAAAATAATTAATAATAGTAAATTTCTATGTTTTAAATTAATAAATAAATATTTCCAGATTTTTATGATTAAATATCAATATTATATATATAAACAAATATGACATTTATATATATACTTGATGTCACTATAAAAAGATCATTTTCAAATGAGGGGACAATGTGAAATTAATTGCAATGACTCTACGGGAGACCGAAAACTATATCATACATTGAACCATATCCTTAGATCTCATATGTTGAAACTTTAATATTTCTAATTATGACAAATGTTGAAACTTTAATATTTTTATTATTTCTAATGATGACAAAAGTGAAACATTGACTACAAAGCAATTGACATTGAAGAAGTATCTACCCTATGTAATGATCCCATAGGTTGAAACTTTAACATTTCTAATGAAGACAAAAGTGAAGCATTGATTACAAAGCAATTGACATTGAAGAAGTATCCACATCAGTGTCCCTTCGAGTTTGCTATTGAGATTCTCCCTCTTCATTTGAATTCTTCCTTAATTTTTTTATCAATAGTATGAATATATATTTGTTACGGTTCCATGCCTATGCTTAGTGTATATTGTTCGTATACTACTTTACCATTATAACTTAACTATTGATATCAGAATTTCTTTTAGATGTTAAGTTCATATTCATGGTATTTATTTGGAAAAGTGACTCCATAGAGTGGTAGAATATAATCTATGGAGTGGTAGAATAGGTTATGTAATCATATATATATATATAAGTGGTAAAATAAAATCTATGGAGTGGTAGAATAGGTTATGTAATCTTTCATATATATATATAAAGGGAAGAAAAATTCATTATAGAAATTTGATGACTTCACCAAATTATTACCGTTAATTAAATATTTATTAAGAAGATTCATAAATTAAACAAAGAAAATATTAGTAGAGTAAAGAAGGAGAAAGATAAGCAATGAGAAGAATTGAAAAATAAAAATGATAGAATTGGAAAGTTGCATATACATAATCAAGGAAATGTTAGTGATGTTAAGCATATGAAAAGGTATGTACAAGGGTCTAAACCAAATAAAAATGTGGAAGACACTAACAGAATAAATGAAGAGGACACGACAAAATGACTTGAAGATGAAATTGACAAGAAGGTTAAAGATGCCTAAAAATTGAAGATGACAATTTATACAATGAAGGTTAAGGAATGATCAATGAATATGATTGATAGAATCTATTTCATTTCAAAAGGAGAAGGAAGAGATGAATCAATAAATTTAATATAAAATAAATGGATATGTTGAGCTTCAACTTGAGGATGTACATGCCAAGTATGGCAATACTATCTGAAATGTAAGAGAAATTTATAACCAAGAAGACTAATTGGATCATGCCATTAGGATGTTTTTCACATTGCAAATGGGTTTTAGGGCCTTGACCATGGTCACGTTATGGAAAGAACAACATTAGACCCTTAACCATGTTTGACGTTGTGAAAAAAAACCTTAGGACCTAAGCATAATTTATTGGGCTCAAGTATCATGAATATATCATTGAACTACCGCATGGGGCACATATAATGCATCTCTAGCCTACTAGAGGGATATGGGCATAGTGAATCTACATATTAAGCATCAAGAATGGTTCTCAATGTCTAAACAACATCAAAGGAGGAAAACAAGGCCCTTATATCTCGAGTAAAGCTTATCGTAATAAAGCACCATGAAAACCACATAGAACCACACCTTTCTAGGAGGTCTTCAAAAGTCAAGTTGGATATGGATGCCATTATAAATTTTTATGGATCTTGTATGAGCCACGAGATCTTGACCATCATTAAATAATGAGAAAAAGTGTCTAATTAGAATATATTTAAAGCTTCTCAAACTCAAGAGTCTTGAAAAAGTCCCCAAACAAACACAAAAGTTGTTTGTAGGGGTTTATTTGGCCTCTGTGTGGGATACAAGCACCATGAGTAGGGATTCAACATAAAAAATGGGTGTGAAAACATAGATATAGTCAATAGGGAAACAATGTCCTTATGCCATAATTGAACCTTCTTAAGCTCAAGCACTATGAAAAACACCTAGAGACCATGACAAAAGCCCTCTATAGAGATTCTTTGGTATCCAAGATGAATATGCATCCAATTACGAGGTCTCAAGCATCATTGATGTGTCTTGGGTACTTGGATGTAATAGGGGAAAATAAAAAAGAACATCCAACCTTAAAGATTTCTTCTGAGGATCAAGCACCATGAATGAATCCTCAAATGAACGCATATGTTCTATGTGTATCAATAAACTCTAAATATGATAAGGGAAACATTAATCGATTACTTGTGAACTAAGATTCTTTTTTGTAACTAGGGGAATTGACAACTAGAGACTGGGATGGTACTCGCGTGACACGAGGTATAGGGATCCAATCCCGCTACCACTATACCCCTAGGTGCCCCACAACCTCCCGCAAGCATGGGACATGGGTAATCTAGGGTGTGATTTGAACTCGTGATCTCTGTTTACAACATGTGACTTCATATCAAGCGAATCGCCAATGAGAAACACCCGTGCGAGCGCTTGTGAACTAAGAATTGGTCACATAGTATAACACAAGTTAAGAAAGGAAAAGAAGGCTCTTGTGCCCTAAATATTCTCCAACTCAATCTAAATGAATATCATCTACAACCCATAAAACATGCCCACTTATTTAGGGACACTAAGATGTTTTTAGCAAGAATGATGGCTCTTTGGGTCTTGAAAATGGTCAATGAAAGATTGTAAGGGTCTTAGGCATTTAACAAATATTCCTAAGTTGTCATTAAATTTGCTTTGAAACACCACATATGACCTTTCTATGTGATTTTTGGCCTCTAAGTGGGATATAGAGTTCATTATTTTATTTGGGAAGCAATGATAGGTCTAGGGTCCTAAACCAGGGTAAAAAAGGAAAACAAGGGCATTATAGAAGAAAATGGATAATCTAGGCCTCAAGTAGTGTGGAAAAGGACTCTAACCATGACATGTCCCCTCTCTATGTGTTCATTCACCTTGATGTTCTACCCCAATCACCATTAGGTGATTTTGCAGAAAGAGGATGCATGTGTCCAAATGCCTTGACTATGCTGAGGATCAATATGTTAAAAACTTTTAGAGAGAAGAAATATTCTAACATGAGGAAATAAAGTTGACAATGTTTCCTTGGGTTAGTTAAATTTTCTATTGTTTTGTGTTCAAAATTGTCATTGAGCAACAACACCTGTGTAGTTAATATTACTAATAAAGTTTCCAATGGCATTACAAATTACACCCATAACCCATGATTAATTATTTTGGTGTTTTACAGTGCCAAGAGTGAAGGCAAAGAAAACAAAGGAAATGGCATTATTGTTAGTGCAAGATCTGAAAACCTAAAGTATGAAAACTAAATATTATGTGAGTTATGTGATGGATTTAATGTTTTGGAATGATACACTATATAAACAAGAGCCATGAGGTGGAAATTTCCATGGAATTGCACTTGTGTTGGGCGGTGGTGTGGTGATTTGCAATTGCTAATAAGATAAATATAAAATCAATGTGCATTTAGATGGATGATTTAAGGCCTAATATCCACCCGAACTCCCCTTTATTTGACAGAATAAGCATAAAAAAGTAAGTGCAGCTAGATCAATGATTCAAGGATTAATCTCAATAAAGGAAAACAAAATCAAGGCCATATTCTAAGTTCTAATCACAATTTATTGGGGCCATTTATGTTTCGAACATCATCCAGGATGTACTCCAAGCTTCCTAGGCACACTAGCATATGCATACTAAAGTCTTTCACTTACAATTGACATAAAAAATATGTGGATAATATGTCATAAAACCCTAATATACTGTAGGAAAAGTTTTGTAGAGGTTTTGGGAGGTCCTGGTAGTGTTTGGAATAAAAGGTAGAAAGAGTGCTAGAATGGAATGCTCAACTAGTTTGATTCCAGGCTCTTCCAAACAGGCTGAGAGGGTCACGAAAACTCAGTATGAGGGTTGGTTTGGATTCATTAATATATTAAGGACCTGAAATTACTTTCATAATATAAAATAGATAACCATAGGTCATTTCATTAAAGTTACTGCAAAACTAGTCATGAATTCATGCCCAACGAGCTAGTCTTGAAATATACAAGCACAATCAGCCTCTAAGTCTCTAGAATATCTAATTTTAGAATTGGGATGGATTTTTCAGACCATTGAAAACCTAAAACAACCTTCATAAAGTAAAATGGGTTGGAGAACTAGTCAATTAAAATGGCTCAATGAGCTAGTCTTGAGAGATCTAGATGCAAACAACCTCCAATGATTTTGAATTTATCATTTGAAGAACAATATGAATTAATATGGAATATAGGAGAAATAATAACGAGGTTCAATAGTTTTATACATAAACATATTAGCATTACAACCCCAGTTTTTTAAATGAACCTCAAATACAGTAAATATCAAAGTACATGAATGTGGATGTCTTCTAAACAAAAAGAAGAGAAGGATTCTCCATTGGATATGATATGATGATGAAGGTGGAGCAGATGTATGCTCATGGAAGGCATACCAAGCTTCATGTATTCTCATAGGGTGCATTCACCAAACTAGATAGAAAATAAAGGGCGCGTTCTTCACAGCTGAAATCCCCAAGTCTTGTAAAATGGCCATAAATTGCTCATCTGGACACCTTTTTTGATGACACAAAATGTGTTTCCTATTGGAAAATATTCTATGGAAACAATGGAACATGTATAAACATACATAAATTCTCAGAAATTTCGAAACCAAAACCCCCATTTCGTCCCTCCAACATTGTTCCTACTGAATGAAGGAGTTGAACCACACAATGAGAACACCAACCAATGGATCAGACCTCAAGACCTGAAATAGAATCAGTGATGAAGACTGGATGTCATAATCCTTTCAGTAGAAGCATTGGGTATATCTCCCAGCTAGGACTAGAGGCACATCTCCTAGGTCAATGATGAAAAATTGCACTCAATTCAAATCACAAATGATCAAAAGATGTGAAATGGAGTTCTAATCCTTCTTTTATAGATTTAGGTGACTTGTTGAGAAAGTAAGATAGGATAAAGTGCCCTCATGGAGTGGATAAGGTTTCTTTTTTTTTTTCTTTATGTTTTTCCTTGCTTTTTGCTTTGCTTTGCTTTCTACTTTAGCTTTTGCCTTGCTTTCAACTTTGCTTTGCTTTCTCCTTTTGATTTTGCTTTCTACTTTTGCTTTTGCTTTTTGTTGGTAGGTATGTTTGGATGAGTCAGCTGCGCAGCATCATGGATGCTACATAAGGTCAAAGATGCCGTGCAAGGAGGAAAATCACGCACAAGTCGGAAATGATATTATTTTATGTATTTTTGGGTCATTTTGGACCGCATTGTGTGGGTTAGGGTCATTCTTTTGTAGATCTTGTTAAGAAGTAGTTAGGTGGTTGTCTAAGTGGACCATGAATGTAATTGCACAATCCTATAAATAGATGTAGAATTGCAAGTGTTAGGATCATACTAATCCTTATCATGATCAGATAGAAGAATACGATGAATTTGGTATTGGATATTGATATTGGTCTTTTGAATCTGGGTATGCGACAAAAGAACTGTGTTGATGTATCTTTATTTTGTTACGAAGGTTAATAAGACATGACGAAACTTGAGCAGAATCATTGTGTCTTTTCATGTTTCCCTATTATGAATGTGATATGCGTTATGAATCTGTGAATGATGCGATGTTTCCCTGTTCCAAATGATGCTATACTATTAGATCTATTTGCGCATTAATGGTTTTGCTAATAATGAAATCTGTTGAATGATGATGCAATTATGTTTGATGCATAAGCTGAATAGTTAGATCTATTAACCAATGTTGCACTAAGTTGATAAGTAGATGTACAAGGTCCTCCTTCATTCGGTGGAAACGTGATTCCTTCAACTCTCCCTCGAACATCTCAGGTGACACTTCATCTACTCTGTAGGTGTTGCTGGACAGGGTAAAACCTGTCTAGGCCGGTGCTCAGGGAGATCGTGGTGGTTTGGATGTCGACAGATTGAGGAATCCCCGTCGACTGGGTTTGTGTCAACAAATGGTTCCGTTGCCGAGACCATTTTTTGACACAAACCCAGTCAACATGGGTTCCTCACTCTGTCGACATCTAAACCACCACGATCTCCCTGAGCACCAGCCTAGAGAGGTTTTACCCTGTCTAGAAGCACATGCAGAGTAGATGAAGTCTCACCCGAGATGTTTGAGGGAGAGCTGACGGAACCACGTTTCTGCCGAATGAAGGAGGACCTTGTGCATCTACTTATCAACTTAGAAAAACATTGGTTAACAGATCTAACTATTCATCTTATGCATCAAACAGAATCGCATCATCATTTATTTTTATTTTTTTCCTTTGCACAATGCCTTAAGCATCATGCATCTCCGTTCCCGTCCTGTAGGGCTCCATCCTGCTACCATTCACTAGCTTTGGCAGCAAATTCTCCATGTAACTGCTGCAGCTGTACTGCACCTCCTAAAGTAATGAAACTAATGAGATATGGACCTAGCCAAGGCATCTGTAACTTACCTGGATGCTTCATGAACTTGTTGTCATACAACAACACCGAGTCACCTTATTGAAATTGCTTGTTTTTAATATGTCGATCATGCCAATATTTTTGGCGATCCTTTTCTACACGCTGGTGAAAACCTGTGAGAAAATGGTCCTCCTCAAGCTGCACCAACTATGCCAGTCACTCTTCTAATGCTGCTTCTTGGTCCATGCCTGTCATGGCCGCTATGCGCAAACTCAGAACAATGTACTCCATAGGCATGAATGGCTCTTTCCCATACACCAATTTGAATGCTGTCTGTCTCGTCAATATTTTACAAGTGGTGCAATATTCCCACAAGACTTCTGGAATATTCAAATCCCAGTCATTGCGGTACTCCATAGGCATGACTGGCTCTTTCCCATACATCAATTTGAACGGTGTATGTCCCGTCAATCTTTTACAAGTGGTGTGATATGCCCACAAGACTACTGGAATCTTCAAATCCCAGTCATTGTGGTTCGCGTTACAAACCTTTGTAAGTGCATGCTCCAACACTTTGTTGAATGACTCCATTGTTCCATTTGCTTTCGGATGATACGAGGTACTCTTCTTATGCTGTATTTGAAGCTCTTTTGTCAATACACTGACTGTTCGATTGATGAAGTGACTCCCTTGGTCAATCATCAATATCTTTGGGCATCCAAACCGAGTAACAATATTGTCAAACAAGAATCGCGCTGCTGTCGTAGTGGTGCAATCGATAACAGGTGCGGCCTCTGCCCACCTTGTCAAATAATATATCGCTGTAATTATGTACCGTGCACCAGGTGTCTTTCCAGGCGGGTTGATTGGTCCCACAAAATCCACAACCCATTTATCAAATGGTTGTAATGTCACTTGAGGTAACAATGGCATCTCATCCCTCCTAGATCGTTTTCCAGTTCTTTGACAGACATCGCAAGTTCGTGCATAATTCATCGCATCATTATGAAGAGTGGGCCACCAAAGCCCTGCGCAAAGCACCTTCCTTGCAATAGCACGACCTCCATAGTGTACACCAACCACTCCTGCATGTGCCTCTGCCAATATCTTCCCTTATTCATGAGGTAGGACACATCGCCTCAAGAGCTCGTTCGGTCCTAGTTTATAAATCTGTCCGGCGATCAACTGGAAATCCGCGGCCTTAACCACCAATTGCTTCTTCTGACTTGTGGTGAACTCCTCTGGTGCGGTTCCCATCACCAAAAACTGAATTATGTCTTCATAGTAGTCGTCAACCACCTCAACTTTGAATAGTTGTGCATTTGGCAACCCATCTTCAATGTTTGTTGGTTCCTCACTTCTCTCAATTCACGATAAATGATCTGTCCCCGCATTCAAGCGACCTGGCTTCACAATTACCTCAAAATCAAATTCCTGAAAGAGAAGTAACCAACGACATATCCCCCCCCCCAACACAAGCTTATTAAACAGGTATTTCAAAGCAGAATGGTCTGTGAACATTTTGAAATGACCCCCCAACAGATAATGCCTAAACTTCTATAGCCCATATACCATCGACAGACCTTCCCTCTCTATAGTTGTATAATTTTTTTCCGCAGATGACAACTTTTGACTCGCGAAATCAATCTGGTGGTCAATATCTCCTTCTCCTGGTTGCATGAGCACCACACCCAGAGAAATCTGCGATGCATCCACATGGACATGGAATTCCTTGCTCCAATCAGAAAATACCAGTATTGGTGTAGAAGCCATCTTAACCTTCAACATCTCAAAACTTACTTGACATTCTGGACTCCATAAGAATACTGCATCCTTCTTCAACAACCTCTCCATAGGATCCGCAATCGCAGCATAGGATCTGTAGTACCCCGTGTGCCCCAACGTCACTCTCAAATGCTTTACATTTGTATGCGGTGTGAAGCTCAAAATCAACGCAATCTTTGTTGGCTCAACCAACAATCCTTGCTTGCAAACAATGTGACTGAACAACATCCCAAACGGTGCACAGAAAATACACTTCTTCAAGTTCAGCGTGATCTGATGCTATCTACATCGCTCCAGCATCAGTCGCAGGTTTCCCAAATGATCTCTCATCAATCCATAAAATGTCCAGTCATCCATATAGACCTGCAAAAACTTATGAATAAAATCTCTGAATGCGGCGACAACAACTTGGGAGAATATCACAGGTGCGTTCTTTAGCCCAAATGGCATCATAGTGTATTGGAAACAACCCCATTCAGTCACAAACGTTCTCTTGTGACGATCCTCTTTTGCGATCCTGATCTGGTGATATCCAAAAAAACCATTTGTGAAGGAATACATTTCTTGACCGCCCACTCCTTCTAGTACCTCATCAGTGAAAGGCGTCGGAAATTGATCATGCATACATACATCATTCAACTTCCTTAGGTCAACACAAATACGAACCTCACCTGTCTTCTTATCCTGAACCACCATGGGACTAATCCATTCTAATTCTTTGACCGGCTCAATTATTCTAGCATCCAACATTCTATCAAGTTCAGTGTTAGCCCTTTCCTTGTGTCGCGGATTCAGTCGATACGATCGCTGCCTTACTAGTTCCGCATCTAGCTTCAATGAAATCTTCATCTCTCCCAAATCCCCCAATATTCCCTTCATTTCAGAAAACTTCATAGGGAACAAATCTTGGAACTCATGCAACAAGTCTGTGACCTTTGCCATCATTTCTTCATCCTAGTAGTCCCCGACATTCGAAAACTTTGGGTTCTCCTCCATCCCAATGTTGACCTTCCTAAGATTCAATGACTGATTTATCAGATCTGTCAGTGCATTAGGTGATACGACATCCTGACTCCATTCTATTTTCGAAATATTGATATTCCGTGGGTCATCAGCATCCTCTGGCCCTCCAGTAATATTATAGCATTCCATCATCGACTGCATCGGATAGCGCATATGTGGATCCATGGGGTATGCACCTGGAACCACTTTCAGAACAACATCGCGGATGAGCTGCAGGGCATTATGAACATTTGGATTGACATCCATGAAACTGAATGTATGAGTGAAGCAAACTGTCAACTCTAACCAAGTGGTAATCTCCCTGTGCAACTCAGCTGCGGCATACCAAGATCGCAAAATTTCATCCAAAGTGTGGATAAAGGCATGGACCCATTCATCTTTTGGTCGCGAGGCCCACAAAGTCTAACATTCAATCAGATGACCACCAGGGTCATTCCGCCCATCATACTTTCCAGTGTGGTATACTTCTGCGTTGCCAAAGCGAACCGTCATCAATATTCGACACTGCTACCACCTAGTAATCGACTTCTTATGGGTCTCCCACCAACGTCCTGGAGAATCCTTCAGCGCCTCCTCCAGTGCCAGCAACTGTTGTGGTTCTGACATCCTATCCATCAACATCAACATACTGTCCACACAAATGTTGGTGCATATGCAGATGGTCGCCAACCAGGAATTGGCCGACAAGGAACAGAATATCAATGGCTAGTTCTTGCAATCACAGAAGCAAGAGGTAGAAGAGCAGAAAGAGGTGGAAGAATTGAGGAAGGAGAAAAAGCGGTTGATTGTGCAGAATGTTAGAGCAATCGAGGAGCTGAAGAAGCAACACGATCGCTTGACGGTGGAGAGAGAAACCTTGTGGGACAGCAGAGTGTGGCTGGAAGAGGAAATTTATGATGCCTGTAAGTATGTATTGGAGCCCATTGCGGTGTCGGATGCGGTCGAAAGAGCCCAACGACTTGGGGCCTTTATTTCCCAGTTGCAGCGAGACAATTATGACTTACTGGCTTTGGTACAACCAGGCACACCGCCAGAGCAAGTAGTAGAAATGAATAGCACCATGGAGAAGTTGGTGACCCAGCTAGGAGAGTTGGAGCAATAAGCGACAAAAGTAACTGAAGCGACTGCACAATTTTGGGGCATCGTAGTCTAGGATGAGCAATTAGAGCAACTGACCAAGCTAGTGCAGGAGGCAGAAGGATAGCTAGAAAAAATGAAGACTTCACTGAGAGTACTGCCACTGGTGGTTCAGGTCACCAAGTTTGCAGAGATGAAGGAGTTACAACAGCAAGTTGTGAGGGCACAAGAGTGTTAGCGGAAGCGCAGTACACAGTTAGATGAGTTCCAAGATATTGGCGAGCAGCTTTCGGTCAAGGAATTTTCTGCGTTGCATGCCGTGTAGGAAGGCAAGAAGAAATTTCTCGATAAGCTGGTCAAGCATCCATTAGCGCAGGACTTGATAGAGATTCAAGAGATTGCTGCGATGGTCAAGGAGAAAGCTAGGGAGATCAGTCAGTAGTACGAAGATTTCACACTAAAGATCAATGAGTAAGCCATGTCCTACTGACGTGGCTCGAGGGCGAGCCACAAGATTGTGTTGGGGGCCTGTTGGAAGGCGGGTTTGGATGAGTCAGCTGAGCAACATCGCGGATGCTGCGCAAGGTCAAACATGTCGTGCAAGGAGGAAAACCGCGCACAAGTCGGAAATGATATTATATTATGTATTTTTGGGTCATTTTGGACCGCATTATTTGAGTTAGGGTCATTCTTTTGTAGATCTTGTTAAGAAGAAGTTAGGCGGTTTCCTAAGTGGACCATGAATGTAAAGGCACAATCCTATAAATAGATGTAGAATTGCGAGTGTTAGGATCATCCTAATCCTTATCTTGATCAGATAGAAGAATACAGTATGTTTGGTATTGGATATTGATCTTAGTCTTTTGAATCTGGGTATGCGACAGAAGAACTGTGTCTTTTCCTATTTCCCTATTATGAATGTGATATGTGTCATGAATCTGTGAATGATGTGATGTTTCCCTGTCCCAAATGATTTTATACTGTTAAATCTATTTATGTATTAATGGTTTTGTCGATAATGAAATCTGTTGAATGATGATGTGATTCTGTTTGATGCATAAGCTCAATAGTTAGATATGTTAACCAATGCTGTGCTAAGTTGATAAGTAGATGCACAAGATCCTCCTTCATTCGACGGAAACATGGTTCCATCAGCTGTCCCTCGAACATCTCGGGTGAGACTTCATCTGATCTGCAGGTGTTGCTGGACAGGGTAAAACCTATCTGTGTCGGTGCTCAGGGAGATAGTGGTGGTTTGGATGTCGAAAGAGTGAGGAACCCCTGTCGACTGGGTTTGTGTCAACACTTTTGCTTTTGCTTTTGCTTTTCTTGATTTTTCTTTTCTCTACCTTCTTTTTCCTACTTTTCCTCCTTATCCTGCTTTTCTACTTTGTCATGTTTTTTCTTGTTTTTATGCTTTTTCTTGGTCTTCTGTTTTATCCTGCTTTTATGCTTTTGTCTTGCTTTTATGCTTTGTCCTGCTTTTATGCTTTTCCCTTCTTTTTTCCTACTTTTCTGCTTTGTCCCTCTTTTCTGCTTTATTATGATTTTCTTGAGCTTTGCTACTTTATTCTTCTTTCTTCTCGTTTTCCTACTTTCCTTGCTTTGACTTCTATATATTTTCTTGTCTTGCAAGTTACCTCTTAGTCAACCTTATCCTCTAAGGCACACTTGTGGAGAATTATCCACTTTATTCCAAAATAAAATATCTAATTAATGAAAATTACTTCTACCAAGTGCATTTCAAACTTACGATAAAAATAAAATTAAACTTCCTAACTAATTAATGGCTTAACTTCAAAATTAACCCCAAGTGCATGAAATTGTGTACTCAACCCAAGGGATTGGTTGGGCTAGGAACTCCTTCCACTAAACATCAATGAGGCGACATGACATTGAATCCCAAGAAAATCATATTTTTTTTTTATTTTAGAAGGGAAGCTATTAGGACACATCATCTCTAAAAAGGGAAACTTGAAGGACCTGGAAAGAATACAAAATATACTCCAAATTCCCATGCCCCACAATAAAAAAATCAATGCAATCATTCATGGAAAAAATCATTTTTTGTTTGAAGGTTCATACCAGATTTTGCACAAATTGTAAAACCTTTGAAACAAATGGTGAAGCAAACTGTACAGTTTAAATGGATTGAAACAGAAAAGGATGTGTTTAAAGATATTAAAAACGGTATTGCACATGCACCTTCATGAAGCAGTCATGATTTTGGGAAAGATTTCATTATCTATACATTTGCTTCTGATCATTCCCTTGCAGCAGTGCTGTCAAAAAAGGGAGAGCAAGGGGATGAGTATCCTATATCTTTTATGAGCACTGGGTTACAAGGGGATGAACTCAATTAATCAGATGTAGACAAACAAGCTTATGTGGTATTTAAAGCTATGAAGCAGTTCATACCCTATATTCTTAAGAACATAACTAAGGTTGTAGTACCTCATACGATTGTTATATATTTATTTGTGCAAAAGGAATTGGGGGAAAGATGAGGGAATTGGGTAACTAAACTACAAGAATATGATTTAGAATTTAATCCCATGAACATTGTCAAAGGTCAAGGACTATGCAAGTTGCTTATGGAAAATTCAAATGGAGAGGTTAATAGATGGGACAACAAATCTGAAATGAAATTGTTAGAAGTGTGTTCTATTCATACCACTCTTGATTCATGGTATATATATAATACATTATATTCAGCACAGGTATACTCCAGAACATTGGAATTCTAAAAAAGGCGAGCTCTTTGATTGAAATCAACTTCATATCAAATAATCAATGGAGTACTCTTCAGGAAAAATTATGACGGAGTATTTCTCAGATGCCTAGAAAAGGATGATTTAGAAAAAGTAGTTAAAGAATTGCATGATGGCCCTGCTCGAGGTCATTATTCTAGACATACAACTACTTATAAAATCCTAAGAGCAGGATATTACTGGCCTACAATTTTTAAGGATACACATGCATATGTACGAAAATGCAAAGTATGTCAAAAGAGTGCTGGTAGACTAGCAAAACTTACAGAACCATTGGAACCAATCATCATTTTTGAACCATTTGAAAAATGGGGATTATACATCGTTCAGGAAATCAACCCCAACTCTTCTATGAAACATCATTATAATCTTACCGTGACATATTATTTTACTCGATGGATTGAGGTTATGCCCTTACATAAAGTCAACGAAGATGTGGTTATCAAATTTCTGCAGGAGAACATCATAACCAGGTTCGGGGTTCCAATTTCTTTACTTTTTGACAATGCTTAATACTTCTCTTGTTTAAAAATGTGTGAGTTTTCCGTAGAAAAAGGAATTAAATTGCATTATTCTTCTAATTATTATCCACTGTAACGTCCCCTCCCATCAGACCAAGCAAGGGAGAGAACATGACACTAAATCCGGGCATCTAGCCCCATATCCATTAAGTAAAACTCATTGATAATAAAAGGCATATACATGTACATATTGTAATTAAACACAATGGAATTAAAATCATCTACATATCTAACATACATTCAAACATTTTCATGACAAACATTAAATAAATACATCACAGAATTTATCACATGAGAGTACTTATCTTAAAACAAAGTAGTCCCGAGCAACCAGCTATGCAACTGCAACATTCCACCCAACCATAGGCTAGTTGTGCTTATCAATATCTTGATACAACTGCCACCCCCGAGATGGGCATGATTTCTACAAGGAAAAGGGAACAGCAGACTCACACATAGCCAATTATACACCAAAATCAGCCAAGCCAATCGATAGTTGGGTTTATTAGGCTGCTAGGAAATGGAAAGGAAGAATTGATAATCTAGTGAGCTCAACCACAGAGCTATGGATACCTCTGCAAGATCTATCCAGCTTGGTTCCCCACAATGCCTACACACCTGACTCAAGGAAGTATTCCTTTCACTACTACAAAGTCCCTTAGGCCATACCTTCCAATTCAGTGTTGTTCAAGGTGTGCGTAGAAGAGTAGCCAACCGTTTTGATCTTCTTGAGAGGTTATTTTCCCCACTAGGTTTATCAAGGCAACTCAGGTCCACTTCCACTCCTAATTTCTTACTCACAGTTCAAACCAAAACAGAGATGCACATAACAGCAAAATCACAAATGCTGGGAAGCCAAATCCATTTTCAGAAAAAACGTCCATGGACATTCCAGGGAAAAAACAACCTCCATAAAACCCCAAATCGTGGTCCTCCTCTCCCAGCCACTATGTAACAAAAAACTGAGCTCCCGACCATGGAAAAATGTAGGAAAATGATGAAAAATGTGATGGGGAAATCCCAGCTAGTTCAGATTGCGTGTGAGAGCAAAAGCCATGGGTCAAGAATGGCTTTGGGAACCATTTCGTGGGTGTTTTCTTTTCCAAGAAGACAAAATACGATTTCCCAGGTTGATGGCTTTCCCATACATGAACTTTGCTTCCATACCTCTCCATTCACAAGGCATTAACTGCCTCAACCAACTCTTAGAAGAATTAAATGATTGGGTGCATAAGCCAAAATGGGTAGTTGAGGGTTTATGGGTTTTCTCATTGACACATGGATTAACACCATTGGCTCAAGGGTTTGAATAATTTCCCTCCCTATTCCTTGTAAAATCATTCCCCCATCTCTTGTTTCATTTTCATAGCTAGTTGCAGGCATTTCATTAAAATTTGTATTTACATGATGTCTAAATTTACATTGTGTCTGTCTAGCACAAGAACCATAGGCATCTATTTTTAATTGTCGATACATAAAAACGCTAAATCAATGGCGGGGCCTTGGGCTTGAGCTCCTCACCATGATTAAATAACAATATTTACATCATTTACAATGTAATGTAATGGTGGACAAAATGGGGACGTTACATTCCCCTCCCCTTACATTAGCACTGTTCTCAGTGCTCATCAAAATTGAACAAAAATGGATATGCCACTCTCATGACATCCTCCAGCTCCCATGTAGCCTCATCGGGACCGTAGTGCTTCCATTGCACCTTTACCTGCCTGATGGCTTGGTTCTGGAGCAATGTTACCTTCTTGTTTAGGATGTGCAATGGATCGGTTTGGAACTCTCCCTCAAGTTCCACCTAGATCACATCCCAATTAATCACATGGTTAGGAACATGTACATATTTCTTAAGCAAAGAGCCATGAAACACATTATGAGCTCTAGTGCTAGCAAGAAATGCAAGTCTATATGCAACCGGCCCTATTCTTTCAAGCACTTCAAATGGCCCATAATATCTAGGTGATAGCTTGGCGCAAATCCCAAGATTCAAGGAACCCTTTCTTAACTTCACTCTAAGATACACATGATCCCCGACATTGAATTCCCTAAGTACCCTATGCTTATGTGCATAGCTTTTTTGTCTATCTTGGGTTGCTTTTAAATTCTGCTTGATCTTTGCAACCTCTTGTTCCATTTCCTTAAGCAATTATGGCCCAAGTACAATTTTGTTCACTGAATTGTCCCAAGTCACTGGTGTCCTGCACCTTCTGCCGTACAAAGCCTCATATGGACTCATTCCCAATGATTCTTGCTACCCATTTTTATATGCAAAATCTACCAAGTGTAGATAATCCTCCCACTTGGATGGTTTGTCCATTACATACATGCGAAGCATGTCTTCAAGCACTCGTTTTACTCTTTCTGTTTGCCCATCTATTTGAGGATGGTGCGTGGTACTAAAGCTCAATTGTGTACCCAAATCTGCAAAGAGACCTTTCCAAAAATTGGAAGTGAACTTGGTATCCCTGTCAGAAATTATTTCCTTAGGCAATCCATGTAATCTGAAAATTTCCTTCATGAAAATATTTACAATGGCATCGGCTTTATGTGTGGACTTAACTGGTATAAAATGTGCTACCTTTGTTAACTTGTCCACCACAACCACGATGGAATCATGTTATTTCACAGTCATTGGCATCCCTGTAATAAAATCCATGGAAATTACTTTCCATTTCCATTATGGGATTGGCAATGGATGCAATAAACCTGCTGGGTGTTGGTGTTCAACCTTCACCTGCTGACATTTTATGCATTTATAAATGTATTCAGCGATGTCCTTCTTCATCCCTAGCCATAAATAATATTTTCTTGCAGTAGCAATTGTTTTCTGATATCTTGGGTGACCAGAGTATGGAGCTTTGTGGATTTAATCCATAACAATCCTCCTCAAATCTGCCACATTTGGAATATAGGCTCTATTCTTATAAGTAAAGAGTCCGTATTCTTCCAAATGATAGCTTCATACTTTTTTTCAAGGTCTTACTGCTGCAATTTGTCCTTTATCTGCACATACACTCCATCCTCAACAATATGGTTAACAATCTGCTGCCTCAAATCTAGTTGGGAAGTGCTAAGCACTGCCACATGCATTTCATGTACTTTCCTGTTGAGTGCATCAACTACCTTGTTTTCTTTCCCTTTTATGTGTTTGATTTCAAAATCAAATTCACACAAAAATTCCAACCATCTAGCTTGCCTAGCATTTAAAGTTGGCTGATCAAACAAGTATTTCAGACCACAATGGTTTGTCCTCAACTCAAATTTCCTTCCCATTAAGTAATGCCTCCACATCTTCAAAGCATGTACTATGGATGCAAGTTCTATATCATGATTAACATAGTTCTTATCATGCTCCTTCAACTTTCTTGACTTGTAGCATACCACGTGGTTGTCTTGCATAAGAACTCCTCCAAGTCCTTGATTGCATGCATCAGTACACACCACACAGTCTTTTTCTGGGTCTGCAATTTTCAAAATTGGTGCACTTGTAAGAAGATTCTTCAACCGTTGGAAACTTTCCTCACATCTTAGTGACCATTCAAACTTCATCCCCTTCTTTTGCAAAGAAGTGATTGAATGTGCGACCTTGGAGAATCCTTCAATGAACCTCCTATAGTAACCGGCAAGGCCTATAAAAGATCTCACATCTGTCACATTTCTTGGAGTTCGCCAATTCATAATGGCTTCAATCTTCTCAGGGTCCACAGATATTCCTTCGTTTGAGATAATGTGACCCAAATAATGAATTTTATCTTTATATAAGTCACATTTGCTTAATTTTGCATACAACTTATGCTCCCTTAGCAATTGCAGTGTCATTCTCAAATGTTCTTCATGCTCCTCTTCATTCTTAGAAAAGATAAGAATTTCGTCTAGAAAAAAAAGAACAAACTTGTCCAAATACTTACTAAAAACACTATTCATGAGATACATGAATGTAGCTGGTGCATTTGTGAGACCAAATGGTACCACCACAAACTCATAGTGCCCATAACTTGTTCTAAAGGTTGTCTTATGAATATCTTCCTCCTTGATTCTTACTTGATGGTAACCTGACCTCAAGTCAATCTTTGAAAATACCTTTGCTCCTCTCATTTGATCAAAAAGGTCATTAATTCGGGGCAATGGGTATTTGTTCTTCACAGTAACTTTGTTCAGATGCCTGTAGTCAATCCATAGACTGAGTTTTCCATCTCTCTTTTTCACAAATAGAACAGGTGCTCCCCACGGGGACACACTCGGCCTGATATATTTCTTTTCCAACAACTCTTGTAATTGCATTTTCAATTCTAGCAATTTCAGTGTACTCATCCTGTAGGGTGTCTTAGACACTGGTGTAGCTCCTAGCATAAGTTCAATTGTAAAATCAATGTCTCTCTTTGGAGGCAATCCCAGAATCTCATCGAAAAATACATCCCTGAATTCCTGCAACACCTGATGGTCCTCCAACTTAAGAGTTTCATTCTATGTTGGCTCTAAAACATGGGTTGCATACAATTGAAAACCCTTTCTACATAACTTCTTTAGCTGCATGGATGAAACCTGCCTAACAGAAGTCACCTTTGGAATTCCTTTTACAACCCTTGGGTTTCCTTCTTCGTCCATGCATTAAAAAGTTTTGTTGTAGCAGTCGAGTTTAACCTTGTGTGATTCTAACCAATCCATCCCAATGAGAATATTATAGGAACCAAGTGGCAAAATAATCAGAACTTCATAAGTGAATAGCCCATCCATCTCTAATGGGCATTTCTCTACAATTTCACTAACTTTTCTCTTAGTTCCAATGACTAGTTGAACTAACCAATATTTACTATGCTTTAATTTCTTAAAAGAACAAATCTCAACAATTTTAGGAGTGACATAACTGTGAGTAGATCCAGGATCAATCAAAATAGAAATAGATTGCTTAGCAATCTTACCTTCAACTTCAATAACAGTTGATTGATGATCTACCTGGCGGTCGTCTAGTGCTGCATAGATTCTAGGGATTGTCCTCGCCACTTGACCCACAGTTTCAGCTCCTTGGATGTTTTGAACTTGATTTGCATTCCCATTCTGATGTGGATAGTTCCTAAGCATGTGATCTCCTCCACAACCCCAACATTGAAGTGGTTCTCTTGGCTCCTTTGGATCTTGTGGCTTGTCTCCCATCATCCTAGGTTGCTCAGTCACAACCTGTGATGGCTGCCTTTGCTGATTTATGAGATGAGGAGGTTTGAAACCTTTCTTCCTTTGGTCAAACTTCTCATTTTTCTTGTCCTTCCATGCCTTATGGAAATCCGGTTTTCTTTTGTTTTGATCATAGCAATACTTGGCCTTCCTTATTGCCTCCTCTAGAGTTCGAGGTTCATCAAATTCAATCCTATCTTTATATGATTGAGGTAGCCCATTTAGGAAAAACTGAATTTTCACCTTATCATCTCGAATATACCTGACATACCTCAGCAGTTCCAAGAACTTGTTTGCATACTCTTCCATGGTTAATTGTCCCAATTTCAGCTCATGGAACTCTTTGATCTGATCATCATAGTACTTGTCAGAGAGGTACTTTTGCTTGAAGTATTTCTTGAACTGCTTCCACACAATATTTATTTCATTGATCTTCCTCACTTGCCTGATATGATCCCACCATATAGATTCTTTTCCATTCAAGTTAAAAATGGCGACCCTTTCCTTCATATTTCCATAGTAGTCTTGGACTTGGAAAGACATTCTCATCCCAAGAAGCCAAGCTTCAACTTCTTGACCAGACTTTACCTCTCCATCAAATGTAGGAGGTTTTGCCTTCTTAAATTCCCCATGTGAGGTGTTCTTGTGATGTCTCTTCCTCTTACTCATGTGATATGAAGAGCTTGAACCTTCAATGGATTCCTTAGAGTCAGATGATCCACTAGAAGAGATTTCTGGAGTATATGTTCTGTCTCTAGAAACTCTTCTTGAGCTATTGGCCCTCTTGTGGGAATTCCTCCTTGAACTACTCCCACTCCTTTCTGGATTTGATGTCTGATGACTAGAGTTTATTTTCCTTTGGATGTCTGTCAAACTTTGTAGCATGGTGGCATTCAGCTGATTTTGCTCTTCCTGAGCTTTAATTATCCTTTCATTATCTTCTCTGCAACTTTGCAACTCCACCCTTAGGCTCCTCATGGTGGCTGTAATATCTAGGGGAGTCTCATGATTCCTTCTCCCATTAGATTATGTTTCATCATTTTCAACATGTACGTTCTCCCCCATGGCATCTGTCTCAGGCTCATAAAGATCCTGTGCATCATCCATGATGTTGATATTCTTAGCCCAACCAAGACCAACACTTTCCAATGACACTATCTGGAATGTTGCTTTGATGTGACTATTATTCTACAAAATGTGTTTATAGACACAATTGTTAGCTGTATTATAATACCATAAATTATTTGCATGTATGTGGGGAAATCCTATATTGACAACTTTGTCCAATCATAGACTTTTCTCACAATCAATGATGGTCTTAGGGGACGACGGGGGTCAAGTGGGATTCCCCGTTTCGGTGGACTTAGCAATTTTTTACTCCGACCATGTCACGACATTCTGGACTAAAAATCGCCAACCGTCGCTCTTCGATTGGTGACCCAACTTTTCCACTGCGACCATGTCGCGAAAATTAAGTCTAAAAATCCTGCCCATGTCGCGGAAATTAAGGTTAAAATTTTTTCCGGTGTCATGGATTTTAGCGTTAAAATTGTCGCCGGTGTCACAGATTTTAACGTTATTTTCACTGAGCGTGACGAATATTTTCATGTTATTCTCTCCGCACACGTCGCCTACTTTAGCGTTATTTTCACCGTGCGCGTTGCAGAAATTAACATTAATTTCACTGTGCGCGTTGCATAAATTAACATTATTTTCGTCGCGTGTGTCGCAAAATTTAACATTATTTTCACTGAACGCGTTGCAGAAATTAACATTAATTTCGCCACGCACGTCACAGAAATTAACATAAATTTTTTCGACATAGCCTTAGGTAAAATTTCAAAAATACTTAGAAAATTTTAAAAAACATTTTTCCTTCTTCTTTCTTTCTGTGATGATCACTGCTATCACTGCTCAACAGGAGGGGCCTTACCTATGCAACTATTCAATCTTATCCTGTTTAGGCCCGATGTTGCAACCTGTGGTGATCAGAAAAGGGGTCTTCCCTTGTAACCGTGATCAGATTTGGCCCATAGAGGCCCAATGATGTAGCCTATGGCTCTGATACCATTCTGTAATGTCCCCTCCCATCAGACCAAGCAAGGGAGAGAACACGACACTAAATCCGGGCATCTAGCCCCATATCCATTAAGTAAAACTCATTGATAATAAAAGACATATACATGTACATATTGTAATTAAACATAGTGGAATTAAAACCATCTACATATCTAACATACATTTAAACATTTTCATGAGAGACATTAAATAAATACATTGCAGAATTTATCACATGAGAGTACTTATCTTAAAACAAAGTAGTCCCGAGCAACCAGCTATGCAACTGCAACGTTCCACCCAACCATAGGCCAGTTGTGCTTATCAATCTCTTGATACAACGTCCACCCCCGAGCTGGGCATGGTTTCTACAATGAAAAGGGAACAATAGACTCACACATAGCCAATTATACACCAAAATCAGCCAAGCCAATCGACGGTTGGGTTTATCGGGCTGCTAGGCAATGGAAAGGAAGAATTGCTAATCTAGTGAGCTCAACCATAGAGCTATGGATACCTCTACAATATCTATCCAGTGTGGTTCCCCGCAATGCCTACACACCTGACTCAAGGAAGTATTCCCTTCACTACTGCACAGTCCCTCAGGCCATACCTTCCAATTCAGTGTTGTTCAAGGTGTGCATAGAAGAGTAGACATCCCTTTTGATCTTCTTGAGAGGTTATTTTCCCCACTAGGTTTATCAAGCCAACTCAGGTCCACTTCCACTCCTAATTTCTTGCTCACAGTTCAAACCAAAATAGAGATGCACATAACAGCAAAATCACAAGTGCTGGGAAGCCAAATACGTTTTCAGAAAAATGTCCATGGACAGTCCATGGCAAAAAATGACCTCAATAACAGCCCCAAATCGTGGTCCTTCTCTCCTAGCCATTGTGTAAAACAAAAATGAGCTCCCAGCCATGGAAAAATGCAGGAAAATGATGAAAAACGTGATGGGGAAAGCCCAACTAGCTCAGACTGCGTGTGAGAGCAAAGGCCATGGGTCAAGAATGGCTTTGGGCACCATTTCGTGGGTGTTTTCTTGCCCAAGAAGAAAAAATATGATTTCCCAGGTTGATGGCTTTCCCATACATGAAATTGGATGCCATACCTCTCCATTGCCAAAGCATTAACTGCCTCAACCAACTCTTGGAAGAATTAAATGATTGGGTGCATAAGCCAAAATGGGTAGTTGAGGGTTTATGGGTTTTCTCATTGACACATGGATTAACACCGTTGGCTCAAGGGTTTGAATAATTTCCCTCCCTATTCCTTGTAAAATCATGCCTCCATCTCTTGTTGCATTTGCATATCTAGTTGTGAGCATTTCATTAAAATTCATATTTACATGATGTCTGAATTTACATTGTGCCTATCTAGCACAAGAACCATAGGCATCTATTCTTAATTGCCGATACATAAAAATGCTAAATCAATGGTGGTGCCTTGGGCTTGAGCTCCTCACCATGATTAAATAACAATATTTACATCATTTACGATTTAATGCAATGGTGTTCAAAATGGGGACGCTACATCCACAAGGAAATGGGTTAGAGAGTCTACCACTAAAAAATTGATTAAAATATTAAATAAGACTATCATTGAAAATCAAAGATGATGGCATGTAGCTCTTCCCAATGCTCTATGGGATGATATGGTCACTCCGAAGAATGATTTAGGGGTTTCTCCTTACACATTAGTTTATGGGAAGGAGGCTATACTTCCTCCAAATTTCTTATTATGATCTATGCAAGTATCTAAGGCATCTCAGGGATCGAATAATAGGATCATGCAATCACGAATTAATATGTTTTTAAAACTTGAAGAAGAAAGACAAAAGGCTAGATAAAATTTTAACCTCCGTCAATGTAATATCAAGAGATGGTTTGATAGTCGGAAGTCCAGAAAGAAATATTTTGAGTTAGGAGACCTAGTTATAAATTTGGACCACCCCCATGAAGAAAAGGGCAAGCATACCAAGTTTCAACATTTATGTCTTGGCGCTTACCAAATTGTTGAGAATCTTGGACTAGGAACATATACATTACAAGATCTACAAGGAGAGGTGGAAAATATTCCCGTAAACAACCAAGCCCTCAAAAAATATTTTTCTTAGTTTTAGTAAATATTTTGTACATACATAATTTTTTTTTTTGTTGTTTATTTATTTTTAGAATAGTTAAGTCTATCCCTACTATTAGTTTTCATATTTTAGTTTTTCAAATAAAGTCAGCTCAATGATCAGAGTGATAAATAGGAAACAGAGATATGATATTATTCATAGAATTACTCTTCTAGAAATATTTAGGAATTTAGAAAGAGTGAGAATTGCTTCGAAACCTAGAGATATTTATTTTTGTAAATTGTCATTGAATCCTATCTTCCTTAATTGTCATTCTATTTCATGGAAAATCTTTCACTAGGTTCATTCTACATTTAAAATGTACTAAAACTTGTGTAAATAGCTAGGATGAAGACTTCTAGATTACTATCTTGGGGCTCGATTCACTGTACACTTAAATAAATTTGTCTCGGGTAGTATACTATAGCTGACCCATGGAAAGGAAGCAAATCTTGCATATATACGGGAATCAAAATGATTCTATAGCACAATATTAAATCCAAAGGAACAAATAGAGTTGCAAAGTTGTTTGAAAAGTAATATCCGTCAAAGTTAAAATTGGATATTTGAAGAATAAGCATATATGAAATCCCATCAAGAGGTTACTCCTGATGACACTAAAGAAGTTTCTTCTCCATCTGGGTATGATAAATGAAATAAAATATTTACTACTCACACAAAAGGACATCATGGATGGAAGAACCTACGATGAATCTACGAAGACAAAGATAATTGTATGTTAAAATATTCAAGCATCAAAGTATTCTAAAGCATTAAAGAAATGCAAGTGGTATAGGAATGAGGAACAAACAACTACATCTGCTTGATATTGTTACAATCCTATGGTGTCTTACTTAGTGTCTTCTAAAGGATAGAGTAAGTAGATGAACCTCATACTTTGGCCTCAGGAGAGTGATTGTGAATTCTAAATGAGGCTTCCCTACCACTGAAGCTAATAATCATTTATGATCCAACTGACACTTATTCCAAAATGAAATAGAAACATTTAATCAAAAGGAAAAATAATGAAGCATGAATCTTTCAATTATAGTCATTAATAAGTAGAAGTGATTCTTATCCTAATTAAGTTCCCTATCTAGTCACCAATTGTTGCAACTGCAACCTCTTCCCCAAAATTTACTTAATTTTTTAGAGCCCCTTCTTAAGTTTGAAGAAATCCTTAGACTTTATATTTATTTTACCCCTTAGACTTCAAAATGTTGTAGAGTTGGATGCCTTGGAAAATTTTAACACATATTTTTTTGAGTTTTTACTATTTGGAACAAAATTTAAATTTTCCCCGAAATAGTTGGCGTAAAATTGGATTTGGCCCCGAAACAGTTGGTGTAAAATTAGATTTTCCCCCGACATAGTTGGCATAAAATTCCATTTCATGCCGAAATGTTAAGAGGATAAATTGTTTGTATGCCGATGAGATTAGAGACAAATAGGAACTAATGCCATATTAGCTGAGTAAGATTTGTTTGGCCTCGAAATGGTCAGGAGAGAAATCCATTTCACATCGATCAATGAATATTCTGTTCTTTTCCGAAACAACCAATGATACTGTAAAATTAAGTTTTGATCTGAAGATAGACGATGCAAAATGAAGTTGTCAATTGAGACAGTTGGCGCAAAACTCCTTTTGTCCCCAAAATGCAGTGAACTAAAATCGTTTTTTCACCGATTTTAAATCAATGCCAACGCAGTAGTAGGTGAATACACAATGTGGAAAATTCATTCCTCCATCACTTAGCATTTAATGAAATCTAGGGTTAAGAATGATTTAAAAAGAGATAACTCGTTCTAATTTCCCCATTACTATCATAATGTCCTTTGCTTCACTGGATCCACCTGAAACATTTTTTTATGCCAGATCATGAGCCATCTCAGGGACACGCTCTACCTCGTCAGCTAGGTATCTCTGTCCAACATGGTATCAATGTCTATTTTGGATTGGGGGCATAGGTTTAGGTTAAAACTATTTTTTTTCAGTTACCCTAGTCTTGTGCCCGCCTTTGTTTGATTTTTTTTTCCTCCTCACTATATGCTATGATAGGGAAGAAGTGTTGAACCATGACCACAGAGGATCACGATTGAGTGTGGTTTAATCCTATCCCTTGACATGGTTGTTAACCATTTATTTCTTCTCCCTGTATATTTTATTGAGTGCACCCAAGATGAGAAATCGACTTCAATAAGTATCGGGCTATGGTTTTACTTACTAAAGCCATCAACAATGCCTCCATCAGAATCTTCCTGTTAGATAGGGGAATTAAAACCCTAGGTTTTTGGAGTTTAGTCGTTTGGAAGAATAATCGAGAGTTGCATGACATTGGTTACTTAGATTTTTAGTTAGAATGGTCAATAAAATGGTGTTCTCCCATTTTCATTTTGCGTATAGAATGACTTTTGTGCATTTAGTTTCATAAATAGGGAACATTTGAACTAGCTTTATGGTAGCGTCAATGCTTGAATTTGAAGAAATAAACCTCTATGTAATTTTTTAAATCTATTTGATGCATTACCTTTTTTCACTCATTATGAAGTCCTACAAACCTAATGGAACATGCTTAGAAACATATGAGGATTTGAACTATCATCAGCCAAAATAACGCCTTATTAATTTTTCTTTTAATTTTAAAATGATCATTTTGGTTTGACAAAACAAACATAATATATGTTTCTTTAAATTTTTCACAAGAGTTGTTTTAGGCCCATACTCTCTTCAGAGAATAACATACATTGAAAAGTAAAGTATAATAAAATTGACAGTTTGAATAAGTTAAGATACATACAACCTTTTGATAATATGGAGTTTGAGCTAACTGAACGCTTTCATGTTTTTAGAGACCTCATTGTTGTAATTTTGGATATAATGCACACATAGAAAAGGTAGAGTCTTGATACTGTGTTTTGTTACAGTATCCATATATGTATAGGAAATCCTCATAGTGTAGATTCAAAGTTGTAGAATCTGATTCAGACATTGAAGTAGTTCTAGAAGCTAACATGGAAAATTTGTTCGAAAATACGAGAGCTATCACCAAAATAGTCCCTGAACACAAGTCGGGATAAATATACCAAACCATATGAAATTAGTCAATCCAAGATGCCTCAATCGAGGAAACAATGATTTATCAAAATGTGGATAAATCTAGACTTCTCAAGGATGCAACCCAACCAGAACTGTTTTCATGTTCTGAAGTAATAGGTTGGATTTTGCCTCATGTAGATGCTAAGTTTAAAATCATTTAAGGAGTTAATGGAAATGGGATGGTCTCATTTAAACAAACACACATAAGCAACGCTTAAAAATTACCTGCTCCCAAATTAATTCTAACAAATGATTGGATTAAGAATATCAAAATAGATCACTCAGAATATGCGAATAAAATGCTTATGCAGGGAATACAGTCGAGGCAAAGAGCTAGTGGAGAACATTGATACACAAAATCTGAAACCCCATTCAGAATTGTGCCCATGATGTTTGGTAGGATATTTGGGAGGGAAAATGAAAACATATATAAGCTCAGGTGGGTTTCGATAATATACCACGTTACCACTCATGGTACTGTATTTAATTGGGTAGATATTATTTCGGGGAGCATGTTTGAAGCAATATCAACAACTCAAGAAGGTTTGAAGCATAATAAAGCATAATTTTACATGGCATCTTACCTAATTGATTGCATCTTGATTAGGAACCCATTTTATAAATTAGGTTGTTATTGGGCCCCAGATTAAACTCCCATCTATGTGGCCATCGAATCATGTGGGCCCATAAGTACGCCAAATTTTACAATCTCATATATGAAGAGTTTATAGTGCCTCTGTATGAATTAATTTTCAATAAAGAGACAAATTGTATGTCAGATGTAACGATGTAGGTGATCAGTGAGTATGGGGTCTATTATAAAACTCTAGAAGGAACTTATATTCAGATGTACGGAGGCACTACAAGTCTTTCTTTGATGCCAAGATATGTCATTCACAAGGAAGCAATGAGGTAGGTATTCATAAACGGAGTCGGATATTTTTTGCATGATAATAAAAAAACCTCGTATCCTCCACTCACATTTACAATCGAAGCATACAACTTCACCGAAGTAAAAGGGGTTGAAAATTTTGTAAAGGAATTGGAAGCATACCAGTTTCGAGAGAAACATTTTGTCAGAGATGATAGTTTATAGAAGGTAGCCAAGCACTTTGCATCTTGTAGAATCAATTTTGAATATTCTGATCATCTCCTGAGAGGTGAAAAAGTATACTAGAGAGCAAAGAACATGGAATATTTGAATAAGAGGTTTGGCAGGAAAACAGAGGTAGGCTCAAGCCAAACAATATAATCCAAAATGAATCATAGCAAAAGAAAGTTAATGGCAAGGCATTGGTAGCTGAGAAAGAAAAAAAGTTGCAAGAGGAAGCATTAGCGAAAGAAGATGCAAAGAAATTACAAGAAGAACAAATGGATAGACAAGAAGAAGAAATAAGACAAAGAGAAGAGGAAACAATAATAAAAGAAGAATAAGAAAAATCATAAGGAAACTGTCGAGCAGGAATAGAAGAAATTGCAAGATGAAACCGACAAGAAAAAATAAGAAGAAGAGAATATCAAGAAAGATGGGGAAGAAAAGAGAAATCAAGAAGAAAATTAGAACCAACAATATATGGAAGTAGATAATGTTTCCTATCCGAATATGGAAATACCTCTTACTAGAGGTCATCCTCTGTTGTCTGAGCTTGGAATCATGTTGTTTACTCCCTCAAAGAAACATTTTGTGTCCAATATTGATACCATTGTTTTTATCCGAAAAGGACATAAAAAAGATTGAAAACTGGCACCCCACCTAATATTGTAACTGTCTAGGAAAGTACTCTAGTAGAGGGTACTAAAAAAGATCCAAAATTGATTGCTTTTGTAAATGTTGCTGCAACAAAAGCAAATGCAGACAACGTAGAAAAATTACTTGATGATTAAAAACACATCAAAGAAAATATGCTCAAGTTAAAAGATAACTTAGTGGAATCTCGATGTGAAGGAATTGAGATGAAAAGAAAACGGGATGCCATGGAAGTATAGAAAGAACATTTTTTGCTGGATTATCAAGGCCTTGAATATTAAAAGGATTCTTTAAATGTACAACTAGTAATTATAGAAGGATAAAGAGCTAATTTTCAAGCCTGAATCAAATAATTAGAAGGAAAGGAACCTAGTTAAATCAACAGGTAGAATCCATGACGATTGAAAATAGATCTCTACAAGATCAGATGGATGAATGGATTAAAGAAAAGGAGTCCTTGATGGAACAAATCAAAATTGTTCAAGCACAAAAGCATGACATGGCACCATTTTGTTAGCATGCTTGTGAATTACAAAAGAATTTTTTTTCACTCTCAAGAGTTGTTGACAAGGGAAATTTATGAATTAAGAGAAATGATGGATAGACTGTAACAGATATATGTGGAAGCTACCACTATATAACATAATCTTGTAGAGACATTTAATAAAGTGAAGAAGATAATTGGGCAGAAAGGAAAAATCAAGGAAATTCATGATCACTTACCTAAAATAATAGCTTCTGAATTAAAGTTAGATATAGCTCTCTTGGAAAGTTGTCAGAATTCAACAAAGAGAGTACAAAATGAAGTTCAAAGATCAATTTATACGAAGTGTGAAGAAATTTATCAAGCTATATTCCAAGCTTGTGAGAAATGTCATCTTCCAATCCCTAAGACTATTGATGAATTGATATCTAAAGAACAACACTGTAATATCCCAGCCAAGAATTGGCCAGAATACTAAGTCCAACTGTCGAATTTATCAGGATTTTCACTAGTAATTTTTAGACAATTTCTTTACGGTGAGCAGGATGTAAGTGAGGTGTACATATGTACTGATCAAGGATGGTAGGGATGAATTTTCATTCCGGAATTTGTATGGATAAAGTATAGCATCAAGTTAAGTCAGGTCTAAACAGTGTGTCCTATGAACAAGGTACTAGAACCATTCACTTTTCAACAACAAATAAATCTATTACCTACTTCGAGGCTTCCCGGGATTCCAACATATGCATACTAGAATGGGAGTTGGTTCTGGATAAAAGTATGGGTTATATCAGTTAGTATACTCAGAAAAATATATTTTTTCAGGTCTCATAGGATTTTGGAAGGTTACCGGTCGATTTGGAGGCAAACTAGCCAAGGCTACTACTGGGGATTGCTCAACCAAGAGGTTTACAAATTATTTCAAACACTTTCAAATGATTCAAAAAAATCATGGAATGGGCCGTATTGGCTTATTTACTGTATTGGAAGACTCATACAACTTACAAAACTGAAAAATGATGCTAAGATAAAGTATAGCAGTAAATATAGCAAAACTAGTTATTGAAAATGGCTCATTGAACTAGTCTTGCATTCTTAAATCCCAAACTGCCTCAAGGGCTCACTAAGCTCCATTCTAAGACATTAAATGGCTCTGAGATATATTTATTGACAACAACAGGTCTAAATATTAACTCTAGATTACATTTTTTCCATTTCATTACATTTAGAATTACAAGAGCCTCACAGGCTAGGAGATTCTTACAAACTGAGAGAATATATGTAATAAATGGAGAAGTGTCGGTAACTATGATATGAATCTTATATATGAATTAAAATAGGTCTGATGACTGATATGGGTGGCTCACTAATCTTCAGGAAATGTCTTGGGTGCATTCATTGAATTGTCTTCAGACGTGCGCTCCTTAACACATGAAACCTTGGCTCCGGTGAGAATGAATGTATCTTGGTCATCCAAACACCTTTTTCGATGATAAAAAAAGTGTTTCCTATTGGAAAGGGGCCTCTGGACGTAATGGAATAGGTCTCACAACCCATAAATTATCAGAAGTGCTAAACTCAAAACCTCTATTTTGGCCCTTCAACGTTGTTCCTGCCGAATGTACCCTGTATGATGATAACTCCTTATAAGATTGGGTTCTTATTAGTATTGGATTATATGGACCTACAAATCATATATCCATGGCTACAAATGCTGAGAGAATATTATAGAAGAGAAGTAGAATAGAAGAATGGGGAACATCACCCATTGATTGGCTTGGGCACATCACCAAACCTTAAGAAGCCAAAATGATTCACTCATAAACTCACAATGACAAAAGTTGTGAAATGGAGTTGGAATCCTTTTTTTATAGAATTCATGTTGACCTGTTGAGCAAGTTACTTAGCTTGGTGACCTGTGAGAATAGGTCACCCATGAGTGGACATACTTTCCTGCTTTTCCTGTTTTATCCTGCTTTCTGGATTTATGCTTATTTTCCCGAAATATTCCTCTTTTCTCTTTTTTGGCATCATTTTTGGACTCATGTGCTTTACTTGACTTCTTCCTCAAGTCACTCCTCCAACCTTATCCACTAATGCACCCTAGTGGAGCATTTTCTCCATTTATTCAGCATAATAATAAGATATTAAATTCACTATAAATATTTATTCCAAGTGGATAGAAAACTATGGATAAAATTAAATGCACACTCCTAATTAATTAATTGCCTCATCTTAACCCCTCATTAATTAATTAATTCCATCTGTCCCTAGAATCCACGGGGTTCGATCTTATTCATGGTGCTAACGAAATGGGAACATGACAGTCCTCCCCTCCCAAGATTGCTTGTCCTCAAGCAAAATATCCTAAGAGGTCCATCATGCTAATGTTGCTCAACTCTGATCATAAGCTGCTCATGTTTTTCCCAAGAGACTAGTCCATCATGCAATTCCCCATGAAAGGAACTAGTACACCAATCAACAATGTAGATCTTAAAGAAAAGCAAGCTGGATTTCCCTCTTGGATCCCACCACCTATGGTGCTCTCTCCCAAGCCCAAATAACATCAGGAACAAACTTTCAACCCAAGGAATGTCAGGATCCCATGGATTGTGCAACATCTTTCATAAAATATCGGCATTCTGAAGGATGTCGAGATCCCGTGGACTGTGTAACATCTTTCCAAAAATTTTGGCACTATGAAGGATGCCAGGATCCCAATGTCTCAACTGCATTCTCCCAAACATAAAAATCCATTTGGGGAATCTATCATCAGGTAGGATGTCAAAATCACTCCACCCCATTGAAATTTGGTAACTTCCAATGCAAAAGTGAATATCTGTGTGACTTCCCCACCAAACATGAATCTTCTCAAACACATGAAAATTCCAATACCAAGTGGGAATCACTCCACCTTCCATGCTCATGAAAATTTATGTTATGCACCTGTACACTTGAGCCTTCTGTGAATGTGTACTGGAAGTGTCTAATGGCTGCAAATTATTCCTTTTCTACTGCTTGCAAATCATAGAAAAATCAACAATATTAAAAACAATTTTCTTGCAACAAGACATAAAACTTTTACCTTCCAAATTTTCCTTTTCGGTGATTCCTTTATCCATCCATCCAGTGGATGAATCAGAGATCTTGCTTGCTGATTTATATGAGATATAATCAGCCATCGCTTCTGCAAAAGGATCTATCTCCCACAGGGACAGATCATGATCCCCCTATTGTACATGTGACACAAACCAGAAAAATTTCTTCACCCACTGTTCATTCCCCATTGGTGTTGTTGAATATAGGACATGTGGGAAAGAACTGTGAACCTTCTTTGCATTTCTAAAACCTTCAATAATCAGAATTATGGATGCAAATTCTTCATTATTGGCTGGCCCAAATTGGGTTCTTTCAACCCAGTTTTCCATTGGAGAGTGACTGTCTTCAAGGAATAGCTCAAGTTCCATTGGAAAGAAATCAAGCGCTTGTTTCTCATCAAACTATTCTACACACTCTTCAAGCACATGTAAAAATGAATGATCCTCTTGATCCACCAACTCATGAGGTTCCTCCATATGATCAAGAATTATTTCCACCAAATGAAGTTGACTGAATGGTGTGTAGGAGGTTAGGGGGGGTCTTTGCAACTTTTCATGAAGCTGCAATATCTATGTCTTAGATTCTTGGAGGGAACTTTGAGTGCTTCTCAAAGAATCTTGGGTGGCCATCAATTCATCATTGAGATTGCTGATCTCTTCATCATCCCTCAAGGATGCACCATGAAAAAATTCTACAAGCTCTAACAAACTATCTCTACCAGAAAGAAGGTTCAAGAAATTACCTTTTATGCTTGTCATGGATTTCTGAAATTCTTCCATGTCTCTCATGGAAGACTGCCCCCCCAACTTCCAACAAAGGTTATTCATCAATGTATGGATATCATTGAGGTTTTGAAGGGCTTCTTGGATCTTGTATTCATTCATCTTCAGTGTCCCTTCAAGGAAATGAGGTTCTGGCAAACCTTCTCTTCTTCTAGCTTCCTAGGATCAACTTCAGTTGATTCTGTTGAAGTTATGAAAATTGATCCATACTTTGGGGCTGTAAGATATTCATATTTCAGATCATGAATATTAGATATTTGGCTGCAATTGGGGTGCTCATTCATCTCTGGTGCACCAGTAAGGCTTTCTCTCCAATTTTCATCCCTCCCCAATTCAGGAGTCTCAACCCCTGGGGGTTCAACCAATCCCATCTTCTCCTCTGAAGTGGCTTCCCCATCATATTGACACATAGGCATATAAAAATCATAACTTACAAAATTCCCATGTGTAATGTTCTCCCTGATCCCCAATGTGTTCATATTTAATGGTCCAGTTAATGAAAGAAGTTCTTGCAGATGAACTTCTTCTTCTTGTTCTTGCAATTCAACCTTCTCAAAATCATGAACCCCAACACCTAAGGGATCAACTAAGCCAATATTGTGTAATGTCCCCAACTTGACCCTATTGCATTAATTTTGTAAATGATGTAAATATTGTTATTTAGTCATGGTGAGGAGCTCAAGGCCAAGGCCCCGCCATTGATTTATTGTTCTATGTATCGGCAATTAGAATAGATGCATAGAGTTCTTGTGCTAGCGGTGCACAATGTAAAATCGGACATCATGTAAATATGCAACTTTTAATTAAAAACCCACAACCAGCTACGCAATGCAACAAAGAGATGGGGGCATGATCTTTACAAGGAATAGGGAGGAAAAATAACCAAACCCTTGAGCCATGGTGTTAAGCCATTTCATTGAGGAAACCCATGAACTCTCAACTACCCATTTGATCTCTTGCACCCAATCATTTAATTCTTTCAATAATTGGTTGAGACAATTAATGCCTTGGGATGGGAGAGGTATGGCTGTCAATTTTCATGTATGGGAAAGACAGCAACCTGGGAAATCGAGTTTTGGCTTGCTGGGCAAGAAAACCCCCACGTAATTGTGCCCAAAGCCATTCTCCACCCATGGCATTCATTCTCTCACGCAGTCTGAGCTTGTTGGGGTTTCATCCCTCACGTTTTTCTCAATTCCCCTGCATTTTCCCATGCTGGTAACTCGTTTTTGCATATACAGTAGCTTGGGAGAGAAGGGCCACGATTTGGGGAATGTATGGAGGTCATTTTTTCCCCCGAATGTCCAAGGACGTTTTTCTAAAAACGGATTTGGCTTCCCTGGGTTGTTTCCCAATCTTCCCATTTCATTTTTGTGTGTTCCCACGTTTTTTTTGAGCTGGTAGAAACCCCATCCTTGGTTTGAACCTATTAGCAGGAGATTCAGGAGTGGAAGAGGACAGATTTGGCTTGATGAGCCCAATTAAGTATCCATAGCTCAATGGGTGAGCCACTAGCTAGTAATTCACCTCTATCCATCTCTTAACAGCCTGAGAAACCCAATTGCTGATTGGCTTGGCTGATTCTGGTATATCTTTGGCTATGTGAGAGCCTGCTTTCCCCTTTTTCCTTGTGGATATCATGCCCAGCTCGGGGGTGGCAGTGGTACTGAGAGATTGAGGAGCACACTGGCCTATGGTTGGGTGGAACGTTGCAGAAGCGTAGCTAGTTGCTCAGGGGCTACTTTGGTTGAAGATAAGTATTCTCATTTGATGATTTGATATTGCTTAATTGAGGAATGACATGAAAATCTGGAATGTATGATGAATGTGAAATTAATAGTACTTCCGTTGTGTTTTTTTTCTTGTGTTATACATTTCCTTATGTTAGCTGAATGCTTACTTAGTAATTTCATGGGCTAGATGCCCAGTTTTAGCATCATGATCCTCTCTATCATGCTGGTATGATAGGAGGGGACATTACATATTGTCACTGGAAGTGGCTGCCATTTGGGGTTGCAACAAAAGCATACAAAAATCAAATTTTGAATCATACCTTTGAGCCCAATTCTCCTCATCAGGTAGTGTGTTTATGGAAGCATGCTCCTTCTGCAACTTCCTTGGATCACACCCAACTGATACGAGCTTGTATTCTGATTCATTATTGATTTCAAGTGGTGATTGTGATTCTGATTCATGTCCTTCTTTTGGATCTGATCCAAAATCTATCTCACCACCCTTAACCAAATCACCCTCCTTTGCAGTAATCTTGAAATCACCAACAAAGAAATCTGAATGTCTTGAAGTGGAATCTCTTTCCACATTGCTCATAACTTTGGCACCTTTGGATTGGTCATTGGATGCTTCTTATTCTCTTTCATCCTCCTCCAAGTGGCTTGTGGCTTCTTCAACTTCATGGTTTCCACAATCATGCCGACTTATGCATTCTTCATGCTCCTCTGAAGGTTGATCCCCCACTGTGGATCCTTCTTCCATTTTGTCAACAACCTCATGATTGGTTCTTGGTTCTGTCTTCTTCCAAATGATGAATCTTCCTCCTTGGTTGTTTTAGGTTCAAGATACTTAGAGGCTCTTCTTTATAGGATCCAATAATTCTCATGAAGTGTGAAACAACTGAATCCAATGAAGCTTCAAATTTCTTCATTCTCTCTTCCTCAGAAAGTTGATCTTTGATTGTGGAACATGCAATCTTTCCCTAAATATGGCTATTAGATTAACCATAGTCTCTTCTACCAATCATTATCTTATGGGAAATTCTTGTGGAAGGTACTTCTTGGAAATTCTCTTCCTCATACTGTCTACAATATTCTTCATATTGCTCATCATAGTCATCATCATATTGTTCATAAAAATCATCATCAGAGTAAAAGTCTTCTTCACTGAACATGGTCATGGATGCAATTTTATTGAATTCAGAGTTTTATTTACACATGAGTAGAGGAAAGAGCTCTAATACCACTGTAATATCCCAGCCAAGAATTGTCCAAAATACTAACTCGAACTGTCGAATTTATCAGGATTTTCACTCGTAATTTTTAGACAATTTCTTTACAGTGAGTAGGATGTAAGTGAGGTGTATAGATGTACTGATCAAGGATGGTGGGGATGAATTTTGATTCTAGAGCTTGTATGGATAAATTATAGCATCAAGTTAAGTCAGGTCTAAACAGTGAGTCCTATGCACGAGGTGCTGGAGCCATTCACTTTTCAACAACAGATAAATCTATTGCCTACTTCAAGGCTTCATGGGCTTCCATCATATGCATACTAGACTGAGAGTTGGTTCTAGATAGAAGTATGGGTTATATCAGTTAGTATACTCATAAAAATATATTGTTTCAGGTCTCATAGTATTTCAGAATGTTACAGGTCGATTTGGAGGGAAACTAGCCAAGGGCGCTACTGGGGATTGCTCAACCAAGAGGATTACAAATTATTCCAAACACTTTCAAATGCTTCCAAAAACTTAGGAAGTGGGATGTATTGGCTTATTTATTGTATTAGAAGACTCATAAAACTTACATAACTGAAAACTAATGCTCATATAAAGTATAGCAGTAAATATAGAAAAACTAGTTATTGCAAATGGCTCATTGAGCTAATATTGCATTCTTAAATCCCAAACTGCCTCAAGGGCTCACTAAAATCTATTCCGAGACATTAGATGGTTCTGATATATATTTATTGACAGAAACGTGCAAAAATATTAAATCCGGAATACATTTTTGTTATTTCATTACATTCATAATTACAAGAGCCTCACAGGCTAGGATATTCTTACAAACTGAGAGAGAATGAATGTAAGAAACGGAGAAGTGTCTGTAACTCTGATATCAAGCTGATATATGACTTCCAACATGTATGATGAATGATATGGGTGGCTCACTAATCTTCAGTAAGTGTCTTGTGTGCATTCATTGAATTGTCTTCACACGTGCGCTCCTTAACACATGAAACCTTGGCTCCGGTGAGAATGAATGTATCTTGGTCATCCGGACACCTTTCTCGATCAGAAAAAAAAAAAAAAAAGTGTTTACTACTGGAAACGGCCCTCCGGACGCAATGGAATAGGTCTCACAACCCATAAATTATCAGGAGTGATGAACTTGAAACCTGTATTTCGTCCCTTCAACATTGTTCTTTCCGAATGTACCCTATATGATGATAACTCCTTGTAAGCTTGGGTTCTTCTTGGTATTGGAATATATGGACCTACAAATAAGATATCCATGGCTGCAAATGCTGAGAGAATATTATATAAGAGAATTAGAATAGAATAATGGGGCACATCACCCATTGATTGGCTTGGGCACATCACCAAACCTTGAGAAGCCAAAATGCTTTACTCATAAACTCACAATGACAAAAGTTGTGAAATGGAGTTGGAATCCTTCTTTTATAGAATTCGTGTTTACGTGTTGAGAAAGTTACTTGGCTTGGTGACCTGCGAGAATAGGTTACCCATGAGTGGACATAATTTATTTGCTTTGATTTTCTTTGCTTTGCTTTGGCTTTCCTTCTTTTTCCTCTTTTCCTAACTTTCCTTCTTTTCTGAACTTTCCTGCTTTTCAGACTTTCTTGCTTTTCCTGTTTTATCCTGTTTTCTAGATTTATGCTTCTTTTTCTGAAATATTCCTCTTTTCTCATTTTTGGCATCATTTTTGGACTCGTGTGCTTTACTTGACTTCTTCCTCAAGTCACTCCTCCAACCTTATCCACTAATGTACCCTAGTGGAGCATTTTCTCCATTTATTTAGCATAATAATAAAATATTAAATGCACCATAAATATTTATTCCAAGTGGATATAAAACTATGGATAAAATTAAATGCACACTCCTAATTAATTAATCACCTCATCTTAACCCCTCATTAATTAATTAATTCCATCTTTTACTAGAATCCACGGGGTTTGATCTTCTTCATGGCGTTGATGAAATGGGAACATGACAAACACCTATAAGAGTTAAGAAATAGTTTGGGGGAGGATATGTATTACATTAAAAGGATAGTCATGCTCATTGTAGAGGATCTTCAACAACATATTGGGCAAGCAAATCTAAATGCGTACTTTCTAGGAGAAAGTGACAAGGCAATGGTGAAGGGATTAATAGATATGGTCAAAGAAATGTCCACTCATGAAGTTGATTTAAAGTTATTAGAATCTCAACAATTAAAAGGGATATCTTATGAGAGTGACCTTTGGGAAAATTACATTTTAAGTCAAGAGAATCCTCCATCAAATTAATGTAAATTGTAATTTATTATCTATTTTTGGTTATTGTTGGTGTAACCACAAAAGGAAAAAAGTGTGGGAACCAAAAGTTAAGAGGGAATGTGAAGTGATTGGTCACATAGAGACAAATATTTGTAAACATAAATAGAATGGGGTAGAATGAGAAGGGGATTTTGGCTGGTGTAATAGGAAGCAAGTACCGTTTTGTAGGAGAACTACTTTTCTTCTATTGAGAAAGAACTATTTTGCTAGGTGAAAGCTTACATGGGATTTTGCATGGAATGTTACGAATGAATACACATAATTACTTCTTCCTTTATTCATCTTTATGTTGTAATATCTTTCCTACTACATTGGACTATTCTAATGCTATATTAATGATTTTACTAATTCATGTTATAAAATGACTGTTTTTGTGTAGAATTGAGTAATGAATGAAATTAATGTGTATCAAAGCTATCTTTGTATAATTATTTCACTGTGATTGTGGGTGCTTTCTCTCAATAAGTTAATTGTTGAATTTGCACGCACAGTCTCAACCATTACTCATAATTTAAATATCGCTCCTTGCAAGGATAGGTTAGGATAATTAGTTAAAGATATGCATTTTGTTAGAATAGTCTTAATTGATTGATAGGGTAGGACTGGTAAGATGAGAGGTAAGAACCTGCACATTACTTGTGAGCATTCTACCTATTAGTCAAATATATTTTAGTTAGAATCATGCATTGTTAGAATTAGAGCATTTTACATTTGCATCCCTAAATATAAAATATAAACGGTGGTTCGGACCGCAACTGGTAAAGTTAAATTCAAACTACACTCTACGGTAGCCAGACCGTTAATGAGATAGATTCCCCATTCCATACAGTGAATAGTCTAGTTGGGACTTTTCATTGGAGAGAATCCCTACTATCAATGCAAGGATTTTTCTAAGCATCAACAAGTGTCCATACATTTTAATGTATTGGCCAGTGGTGTAGGTCATAGAGACATGCTTGACCGTGAATATGGGGCTCTGCTTTGCCCCGAAGGTAATGAGAGTAGTTTTGAACTCTTGGTTGTTGTATGCAACATAATAATTAAATATAAGACTAGTTCCATTTTGTTGACACAGTGACTGTCGATAGGGGTTCACTTCGCACTGTCGTCAACAAACCATCAACGAAAATCCCTTACGCACCGGCCCAGAAAGGTTTTACCCTTTCCGGCAACACTCGCAGAGTGAGTGAAGTCTCACCGAGATGAATAAGGGGGCTGCAGGAACCAAGTTTCCGTAGTGGAGAGAGGACATGCATCAAACCACACTTTACAACTACAGAAACCAGAGATTATGTCTTCACATCATACTAACAGTTCATACATCTATTCATTCCATTCGAATATTCTATGTATAAACAACATTCGCATTAACATGGTTTAATCAATCATTCACATTACCAAACTACAAAGCATTTTGCAAACACTGCATTCATCAATTAATAGAAACAGAGACAAAAGATATAGCCATAATCGAACATCTTCATGCATTCATCAAAACCTATAGAATAACCTTCGCAGAAACAATCAAAACATCTTATCGCGGATACAAAGCAGTTCAGAGCATATCATTCTCCAAATCCACTATGATCTAAGATGCCCTTAGGCTTACAATCATACTCCTATTTATATGAAACTAAGTTGTTACAAAATGGTCCACATGACCTATTCTAACTAAATAAATCACTTTCGCACTTTTGTCGGATTCTTGTTCTCCGTAATTGGACCTTTCTTCCATGGATGGTCCTTCTTCACGTTGTCGGCTTCCACACTTTATGCAGACTAATCCCGTGCAAACAGGCCCCCAACACAAACTTGTGGATCTCCCTCAAGCCACCTCAGTTGGACACCTCTGGTGCATTCACCTGCTTCTTGAAATCATCGTATGTAGTTTTGATTTGGTCGATCACTTCCTTTGCCAACATTCCGAGTTGCTAACATTCATCCACTTGCTGGTCTATTGGGTGTTCACAATTTTTTTGTTGCGCTTCCTCCCATTGCTTATTAACCTCTTTCATTGTCTTTGTTACCTGTACTAAGAGAACTTCCTCTTTCGTTTGGAGCTCGTCCAAATGTGTGGCCCTTTGTTGCTATCCTTCGTGGGCCTTCATTACGCGCTACTGCATGCTTTTTAGTTCTGCTTCCTTTGTCATTCATATCATTGAGGGAATCACTTTGATCGCTCCCTTAAAGGACTTTGACTGTTATTCCACTTCGCTGAGTTGTTCCTTTAGCGTGGTCAGCTGGACATCCTTGAATACGCTGCCGCAGAACTCTGTGATGCCCTCTATTGTTAATTTTTTAGCATTAATTCAATATACTCTAGGATCTTTTACTGAGAGAATAACATGTATAGCGTATCAATCATATCAAGCATGTCAATCATGTCAATCATAACAAGAGGCAAACATAAGAGACAATAGACACACAGAGTTTCCGTGGGGAAAACCCTAAGGTGAAAAACCCCACAACTTCCTTAGAGATAGATAGCGCAATAATACAACCAAAGTACAACCCAAGTACAAGAGATAGTCTTCTCCTAGCAGATGATCCTCCTCCTCACATGTATGCCACTTTTCGAGTGATGTAGAAGTGAGTAATGAGATGTCCAAATAGATATCTCCCGATATCTATTTATACTTGTCCTGTTTTTCCCAATAAACTAATGGGGCCGACTTGTCTAGCTTAGTCTAATAACCCATGGTTAACTTAATTAGGGCCGACCCCACACATGGTGGTCTAATAAACCATCGATAAGTTACGACACTTGCGACACTTGTCAATACAAATGACGAGACTTCCTTATATTGGAATAACACATAAATATAAGAGTACAATATACATAGATGAAATACATAGGTGAAATACATTCCGAATTTACATATACATTAACACTCCCTCTTAACTAGGAAGGTATTTATCGACACAGATCTGCTAGCACAAGTCTTCTTCTCTGGATGATCACTAGCGAATCATCGTCCTCGAATCATCGTCGTCGTCACTGCTGCTACTATCTTAATTTATCTCTGAATCTACTTGTCATAGGAAGTTCTATAGAGCCAGTCCTTTTTCATATTGGATGTAGGCCCACCACCTGCAGGTCTTCATCATCAGTGGCCATACTGTGGAATTCTCAAGACTTATTATGTGCGTCAAAAAACCTCGCCAGAGCATCCCAGGCTGTTACGGTCACACAGATCCGACCTATAGGATTTCCTAGGGACAGATTACATGTGACCCCACCACAAAACTTCGCAAGAGCATCCCAGGATGTTACGGGCATATAGCTCTGACCTATAGGATCTCCCAGGGCGCTATTATATGTGGTCACCACAAAACCTTGCAAGAGCATCCCAGGCTATTACGAGCACATAGCTCCGACCTATAGGATCTTCCAGGGTGCTATTATATGTGGTCATGGAAAAACCTCGAAAGAGAATCCCAGGCTATTACGGGTACACAAATATGACCTATAGGATCTCCCAATGCGCTATTATATGACATAGGACAAAACCTCAAAAGAGCATCCCAGGGTGTTACAGGCACACATCTCTGACCTATAGGATCTCCCAGGGCGCTATTATATGTCCTCCCATAGCAATGCCTCGAAAGAGCATCCCAGGATGTTATAGGTACACAACTCCAACCTATAGGATCTCCCAGACATGCTCATTTGAACAACGTGTTCCATGGCCACATAGTATCATCCTGATACTCACCATACATGATCCTGATGTACACATGATCATCCTGATCATCATCACTACATCATCCTGATGCATGTCATTTGGAGCAACATCCTGAAGCTCATCATCTATGATCATCCTGATCATACAATGCATCCATCTGATACATACACAACATCTTCCTGATACATATCATCATACATGATCTACCTAATCATACAATGTATCCACCTAATACATATACAAACACATGATCGACCTGATCATACCTGATACATATCGACATACATGATCTACCTAATCATATCCAACATCCAACATGATGCATACATACATACATATAAATGATCCAACTGATCATATCCAACATCCAACATGATTCATACATACATACATATAAATGATCCAACTAATCATATCCAACATCCAACATGATGCATACATACATACATATAAATGATCCAACTAATCATATCCATCATCCAACATGATGCATACATACATATATAAATGATCCAACTGATCATACAGAGCAGAAACTAGAACATCGTCCTGATGCTCATCATCCAGCATTTATATCCACAACCATGGGAAGGATCCTCCTCTCACCATGCTTGGAATGGCTCAAACAAATGTGTCCATCACTTCTTCCTCGAAGTTTCATCAATTTGAAGAACACCAAGCCTCTCTCTGAAGTACTCGAACTTCACTCTAGTTAGTGGTTTCGTCAGCACATCTGCAACCTGCTCATCCGTCACAACATACAGGAGCTTCACTGCTCCTCTCTGCACCATATCCCTGATCTAGTGATATTTGATCTCAATGTGCTTCGACCTGTCGTGGAACACTGTGTTCTCAGACAGCTTCACACAACTCTGGTTGTCACAAAAGATACCAGTAGCATCCAATGGGAGATCAATAACTCAGACAGTAGCTTTCGGAGCCATACTGCTTCACAACTAGCCGAACAAGCTACAACATACTCTGCTTCGGCTGTAATCAGTGCTATGTAGGACTGCTTCCTGCTAAACCAAGAGATCACACCTGATCCCATACTAAAGTAGCACCCAAAAGTTCTCTTCCTATCTGCAGCACTGCCTGCCCAATCTAAATCAACATAACCCTACGGGTTAAACTTTTTATTCGCATCATACTTGAGCCCATAATCAATTGTACCCGTCAGGTACCTCAGAATATGCTTTACAGCAACCAGCTGAACACCTCTGGGATCCGTTAGGAACTGGCTTAATCTGTTCACCGCAAAGCAAATATCTGGTCTCATATTCATCAGATACATCAAGGACCCAATCATCTGACGATACACTGTGACATCAATCGGATTAGATGAAGCATCACACAGAAGATTCAAGTTTGATGCCATAGGTGTGGTCATGGCCTTACAGTCCATCATCCTGAACCTCTTCAGGATCTCCACTACATACTTCCCTTGTCCAAGGAAGATTCCATCTATACTCTACCACACCTCCATGCCTAGAAAATATTGCATCATCCCCAAGTCCTTCATCTCGAACTCGGCTGCAAGCTTTCTCTTGGTATCGGCAATCAAACTATCATTACTTGTTACAAACAGATCATCTACATAAAACAGTATTATCACAGGATTGCCTTCCTCAACCTTGTAGTAAAGGTTGGAATCTGCTTTACTCTTGGTAAATCCCAAACTGGATAGAAAGCTGTCTATCCTACCATACCAAGTCCTAGGAGCTTGCTTCAAGCCATACAAGGCTTTCTTCAACCTGCACAAGTATGACTTCCTGTCATGTGTCTCGAAACTAAGTGGCTTCTCCACATATACTTCCTCCTCGACTACACCATTCAAGAAAGCAGTCTTGACATCCATCTGGGGTATCTTCCATTTTATCACTGCAGCCAGAGCAACTATTGATCTAATGGAAGTGTATCTAGCTACAGGAGCAAAAGTTTCTTCATAGTCGATTCCTTCTTTTTGGGAGAAGCCACGAGCTACAAATCTCGCTTTGTATTTCTCTATGCTGCCATCTGCAGCATGCTTGATCTTGTAGATCCATTTGGAAGTCACAACATACTTCCCATCAGGTCTTGGGACCACATCCCAAACATCATTCTTCATGATCGGCTGATATTCCTCGACCATGGCATCCTTCCATTCTTTTTTTTCCGCTGCCTCTTCATAATTGGAAGGTTCTTTGTTCATAATATCATAGAGTAAAGAAACATAACTGGTATGTGATCTAGTTCTCTTCCTTGCTCTGTGTTCTTCTTCTGGAATGCCATATCTTTTGGCATCGTGAATGAGCTCTCTAGCCCATGCAAGTTTTCTCTTGTGAGATTCCTTCTCACAAGGTGGATCTACAGGTTCTTGCGGATCTTCAATTTCACGATCAACATCTGGAATTGCTTCAGTCATGGTAGTGTCTTGAAATATGGTTTCCTTTGGTTCTTCATGATCTTCAACAAGTGTCTTCCTTGATTTGATGAATGCTGAGTTTTCATCAAATGTTACATCCCTGCTGACATCAATTTTCTTGAACCCTGGAAAATATATTCTGTAAGCCTTCGAGCTTTCACTGTAACCCACAAAGATACCCTTCTTTCCTGAAGGATCTAGCTTTGTCCTCTTTTCCTTTGGAACATGTGTATATACTGGAAAACCAAATATTCTGAGATGGCTGACTTCAGGTCTCTTACCAGATAAGACCTATTTTAGTGTCTTGTTGTCCAATATCTTGTGAGGTGTTCTGTTCTGCACATACACAGTTGTCCTAGCTGCTTCTGCCCATAGATGCATAGGCAAATCCTGGTCATGCGGCATTTCCCATGCTACTTCCATGATTGTTCTATTCTTTCTTTCTGCAACTCCATTCTGTTGTGGCTTGTAGGGAGCAGTCAACTCCCTCTTAATTCCTGAATCACTGCATAGTTTCTTGAAATCACCTGAAGTGAATTAACCGCCATTTTCGGATCTGAATGTCTTGATCTTCTTGCCATTTTGAGTCTCCATCAAGGTTTTGAATTGCTTGAACTTATCAAATACTTCATCTTTGGTTTTCAAGAAGTAGACCCAAGTATTCCTAGAGAAATCATCAATGAAAGAGACATAGTATACATATCCGCTTAGTGAACTGGATGACATTGGACCGCATACATTGGAGTGTATAATTTCCAAGATCCCTTTTTCTTTGCTTTCACTGCTTGGAAATGACTTCTTAATGTTCTTTCCTTTTGCACATCCTTTGCAAACACTTTCATGCTTTGACTTGATTTTAGGAAGACCTTCTACAACTTTGCTTGCAATTGGTAGTGCTCTGTATTGCACATGTGCAAGCCTTCGATGCCAAAGTTCACTTGGATCCATGGATTCACGTACCATGGCATGTTTAGGTTGTCCCTTCAATTTGTACAATCCTCCCTCTTGCTCTCCAATCACCACTGCATCATCAATAGTTTTTCCATTTGGCCACATTAGGACTTGGCCATCTACAAATGCAACCCTCATGCCGTTTGCATCTAATGCAGAGATGGAGAGTAGGTTCTTCTTGAGCCCAAGTACAAATAAGACATCTTTCATCTTCAAAGACCTCCCAGATGATAGATTGTAGGAGGCTTCCCCACTTCCTTTGATAGGGTATTGATAATCATCCCCAAGTTTCACCTTATGGGGTGATTCATGTTCAGATAAATTTACAAAAGATAGTTTGAACCCAGTCATGTGTTTAGAAGCCCCACTGTCAATTAAGACATCATTACAACCATGAGAAATAGTACCTGTGAGTGCAGATATTAGAACATATTCATCTTCGCTTGATGAGTCATCACTTTCTGCTCTAGCCTTCTTCCTGGGGGATTCATCATCCTCGACAGCATGAGCATGATATTTCCTTTTGTTATTCTTCTTCTTCTTGTTGAAGTTGTTGTTGTTGTCCATTTTGTTCTTGGGACAATCTACAACAAAGTGACCCTTCTCATTACATGTGAAGCATCTTAGATCCTTCTTATTCTTTTGATGATAGTGAGTGGATCTCTTATGCTGAGTGTGCTCCTTCTTAGGCTTGCTTCTTTTGGTGTGAGCTACAAGAGCTTGATCTTCACTTCCCATCTTTTCTTCTTGGGCTATGAGCCTAGCCTCTTCTTGTGAACATTCCTCCCACAGTCTACTGAAGGAGACCAACTTCTTTCTTGCATAGATTCCTTGGATAAAGGAATCCCATGACCTAGGTAGGCCATTTAGTGTGGTAATGACAACTTCGCCATTGTCCACAATTTCATCCACAGCTTCAAGTTGTTCCTTGATCTGAGAGACCTTAGAAAAATAAGATTGAATGGTCTCTCCATTCTGAATCTTTACTCCTTTCAATTGGTTCCGCAGGGTCATCTTCCGATTTATGTTCTTCCCTTCAAATAGCTTGGTCAGGGAATCAAACATCTCTTTGAGTGTCTTTAGAGATGACACATGTGGGATGAGATGGTCCTTGATAGAATCAACAATGATTCTCTTTTCTTTGACCAAATTCTTCTTGTGAAGAGCCTTAGCCTCTTCTCCCTCTGGGATAGGGACCTCTTCACTTATATAAGTGTCCAACTCATTTTCTTGCAAGATTAACCCAATCCTATACTTCCATGCTCGGAAGTTATCAGCCCCTTCAAGCTTGTCCTCAAGCTTGGTGTGGTGAGACATCTTAAAGAGTACTTCAAATGGAAATAGAGAAGATATAGATCTTACCACTTGATTTGCTGAAAAATGGATCTGGTCCCGGATTAGGGTTTGTTAGAGAAACCCTAAAAATTCAAAATGTGAATTTCAACTTTCTGAAAGGATAGAAAGATGCGCCTTGATGAGATGATTAGCCTGGTATATTCAGAATTTGAGATCTGCAAAGTTTCACCCTTCAGAAATGCATTTTAGTGTTCCCGGATTCACTAGGGAGGACCTTGAATTAGGGTTTGAGTTTCCTGGAGCTTCACCCAACCAAAAATATCGATCCAAAGCTATAAACTTCTATGTTTCCAAGGAGCGTCCAGCTATGTCTTCAGATTTCAGAAATTCCTATTTTTGTGGAAACCCTAATTTATAGGGCCAAAATTGAACGTGCTCAGAATTGAATTCTAATTGGACAGATAGATTCTCCTTGATGAGTAGAGTAAATCTACCTTACTGCTTTTCCAAAATCTATGGAGAGAAACCCAATAAACAAGAAACCCTAGTTTATGCCACTGCACAATGTCTTCTTCTCAGGGAAGCTCTGATACCATGTTAATTTTTTAGCATTAATTCAATATACTCTAGGATCTTTTACTAAGAGAATAATATGTACAACATATCAATCATATCAAGCATGTCAATCATGTCAATCATAACAAGAGGCAAACATAAGAGACAATAGACACACAGAGTTTCCATGGGGAAAACCTTAAGGTGAAAAACCCCACAACTTCCTTAGAGATAGATAGAGAAATAATACAACCAAATTACAAGCCAAGTACAAGAGATAGTCTTCTCCTAGCAGATGATCCTCCTCCTCACATATGTGCCACTTTCCGAGTGATGTAGAAGTGAGTAATGAGATGTCCAAATAGAGATCTCCCAATCTCTATTTATACTTGTCCCATCCTTCCCAATAAACTAATGGGGCCAACTTCTCTAGCTTAGTCTAATAACCCATGGTTAACTTAATTAGGGCCGACCCCACACATGGTGGTCTAATAACCCATCGACAAGTTACGACATTTGTGACACTTGTCAATACAAATGATGACACTTCCTTATAGAGGAATAACTCATCTCTATAAGAGTACAATATACATAGATGAAATACATAGGTGAAATACATTCCGAAGTTACATATACATTAACATCTGTGACTATCTGGGCTGCCTGTTCCATTACCTGGATCTCTATCACTACTTCCTCGATTGCCATCTGCGGACTCTAAATCTGTGCCGGCGGTGTGCTGGGTATCACTCTAGCCTGAATCTCGACATTTTATTTCCTTAGCTTGGTGAGAGCCACTCCTAACATAACAACTTTCGCTTCGAGGGGTACATCATGATCTATCTCCACCTTTTCACATGCCTTCGTGAGCGTTCTTTCTATTTTGTCTTGTTCCTCAATAGCCTTCTCTTTCTTGGCTAGTGGGGTGGCTTGCTCTTCATGGAGACGCTATGCCTCAATTTCTCTGGTGTGCAATTTATTCTTGTACTCGACCATCTTGTTATGTATAGCAGCCTCGCGGTTGCGTATCTCTGTGCTTGATGCATCTTGAATTTGGTGTAATGTCAACATTGGGAGTAAATTGAAATTTACCATAACTACGTCGGACTTTTGTACCTCGAAGTCCATGACCTCATCACCTATTTTCATGGCATGCGATTCTATTTGTACTATCCGCGGTTGGGTGTCGACTTCTGCTTCCACTTTGGGTGTCAACATATTTTGCTAAATATCCCCGTGCAGTATGCTTGAGTTTATTATTGCATCTGCTAGTGTGGATAGTAGTTGGCCTATCTACTAGAAATGTTCAGTTGAATGTTGTGTAACCTGCTCATGGTTATCTTCCATGACTTGTGTGATGCTCTCAAGAAGTCTTTTAACCTGCTTCACGGTGTGACCCTACCATGGGATTCCTCCATCGTAGTCCATCCTGTTCTTTGTCCTCATCTTGTCATGCAGTGCCTCTAGATCTGAATCTGTCGGAGTAACTAATGAAGTGCTGTTATGACTGGACCCCTACGATTGTTCATCCGCAGGATGATCTCCACCTGCACCTTGTTGTTCCCTGACTGAATTCCTATCCTCTTCTAACTGATATGCTTGGGGCCATTTGCATGATTTGATAAGTCTTTGTCTTCAGCTGGGAATTTCCATTCTGTTGGCCATGCTGCTATGATGGAGTCCAAATATGCGACAGTGAGATTATACCATGTTGGTAGCTAGTTCTTCAGTTTGTATGCTCTCGCTTGAAGGAAAATGGTGTGAGACTCAACGGATATTTTTGCAATACGTCGATACTTCTCTGCTGCTTCTGCTGTGATTCACAGTACTACTTTCGTGTCTAGCCTCATCATGTCTAAGAATAAATAAAATTGCACCACATTGTTTGATTTTCGCTCCTTATCAGTCATTGCCCATAAATTTTGGTATCTCGTACCCACGTGTGCCCTGGCTTCTATGGTTTCCATACCATGATAATGCGTTGGCTCCCTCCATCCTACTAGTGCGACTAGCGTGAGGAGCCATGAATATGTGAATGGATTCGTTCCCTCCTACACTTCATAAGCATCCTCTACCAACTGACTTAACAGAAATTTGGACTAGTTCATTCGTGTTCCTTCGGCACATAGTTCCACGGAGGAGATGATGTCGGATGTGCATTCCCTTGGCCTATTTTTTCGTGTCATCTTCATGGAAAGAATATTCAATCCGAACCTGACGGCCTGGTTCTGAATGGTGTAGATGAGGTATCCTCGAGGTTTTTTATCTACCCCATACTTCATTTTCAGGGATTGTGTGTGCTTTTTGTCGTTATCCTTTCCCTAGAAAAATTGGTAGGGGTTGTCACCCTCCTGTGGAAGCCCCGTGATTCTGGAAATCAAGTCGACCATGACCGGAATTTTTTTGTGCAACCATAGGTAGCCTCCATGGAAATGGGCAGGCAATTGTTTAACACACGCATTCACCTCTGTCAGCCTCCCAAAGTGTGGCATATGGGCGAGGCCCAAATTTTTTTATTGCTCCAACCCTAGTGCCCATGCTGCTGGTTCCTTTATAATGGGGCCTCCTGGTCCTTGCGGAACATCAACATAGGCCTCCATGCACTTAGGGTAACTCCTTAAGTCATGATCATTGTATGTCAATTTCTAGAGATTTTCAACGATTTTGCCAGCCTTCGCAACCCCTTTTGGTACCGGTGCCATTACAATCTTGTACTTGTGGATCGTGGTGATATGAACAACTAGTGTTCCTTCCTTGCTTGGTGGCACATACTCGGGTAGAATTGGGCCTTGTCGTCTACTTTGCGATGCTGGTGTCTTCTGGGCACCCCCCGAAGTGTCGACTTCATCCTCCGCCAGGCGTGCTGAGTTCTTGGTCCCTTTCTTTGGCACTCGGTCGATGTATGTTGGTTGATTGGTGCCCCTTTTCTTCCAAGGGATTGTCGACATAACTTCCAGTTGCTCTTGCAAAACTGGTGTGGGTTGGGGTCATTCGGCGCTAGTCCTCGAAACGTAAAATTCCATGCGGCTCTGCAAGCTCTTACTTAATCACACAATGCATTCAATTGCCTCTTTGCCTTTATTTACAGTGCTGGTTGGCCGCATCCAACCGATTTTGGACCATGATTACCAAATCCGGTCGTGATTTTCCAAATCTACCGCATGCATTGGGTATTAAATGCCATTTTTTTTCATTTTTGCTGATGTCCGTTGTGGCTTAACTGCTGCATTTATGACGGGATTTGACTCGTTCGTGCTGAGTCCCGCGATGCTGCGATTCCTATGTCGACCAATGCTTATTTTTTTGACCAATTCTTGTTGTGATCAGTGGTAATTTTTTTATTTTATTTTATTTTTACCATCACATTATTCAATTAGCGGCACTGCTAGCTCCGCTGTGTCGTTGCATCGCACGCTGTTTTTATGTTCATAGTTCTTGTAGTTGTCGTCGATCCCTTCCGACTTCTCTGGTTTGTTGTCATGTATTCCCTGAACTCATCCATTATTGGCTCTATAATCCCCACGTCCAACGTTCTCACAATCTGATCCTTCACCCATTCCTTATACCTTGGATTCAATCGGTAGGGTCGCTTTTTGATTGGCTTCACATCGGGGTTCAGGGGGGTTTTCGTTTCGCCTAAGTACCCAGAAATTTCTTTCATCTCCGAGAGTTTCACTGGGAACAAATCCTGAAACTCATGCAACAAATCAGTCATCTTCACAATAGTCAAATCATCCCAATAATATCCAATACTTGCGAATTTCAGATTCTCCTATGACCCAATGTTCACTTTCTTGATTTTCAACAGTTGCTGAAACTTGTCGGAAGGTATTTTTGGTGCCTCGACACTGCGAATTCCTTCTGAATTCGGTACATACGTAGCCCTAGGATCATCCTCATCATCCATCTCTTCTGTGATATTATATTATTCCATTAACATTTCTGGTGTCGCAGTCCACTGAAGCCCCAGTGGTTGCTTTGTCGGAACTGCTTCAAAAACCTTCTCCTGAATCACCTGTAGTGCACTATGGAGGAAGGCATTTTGGTCTGAGAAACTGAACGTTTGGCTAAAGCCAATTGTTAGTTGTTCCCAAGAGATTGTTCCGTGTCACAGTTCTACTACGATATACCAACCCCACGGTACTTCATCTAGTGTGTGAATAAATGCATGGACCCATTCCTGTTTTGCTCGTGGTCCCCATTTGCTTTCACATTCAGCCAAATGTGCCTTCGGATCACCTCTACCATTAAACTTCCATCCATCCTATCCTTCCACATCACCTAACCTAACCATCAGTAGGTGGCGACATAGTGGCTAGGTAGTTATGGTGGACTTGTGCGCTGCCCACCATCATGTTGGTGTAGCCTTCAGGGCTTCTTCCAAGGCCAAGAGCCATTGTGGTTCTTCCACTTTCTCTTCAAATTTGGTGAGAAATGTAGCCAAATTGGGAAATACCACGTATTTTGGTAGCTCACACTCTTTTGTGGCTACCCTTCGCAGCGACTAAGTGATCCTTGCAGACCTCCTAAATGACACCTCATGCAGCCAGTTCTGCCAATTTTCAAGTGCTTCATCTGAATCTGTTGATGCTAAACTGCTACTGTGCCACCCTAATTCTCCATCTGCAGTAGGGTTGATATAATCTTCAGAAATGTTGTATACATTATCCCATCCCTTAGTGAATGCATCCCTCAACGGCTCTACATACCTTTTCCCTTCCCTAGGGTCAAGAGGTGCGACAACCCTTATCTCCTAGTTCTCGAGTGACATAATTCTTTTCTTGAAGTTGAAAATATCTAGATTATCCATCGCCTAGTCTATCCCTAACTGCGCTGGGTAGGGGCTAGTATTGTACACAATTTCAATCACATCAAAATCTGCATAATTCTTGAGGCCCTCAATCTCAAGAGGGACCCGGCATAACCGACTGATCAGGGTGACCTTACTTTGGTTGGCTAGGCGCAGTTGTACTGGGGACCAGGAAAACTGTGGTTTCCCCATCGTTTCCCACATCTGATTAGTCAATATGTTCACGTCCGACCCCAAGTCTAAGATAATGGAGTCAACATCAAACGCTCTGATTTGCATAGACATCCACATCTCTCGTCCTATTTTTCTCTTATGTATGCGATTGACCATCTGCTTTGTCTGTGCACCCTCCCGTCGATGTAGTAGGTTGGCTATCTCTGTCCGTGCACCCTTCCTATGCTTTTAGAAAAATTTCCCTTTATGCTTTCGCATCAAATATGACTTGTTTCTTTATTGTTGGTCGGACACTAGCCTGTGACCTGTCAGCCCCAATCATAGCTCCTCCTCGAGTCACGATTCCGACAGTTGCGTTTTGACTCCTAACTTTTGCTGAGATCTTCTGTACTACTAACGGATTTTGATTTTGATTTTGATTTTTCCGAGGTGGGGGTAGGTTCTTAGTTTTCCACTTCGCAATGAGTTGAGGACAACCTTCAACCCCATGGTCCACAACGTTGCAATAAGTGCACTGTGGTGCTGGATTCGAGCAATCCCTTTGATAATGCCCCTACTGCCCAAAATTGTAACATATGATGGGTCCTCGACCTCGTCTAATAGGTCCCCCTCGGCCGACACCAATACCTCGGTCGTCGCAGAACCCCCCTCTGAATACTCCTCGCAGTGGCTCGTATGGCGGGTACTGCGGTTGAGCATACTGCGGCTGCGGATATTGTAGTTGACCGTATTGTGGTTGAGGATATGTCAGTTGGCCTTACTATGCCTGACCATACTGTGGCTGCAGAATATATTGAGGCTATGGTTGACTATACTGCTGCTGCTATTGTACCAGTGGCTGCTCTTCTCCCTTCATGAAGTATGTATCCACAGTCCTCTCCCGGAGTAGGTCATAATCTCTGCACTCTTTCTAATCATGACCAACCGACCGACATAACTTGCAATACAAGTTTGCTGGTTTCGACACCATCTTCTGCATGTACACACATTCTTCTGGCCGATGTTCGCGCGATTGACAGATGCGACACCAAGGAAACCCTACCTGACTGAGGGGATTTGGTGCACTCGATTGCAAATATTCTCGAAACTCTGGGCACTAATCCTTGTGGTGTCCTTCCTTCCTGCATCTAGTGCACCATACATCTTCGCAGGCCTCTTTCCCTTTCTTCATGTCTTGTAGCTAGATTGTCAATTTTTCCAGTTGCGCTTGTATTTGATCCATGCCCAAACTCGTTTCATTGATTGGTGAAGCCTCTAGCTTCATTGCGATCTCCAGTGCTTCTTCCTGGGTCGCTACTTTTTGTTTCATCAGTGGCCCATGAATGTGCAGCACCAACCCAGCAATAAACCTTTGTGCTGCATATCATTCATCCCAAAACTCACTTTCTCCATTAGTGTTTTGTATCACTGGTCGAAGTCCCATACTGACTCATTGGGAAATTGTTTGATTTCTTTGAGCTCAGTAATGTACTGTGACTCAAATTTTGGCTTTCTGAATTCATCGATCATCCCTCCTTTGATCTATAGCAATGTTTTCCCTGAATTTCCCACCGATACCTTAGTAAACTTCATATACCAATCTAGCGCACGACCCCTGAGGGTCGTCACTATTTGCCCCTTCTTTATATCTTCATCATGGACCTGCTTCATGGTCCATAGTACTTCGCATAAAAACAAGTATTGTTCGGGATCCTCGGTCCCGTTACCTTGGAAGGTTTCCATCTTCGCTTCGTCACCCGCCATTCTTGTACTTCTACTATTATTGTTTACTAATGCGCTACTCTTACTACTATTTTGGCACGTAGGATAGCTCTGCGAATAAATTGTATTTGCTTTTATCAAATTTTGAGTAGTGCGCGGAGTTGAAGGTACGTGGTAGCTTAGGGTCCGTCCTTCTTTAGCTTATCGAGTAGCCTATTCACTTTCTTCATCGCAATAAGGTCTCTTCCTCCCTTGTGGTCCTGTTTCGTAGTCTTCCATTCCGTTCCTCTCAAGATACTCTCTCTCACTCCTCCTCTTCTTCTTAGGATGCCAAAATATCACCCCACTCCTCAAGGTACCACACTCTTCATCAGCTTCCCTTAAAAATTCATCATCGCTCATGTCCATCTACCCCACATCTTTTTACTGGACCCACATCCGTGTGGTACCCACAACTTCCACACACTGATATTCTACTGATCGGAGTTCATCCTTAGTATGCCCTTTTCGCATTTGAGCATATTAATCCACAGTTTTAGCGACAACAGGAATCTCCCCCTGGGTCCTTTGAAAAACTTCCTTTCTATGTCACTGTATGATTTAATTGTGTTCATAGCAAACTCAATGATGTATCCTTCTAGGATACTGTCTACCCAGAAGTCAACAGCCCATGATACCTTGTTGTCGACCCGTTTCAACTGTTGAATCAATTCTAGAGTCCAATGGTCTGACTCAATCTTTTGGCAATGGTTCTTTTGAAACGTTAGTTGTGCTAACCACTCATGCAGTAGTACCAGGAATTCGCAAAATAATATCTCATGGATATCCGAATAAATGTACTTTTGCAACCAACTACTTACTGTTTGTCCATGGTTTTTCTTTTCTCCTTCCGCAAATTCTTCTTCTTTCTTGTCAAACCACTCTTGAATGTCCGGTTTCGTCAGGTGCCATAGCATATCCTCCTCTTTTCCTCTTTAGTGTACTGGCAATAGAACCATTTGTTGACACAACGACTGTCGACAGGGGTTCACTTCACACTGTCGTCAACAAACCATCAATGGAACTCCCTTACGCACCGGCCCATAAAGGTTTTACCCTTTTCGGAAACACTTGCAAAGCGAGTGAACTCTCACCCAAGATGAATAAGGGGGCTGCAGGAGCCAAGTTTCCATAGTGGAGAGAGGACATGCATCAACCCACACTTTACAACTATAGAAACTAGAGATTATGTCTTTGCATCATACTAACAGTTCATACATCTATTCATTCCCTTCACATATTCAATGTATAAACATCATTCGCATCAACATGGTTTAATCAATCATTGACATTACCAAACCACAAAGCATTTCGAAACAATGCATTAATCAATTAATAGAAATAGATACAAAATATATATCCATAATCTAACATCTTCATGCATTCATCAAAACTTGTAGAATAACCTTTGCAGAAACAGTCAAAACATCTTATCGCGAATACAAAGCAGTTCAGAACATATCATTCTCCAAATCCACTATGATCTAAGAGTCCCTTAGTCTTACAATGATACTCCTATTTATATGAAACTAAGTGGTTACAAAACAATCCACATGACCTATTCTAACTAACTAAACCACTTTCACACTTTCGTCGGATCCTTATTCTCCGTAATTGGACCTTTCTTCTGTGGATGGTCCTTCTTTGCGATGTCGGCTTCCACACTTTATGCGGACAAATCCCATGCCAACACATTTATGTTGTGTATACAATGATTAAATGATATGATATAGAACTCTAGGCCCTAGGGGTGTCCTCATGTGATCTGAATGGTAGTCACCATAGGCCCTATTTCCCTCATTAATAGCTACTTGGGGACTATTGAGGAAGAACAAAGGAGGATTTTCCTCACCTAGACCTGATCTACATCTTGAACTACTACCAAATGCATTTATGGTAACTTTGGAGAAGACTAGTCTCTGCTATAGAATCATATTACTTTCCTCAGGATCAATATTCTGTGAGGAGTTTGGGAACATAAATTTGGAAAAAATTATGTTTTCATGCATAAATATTATGAACTTATATATTATAAGTACAATGTTTGTTTGGGCTCTATAATTTTCCCATGGCCTTCAATTGTGATAGGTAAGCTCCAATATAGACTAAAACAATAGCCTAGTTTATTGTGCACTTGCTTGTCTATCTGGATAACATGAGTTTCTACCCAATGATAACATTCGTGGCTTTTAAAAGCATAGCCACAAGGTTAACTGTATTGGCGATTAAATTTTCCATTTCAAGATTGGACCTCATTTTTCCAAGATCTGACTGAAGGAACATAATTTGGACCTTTTCATATGGCATATTTGGACACAAAACATTATAATCTATGAAACAAGACATGTCCCTTAATGGATCCATGTCTGTATTTCATGTGTTGGACACATATATTCTAGGACATGTGTTTGGCATGTGATGTGTCAAACACGTGTCTGACACCTAGCCTAGACGTGTACCAGTCTAGAAACCACTTTTCATTCTGTTTTCTCACTTTTAGTTGTAGGGAAAGAGATGTCATGGTCTCCCATTGTGTAGGTAAAGGATAAAATTGAGATTTGAAGGGATTCCAAGTGTTTTATTAATGTTCTAGTTTCTAAAAAATTGGATCTTTATTATATATATATATATATAAACTATGTCCCTGTGCCCTGATTATAGGGAGATCATGTCATGTGTCAATTACTCGTATTTCAATGTCAAGTGTTCTCGTTTCAGTTAACTTAGGTTATAATCCAAGATATTGATTATGCCTTTGTGTCACAAAAATTGCATAATCTCTTTAACAGAGATGACTAGTAGACATTTTGCATATTCAAACAAGGAGAACCTTAATGGCAAATTTGATCATATTTTTTTGCATTGGTTAATTTTTTTTTAATTTGATTGTTGTTGAATTTGGACATGAACATAAATGAGGTGAATTAGCTTAAAAGCTATGGTGGTGCTCCATCCTCAGCCATACAACTATATGAATATGGAAACGACTTTAAATTTAAGGACCTTTGTATGAATGCATTGGATTTTCATTTGCAAATAGTGCCTCCAGTAGATAATAAGATAAATAAGATAATTTTATTAATGTTCAACAAATGAGTCAATGACCAAAAATTTAGGTCAATGGTAATCAAAAGTACATCCAGAATAAATACAATAGAGTGGGAGTGGGAAAGTATCTCCTAATGCTATTCTATCAAAATCACAAAGTCTGTAATAGAAAAAGGACTAAGTAATTAGCTAACAAGAGCACAAAATAAATGCAGGAGCAAAATCCATGACAAGTATAAAAGGCAAATGTCAAGGTGTGTTGGAACTGGAAACAGAGGATGAATAAGGGGAGGGAAGAAAAGCAGGTGTACGCTTGTAGCCCTTGCCTATTAGTCTCAGTCTTGAAGGCATGTGTCAGGTTTAATTGAGATAATGATGTACCAAAATTTTATAGTCTATACATGGCCTTTAATTACCAGTGATATAGAGTATCCACTAGAAAGGTAGCCTGGGGGACAATAAGCTTATTTCTTCTCATTTTTCACATTGTTGGGTTTTACTATTATATTGGTTTCAGTGTTCATAACAGTGGTCAATTTCACAAGCTACTAAGCCATACAACATGATGGATTTGACAATATCATTGAGAAGAAGGAAGAGTCTGAAGGATAGTTATTGGACTCATGGATAAAACCTTACTCAACACCCGAACAAGCCAATTTGAATTTCCAACAAGTGAAACTTGCCAACTTAGGTTTAACCCATGAGAATTCGTAGGTCATTGACCAATTCAATGAGTTTTCCCAAGTTTGATGGGTGTTTTAAAAATGGTTTTTGTACTAGACAAGATTTCACTCATCCAAGTTGAACTCTTGCATATTTTCCTGCACCAAGTTTTTCACTGAGCTGATTGGGGTAATTCTGGTCTGGTGGAGGCATTTCAAGTTTTATAAAATCCATTCTTATAAGATTCTACAATCTGATCTCTACTTGTTAGCCTTTAAAAATGAATTAAAATTTAAAACATTTACATGAGATCTTTAGATGTAAAGGGTAGGCTCCTTAATTTCCTTTCTCAAGTACAATATTTCTATAAAAGCATATCAACATAGAGACTTAAAATATGCTAAAGTAAACTGGGATTCTTTTGGTTTTGTTTCTTTCGAAAGTGTACCTACATGCATAATACTTGAATGGATTTGGAGGATGGTATGATCATGGGAATTGGCGTGTAATGTTGACAAATCCCTTCTTGCTGGTTTCAATTATGCTAACATGCTTGTCCCTCTTGGTCAACTAATATGTTGTCTAAGCATAGAACAATAACATAGTACTCTAGGAGTGTGAATGATGTGTAGCCTTTGAATTCCTGGCCTGGGATATGGTTCAATCATGGAATTTATGTATATTAAGGATCACTATCAAAGATGTATGTTTGGTGTGATGATATTTATGGTGATGAAAGGTATTACTTAGTAGAGCTATGCTCAGATATGGTCTTGAAAGGTCTTACCTGATCTTTGTTTAAGGAAGGTAAGGTCCTGGACTAGTCTTATCTAAGATCTAGTAGGTAAGGTCCTAAAAGGTGTTATTAACTAAGCTCTGAATATGCAAGCTCCTGAAAATTCTTATCTGACAGAGCTTTGTATAAGTTATAACTAAGGTATTGAAAGTCCTATTTGACTGAGCTCTGTTCAGGTAACATTATGAAGGTATTTTTTGAGTGAGGTTTACTTAGGTTAGGTTTCAAAAGGTATAACCTAAATGAGCTTTGCATAATATTTTGAAAGGTATGCTCTGCTCTTAGGTGAAGTCTAAATGGTATTACCTGAATGAGCTATCTATAAGGTAGGGAAAGACCTTGATTGAACTTTGTATAAGGTAAGGTAAGGTAACAACCCTACTACCTTCCATAACCCTTATAAGATATCAATGTGTCTAGAAGTACATTTATCATTATTAATAGTGAAAAAATATTTTCCTTATTCTAATTTTGATTCAAATTAGACATGTTGGTCCAACACAAACCTCTACGCGACATCAAATATATAGTTCAAAACCAAAAGTTTCATTGATTGAAATTTGGTAATTAAGATAAAATGATGCAAACTTAATACAACGTTAACATAAATTCCTATGTTCTAGTTCCATTCCATGTTATTAAGGGAAATCATGGAGTTTTAACCAGAATTTAAGGACAAAAAATTATTTTCCTCGTTGGAGCTTTGAAATATTTTATATTGTGCTAATGAACCCTTCCAAACCCAAGGTGAGGAATGGATCCACCTATAATATATTTCTACAAGTATTTTTTCGATATAATAGGTGAAACTGATTGCAATGGAGTTGAAATCATGAATAACACTTAAAAGTTTTATTAGTCTACTAGGGTATTCAATAAATTCCTAAATTGTTTCAGATAGGTTTTCTAGGCACTCCCATGAATACACTATGCCAAACTCTAATAACTTGCTCCTCATGGTATCGGTACTATTTTCTCATTTTAGAATGGTTGATACTCTGTTATTTAGTAAACTTTTGTTGTATAATTTCTATAGTCCTGTGAACAGTCATTAGTACGAAGATATTTGATTGAATTCATGTGTTAAATATGCATAAATACCTTCATACTACCGACAAAATATTTAGTTGCACTTCAAAGTAGTAAATGGCACTAGAGTTCCCATAAAAGAATATGTCCATGACTTTCTTGTTCTTCTCCAAGGAATAAAACAACTGTAAAATTGTATTGCTTTGATACATGTGTTGACATCTGCATGTTAAGAAGGGATTTTGTAAATAGTTTTATGTCTATGATAGTGGATCATACCATAGCCATCATGCATGTCCAACATAAGAAATTCAATATTCCTTGTAAAAACAACTACCTGAGTAAAGTACTTGCAAGTCCACCAGATGAGATAGATGTTTATGTAGATAAATAATGTTGTTAGGCATACAAATATTCATGGTTTGGAAATAATAAAGGACAGTAGAGAAAATTTAGAGAGAGATTGCTTTTTTAACTATTTCTAATCCTAACCTACATAATGACCCTAATGATTCTCCAATCGTAACCTAAGTGAAAAAGGATGCTAATGTATCCTCAATTGGGGATACTTTGTACTCTTTCATTTGATATGCAATATGCATATTTTGCAAGTCTCGGTAAGATTATGGGTAGTATTTTGAATCATTGGGAAACCTTTGTGTTCTTTCCAACATATTTCTTAGATGTTGTGCCAGTTGAGTATATGAATCTACCAAATTGGTTATTTAGAGCACAGTTGGATTTTGAGGACAATTGATTTCTTTGTACTTTGCATGTTTCAACTAACCAAATATTAATTTATGTTTAGCCAAAGCTATAAATATTTTGAATTAATGTCATTGGTTGTTCATGAATGGAGTGTACCTAATTGAAAAGTGACACTTTGTTTGGGAGGAAACATACCTAACATTTAATAGTTTTATAATGATAGAACATTGTGGCCTCTCTCTATAATTTTAGGAAATGATCAACAAATTCACAAGTTGTAGTAATAGTTTGCATTGGATTAATTTGTATGACAAAAAAAATTACCATCCATGATTTCCTAGTTATTGGATGTTGTTGTCTGTGGATGGCTTTAGAAGGGTTTACCTTGGGAATAGCCTACTTAGGACTTGTAATGATCTATTGCAACAAAAGAAAGCTAATGATCAAGAATATTTGATTCCTCAAATATTTTAAATCCGGGGAGTAGTACTACTTATCTTTTCCCTGGATAGTAATGACGCATCATTCTCATGACCTTAGGAAACGGAGTCCAAAAACATGTCCTTAAAATTTGTCTATTTCAAAGTGTATAGTGACATTGTATTATATAATATTACATCTCATAGTTTTGGGCAACTATCTATATCTAGGGTGTGAGTCCTTGAATATTGTTTGGTGTGCATAATGTCAATTAAAATTCATCTCCAAACTTTCTGCAGGAAGATTTTTTAGAGGATCTTATGTAGTTCTTGGTATCGAGAGGGCATGGAAAAATTATTCCACAAACATGAATAGATTCATTCCCCAATGTTGTTTTTAATGGGAAGAGACTAGACCTTTATAACCTGTATCGTGAGGTATGCAGTTTCTTACATTTTTATTTGAGACTTTTCAAAATAATCAGCATGAGTGCATAGATACTAGACAATGTTTTGGTAAAACAAGCTCATTGGAAAGGATATTGCTATTTTATTGATGTAGGTGGTTACCAAGGGATATTTCTATGTTGGGAATGGTATCAATTGGAATGGAAATTTTTTTCCAAAGATGTCAGATGATAATATGGAAAATTGAATAGTAGTAAGTCTTAGAATGAATCTATGGATGCTTTTATTATAAATCAAGTTTAGTGGATATGCATTGAAGTCATATATTCAAAAATTGCATCCTAACTCTAACTATTATACCTTACGGGAGTTAGAAAAACACTCAAGAGGCATTATGAGACCTAGCTTTTGAAGTATGAAGTAGATCATGATGATGCTGGGGGCGAATGTTGTATGTTATGCTTTAGGTAAGGCTTTTTCTTCCAATATAAATAGGTTATTGGTGGTTCACATGTACAAATTCATGGTTGTTTATTTTACAGAAGCACATTTTTCCTTTGTTGCATTTGACATTTGGAGATTCCTTTATTGTTCTTGGCAATGATGTTGAGGTTTTATGGGTCAACTGTGGTATTTGTCGCCAATGGGAACAATTTGAGTGTGACATATGGACAGGTCTTGGTGCATTTAAGGTTAGCATTTCTTACAAAAACACTCCCAATTTTCTTTTTATTAAAAAAAATTCTCCCCGTGAATCATATTTTTCATTGTTTATTTATATGCACATTTGACATGCATGTGGTTATGCTATGTATTTTCAAGATTTTATGCATGCTCTAAGATAATTTCCTTGTTGGAAAAGTGTTCATGTATATTTTGGTATAATTTTCCTCACTCTCTGATTGATTAGGCTAATTTTGTAATTGTGAATGAGTATAACTCTGCTGTGTAGAATATTTGACTTTGTTTCTTGGAATTCTAGGAAAGGAAATTAAAAATTTCTCTTAGAGGTAAGGAAAATTCAAGTAGGATGACTCTAGCGTTCCTTTCGGGATAGGGTAATTGTGTTATTGATTTTTTCCGCATTTTAGATTTGGAACATTGTTGCAACTTTAAATCCAAGGATATCGACTTTAACATTACAGAATACTTGCACTCAAGAGGAGCTTAAGTAATTTAGTTTCCATTCTATTCTACTTAACTGATGCTTAAATTGTTGAGGCTATTTTTAAATATCATTTTGTGGCATGATATGTATTAACCACAGTGGAACTTATTGGAATAGTTTCTTGGCTAACTTTTGATGCAACATATGCATTTTAAATAACATTTGATTATGGATTGTAGATAGAAATTCAATGGCAGTGGATAGAGATTCTTGTTGTAAGTTGGATATTGTGTTTGCAAATCATTTTGTGGTCCTCGTGAATGAGTAAGGTTTATTTTCAAAATAGTATAGATCTATAGGGGTATTTTAAATAATAAAAATACTAATCCATTTTTTTAGTCCTGTTGAATTCTAAGGCGCTCTTGATTCTTTACACTAGCATCCCATATGTCTTGCTGCAGATTTGAGGTTCCTGAAATGCAATAGAGATAATATTTCCACAAAAGGATTCACTTCAGTTGATGAAATTTCCCCAGAATTCTTCCTCGATTTATTCTTTTAATTATTTTATGAGGCGAATATCATCTTAGAGGCATGATTTGGCAATTAGTTGCATTTTTTTAATCCTCCTCATAATTCAATGGATTCGCTATATGCTCATAACCATGGTTCCAATTTGGTCGTAAAGGCCTTCAATTGACATGGAGAGCTTCCCGTGATAGTAGTTTGACATCTCCTACAATGAATGGCTTTCATTCCTTTCAAGTAAGAGAAACATATTATGTATTCAATATAATGCTACCTCGCCTAAAAACCCATAGCTGTTGAGCCCTAGTTCATGCAAAGATAGTCCCAACATACTCATTGATTCCAATCTTATGACTAACCTAGTTAAATCAAGTGCCTAGGTTGTAGTGGGCCTCTCAAGCCATGTAGTAGAGAACAAAAGGTGCCTAAAAAACATGGATTTATGTGTAATCCCAGTGATTGTTGAGCTCAAATTTAATTTATAATATGATAAGACCAAATTACAATGTCAAAAATTAGTGGATAAACCTTAAGTACCTGACCATATCGGTGACAACACTATTACATAAGTTCTGGAATGCCAAAGTTTTGCAAATTTTATACTTCTCATAGACAAAATTTTGGTGTTTCCATTCATTTGAAGATGTAAGAAGTTCTAGTCCTATGGGAAAGATGAGTTTGAAGGGAATTAATACCTTGAATTTTCAAATGTGATCTTAGGAATTTTTAAAATATTCTATTTGATATGGTCTCTTCCATTGCTAAGATATTGTGCAACATCTCTCAACACACATGCACATATAGATAGCTAGATAGAAATATAGATATTAGTCTATTTACAATTGAAAACTGCTTATATCATTGAACAAAAAGTGCAACAATTTCATGGATATCTAGCAATGAAAATAGAGGAGGGCCACTAACTGTCGTAGTCATTCACAAGTTCTACTTTCTCTTCAATGTTTCTAATGCTCAAGAGTGCATTCTATCCCGATTTTTGAGGAAACAATTTCTCTCTAGCTAACCAAATCAGAGCTGTGATGTATTTTACTATTATTAACTTATGTGCACGCCAAAGAAGGTGATTTGATGCTTCTTTTTACTATTTTTATTTCATATAAAATGGATATGTGTATATAGATAAACAAATAAAAAACTGCTTGATTCCAGTGCTAAAATTGCTCTCCTATGCCTTGCTTTTGGACATTGTTCAAAAACAGTTGATCAATATCTTTAGCCTGGGATCCAATGTGCTTCTTATTTTATCACTTATTGAGGAAGATTTCCAGGAAGCATATTCTCTATTATGATTCATGCATTTGTCTATACAAACAAAGGGATATTTCTCTAGCATCCTACAAGCTCCCTATTCTGATATTTTTATGCTCATAACAAGTTGCTTGATATCCACATGTAGTAGTTGGGTGTTTTCTCTGAGTGGGAGAGAAGGTGTATTGGTTCTTTTTTTGTTTCTTGTTCTCTTGAGGATTACACTTATCATGATGAGGAAAGAATTCCATAACTAGATTACAACATTCAACACAGAGATCCCACTTGATCATATCTTCCCCATCAATGGCTCCATTTAGTATCACATGAGTCGATGGCCCTAAGGGCTAGAAACTTTGTCCATCACCATGCCTGGACTACTTGCATTGGCCTTGGTGGCCCTGCCTCCATGGTGGGACAAATCATAATACACTCTTGAGGGGAATTGGACCATGGATGGGGGAATATCAACACACCCACTTGAAAAACTAGTCAAGCCCATATTATTGTAGTGGGCACTATTTATTCTCTTGAAGAAATCAATATTCTATTTGATGGAAAGAAAATGATTTCATCCACGTAAATGTCCAATACATATCAAAGGTTGATAATAGGATTGGTCAAAGGTTAAATATGTGAAAAATTCCACTTTTGCGAATACATTATGGAGAAATAATTGGATCAAGGCACATATCCATATGACAGACACCTTTCAGGAGGTGGTTTTATAAACCACTAAACCAATTTTGCACCTTGTTGTGGAGTTTGTGTGCATTTTAAAGAGGATGTCCAACTTAAGAGGACAATTGGATAGAAGCACATTCTCCAAAACCTTTGAGGATCCTAATAGGAGGACGTTTAGATTTCAAGGAGATTTTTAACGATTTAATATCCTCTAAATTGTTGATATAATTATTTTATTGTTATATCTTAGAGAGAAGCATGAATCTAGATATTTTAATTGTTAATCCTTGGAGAGAGTGTGGATCTAGATCTTTCTTAGTATTCTTTTATTGTGAGAGGTTGAGGTAGAGACTCTATTTTAACAATAGTTGTCTCATTTGTTTCTCTTAATTGGTTTGATAGGGAAAATCCCTCCAAGCTTAGTTGAACATCATGTAGGAGGTGGAGGTAAATGTACAAGCAAGTGTATGTGAGGCTCTCTTCATTCATCTCTTTTATCTTGGATAATTTGGATGTTATGTTTGAGTAGCTATTGTATCTTGTTGTTGGGATAATCTCTAGAAGGAAAATATTTGCATATGAGCAGGATCTAAGTGTGAAGTCAATAATAGATAAGTGAGTTTGTGAATAGATAAGATTCTCCTCTGAATTAGCATTTCAAAAGCCAAAAGCATCACCATATTTTAAAGAGAAAGAGCATCTTGAAGATAGATCATCTTTAGCAGTTAAGGAGGCTAATTTTAGTGTTGTTTTTGGAGCATAAGTTGTTTAAAAAATATTTATATATGTCTTATCCTTAGCACCTCTTGGCACCTTCTTCAAGACATACTTGGCATAGGTTATAATTGGGTGAAAAGCACACCATAAGAAACATCTTCAGTTTTCAACAACATATTTAGGAATAAATACAAAAGCATGGGGAGGAGTAGAGGTTTGGTACTTGATGTTCCTCACGCTTATTCAACAATATAGACTTCTTCTCTTCATCTTGTCTTCTAAATCTAGAAGCTACTATTATATGTATTCAATGTTCATAGGTTAATAAGGTATGGAGTATAAACATAGTATCATGCCCCTTTGGATCCCTAGGGAAAGTCATGGTATGGAATTGTATCAGAACTTTGTAATTTGCAACTATGTTTAATGAAAGACATGTTGTTTAGTTTATGGTGACTTTTGACTGTTGAGAGTTCAATTCATGTGCATCGTTTTCATAACTTTGCTTGATCATATCTTATGAAATTATAAAATCTATCATCCTTTGCTATCCATTAGATACTCAAAGGAATGTATTGATATTTTTACTATTATAGAGGACTCTGTAAGTTAGGTTCACAAATTATTAAAGGGTGCTAGCTCAATGGAAGAGCGTCTGCCTTACAAGCATGAGGTTGGTGGTTTGATTCCTCCATGCCCTAATGATATTGCAATATAGATTAAAAATGACTAAATTAGTGACAAAAAAATGAGAGATAAGTGACCAAACAAAATGACCAAAATTCGCCTTTAAAATGACTAAAAATGACTAGATTGGTGAAAAACAAAAGATATAAGTGACCAAAAAGTGAGAGATAAGTGACAAAAAAAAAAAAAAAAATTGCATATAAATGACCAAATGGCAATTTTGGTGGCTAATTTTCGGTCTCTTATCACGCGACCAAAAATGTGGTCATATTTAGTTTGGTTATTTATAGCTTGTCTTGTGGTCATTAATTTGGTCGTATATTCGGTTAGTAATTGTGAAAATTAATGACCAAATATATTACCAAATTAATGACCAAATATACGACCAAATTAATGACCACAAGACAAGTTGTAAATGACCAAACTAAATATGACCACTTTTATGGTCGCGTAATAAGAGACCGGAAATTAGCCACTAATGATCACCAAATCAAAAGTGGTCATTTATATGTGGATTTTGGTCATTTTTTTGGTCACTTATCTGTCATTTTTTACTAGTGTTCCCATGGGTTGGAAAATGAAAAAATATCATGATACAGACCTCTAATTCTTTTTAGATTTAATGTCATAACCTCCCCCTTTATTAATCTTTTTCGTCTAACAAAATTTTCTAGGACAAGCCCCTTTTTGGGAGAGATCAAAGAGCTCATTTCAGAACATATTCCTTGCTAATTTATATTTCTAGCTTGCAGATTTAGGATAGTGAGAAAATTGTCCACAAGGAAGCCAGGATTTGCCACCATTCAACCCCCCTAGGTGCTTCCTAAACAAAGCATTTGCCTCACCATTTGATCACTTCCACTTTCTAAGCTTTGTAAGCTTGATTATTGGTCATAAAGACCAACAATATGCATTTATAAGGTTTGTGTATCAATTGTGACACATTAGGTAGGGTGGTGGTGTCAAATTCTCCCTACCCACCTCTCCACATCATTTTCATGTGTACCTTTTGTTGTTTTTATTTTCTATGTCTTTGGCATAGTTTTGATTCCTCTAAATTTCTTTAAGTAGTAATTAGATCACATTTAATTTTAGTTTGAAAAGAAATTTGATTCATGCTAATATTTCATGTTCAATCACTCATGCATGTTGTAAATTGTTCAATCAATTCAATCTAATAATCATTCCTAAAAATATTCCAATTAATTTCACATTAATTAAACTTAAAACTAATCCTTCCTAAAAATGTATTTCAGGCATCCATAAATAATCCATAGATTTATCACTTGTGGTAAAATTCTATAGCAGTGCGAATCTACTGGGTAGTTACAATGGGGACCCACCAAACTACACCCTTGATTGGTGTCAGTGTTGGACATACCCTTGCAACTCTGATGTAGTCCCCTTCTTGTGTATTACCATACTTTATATCTGGACTCGTTTCCATGTACATTACATATATTGGAAACTCCCATTTCCCCTTAATAATCCTCTTGTAAAAAAAATTGATCCTTACACCAAGTAGGTTCACAATTAATTGGATGCACCTCCATTTCACAAGGAAATTCAATCGTCACTTCGGCAAGTGAACACAATTTGACTTTGCTTCCACTTTGTACTAATTTAATAATTTTAGAGAAAATAACCTTCTACCTAACAACCTAGACCTTGACCTGATGACTCTAGTGTTCCAAACCACATCCAAATTGACCACCTGAGTCAACCTTGAGATAGATTCAAAGAATTGGGGGTGTATTCCTTGATTTGGGGGCACATCCCATGATTTGAGGAACCATGCCATGATTTTAGGAGTGACTGAGCCTAGAATTGGTTGACAACTAGATTTTCTCCACTAATCTAGGTCCAAAATGACCCTAACTAGTCCTAACAAACCCTAAGCACCAAAGATGAGGGATTTTAGGGATTTGCATGCACATTAGTCAATTGCTTACACATCACCTAGTTAGAACTATTTATTGGGGACTCTTGGGTTAGTTAAACTAAGTCTATGTGAGTGTGCATGGATAACTAAAGGTATTTAGCTCTAGTTATGCCTGACTAGTCTCCAAGAAATGCATGAGAAATTAGAATAACCTCTTGACCTAATTTGAATTTCCTTGTTATATAGTGTGCTCACCTCCATTCATTACAATTAATGAAATACATCATTCTTTTCTTCTTATATGCTTCTAATTTTTGTGTAATGATCTATGATATCTCATTTGTTACATGATTAGTTGATTACTGGTTTGATTTTCACATCACATGATATTCCAAAATTCGATGGTGACTTCATTAACAATGTTTATGGTGACTCCACTATTTTTTATTAATTTCATGTTGAATTGGTTGTCTTTTGATAGGTAGTTGATTTCTTGTGTTGTGCAAGTGTAGGAGCTTGAAGTCCAACCTACTATCAACTAGAATTTTGAATCCCTCTTCCTGGAATAATTTTTTTATTAGTAGCACTAATCCCAACGTCCTGTGCAAGCTACATAGCATGACTTTCTCTTCGAAAATCATGATACCTGCACAGTTTAACTACATTGTGAACCACGCGGTAAACCTTCACAACTTTCCTTCACTGTACTCATGCTACTTGTGCGAATGTAAGCAGAAAATCCACACTATTCTCTATTTATTTTCTTTTTATTTATGTTTTTTACAATCATTTGTAGTTTAAAGGATTCCTAATTAACGAGAAAATGGAACTCAGATGCAATATAATTTTATTTAGTAATTAGATAACTTATCCCAAGATAGGTAGTAAAGAAGTGACTTATTGAAATATTTTAGGCTAAAATACTTTGAGGCTTTCAACATGGATCTTAGTAATCAATATTGAATGAATGATAATGCTTACTATCTCATTGAAATTGTTAATCTAGGCAATCAGATTTGACTACCACTAGTTATAAATATTTTTCTTCTTTCTTCTTTCTTTGTTTTATGCAAGATAATTTTGTTCACTTTCCTCACACAAGCAAAGAACCTAAATAATCCTTTACCCAAAGTATTCTCTTTGAATTGCACTTCTAGCAATCTTGCCAAATCAAAAAGGGTGATAGGTTTGAAATACCTCCTTTGCACACATTTATTTCATTTGAGCATATTGAATAATTGTTATTTTGCTTGGATTTGAATTAAAGTGGATGCCCATGTATCTTTAATTTATTCTCTTTTAGATCAGTGGCAAATTTATGTTTCATTTTCTTTGCAAACATGCATGGTTTCCACTTAAGCACACATTGAGAGACCTAAAGACTCTTTCACATCTATCATTCTCTACATATCACACTCTTAGTGATCTTGATGGATCAAAATGATATCAAAGTTTGAAATACCTCTCTCACACACCTTAATCAAATTTAGACCTCTTAAAATCTACATTTCACTTGTAAATATCCAACCAACTAAAATCCTCCATATAAGGTCACAAAAGAATATTTTATCTAGGTAGGGTTGACTTTACTAGGCATGCAAATAATACCCACCAATATTTTTACATTATTTTGAGACATAACATTGTTGACTTATAGGGTACTTTTAAATCCTTCTATCAACAAGTGTCAAATAACAACCCAGATATGAAGGCATGCTGCCCAAGGATGTGAAAGCCAAGGTATATCTATATTTTCCCGCTAAAAATATTCACTTAAATTTTTGTGGAGACAACACTTTACCACCCATGAAGAACCACTTATCCACAATTGATGTGGGTATCTTAGTGGCCAAAACCTAGGATATTTCCAGGGATAAATTGCGAGTGGAATTGACTCTTGAGTTGGATCTTGTTTTTTTATTGGAATATGCTGACAACCCTTTTGAAACATATCCTCAAATTCTGAGATGATAAATGAGTCTATCATACCTTCATTAGTCAAACGCTAGAGGATTTCATCACCAAAGAAGAGTGGCTATTACAAGGCCCAATGAATTTGAGAGAAGAAATGACATTATGTATTATAGGGAATTTACGTTTTGTTTTCTTTTTATTACAATATTGCCTAACATGTAATTAAAAAGAACCAACTTATGGAATGCTCACACAAAGACTCAAGCACCTGTCACTCACTTTGCACCATATTGTTGTTGATGTATATGTAACTTCGGAATGTATTTCACATATATGTATATTGTATTCCTATAGAGATGGTATTATTCCTCTATAAGGAAGTGTCGTCATTTATATTAAGTGTCGTAACTTATACTTGATGGGTTATTAGACCACCTTGTTTGGGGTCGGCCCTGTATAAGTCATGTGGGTCAAAGGGTTATTAGACCACCCTATTGGGGGTCGGCCATGTGGGTCAAAGGGTTATTAGACCACCCTATTGGGGGTCGGCCCACTCAGCATTATGTTATGTGGTTAAGTTCGAGCCGACATGAGTTAGGTAAAAAGGCAAGTCAAGTCAAGTATAAATAGAGTGCGGGAGGCACTCTATTTGCTCACTCACTTCTTACACATGCTCTCAAGGCGGAGAGGCACACTTATGGAGGAGGAGGATTGCTGCTAGGTTATGGCTATCTCTATTGGTTGGTTGTATCATTGCTCTATCTATCTCTGAGGAAGTTATTGGGGTTTTTCACCTTTATGGTTTTCCCCAAGTAAATCTTTGTGTCTCTTGTGTGCTTGCATTATTGTCTCCATGATTGATATGCTGTAGATATGCTGTACATGTTGTTCTCTCAGTTAAGATCCTAGATCATATTGAAGTAAATTCTGAAAATCTAACATGGTATCAGAGCTAGCCTGAAAGAAGGCATGATATGGCATGTATGACACTTGTTGCACTTACGATGCTAGGGCTTGATATAGCAAAAACCAGTCATCGTAGCACTTTCGCTATAAATCCGTTTTGGCGAAGTTTTCGGATCTGAAATTGTTACAGGCCAAAGCTAAGATCTCCAGGTATCTTGTGTCCAAAGGACAACCTCTAATTCGTTGTACTTTGTGATTTATGATCTGTACAATATAGGGTTTCTGCCTCTTCCAGATCTGAGTCAAAATCAGGTGACCTTGGGAAAAAGGTCATATCTTGGGCTAGGAAGCTCCAAATGAAATTTCGTAAAAAGTGACAGGTAGTACACAGTCTGTACTATCTCAGAAAACGTTTTCAGAGGCCGAAGTTGAACCAGTGACACGTGGCATGCCGTACAAGTTCGCTCTCTTGTATTATTCCATAAACAGGTCACGTTACGACATTTGGCATAAATCTCTCTCAGAGAGTCCAATTGAGGTCAGACCTGTCAGGATGGAAAGGTAACAGGCCGAGCTATCGCAGAAAATTTTTTCAGAGGCCGATGTTAAAACAGTGACACGTGGCACGCCGTACAAGTTCGCTCTCTTGTTTTATCCCAAAACAGGTCACGTTGCGACATTTGGCATAACTCTCTCTCAGAGAATCCAATTGAGGTCAGACCTGTCAGGATGGAAAGATAACAGGTCAGGCTATCTCAGGAAACTTTTTCAGACCCTGTGGATAAAAAATTTCAGAGTTACACCAGAAACAATTAGGTACATATTTCTGTCAAAACAGAATTAGTTTTTGGTACCTTCATTCATGGCTTCCGGAATTTAGGGCTTTGGAGAAAGTTGGAATTTTTGTAATCGGAGACCACGGCTGGATGCTACTCATAAAAATAGAAATTTAGAGACCAAGATCAGAATTTTTGGTTGGGTAGAAGGTCGGGCTTGATTAGACCCTAGTTCGGGACTTTGATCAGAAAAGTGGAAAATTAGGGCTTTTGTAAAAATGGAAATTTTTGAAATCTGTGACCACGGCTGGAAGCTCCTTAGAAAAATAGAAGCTTAGAGATTTGGATCAAACTTTTTGATTGGGAAGAAGAGTGGGCTTCATCAAACCCCAGTTTAGGGTCACGTCCAGTGAATCCAGAAGTTTCAAAAGAAAAATTGAGGAGTGAAACTTTGCAGTTTTCAAATTCTGAATATACCAACTTGATCAACTCATCAAGGCACATATTTCTATCCTGTCAGAAGTTTGAAATTCAAAGTTTGAATTTTTGGGGTTTCTCTGACAAACCCATATCCAGCTCAAGGTCCAGTTCTTGCAAGTGGATTGGGTTAATCCTAGAAGAAGATGGATTGATCACCTGCATAAGTGAAGAAGTTCCTAACTCAGAGGGAGATGAGGATAAGGCCTTACATAAGAAAATTACAAGCGATCTCGACAGGTCTGACTCATCGAGGTATGTTTCGATATTTGTCCATGATTAATTTTATGGTATGTTTGTCTTCATGTTATTATGGTTAGTACAATTTTGATTTTAGATTTGTTGTATCACCTTAACAAAATTATGAATGCATGATAGAAGATATTCATTGGTTAGGGTGTTGACACTTATGATTGTACTAATGCATTATGGTGTTGTATGAGGTTTATGTTGTCTACTAACATGAAAGGTACACCAAGAAAGACAGATCATGTTCTGGTCCAAGAACATATGATCATGATAACATGAGGACAAAGATTCATCCATTGTCATGGATCTCATAGAAGATCCATTTACGAGGTATGTATAACTTGGTTTTGTATTAGTTAACCTATGAGATATACAGGTTACTAGCACAAGTCATTGAAGAAGAACAAGAAGACATCATGTGAGTATGTTAGACATAAATAGCTAGCATGCTAATCCAGGTATGTTTTTCCTATATCAAGTTAGAATCCTACCTTGTGTTAGGATCTTATACTGTTGTTGATAATGATTATTCATGAAGTCATAGGTTTGAATAATCATGGTTGTATGCATATTATGTTTCTTACCATAATTGATGATATGACTAACCAGAAGAGTCATGAAGGTATAGGTTTGAATAATCATAGGTTTTACGCATATCATATCTCTTATCTTGATTGATGATTCAACTAACCTGAAGAGTCATAGGTTTGAGTAATTACAGGTTTAAACATGTTATGTTTCTTATGATTTGACTAACCTTAAGAATTCTACATAAACCTTGAATGCTAATGCTTATTATTTTCTGGTTGAAATGATCATGACTATACATGCTTGAGATTATTGTGTTTTAATAGTATACTAATGAATGTATGATTTTATATGAGATCACAAGGATAACACATTCATGATACTAATAAGCATGCATAGGGACCAAGGATGAATATGAGATTCAAGAACAGGTAATCCAGGAAGCAAAGATCAAGAGGGAGTACACTCCAGTGGTTTATGCAAGGATGCAGATATTGAGAGGGAGTTGCCCATCTCTCTACATCCCACAACAGAAAGGTGTAGAAGAAACTACTTCAGATTAGGAGTCCAGCAGGTCCTGCAAGGAAGCGAAGACTCAGAGGGAGTCCACCCAATGAACAAACAAAGATAAGTATTTGAATTGTCATTTCTTAAATAATACTGTTCAATAATGTATATACTGATGTTCCTAGAATTAGGTTGTGTATTATGCATATTAGAATAATTGCATTGATGAACAGTATACTCCTAATATGCATGGGTAAGTGGCCTATGGCACTGTACAACATTCCATTGCTACTTATCTAGAATGAAACCTCTTTGCTGACATGTTGGGAGTTGTGCACACTCTTAACAATGTTCTGGTAGAGATTGGAAGGCATCTAGAAAGTTACGGGATATGGATAAATGTTGTATTGAAGCATTGGCTAAGATAATTGCATGACTGTATGACATATTTATTTATGTGTAAGAATTTGTTCTGAAAACTATGAGATGTTTTCTAATCATGCAATTTAACTTGTTGTGTAGGAAAGATCATATGCCATCTCCTACAAAAGAAGAACTACAACATTTGTTCCAGCAACAAAGATATCTATTGAAGATATTGAAGATATTGAAGTTCCCAGGATATGGGATGAAGAAATGAAATGCCATGATCCGTCGATCATGAAGAATGATGTTTGGGATGTAATCCCAAAGACATGAAGGGAAGTTTGCTATGAATTCCAAATGGAACTATCAGATCAAGCATGTTGCAGATGGCAGCATTGAGAAATATAAAAGTGATGAAATAGAAGATACACCAGATGGATTCAAGACAGCTTCCTTGAATGGTGTAGTTGAAGAAGAAGTGTATGTAGAGTAGCCACTTGGTTCTGAGACACATGATAGGAAATCATATATGTGCAGAACTTGGTATGGTGAAGATAGATTGATTGCCGACACGCAGCGGAAGCTTACTACCGAGTTCGAGATGAAGAACTTGGGGATGATGCACTATTTGTTTTTGGCATGAAGGTGTGGCAGAATGCAGATAGAATCTTCCTTGAACAAGGGAAGTATGCAGTAGAGATCCCAAAGAGGTTCGGGATGATGGATTGCAAGGCCATGGCCACACCTATGGCATCGAATCTGAAGCTTCTATGTGATGCTTCATCTGAGCTGGTTGATGTCTCTATGTATCGTCAGATGATTGGGTCCTTGATGTACCTGACGAACACGAGACCAGACATTTGCTTTGCTGTGAACACATTGAGCCAGTTCCTGACGGATCCGAGGAGTGTTCACCCGGTTGCTGTAAAGCATTATCTGAGGTACCTGAAGGGTACAGTGGATTATGGGCTCAAGTATGAGGCGAATCAAAAGTTTAACCTACAGGGTTATGTTGATTCAGATTGGGCTGGCAGTGCTGCAGATAGGAAGAGCACATCTGGGTGCTGCTTCAGTATGGGATCAGGTGTGATCTCTTGGTTTAGCAGGAAGCACTCCTGCGTAGCACTGAGTACAGCTGAGGCAGAGTATGTTGCAGCCTGTTCAGCTAGTTGTGAGGCAGTATGGCTACGGAAGCTACTGTCTGAGTTATTTGATCTCCCGTTGGAGGCTACTGGTATCTTCTGTGATAACCAGAGTTGTGTGAAGCTGTTCGAGAACCCAGTGTTTCATGACAGGTCGAAACACATAGAGATCAAATATCACTATATCAGGGATATGGTGCAGAGAGGAGCTGTGAAGCTCCTGTATGTTGCGACGGACGAGCAGATTGCAGATGTGCTGACAAAGCCACTAGCCAGAGTGAAGTTCGAGTACTTCAGAGAGAGGCTTGGCGTTCTTCAGATCGAGGACACTTCGAGGAAGAAGTGATGGACACATTTGCTGAAGCCATTCCAAGCATGTTGGAAGGAGGATCCTTCATTCACATGGCTGTGGATGTAAGCGCTGGATGATGAGCATCAGGATGATGTTCTGGTTTCTGCTTGGATATGATCAGTTGGATCATTTTTTATGTATGTATGTACGCATCATGTTGGATGCTGGATATGATCAGGTGGATCATTTATGTATGGATGCATCATGTTGGATGCTGGATATGATCAGTTGGATCATGTGTATGTATTTTGTATATGCATCATGTTGGATGCTTGGACCATGTATTTGTATATGTATCAGGTGGATACATTGTATGATCAGGTGGATCATGTATGGTGATATGTATCATGTATTTGTATCAGGTGGATACATTGATGATCAGGTGGATACATTGATGATCAAGAGGATCAGGTATGATGATATGTATTAGGTAGATACTTGGTATGTATCAGGTGGATACATTGATGATCAGGAGGATCAGGTATGATGATATGTATCAGGTAGATACTTGGTATGCATCAGGTAGATGCATTGATGATCAGGAGGATCATGTATGATGATATGTATCATGTATTTGTATCAGGTGGATACATTGATGATCAGGAGGATCATGTATGATACTTGGTATGCATCAGGTAGATGCATTGATGATCAGGTGGATCATGCAATAGGATGTTGCAGTGATGATCAGGATGATCATAGATGACGAGCTTCAGGATGTTGCTCCAGATGACATGCAGCAGGACGTTGCAGTGATGATGATCAGGATGATCATGGATGGTGAGCTTCAGGATGTTGCTCCAGATGACATGCAGCAGGACGTTGCAGTGATGATGATCAGGACGATCATGAGTACATCAGGATGATGTATGGTGAGTATCAGGTTGATACTCTATGGCCGTGGATCAGGTTGTGCAGATGAGCATGTCTGGGAGATCCTATAGGTCGGAGTTGTGTACCCGTAACCGCCTGGGATGCTCTTTCGAGACATTGCTCTGGGAGGACATGTAATTTGTGCCCTGGGAGATCTCAGGTCGGAGTTGTGTACCCGTAACATCCTGAGATGCTCTTGCGAGGTTTTGTCCTATGGCATGTAATTTGGGCCCTGGGAGATTTCAGGTCGGAGTTGTGTACCCATAACATCCTGAGATGCTCTTTCGAGGTTTTGCCATGACCACTTGTAATAGCGCCCTGGGAGATTTCAGGTTGGAGTTGTGTACCCGTAACATCCTGAGATGCTCTTGCGAGGTTTTGTGGTGGACCACATGTAATTTGTGCCCTGGGAGATTTCAGGTCGGAGTTGTGTACCCGTAACATCCTGAGATGCTCTTTCGAGGTTTTGTGGTGGACCACATGTAATTTGTGCCCTGGGAGATTTCAGGTCGGAGTTGTGTACCCGTAACATCCTGAGATGCTCTTTCGAGGTTTTGTGGTGGGGTCACATGTAATAGCGCCCTGGGAGATCCTACAGGTCGGAGTTGTGTACCCGTAACATCCTGGGATGCTCTTTCGAGGTTTTGTGACGCACGTAATAAGTCCTGAGGATTCCACAGTATGGCCAGTGATGACGAAGACCTGCAGGTGGTGGGCCTACATCCAGTATGAAAAAGGACTGGCTCTGTAGAACTTCCTATGACGAGTAGATTCAGAGATTGATTGAGATAGCAGCAGCAGTGACGATGATGATGACTCGATGACGATTATCCAGTGACGATGATCCAGAGAAGATGACTTGTGCTAGAAGAACTGTGCTGAGAAATACCTTCCTAGTTAAGAGGGAGTGTTGATGTATATGTAACTTCGGAATGTATTTCACATATATGTATATTGTATTCCTATAGAGATGGTATTATTCCTCTATAAGGAAGTGTCGTCATTTATATTAAGTGTCGTAACTTATACTTGATGGGTTATTAGACCACCTTGTTTGGGGTCGGCCCTGTATAAGTCATGTGGGTCAAAGGGTTATTAGACCACCCTATTGGGGGTCGGCCATGTGGGTCAAAGGGTTATTAGACCACCCTATTGGGGGTCGGCCCACTCAGCATTATGTTATGTGGTTAAGTTCGAGCCGACATGAGTTAGGTAAAAAGGCAAGTCAAGTCAAGTATAAATAGAGTGCGGGAGGCACTCTATTTGCTCACTCAAGGCGGAGAGGCGCACTTATGGAGGAGGAGGATTGCTGCTAGGTTATGGCTATCTCTATTGGTTGGTTGTATCATTGCTCTATCTATCTCTGAGGAAGTTATTGGGGTTTTTCACCTTTATGGTTTTCCCCAAGTAAATCTTTGTGTCTCTTGTGTGCTTGCATTATTGTCTCCATGATTGATATGCTGTAGATATGCTGTACATGTTGTTCTCTCAGTTAAGATCCTAGATCATATTGAAGTAAATTCTGAAAATCTAACAATTGTATCTGTTGTGGATATCATATTTTTGCATTTGTTCAATTGTGTTTATTCCCCTTTATCATTACTCTCACTTGATCACATATACCATCACCATAGGATAACAAAGAAATCTAAGGTAGTCTCTCATCATGCAAGGAATTTCTCCCCTCCATAGAGGTGTTTTCCCATTTACTCCTTGTGGTTGATGAGGGCATTCCTAGGAAACATTATTAGGATCATCCAAGCGAGCACATCCTTTGCTTAACTCTCTGTTTTCTCCCCTCATAGATCGTATAAATCCCCTTTCTTATTCCTCAAGTAGAAGAGGAAACACCCCATCCCCATTCCTTTGTGGGAATACCCCCTGTCATCTCCTCCAGTAGGAGAAAGGTATCCCCCAACTTCTCCTTCTTCAGAAGAGAGGAAACTTCCATGATCGCCACCCTCACCTCCTAGAGGGGGAAACACACATAACATAATGGTAGGACTAACCCCCAATACAAATTTTCCTTTCATTGAAAGCTTGAATCTCCCTAAATTGGATAAACTAATTAATGACCCTATCCTTCATGATCCAACTTGGCCAGATATGCCCCCTAAGATCCCTTTAAATATTCCAAAATTCGAAGTAAAACATGGATATGACCCAACGAACCATATCATGTCATTTCACCTTTGGTGCTCATCCAATAACATCGTAGAAGACCTTGTATGTCTTTGTCTCTTCCATATAAGCCTTATAGGAACAACATAAAAATTGTATGTTAGCCTACCATCTGTGACATATACCACATTTGATTCAATCTTAACAATTTTACTAACCTATTTTTAGTTACCCATATGTCATGACCTAGGGCTTGAAATCCTCACAGAATTTCAGCAATCAAATCCCACCCATATAGAGGACCACATCCATGAATGGCGTAGGCGTTGGAAACTATGTAAAATAGCTATCCATACCCATTTTCTAATGGATTGGTTCCTGAATTTATTGCGACCCATAATTGAGAAAGATGTGCAACCTCCTTGCCTAAAACATAAGAAGAGGCCATCATGAAGGCCCGACATTTCAACCTTATCTATGCACAATCGACATATTTGTATACCATCCTCCCAAATGATCCTTGGTATCATTCTCTAAACTCAACTCCCTTGGGTATATCACATTCAACTGGTGGGATTATTGGTACTATTTCCCACCAGGGAAATACACCCCAACACTCGATGTATGTACCACTCAACATGGCACAACAATACCCACGAGCACCATCTGTTTTACTGGCACCTTCCATTACATGAAACCCTCCATTTGGTCAGTTATCTTATGGACCATATAGTCCTACATATATGAATGCTAGCCAAGCACCTCAGGTATTGTAAAAATTTAAAGGAAATGTACTAAAACGTCATTCATACATTTCTTCAAACACTTTGCTTCATAAATTATTTAATGCTGCTCTGAGTTATTTAAAATAAAAAATAACTTGAAAAAGAAATAATCAAGTAAACAAGCACTCAAACATTGTAGAATGTGAACACATGTTTCTAAGGCCAAGCCCAGGGAAAAAAACTCACAAGAGGAAAACCCAGAGAGATGTCTTTTATTAAATGAGAACAAAACTGAAAAATTCATCTTTCTCTCAGCAAAATCATAAATGCAATTAAAAACAACTTATCTTAGCAAATTTCGTATTGTTGTACGGAATGCCTCAAAAATTGTGCCAACATGTGACTGTATAGAATCAAACTGATGTATGGACTGCCTTGAAAACTGTGCCAACAGTTGCCTCAAAAATTATGCCAACAGAAACTTTAGGGACTATCTCAAAAATTGTGCCAGCAGAGGACTGTATGGACTGCACAATTTATGTGCATGCAAATGACTACATGGATTGTTTGCAGATTTCCTTAGGAACTGTGCCAATTATTTTTATAGGGAACTATGCTCTCATAAAATCAGAAATGACTCTTCTCTCTATATGTGTGTTTTATATTTCACTTAGAATTGTATTTATACTTTTGCTTTCCCAAAACCCTAACTATCTTTTCATCCAATAATTAAGATGATTTTGATCTAAGAGGTTATATTCAATACTCCTTTATTAATTACATCTTAGAATTAATAATACATTAAATAACTTTTGAAACAACTTAAAGTACATAATACTGAAGTACTTTATTAAAAAGTCACTTTAGAATTATAACAAGTCTAGGAAATGCAATCTGGTGTCCCTTCCATGGAAAACACAAAAACGTGGGGCTAAGGAAATTCCTCATTACAAATTTCAACACTCCCTCTTAATTAGGGAGGGTCCCAACACTATCATATTCACCACTGTCAAGAACTTCCACTAACTCTGGAAGGTAATGTTATAAGACAAATTGAAACTTTGGCTCTTGCTCATTCACTCTATGTTGGCTGAGTCTTTTGCCAGTGCTTATCTCCTCATATTAAGGTATCATATGTGCATCTGCCTCATTTTCAGATTCTGACTCGGATAGCCATCCACCTGAACTTGGAAGTATCACCTCTCCATGCAAAAAATAAAGTTTATCTCTTATATTCCCAAGTAGAATTATGATATCAATTGAGTTCTCTATCCAATAGAGAAACACATGTCCATTCTTGATAAAAATTTCATACCCATCATCCTCCAATGATGACACAGAAAGTCTGTTGACTTTCATACTTGGAACAAATAGTACCCTGTATACTTCAAGAATCTCTTCAAAACCTAGTTGGAATCTCATAGTTCCAACTATGAAAATCCTCACAGCAGATCTAAGAGCTGATGTATACCTCACAAGAAATATTAAGATTAAGCAAGAAAATAGAAGAAGAGTGGTCATGGAGTGTAAAGGAGCAACATAATTATGATACAGTAGAACTCGGATAGAAGCAGAATAACATCACACACTAATTCATTAATCACAATATGGACAAATAAATAGTACAATGGTGAGGATGCAAATGCCAAGGTAGAAATTCGAATTAGCCTTGATGGAGTGATCATCATATCAATAGAGTGTCATCAAAGCACAACTAAGATTCCTCATCATCATCAGTGGAGTCATCAATGCACAAGTAATAGTCAACCAGGTGTCAAACTGAGTCTAACTAAGTGTGGTAGGTGTATTTGGCACATGTAAGCACCAATGTAGTGAAGGAGGCTCAGTAGAGGGCACATGAGCAGCTAACTGGAGTCAGAATAGGCAGTCTAGTCTCACTGGAGGTCTATCGTAGTGATATAGTCAATTGAGAGTCAATCTAGCCTTCAATCAAGGAAAGATCTAAAGATAACTCAGCTAACTGAAGTGCAACTGAGTGGTAGGTGAGAGAGGGAACCTTTCATAAGTGGTACGTGAAAGGAGGGTGCACTAAGCACTAGGAGGGCTAAAACTACTCAGAAAGAAGCTCCCGAGGCTAGCTAATTGAGGGCTAGGTGCTGGCATTGATGACTAGTATGCATGCAATTGCATGCATGCATGGAAAATCATGACTGTATGTAAAATGGAAAATGTTGTTAAGACTAGGATGGAGAATAGGAATATCCCAACACCCCCCCTTAATCCATCTTGGGCCCTAGTAACTGAGACCAAAGGTAACCCAATACAATGAATAATAATAATAGTCAATAAAACGAGGAAATGGGGAAAACCTCATGGGAAAAATACCCCCCTTCAAAACATACTGTAGGGCACACCAAAAATAAATGCTCCAAACTCAAGCAGGTGTGATGCTTGGTCATATGTCTGGAGGTATCTTCTTCTTGGGAAGAAGTGGTTCATGCTCAAAAAGCATGTGCTTGTACTTGCTCTTCAGATCGAATGTGATGAGAACAAATCCAAAAGTATGAGGACGATCCTGGGACTTGTGATTCAAATCAGCTGAGGTAGGATCAAATCCATGAATGTGTAGATAGTCTTTTTTTTTCTCCTTTGAACCATCGTAGGTGAGATTATGCCCAAAAGAACCATCACATGATAGTGAATGCTTTGAATCCAAATCAGATCCAAGACTTGAATAATAATTTCTTGAGATCTCCTTTGAACCATTAGAGGTGAGATCAAAACCATGATATGCATGAGAAATTATCCCAAGAGAATGGAAATGCCCTACATCTTCAATAAACTTATGAGAGAATGTACAAATGATCATATAGTAGTACATAAGAGGTGAGTGATCAAGGAGAGCGAATGCATTACCTCCAATTGTTGATTTGACCTCCGAAACATTCAATAGATCATGATGCTAACCAACAGACTCTTGTGCAAGAGAGGATTTAAGAACCTCTGCAGTTTCTAGAGTGTGAGCTGGCACAAAATTCAAAATAGAAGAGATTTGGAGCATGAGTGTAGAATCTGCAAGTTCTTCTTCTTTGTGGACAACTTCAATATGAGATATCTTTTATATTGATTCATGATTAGAGAGATCATCAAGGAGGGTGAATGCAATAGTGGGCTTCCTCTCGAATGGTTTGGACCAATCGCTTCATTATGTTTGCCAAATCTTTCATCCAGATGGGACCATAGCTATTTTGGAGATTCAGTGGAAAGGAAGTGGTGTACCATGCAACGAGACATAGCAAACAACATGGATGCATAGGCTCTGTCACCTTCATTTAACCAGTCATTCTCTTCTTCAGAGGATTCAAACTCTCTTTCAAAGCAATAATCAAAGAGACCATGTCTCTTCAAATGTGCTATCATCTGTGGTTTCCATTCATCATATTTGAATGGAGAAAGATGAGTATTTCCTTCCAAATTCATGGAAGTTGTTTCAGAAGACCTGTAAAAACAATAGAAAATGTCTGCAACTGCTATTGCTGCAAAAGTGCAAAAACTACTGCAATTGTTGCACTCGAAATATTGATAATAACCTGCAAAAAACTCTCAGGAATGGAGATAGACTATACTCTCAACATGCTCTGATACCATGTGAAAATCCTCATAGTAGATCTAAGAGATGATGTATACCTCACAAGAAAGATTAAGATTAAGCAGGAAAATAGAAGAAGAGTGGTCATGCAGTGTAAAGGAGCAACAGAATTATGATACAGTAGAACTCGGATAGAAGCAGAATAACATCAGACATTAATTAATTAATCACAATATGGACAAATAAATAATACAATGGTGAGGATTCAAATTCCAAGGTGGCAATTCGAATTAGCCTTTATGGAGTGACCATCAGGTCAATAGCGTGTCATCAAATCACAACTAAGAGTCATCATCATCACCAATGGAGTCATCAATGCACAAGTAACAATCAACCAAGTGTCAAACTGAGCCTAACTGAGTGTGGTAGGTGTAACTGGCACATGGAAGCACTAATGTAGTGAAGGAAGCTTAGTGGAGGGTGCATGAGGAGCTAATTGGAGTCAGAATATGCAATCTAGTCTCACTGGAGGTCTATTGGAGTGATACAGTCAGTTGAGAGTCAATCTATCCTTAAATCAAGGAAAGATCTAAAGATAACTCAACTAACTGAAGTGCAACTGAGTGGTAGGTGAGAGAGGGCACCTTTCACAAGTAGTAGGTGAAAGGAGGGTGCACTAAGCACTAGGAGGGCTAAAACTGCTCAGAAAGAAGCTCCCAAGGCTAGCTAACTGAGGGCTAGGTGTTGGGATTGATGACTGGGATGCATGCAATTGCATGCATGCATGCAAAATCATGACTGCATGTAAAATGGAAAATGTTGTTAGGACTAGGATGGAGTATAGGAATATCCCAACACCAACTCCTCTTATTTTTGCATGAGGACTTCCAATGTCCGTTTCAAAAAAACATCCTGGGGATATTTCTTCTATCCTATGAAAAACTCCATATTTCCTAGTCATATTGCTAGTTGATCCACTATCAACTATCCACATGTCATGGAGATCTACTAAACTACCTACACTAGTATGTACCAAAACCAAAGAAAATTCTATTTCAAATTGGGAAGCAAAGTCTCCCATTTCTGTTGATGGTGCTCCCTCTTTTTCTTCATTCTCATTCCTCTTAGGACATTGACTAGCATAATGGCCATACTTGTTGCAGTTAAAGCATCGAACCTTACTAAGGTCTTTATCCTTTCTCTTCCATTTCCCCTTTCCTTTGATTACAAAGGAAAACTTGTCTTCACTGCTCTGAGTGCTCTTCTGGAATGTCCCCTCCTGGGACTCTTCTTGAACAAAGTCATCCCATAACCTTGTCCAATATATAATTTTCTCTCTAGAAACTACTCCTTGCACAAATGCATGTCATTTTGCAGTGAAACCATTAAGAGCATATTTGACTAGCTCTTCATCCTCCACTTTCTTACCAGTAGCACCCAGTTCATCTCTAACTTGAGTAATTTTTGTCAGATAAGTGGTTACTGTATCAGCATTAGTCATCTTGGTGTTCCTCAATTTTTATCTGAGAACCATCTTTCTATTTTGGTTCTTGCTTTGGTAAAGAGTACATAAAGCATTACAAATTACAAAATCATGTGACTTACCTATGATGTGGGGCATCACATGATATTTTATGGAGTCCAAAAATATTTTGTGTGCCTTGAAATCTTTCTTCTCAAAGGTACTCTTCTAAGAAGCATCTGAGGGAACTGTGATGGTGTCAGAAGCACCAACAATATCCCATAGCTGCAACTCTTTGAACAACATGGTTATGCATTCTTTCCATGGGTTGAAATTATTAGACCCATCCAGTCTGTCTTCATACCTTAATCCTACTGAGGTCATGACTTTAACTAATTATGACTTGAAATTTTTCTGTTCTGAATCAACACACTTGTTATGCCCAATTGTCTTGACTGCTTTCAAGAAATCACAAAATCCACAAACTAATAGAGCCAAGCTCTAATACCATGTAAAAAATCAAAGGAAATGTACTAAAACCTCATTCAGAAATTATTCAAACACTTTGCTTCATAAATTATTTAATGCTTCTCTGAGTTATTTAAAATTAGAAATAACTTGAACAAGCAATACTCAATGAAATAAGCACTCAAACACTGTAGAATGTGAACACATGTGTTTAGGGCCAAGACCAGGGAAAAACCTCGCACGAGGAAAACCCAAAGAGATGTCTTGTATTAAATGAGAGCAAAACTAGAATTTATCAAAACTCAGGAATTCATATTTCTCTCAGAAAAATCATAAATGCAGTTAAAAACAAATTATCTCAGCAAATTTAAGACTGTTGTACAAACTGCCTCAAAAATTGTGCTGACATGTGACTATACAGACTATATGGACTCAGACTGTTGTACATACTGTGTACAGACTTCCTTGAAATCTGTGCCAATAGAAACTATATGGAATGTCTCGAAAGTTGTGGCAGCAGAGGATTGTATGGACTGTATATTTTATGTTCCTCGATTTTTGTGCCAGCAAATGACTGTATAGACTGTTTGCAGATTTCCTTGGGAGCTGTGCCAATGATTTTTCTAGGGAACTGTTCTCTCATAAAATAAGAAATGGCTCTTCTATATATCTGTGCGTTTTCTCTTTCACTGAGACTGTATTTATACTTTTCTTTCCCAAAACCCTAACTCAAAAACCCCAACTATCTTTTCATACAATGGTTAAGATGATTTTGATCCGAGGGCTTATATTTAATGCTCCTTTATTAATTACATATCATAATTAATAATACATTAAATAAATTTTGAGACAATTTAAAGAACATAATACTAAGTACTTTATTAAAAAGTCACTTTAAAATTATAACAAGTCTAGAAAATATAATGTTGTGTCCCCCCAATGGAAAACTAAAAAACATGGGGTTAAGGACATTCCTCATTAAAAATTTTAACATGTACTACTACTACAAATGGCCCCTATCGTTCCTACGTCCTGACATTGTATGGGGAACCTAATGCTTATCTTTCTGCAACTGGAGACAACCCATATTTTCCATTTCTTGGTCCTCCTAGTACTACCTCAATGCCTCATTTAATGGGGATGAATCTAGTACATCCTTTTCCTCTGCAACAAACTCAGAGATTTGAGTGGGTGAACACGGATAATCCCTCGAATCCTCGGAATTAGGGAAAGAAGAAAGAAAAGAATAAGAAAGAATAGCACTAGGGACATAGGGAAATCCCCCTCCCCAACACCAAAATATGGGTAACTAGAATGAAGGGGGAAAACAACTAGCCCAACTAGGGCAATAATTCCAACCTTAGTTCCATTTATCCTTTCTCCATGTGTGGAGAATATGAGAACTACACACCCCATTTTCCATTAATCCTTGAGTGCAAACAAATGCTTGAAGAAAAGAAGTTGACCACAACCAACTCTCCTCAAGCACCAAATGAATTGCAACCCCATATAGCTATGTTGCAACAACCCTTTTCCAATGAAGGAGTAGTTACTCAACAAATTTATCCATTCCCCTCCAGTGATGGCTCCTTTCAAAATATTTACATGAGAATAATCAAAGTCAACCTTCAAATTCATGCCAAAGGGTATGGCATGCATGAATACCCACAAGGAGATGATGTCTCTACCACCTCTCGTGGGCCTTTGTAGATACTCCGTCCAAATAGTTCCAGATCCCAGGGATCCCCAAAGCACACCTTAGACGAACTACCCAAACTTATCACATGAAAGATGCCCACAACTATAGTATCATGGATGATCTTGCTTAGCCACCAGCTTCCATGTCGACATTAGAAGTTCTTTGGTATTTATTTTCCCAAAAGAAGGAATTACTCAATGCATTAGGCACCATTGAGCCTTTCGACTCATGTCTCATGACATTAAACCTTGATAAAGGTGAACCGCGACTATCCTTCTTAAAATGATAGTTTTTTGGGTGATGCTTTTAAATACACATAAAAACTATTATTTATATTAATAATTGAATAATTATTAAAATATGTTTTTTTAAATGTAAAACAATCTTAAAAGTGTTTGTAAAAAACTTGTGGGTGAAAAAATGAAGATGGGTGTCTATTTTGGGGGGTCTCGTGAGAAAATAATTCTGTTTTTTTCATGTCTTCCAACTTCGGGCGAACAAAAGTGATATTTTTATTTAAAATTTCACTTTGCCGTAAAAAGAAAACTTTTGTAGAATTATGTTAGCTTTCTACTCATAATTTTTTCAATTTTTTTTATTAAGATTTGATATGTCGATTTCGTAAATGTTTGACAGTGTGTTCTTATAAAATGAAAAGACTACAAAAGAGTTATGATTTGTTGCACCACTAAAATCGTTGTTAGACTTGTGTTTTGCAAAAACTGAAAATGCTATGACAATCTACACACAATGTACTAACGCGTGACTATAAGTTTGCATCCAATGGACCTCTATACTAATTATTATATTTTTTTAAAGTCGATCCATGGGGAAACTCAGTCGATTTTCAACAACCTTTTTGTTGCACCACTTTTCTCTCAACCCGCTATAAAATCAAAAAATCTACGACCACCCTTTTGAAGTAGACATGTCAATGAATCGACCCACATTTTCTTCGATTTTTTTGGTGTTGTATTTACAAAGTTATGGATTTTTCTTTTCGCTGTTTTTTTAAAGAGCTGAATCATAACTCGACACATGTTACAAATATAAAACTTAAAAAATATCAGTTCTTATCTATATACAACAAAATTTATACCCTCGTAAAGTAGATTCAATGATGAATCTACTGGTATGAAGTCCGACATTCGTTTTGTTGTGTAAGAGGTGGTTTTCTCCTTCCAAAAATGGAGAAACCTGAAAATTTTGCAGAGATCTGAATCGGTCATGTTTCAGAGATTATTCGGCCGAATAAGTTATTCGGCCGAATAATTATTCGGCCGAATAATTATTCGGCCGAATAACTTTTTTCCGTAACGGCGCCGTTACTTATGGCGAAGGTTATTCGGCCGAATAACTAAACGGAAAAAAAAATTACGTCGACCGGAAAAAAAAAAAAAAAAAAAAAAAAAAAAAAAATAATAATAATAATAATAATAATAATAATATATATATATATATATATATATATATATATATATATATATATATACTCATATAAATAAACGTAAAGTTAATTCATTATTTTCGCATGTTTGAACTTCGCATTTTTTTGTCAAACTAATTTCGGAAGGAGGAGATAATTTTTGCAAAATGAGGTTTTTACAAGGTATGTTTCTTCTTCTTCTTTACAAAAGGCACATTGAAGGAGTTTTTTTTTCTAAGGCATATTTGCAAGGAGTTTTTCCAAACTATCTCTTTTCTTATTGCATTTTTACAAAGAAGACATTTTTTGCAAAATGAGGTTTTTACAAGCTATGTTTCTTCTTCTTCTTTACAAAAGGCACATTGAAGGAGTTTTTTTTTCCAAGGCATATTTGCAAGGAGTTTTTCCAAACTATTTCTTTTCTTATTGCATTTTTACAAAGAAGACATTTTTTGCAAAAGGAGGTTTTTACAAACTATGTGTTCTTCTTTTTTACAAAAGGCACATTGAAGAAGTTTTTCCAATATATCTCTTTTTTATTGCATTTTTACAAAGAAGACATTTTTTGCAAAAGGAGGTTTTTACAAGGTATGTTTCTTTTTTTTTCCAAAGGCACATTGAAGAAATTTTTTTTCTAAGGCATATTTGCAAGAAGTTTTTTCCAAATATTTATTTTCTTGTTGTATATTTGCAAAGAAAACATTTTTTTTGAAAAAGAGATTTTTACAAAGTATGTTTCTTCTTCTTTTTTCCAAAACACATTGAAAGTGGTTTTTTTTAAGGGATATTTGCAAGGAGTTTTTTCAAAATATTTCTTTTCTTAGACATGTTTGCAAGGAGGTTCTTTGCAAGGATGTTTTTTTTTCAAAGTAGCTTTGCACTTTTTATTTAATTGAAAGAGGTTTTTTCAAATAGTTGTTTTGCTAAGTTATTTTGCAAATGATTTTTTTTCCAAAGTAGTTTTGCACTTCTTATTTATTTGAAAGGAGTTTTTTCAAATAGTTATCTTATTTTGCAAAGGATTTTTTACAAGGTAATTTTGTACTTCTTATTTCTTTGAAATTGGGTTTTTTTCAAAGAGTTGTTTCTTTACAATGATTTTTTCCCAGATATATTTATAAATAAGTTTTTATTGAAAGTATTTTTTTCTAGTGGTTTTTTTCGTAGATATTTTTTCAAAAAAGTATTCTTGGAATGAATTTTACAACAAAGATTTATTTACAAGGTGTTTTATTTTCTTCCTTGGCACAAGGTGTTTTTATTATTTTCCAAAGAAGATTTTTGTTCAGAGAATTTTTTCAAAGGAAAGTTAATTCCAAAGAAATCTTCTTCAAAAGACTCTTACAAAATTTTTAAAAGGTAAAGTAAATTTCAGTTCATGTTTTTATAAATTCCGTAAATGTTTTTAAATCTTAATTTATTTGTTTTTACTATAAAGTAACATGATTCTTTAATTTATCGTCTATAGATTAAACAACCATGGGCAATAAGAGAAATCGTAAAAGAAAAGTTGATCGTAAACGTGATGATGATGATAATAGAGAGAAACAAAAACTCAGATATATTGCCAAAAAACAAAGGGTTGCTGAAACGGAAGAGAGAACTATTGAAGATATAAATACAGATTTACATGACAATGTTGAAGAAATGGAAATTGAAAATAGAGTACAAGAAGAACAAATTGAAGTTGAAAAGAACATTGTAGAAGATGTAAATAGTGATTTACATGCTAATGTCGATGAAATCAATATTGAAGATCAAGTTCAAAATCCAAAAATTGAACCTGGTATGTATATATCATATATTTTCTAAATTCATTTTTTTATAATGAATTTTATTTTTTGATATATGTTAAATTAAATTTAACTTGATGTATAGGTACTTTTACTATTGATGATGAAATGTTAGAAGACATTGATTGCGACAAATATGGAGAAAAACTACCAATACATGTTGCACGATATCGTGCTACAAAATTTTATGATGAAGTTCTCAAAGATTACTCAATAGCAGGACAAGCACAAATTTTGAGATGTTTATTAGTGTCCAAGAAATTAGAAGGTGTTACATCGTTATTGGGTATTCACAAAGTAACAAAAGAGTCGAAATTGAAACAAAATGTGATGGAAAATATAGGCGATGCAATAAAAAAATTTGGAAAATCCAGGAAGAAAGATATCAGTGCTGCACGTAAAGCAATTCATACAGCAATTCTTTCAGCTAGTACTAAACAAAAGCGTTTGACAACAGAACTAGCAAAAGTAGTTGGAACATCAAGAAAAACATTATACAAACATAGCAAATTCAGAATGCAAATAGATGAAAATAATGAACTTGCTTGTGGGCAATTATTTGTAGACAACCTTACAAAGATAGATTAGGAGCAGAGGTTAAAGATATTGTACGAGAATATTGGTTGGAACATGCTCGAGTTTCACCAAATGCAAGAGATGTGATACGCAAAAGAATATCACGAAATGTATATGAAAGCCAACCAAAACATATAATGGACATGACACAAGTACAATTGTTCAATAAATTCAAGGAAGATCATCGTGGAATTAATATATCAATCACTACATTTGTGCAACAAAAACCATGGTATGTTCGACCTATAACTATACGTGATACATGTTGTTGCCGTTATCATGTGCAATTTCAGTTATATTATGATACGTTTCTTGAATTTGGTAAAATGTTTTGGACAAATTCACCACCTCCGCCAACGATACGTGAATTCATATCTCAAATTTTATGTGAGAGAAATCACGATGAAGTATTTTATTCAAAGAAATGTGTCAATGGAAAACATTGTCATCATTGTGGAAATTTGGTGTTATTCCACAATAAATACCCTATCGACAATGATCAATCGTTGTCAAATGTAAATGTTGATTGGAAGAGATACGGATACATCAACTATAGTACAAGTTCTAGTGATTCACATTCCAAAAGAATTGATTTGCTAGAAGACAAGATATGCGTCACAGATTTTCTCAAAAAATTTAAAAGCGAAATTTATAAATACACCCAGCATTCACATAGAGCACGATGGCAAGATCTTCAATTCAAACAGTCTCGTGAAATTTTTCCACCCGGAACAATTTTGTCGGTGGTTGATTTTGCTGAAAACTATACATTTGCTGCACAAAAAGAAATACAGAGTGAATACTATCACTCTGACCAAGTTTCGATATTTGTCCATGTCGTATATAGACATTCTCAACAGGATGTCGATGGCATTGAAAGCACATGTGACAATCGAGATGTGATTAAAGAATATCACTTCTATATCAGCGATGATCGTACACACGACACACATTTTGTCCAACATTGTATAGAAAATATTTTCTATGAATCACTGAAAAAACGCGAAGTCAAATTCAAAGAGCATTGGATATGGTCTGATGGATGTGCGGGTCAATTTAAATCTTCTCGATCATTTTTTTGGTTATGTCGACTTCATAAAGCGCTGAACATTAAACATCGCTGGAATTTCTTTGAAACTGGGCATGGAAAAGGTGAGCATGATGGTGCAGGAGCATGCGTGAAAAGAGCACTTCGAAGATGGCAAATGAACTATTCTTCAGCACGATTTCATTCAGCTGCAGAGGTTGTCCAATGGTGTCAATTAAATCTAAGCCATGATTATAATCAACAATCAAAAGACGTGCGCAGGTATGTCCACTATTTTTTTAATTTATATTATTTCTTAAAATTTAAAAAAATGTATATACTAACATTTAAGTACACATGTACACTATTTATTGTGTAGGTTTTTTTGGCTTGTTGGGATCCAAGATATAAATAGATCAATACCATATGACGCTAGCACCATACATGGAACTAGAGATCTTCACTCTATTCAAACAAAATCATTTCACAACGTGTTTGCATTTGACAGTAGAAAGCAATCATGCTTTTGTCATATTTGCATTGAAAATGTCGAGTCTACAGAAGTTTGTGAAAACATAACAAACAACTACGTAAAAGCTTGGAGACACACAGAGATTAATCCAAAAGGAAAAATGCCTCTAGCAAGTGTTGAAGAATTAGAATCAGAAGAAATAGCAATATCGTCTGATGGCGATAGAATTTCAGATCTCGTAAGAGAAGGTAATAAACTTGTTTTTGACTTTTTAATCAATTGTTCATTCTAATCCATCGCCATAAGTAGTCAATTTAATTCATTTAAATACACTAACACCAATCATAACTTGCACAGGAGATGTTTTCGCTGTGATTGCACCTGTAGACAACAACGAAAATGTCAAATATTATTTGATGCGATGCACTGAAGGAAAAATGAAGTTATTGGAAGACTACAACGACAACGGATTTACATACGAAAGAGGATCCATCATTTTAAAAGGCTACTTTTTTCAACAGACACACATGACTAAAAATTATGTCTACTTTCAAGATTATGAGCCCGATGTTATATGTTGTCAATATAGTCATTTAGTATGTGCATCTCGAATAAAATTGATACAAGTTCCATAAAAAAAACAATTAAAAACCAAAAAATGGAAACTATCCATATGTGACCATGAACGGATAGTTGAAGATGGTATTCCATTGCGATGTTTTTAACTACATATCAAAAATATTTTGATCTATATTTTTGTCCATGTCAATTGTTGTGTGCAATATATTTTTTGTCCAATTATCAAAATTGTTGTGCACAGTATATTTTTTCATTGAGATTTGAATATTTTCTTGAATGACAACTAACATAAAAGCTTAAATGGTTGTACTTTCACATGCTTAAAAATGAATTCAAATATAATTTGAAAATTCAAAAGTACTTTATTCGGGTCCCCATATGTCTATTAGACCACTAAGGGATGAGATAACGGATGTGGCTATCCCCACTCCGCCCCGAATTTTTACTTTTGGTTGATTGATACTAACGAAAAATCACAAAAAGACCTATTAAATTTTGTATTATTTTAATTCCATCGAACATGTTTTTTTAATACATACTTCACCATAAATATGATCTTAAATAGATGTCTTAAAATTGTCACCAAGTTCTCCGTCCCAAATCTTTAATTTAAAATATCGCTTGTGCAAATTCACATAACTGAAATCATGGCAAATGGAGATAACGATCATTTGATTTTTAATCACAAGCAAGGATTCCAGGATTGTGAAGCTTATGCTAAATTAGAGAAATGATTATTTACAACAAATGAACGAAAATCCGTCAAATTGTTGTTTAAAATCATTGCTCTAATCTAGCACAAACTTCACAATCCTGGAATCTTCGCTTATGATTAAAAAACAAAAAAACCGTTACCCCCATTTGCCATGATTTCAGCCGCATCAAATATACCTGAAAATTGAAAATAAAAATTAAATTAATTAAAAATCCATTATATCAAAATTTGATCTTAACAGATATTTGCTTTTAAACTTCCTAATTCATCCATGTTTCTATCAAAAATTTTAACATATATTCTCAACATTGATTCTTACCATAACATTCATTCTCAACATTGAACATTTCCCAACTTAGAATAACATTTTAAACATTCCTAACATTCAACATTCATTCTCATCATTCAACATTTTCTAACAAGTCATAACATTCATTCTCATCATTCTACATTTTCTAACAAGTCATAACATTCCTAACATTCAACATTCATTCTCATCATTCAACATTTTCTAGCAAGTCATAACATTCATTCTCATCATTCAACATTTCCTAACCTTGGATTACACCTATAAAAACATTCCTTCTTCCATAACACCTCCCATTCATTCTTTCCCAACATTCTTTTTTCTCTAACACCTCCCATTCATTTTTTCTCAACATTGATTCTTAACATAACATTCATTATCAACATTGAACATTTCCCAACTTGGAATAACATTTTAAACATTCCTAACATTCAACATTCATTTTCATCATTCAACATTTTCTAACTTCATAACATTCATTCTCATCATTCAACATTTCCTAACCTTGGATTACACCTATAAAAACATTTTAAACATTCATGCGAAACATATTATAAATATTATCAAAACACTTTAAACATTCATGCAAAACATATTCTAAACATTTACCAAATGAGAAATAATAGACATGTACTCATGTATATAATCCAAAAAAAAGTTGATGAACATGTGAATTCAATGTACCTGTATATATAATCAAAAAATAAATACCCTCCATGTTCAAAACAACTACAAATATATATATATCAACAAAAACAATAAAGTCTGAACCACTATCCATCTAGACCAATATCTTTCCACTATTTTCCACTAGGACCTTCCCTGGGACTCAACTCCACCTACAATACACAAAAAAAACAAATTATAAATTTAGATCATAAATTATTTAAACAATTTTAAACTAAATTCAAAATATTAAGATATTAAACTCATCTACAAAACAATTCAATTATTAAAAAAATCATACATCAAATTCTTTGGATGCATGTCCACCACTTTTTTCCCCTAGAGACTTTCCTTTAGCTCCAAAGGACCTCAAAGAGCCAAGCTGCAACATGTACAAAAACAATTTTCAAATAAATCAAAAAAATATAAAACATTAAACTTATATCAAAGATCATTTCTAGTTCAACAAAATTACCTCAGTGCCAATATCTGCATTCATTAGAGACCCCACATCTTCGCCCCCAATTTCCAAATGGTCTCTTCCCTAAAATTTAAATTTTGTTAATAAATAAAACATAGTAGATACAAATAATAAATTAAGCAGTTAACTTAAAACCAAAACCAAAAAATTAAAATCATTAGCTCACAAGAGATGGTAAATCATCTAAAAAGTTGGATTCTAATGAAACCTGCATAAATAAGTCAAATTAACAATAAGATACATTGATATTTATTAAAATTCAAGCAAACAAAAAAAATATCATGTTCAATCATAAATATTATAATTAAAATACCTCTCCTAAGCACTCTTCATTTTGACTAGGATGCTCTCGATTTTGACTACTGGAGACTCCAAAATTATTTGCATTTAACATTGACGTAAACTGCAGACAAAATACATTTGCTTAATATATTTATTCCCATGTAGCAAAAAATTCAATTCAAAATGATTAAAAAAAATCAAATAGATTGTCATAGCATAATCAACAAACCTCTCCCATGCTCGATGTGTCATTGGATAACACATCTGAAGCTATATCTCGACAAGACTTAGCATAAGCCCTGAGATCATCAATGCTCAATGCATCTACCTCGTCATTCGTCTTGTAGACAAAACTCTGACGAAGAATAACACGAGCCCTCTCTCGCCCCAAACCGACTTCTACTCCAGCAAGAGCTGAAGCTAAACCATCACCTATCGATTCCCTTCCAACTGTCCCTAGTTGAGATGTTGTCTCCATCTCTGATCTTAAAGCCACAACCCTTGGTGGACGAGGTATCTCAGGTGGAGGTTGTATAGTGGTAGGGTCTCTGAGAGCACCTTTTCGATTATATATTCTACCCTTTCCAGCTCCATAAAAGTCAGAGGGAACATCAGTATAGTTAGGCTTCATACCTAAAAAAAACTCCGCATAAAAAAATCTAGCAAAATAATTAGGAACCTCATCGTTCCAAGGCAATCGACCATAAGCTGCAAGAAATCGATCATATATTAAATGTGCAATTTGAGGATGCTTGAAATATTGCACTTTCAACATTTTTCGCTTAAGGCCTTCTTTGAAATTGAACATTGAATTGGCTTGTTCTCTAGTGACTCTCTCCTTCACAACCTCCCACTTATCTGGACCCATAACTTGGTCCCTTCGCATCCGCATCAAATGAACAAAACTATTTGTAGTTGGTCCAAGTTCCTCATATGCATCAATGAATTTCTGCAAAGACGCCAAAACAATCTCTAGACTTTGTCGACTCTCTAGAGGGAGATCCAAAGAACAAAAATCATTGTTCAACCTATCATAATGGGATCTACAACTTTCAAGAATAGTTTGTTGCACAACACCTTGCCATGGAAGCTCATCAGGTAAATCAGATGGATAAGTTGATATGGGTGTACACCCCTCATCTAGTGGAACATATGTTGTCCTAGCTCTAGGAGGATCTTCAGGACCTTGCTCTCCACCCACACCTATTCCATCATCTACAATCCTATCTTGATCTCCCCCTCGCTCCATCGAATTACGCACATCTTCTGAACGTCGCTCTGCTTCAAATATAGCCATAGTCAAGAATTAACCTTGTCCATAACTTCAAAACACAAAAAAATACAATTTATACTTTATTAAACATTAATGTTCATACCAACAGAAGGTTGAGATCGACGCTCTCCCACAGAAGATGAAGGAGAATCATGTGTACCCCTTCGAACTTGTTGATGATCAAATGACTGGGACCCATGCAATAAACTCGAACCTCTCGGTGAATTCGACAACCTTCGACTACCAACTGGAACACCAATTCTTGAGGATTGTGATGACCTCCTACGCTTTCCCCTCGAAGACTCTCTTTCCATTTGATATAACTTCTAAATTTACACAAACATTAACATATTGAAATTGTACATGACTATTCTACAAACATCAAGCCAATATTTGATAAAAAACTACAACAAAATGTAAGTCCCCCTCCTAACTCTAATTAATTACCTAAAATTCCTTACCATCACTAATATTGCAGCATAAAGATATATCTAATAATCATTTCATTATCAAATATAAGTCATAACATGATTAATTGAAGTAGTATAATAACCTTAATAACTTTTAATCCAACAAATATGGTTGAATTATATATGTCAATGAACAAACATCTCACTAAACATATATATATATTCTTATTAAGAGAATTCTAGCTCATATTTATAATAATACAATTTACACACACTAAAGTTGTACATGTTAACTCTACAAACTTAAAAACATATCTATTAAAGACCTGCATACAAAATGTATTGCTGGCTAAAATAGTATAACATATATATCCACTTATTAAGAGATTTCTAATTTATATTTATGATAAAACAACTTCCACACATTGAAATTGTACATGTTCATTCTACAAACTTAAAAGCATATCTCTTAAAAATCTGCATACAAAATGTAGAGCCACCTAAAATATTATAATTATTTTCTTTCGTAAGTTCCTCTTCTAGCTCTAAGAACACTATTGCACCATAAACATAACATCAATAATCATCTTATAATCATTTAATTGTAATAGTACACAATAATCTTCCAAATTTTTCACTGATCACTTATGTTTTTGTTCTATATCTCAATAAACAAACATTCCTTCATTTTTATAAAAAAAATACCTAAGAACATCAAACTTTTAAGGGAAACTTAATATGATACTCATTCAAGTTTAGGGTTTAAATATCCATTTATATAAAGAAGCCATGGCGTTGCATTCCATAAAAATAAGACAAATACACGTTATGTTGTTTGATATAAAAAATATCTTACCATTTTTATATATAAAAAAGACCATAACATGAGCAGAGTTCTGTTCATGAGCAAAGTTCTATTCATGAGCAGAATTCTGTTCATGAGCAGAATTCATGAACTCTGCTCATGAACAGAGTTCATGAGCAGAGTTCATGAACTCTGCTCTACCCCATTATATTATCTCTCGGCAAATAAAACATGTTTCTATTTATACACCAAATTGAACATTAAATACATAAAACATTTAAGCAAAACAACTCTATTAATTTGTAAAATAGTGGACCTAGCTATGCTTAGCGTAAATATATCTATTATAGAGCCCATGGACTCTGCTCATGAACAGAGTTCATGAGCAGAGTCCATGGACTGTGTTCATTATACAGTGTTAATGGTGAAGTGATTAGTCAATTACAATTTCCTGCCACATTAATTAAAATATTATAGGCTCTTATTAACCAAAAATAAGCTTACTCGGATTAAACCAGGCACAGTAAAGAGCATTACTTTTAACCAGATTAGCTTTCCAGGTAATATAGACGTGCTTCGGTATTAATAATTAAATCACAAGCGAAATAACGAGGCATAATAACGAGGATTAGAATCAGGCTAATTAAATATAACATAGTCGTAATACAGCTAATCCTGTAATAAACTATTAATACTACCTTATTAAGGTTTAATACCTAGCACGGAGTGCACGACTATGCCTAACATAAACTTATGGATATTATTTACGAGCATAACCTGAATATACTTGTTTGCCTTCGGATACAAGCAAGCTTAAATTACTACAAAGGTTTACTACTCTTGTGGTACACTACATGAACAGTTCATTAACCACTTAGAGTCCATAAACTCTGCTCATGAACAGAGTCATGAGCAGAGTCCATGGACTCTGCTAATGAACAGATTCATGAGCAGAGTCCATGGACTCTGCTAATGAACAGAGTCATGAGCAGAGTCCATGGACTCTGCTCATGAACAGAGTCATGAGCAGAGTACATGGACTCTGCTCATGGCCAGAGTTCATGTGCAGAGTACATGGACTCTGCTCATGACCAGAGTTCATGTGCAGAGTACATGGACTCTGCTCATGAACAGAGTTCATGTGCAGAGTACATGGACTCTGCTCATGAACAGGGTCATGTGCAGAGTACATGGACTCTGCTCATGAACAGGGTCATGTGCAGAGTACATGGACACTGTTCATGTACATACAAACATCTCTAAAATCAACATTGATTATAAAAAACTTAAAACTTCTAATTTTAACAGCATACAGATTTTTTTTTATTTTTTTCTAATGCCAAAAACTAATGAGCAGAATATGCGACATACCTGTATCCAAACGACACCGCTATTATTCGTTCCACCAACGCTCCACGAAACTTATTCCTTCACGAAGCAGAAAAAAAATTCATCAACTAAACATATCACATACACAGCCAGAATCAAAACAACACAACTCAGAAAAAAACGCACCTAAATGACAAATTTGAAGCCTGCACACAAAACCGAAACCGCGTCCACGCAGCAAAAAAAAAGGGCAACCTGCCACCCAAAGCGTAACGGTCGACGAGCTACACCCAACAAGAAAGAGAATGAACCAGCCAACAAACCGAAAAACTATCTACCACAAAGGCGACGAGCAGCAACAGGTCGCAGGTCATCAGCGAGTCGTCGGGACACAGCAGGGTGGCGAACGTAGGCGACGAGCTATCAACCGTATAGCCAACGGGCAGCAACAGGTCACAGGCAGCAACAGCTAGTCGTGGGGAAACAGGATGGTGGCGAACTGTAGCAGCAGTTCGCGGAGCGTCAGCAGGCGGGTCGTCGGATAGCGGCAAGGTGGCGACAGAGGCGATGCGGGCCCGCTGCGGGGTCCAGCAAATTTACAGCAACGAATGCCAAATGGCATCCGATGCTGTGCTTTTATGCAGAAAAATAGTTCGGCCGAACAATTAATCGGCCGAATAATTATTCGGCCGAACAATTAATCGGCCGAACAATTAATCGGCCGAATAATTGTTTGGCCGAGTAATTGTTCGGCCGATTAATTATTCGGCCGAATAATTATTCGGCCGAATAAACTATTGCCAAAATTTTTTTTCCGTCCGGCAACTGTTTGCACACATTTCAAGGATCTTGGTTAGGTTGGACGGAGAACTGTTCGTGGTTATTCGGCCGAATAACCTTTGCATTATTCGGCCGAATAATGTAAATGATTCGGCCGAATAATGTAAATGATTCGGCCGAATAATGGAAATTATTCGGCCGAATAACTTCCGCTAAGACGATTTCGCACTCGTTTCTCACGAAAGTGTTACCCACCTTCACGTTTTCACCCTTGTTCAAAAAATTGGAATTAAAAAAAAAATGAAGATAGATATGGGGGGTCACGGTTTTGTGAGTACTTATGAGATGTATGAAATAATAATAAATTGTGTTTATAGAAAATGAAATAAATAAAAGAAAACACTTTATTTAATTTGAAAGAAAATATCATTTTCAATGAAAACGCTTGTTTCATTGCACCATGATCTAATTCTTGATGGACTTGTAAATTATTTATGAACAAGTATTTTTAGTTCATTAGCTTCATCACTGCAAAAGGGGAAAAAGTGAGACACATTACCATGATTTTACCTATGTGATGTCCACTCATGTATGGAAATTCCTGGGCTCACCAAATTTGGTCCCCTCATTTATCACCCTTCATGCTTATGGTGGGAGGCCATTGAAACCTTTAGGCATATACCAGAATGTCCCCATTGAGCTAGGGTGGGTAATGGTACTTTTATATATTGAGGTATTCGATCCACAACTTGACTACAACATTATCATGGTTTGTAGTTATATGTAGGACATGAAAGTGGTATCCTCCTCGGTCTTTTGCATCATAATGTTCCCTCATGATGGGAATATTGTCACCCTTGACCAACTCAACTACTACGACCCACACACTAATAAAAACCCATATAACATCCTACACACTATATGTTTGAAAAAATACCCCTAGTATGCTTATATTGGTCCAAGCATTTAAAAATATTCTGATTTGATGGGGGCATACTCAGTCCCTCCAGGCGATATCCCTATATCTATAGATGGTCTCATGTGTACTATATTCACCTTCAAAGACAAGTCACAACCCCCCTTCTCTTCAACATTAGTACTCCCTACTAGTTGTGGCATTGATTAGACCTTGAACCCTTTACTAGCACCATTTTTTCCAAATCCCATTCTTGTATCCCCCCATAGAAGTACAAAGAACGACATTAATGGCACAACTTACACTACTTGGGATTACTTTGTGAATACCTATGTGGTACCATACACAATGTTATCCTGAGATGGCTTCTAAGCCATTATCCCATTATGAATTTGTATGTGTTTCTTCCATAGGCCCACCTTCAAGACCTATGGCCAAAGCAAAAGCCCTTGTGACTCAACCAACACCATTGGTCACTAAGCCTAATGTTAGGGGAATAAAACAACTCAAGTTGAAATCCCTAGTAGTTTCAAATACTACTCCTACCCCTAGAGTCACCCCAACATGCGTTCTATGCGGGAAACCAGTCCATGTGACTAACTTGTGCCCCTCCTTACCTAAGATTGGGATTTTGTTTAACACCCTAGTTAGCGTAACAAATGATCCAAACACCTCAACATGGGGCTTGAAAACCACATCATCTGGTCCAATACTAAGACAAGTACCATGTCATTTTCAATAACCACATGTGAACAATATGTTCTTAATTTTGGCACTATACCCATCACTGTCCTGAACTCCCTCGATTTTGGGACGCATTAGAGACCATTCACCTCACATATTCTATGACCATAATACTACCTCTTGAGGCAACCTCTATCAACATTGTCACTACATTAGTACGAATGTAGGGGGCACCATGTTGTAGACACAACATATCCCATGCTTTAGGTAATGCATGGGAGCCCCAAATTTTAAATAAATACAAAGGTATTTGGGTAAGTGTTTCTTTAAACTCCAAATTCTTCACTACTATCCCTGTCATCCTTTACCTTACCTTTTTTTTGCCTGATTTCCACCTTTTTCTAATAAATTTTCTAAATGTTTTGGTATGGAGGAAGCCTTCAATTTTGAGAATTTTGTCTTCTACTTTCACCTTCCCGAAACCCGACGGTTTGCGCACCCGAAACCCAAAACCCGAATGGTGCGGGTTGCGAGATTTCATTTTTATGCTTTTGGTTTGTTGTCAACCTGAAACCCGACAGCTACTGGTTGCGGGTTTTCCTTACAATAATTTTGGGATATGGCATCCCGAAAACCAAAACCTGAAACCCGCCATTGCGGATTTTAGCTTTCAGGAATTCATTTTAAAGTTTTAGTCATGTTGTTTTTCCCGAAACCTAAAACCCGACTTTTGGGTTGCGGCTTTCAGAAACATACCTTTTGCGTTTTCACGGATTACCATCCCAAAACCTGAACCTGACATTTCGGATTGAGGCTTTCAGGAATCATTATTTTCGTTGATTTTTTGTGGTTTGCATTCCCAAAACCCAAACCCGACATTTCGAGTTGCGGCTTTTAGGAACCCAAATAAACCTTGTAAATAAAACACCCATCACCGGATCCCGAATCTCGAATTGGGAAATCTAAGCCATTCATTCATTCTACATCGCATGGCTAGGATTTGATTTGGTGAATTCATTGAATAAGGGTTTTCTATTTTTCTTTTATCATTTTTTCTGTTGAAAATTACTGCGCTGTGCCGATTTTTACTGCTAATTTGGTTGCTAAGGGTCGTTATTACTAGCTTTTCAGTTATTTTCCATTGCTGCATTCTGCATTCAATAGTTTGGTTATTTTGGATTCAATGATGATCTTCTTCTGTTATTTGATTGGACTCTATAAGGCTATATAAGTTATACCTTTTTAGTCTCTCAGGAGTCACTTTGGTTTTTCTGTTAAATCAGTGATCTAGATTCGGTTTGAAAGGTGAAATCAGTCTGCCAGTTTGTGTACTGAAACTTTTGTCTTAGTCATTTCGCAGTCAACTCTCTCACCATAACTCCCATTTTCGTCTCAAATCCAAATTCATGATTGTTGATGTGAACAGACTTGTAATGATGAGCTTTCAGATGCGATTTAAGTCATGCGAGTCTCGATTGGATTTATACTTCTGCATGGAGCCAGATCCAGTTAACACACGTTATAGCTCGTTTCATTATAGTCTGGATGATTGTAGTGTCCTAATCGTAATAATTTGATCATTATGATCGGTTCCTCTCAATCATTACCATCCTATCAGTTGGCCTTAAATTAGTAACAAACATGAAACCTTTAGTTCGTCCTCTGTATTCTTTAAGAGGAAAATTTGCATGTTGATGTTGCAAGTTTCTTCTTGATGCATTTGGTATGAGCAATATGCAAATAGGAAATGAATGCCTTGATGGATGTTTTGAAGATGAGGAACTTCAACCGTTGCTATATAAAGAACCTATCTCACCACCTTTTGATGCAGTTATTCCTGATATGAGCAGTGACAGTGAAGAAGGAGATTCTGAAGCCCTGTCTATCTGCATGCAATGCCTTGACAAGAAGGAAAAGAAATCTCCTGAAGAGCCAACCGACTAAGATGATACTATTGTACGAGATTTTATAATCAACGAAGAACCTGATATTCTGCCAACTCCTTCTGAGGTGGATCCCTTGACGGATTTCTCTATTTTTTAGGATGTCACTCGTAATCGAGAAGTTCCCATGGAAGATCCTCTAGAAGCCAAACCATTTGCTGCTGATAGTCAACAATTAAGTATTGAGTTTTTTCTATGTTGTGAAGATCTCTTTTAATTGGAGGACAAATACCAAGGAATCATTTTGTTTGAAGGGTGATGAAAATCATGAAAGCTAGGAAAGTGGCAAGTGGCAGGATTTTTCTCGATTCATAATCTGATTTGAACTTTTGTAATCCCTACCTATGGGGAATTTCCACCTGCACTCTTTTGTAATTTCCTATTTAAGGAGCAATGCTTCTCATAGCTAAGGGTTGGTAATTTTGGAGTTACACATCGGCAGGAGAAAGGCTGGGGATACTCTGTTCATCATAGCTTTTGTAATTTCTGTACAAGACTCTTTTAATACAGTAAAGTCATCTTTTGATCTATCTCTTGTTATTCCTCAAGTTTATTTGAGAATTAATGATTGTGTACTTCAGATTGTCATCTACAGTGAATGTTATCATTTTGCATATATATAATGTATGGATCTATCATATTGGTTTCCCTATATGACTGATTGATGCTGTGAGGTATTTCATTGAGTTTATTCAATATTAATACTTTCTTTATCGATTTCTGCAAATGATTCGTTGCACATAATAGTCATGGTTAATTTTTCAATTGACAGAATGATTACAGATTGATTCTTGAACAGGCTTAAGTACTTGAATTATTGTCTTTTAATTTTCATTAATGGATTGTGGTTTAAGTTAATAAGTAACTCATCAAATACATTTTTGTTGAATGTGGTAATTTACTTGTTCATCATACATCAAGGTTGATCAACACAATATCAAGATTTCTTTTTAGAATAGGACTAACTCAAATTAGTTTTCCTTTTCTGAAATAGGTTAGGTTAGGTTAGCTTTACCATTTTCACACCCTTGTTTTCCTTGATTGTAAAACTGACCTAATTGGTCGAATCACTAACTCTCAAAGTGCCATTGGAGGCCGAATATCCATGGGGGATCACCACACCAAACAAGCTAGGGATAGAACTGCCCTTGCGCAGGTTCTTTCGAATCCTTTCAGCTTGGGTTTTCTTCCTCTATTGGGAGCCTTGGAAATATTCCAGCACCTTTTGCATCTAACCTGCACAACCGAGGCATCAACACACCACTACAAGAGGTAACAACAACTGCGACCTCTCTATCAAAGACATCAATACAATGACATCACCACCAATAGTGAAACCCCATGGGTGTTCATCATGTGGGAACCATATTCATACCCATATGATCCCAATTAGAACCAACACAACCATAACTAACCATGCCACCTAACCTCTAAGTCCGGTGCATGAGCTAAACCATGCATGGGCTACCCATCCATTTGTTTTAGTGCTCCACCCTGTGAGCTGAGCCAAATGTTCATCTTGAACAAATGAGGCTTGAATACCATACCCCTCCCCTATGGTATTATCCACGTGGGTACATATTGCGGAAATACTCCTCCCATTGACTGAGGTAGGAAATCATTGTGACATTATCAACATGTCATCCTTAGATGACTTAATCACAAGCGATGATACATCATCATCTGTATTGGAGGAATACTAGCCTTCACCAATAAAACTGTCAGTAGAGAACTCTACAACTGAATTCCATGGATATCTCTCCCATTGCTATGAGTTGATGAAGCTCAATTGACAGAAAATGAAGGTAATTATCTTATTTTCCTAAGAATTAAAGAAATTTTCATGAGTTTGAGAAGAGGGGAAGGGAGTAAATTACCTCTTGAAGTGTGTCAATTGCTGAAGATATGTGATGCTTGAGCTTTGCAATCCTTTAGGAATCCATTACCAACATCTTACCATGCATCCTTCCCTCTAGCATGCATCCTTACCTCTACTTCTACCAACAATAACTTGAAAAAATCTTGAAACTAACTACCAATTTTGAATTTACAAACAACTTGGAGGGAAAATTTGAATTCAAAAATGGGGGAAAACTAAATTACTTCATATTGATTTAAAGGATAATGATACTTACAACCTTGTATTCCAGATTCCATCCTTCTCCCCTCCGTTTCTTTGATCCAGTCCTCTAACATCCATGCCCTTAATGCCCAAAATCCCTTTGTAGTATAAAATTATTTTTCCTTCAATCCCACAGACTAATCTTGCTCACTTTATGTATTTTAGTTTTCCCCAAATGGCTCCTTTTATAGCATTGGGAACTGGGAATTCAGGAATCAAACTTCAATGTGGGCTAATACTGTTTTCCCAAATTTTGATTATTTTCATGAAAAAACGCTTTCTATAGTTTTTTCAAGCTTTATGTCACAAACTCTAGAATACCAAGAATAATTAATGCATATGATATGTATTTCTTCCCACTTTCAAGCAATGGAGACTTGATCTGGGCATGCAAGTGGATAACTCAATTACAAAACCTTTCGTCTTTAGGCTACCTATTCCTTCACTCAAACCTTTTAACTGTGGAAGTAGTGGTTCAATAAGAGAGGACTGTCTCTTATTGTACGTTAAGTTCTGTCTTCATGTTGCAGGTGATTGGTAAAATGTCCTTCCAACCTTTATTACTCAAGGGTTTTAATTTTATTGTTAATAGATGCCCCCTAATGTGTGAGGTCCAAAGCGATGTTGAGGGTCGAAATACATTATCTCTTAAATTATTATACTGTTTATTCATATAGGAAGGATGGAAAAGGAGTATGATCATGAGCATGGGAGTTGAAAAAGAACCTAGAAGTCAAACAAGGCAATTTACCAAATATACAATATCTTACTGAGGTAGGTATACCCATGGTTAGCAGTAAACAAGCACCATGGCCACGAACAATACATAGTGGATACATGTCAAAAGTAAAATTTAAGAAATACAAATGTGCACCTTGATGAGTGCGATATATTCATGGTATTTTGGCATGGGAGTTTAATATTGCGCAACTCAAGCAGTGCATCGATGAGTGATACAACTATTTTTCCCAATGTCTTCAATACAAACTGGTGATAGTAGAAGTTTATATCATCTGAATATATGAGATGATGGAGAGCATAATAAAACACCATTTGATTATCATCCATTGATGTATATTGTTAACAGATGCGAGGAGACCCACCGATAATGATGATGGACTCCAAGGTACTGAGTACAAACAAGAAAGTGTGAATAGATGTTATGGAGTCAAAAAATTGTAGAATCAAATGATTAGGGGTCATTGATGTACACCCACTATCACTTGAGAGGAAAATTTCCACTAATGACTGCAAGATCCAAGGTACTTCGAGGTTCCTAAATCCATTTCCTAAATGATGATTTGGAATCGATAGGAATATAACCATAGGAAGGACGGAATTAATTAATACTACATTGATTGATACAAAAGAAAGATCAATAGTCTCATATAATTTTGTAGAGCTATGAGATCCAGCACTGTATACTGACACAAGGAAGGCCGACATGATTGGTGAGGAATATTTGAGGAATGGCCTACATTGTTTTAAATTCCCTTGAACACATAACATGATGCATAGTGACAATTGGTAACATAGGATTCGAGTAACCAACCTTATTGAAATCTACCAATTCCATATGCATTAACAAAAGCTCCATAGATGGAATAAAGGATAACCCATTGGTGTAGATATGTTCAAAATATTGGCAAAGCTTCCTAAGGAAAATGTGTATGGTGTACTTATAATTGATGCAAGGATATGTTCCATGTTAAGGGGCGGAAAGGACTAACTGTTGTCATTCTCTTAAGGATACAATATGAAATTATTCAGTAATCCCTTTTTTTATTTTTTTGTTTTCCAAATTTTAATACCGTTTTCATTTATTAGATTGAAATAATAATAAAGCATGATATAGTACATTAGAGGAGATGAGTGTCTCAATGGTGTGCTGATGCAGGAGCATCAATGCTGAGTCAAAAATATGATTACGTGTTCACATGTTGTGACTAACAGGAGGATGAGTTGTCATAGGGGATTCGTTTTGTTAAGTAGTTTGAAATATCTGCAAGCGGGTAACCAAATAGTGCATTTTCAGTTTTGAGGAAATAGAAGTAGTGGCGATTTTATACTCCCTGCGTGGAGGTCAATCCTGTTAGCTAATCTGTGGTAGTATGATATTGACTCCTTCAGTGAGGGAGGAGAGTCTGTTAGGAGTTTGTTTGCGGTTCGGCCATTTTGTTTTGAAGGAGCCGAAGGGATAAAAAGGATAGACCTGAATGACAAAGGGGTTCCAGCAAGTTGGGGTTGGTCATTCCTTTGGTCAGAATGTAAATTTTCTAGCTATCAGTGAATGCAATTAGAAGTTCAGTGTATTTGATAGGTTTCATGTGCATCTTGAATGAAGAATGATCTGAGATTTTGTTAGGTAGAGTTGTGTGCAATTGTGGCCTGATTTTTATGTGAATGAGTCTCTGTTTCGTATCTATAGGATTTATGTGTGCAGTGAAGAAACCTAATCGTTTGCAGACCGACCACCATTAAGTAGTTAATTAAATGCTTGTTTGCGTTCAGTTTCCATTAGATCTGAACGAGGAATCGAGTTGGATTGATCAATTCTCTGATCAATCAGTGAAGAAATCATAGAGCATCGTCAAAGCGACTAAATGGCAGTTGGACGGCTTGGATTAAAGCCGAAAGGGAGATTGACGGTGGGAAAAGAACTGATCAAGTGGATGTACATGGGAATTAGCATTTTCGTAAGCAAATATGAAGCATTCCGCAGTGATCAAGATCAACGGATGAGATTTCATCCACAAGAGATTGACGGTTTCATAGCGTTCCACAGGAAAAAAGAAGCGTTGGAGTTAACGGTGAGAGGTTGCAGAAGCCGCATTGCAGAAGAGTTATTGCGGAATCATTCTCAAGAAATCACGAATCATGCACCTGCAATCCGCAATCCGCAAGCTGCGGAAAGGAAGTTGCGGAAAGACCGTTGGGGGAAGGTGCTTGTGGAAGGATTGTTGCAGAAGAATGCTGCAATTACGGAATAGAGTTGTCTCTGCAAGGGCATTGCGGAAGGTCAGTTTTGACTGTTAGAACCTTGCAGAAATCCCATTTTGAAGGGGAGAGCCGCAGTGGAGAAGAACGTAGCTGGTTGTAGCTAAGGTTGGTGATTCGATTTCAAAGGATCACCCAATTTCCTGGGAAGGTACGTGTTGGATGGGTTGTGGTCATCCCCCCTGCACCATGTGCGCTTGTATTTCAAGGGCATGGGTCAGGCCAAGGGTATGGGTAAATTATACAGAAGTAATGGTTTATAGGCATCATGTAACAAAAAATGAATACAAAGGAAAATACGCAACATAAGCAATAAGAAATGAAGCAGTAGGCACATATGTTCAAGTGGATATTTTAAAACAGGCTTATGTAAATTGACAAAAAATTGGTAATCCATTAGGATATGGTCAGAAATGTATGAAAGAGAAATATGTGATCTCAGAATCCAAGTCATGATGGTACTAATAGTGATGCCAGGATTGTGATAATGAATGAGCATCAGAACTGGAATGGAAAGGGGATGATGACTAGAGTGTCCTGTGTTCGGTAATATCTTATGTCAGAATTATAGAAAATACAAATATGATGGGGTAACCCACAAATTTCTAACAGGTTTGACGCTATGGAATGTTTGGGTTTCAAAATTTTCAACTTAATATTCATAGAGGGATAATATAAACCTATATGCAAGCTTCCAAATATAACTGCTCAAATCGAGGAACATGCAAAGTGTGCTCCATGATACTTGGTAGATGTAAACTAAGTATGCTCCCAATGGCCCCACAAAAGATGTCTTTAGGTGGGTACAACCAAATGTTCATAACTTCAAGGATAGCCTTATATGATGATGAAATTTCATCCAAGAATTTATGTGAGATAGGATAGATCACATCCACAATGGGCGAAGTAACAAGATCATATTCCTCCTCTTAGAGAAGACTTTCATTTGAATATGTGAAAGCTATTTGAATAGATTGGTATGAAATGTGTACAGTAGATATGGTGCAGGGGGAATGACCACAGCCCGTCCAACTTGCACCTTCCTAGGAAATAGGGTGATCCTTTGAAATCGAATCACCAACCTTAGCTACAACCAGCTATGTTTTTCTCCACTATGGTTCTCCCCTTCAAAATGGGATTTACACAAGGTTCTGATAGTCATAAATGACCTTCCCAAACACCCTTGCGGAGACAACTCCTTTCCACAATTGCAATGTTCTTCCACAACAATCCTTCCGCAAGTGCCTTCCCGCAATAGTATTTCTGCAACTTCCTTTCCACATCTTTTGGATTGCATATTGCGGGTGCATGCTTCGTGATTTCTCGAGAATGCTCCCGCAATAACTCTTCTGCAACGCATATTCCGCAACCTCTTGCTATTAAATCCCACGCTTCTTTTCTTCTATGGAACGCTATGCAACTGTCGATCTCTTTTAGATGGAATCTCATCCGTGGATCTTGATCAGTGCGGAAGCCTTCGAATTGGCTTGCGGAAATGATAATTCCCGCACACATCCACTTGATCGGTTCTTTTCCCACCATCGATAATCCTTTTGGCTTTAATCTGAGATTTTCGACCACCGTTGAGTCACTTCGACTACGTCTATGATTTCTTTGCTGATTGACCAGATAATCGATCAGTCCAACTCGATTCTTCATTCAGATATGATGGAAACTGAATGCAAACAAGAATTTACTTAACTACTTAATGGTGTTCGATTTGCAAATGATTAGGTTTCTTCACTGCACACATAAATCCTACAGATACGAAACGAAGACTCATTCACGGAGAAATCAGGCCACAATTGCACACAACTCTACTTGACAGAATCTCAGATCATTCTTCATTCAAGATGCACAGGAATCCTATCGAATACAAAGAAATTCTAATTGCATTCACTGATAGCTAGAAAATTTGCATTCCGACCAAAGAAACGACCAACCCCAACTTGCTGGAACCCCTTCCTCATTTAGCTCTATCCTTTTTATTCCTTCAGCTCCCCAAAGTAGAATGGTTGAACCTCCAACAAACTCCTAAAATACTCTCCTCCCTCACTAAAGGGGTCACTATCATTATTCAACTAATTGGCTAACTGGCCTGATCTCCACGCAGGGAGTATCAAATTGCCACTACTTCTATTTCCTCAAAAACTGACAACGCACTATTTGGTTACCCACTTGTAGATATTTCATGGATATTTCAAACTATTTAACAAAATGAATCCCCTTCATGACAGCTCATCCTCCTATTAGTCACAACATGTGAACACGTAATCACATGCTGAATCAGCATTGATGCTCTTGCATCAGACTCCCAAGGTTAAAAATTTTGAACCCCTATTCAGTATATCAGTTACAGAGAAACCCTTTGTCTCCAATTCTTCAACATCCATCCAAGTAGAATCTTCTACAGGATGTCTTTTCCACTTGATCAAGTACTCCAGGTACTCTCTCTGTCTAGTACTCTTTTCCACTCCAGTATCCAAAATAGACTCAGCTTTTAAGGCGGGGCCATCGACATTTGCTTCAGCCACTGAAGATATCCCACTTATGGCACTTGTCCTGTATCATTTGTCACATAGGTATACAGGTCTGCAACATTGAAAATAGGTGATATACCAATCCCTGTTGGCATTTCTAGTGCATAGGAATTTGTTGAAAAATTTATGAGTATTCTACAGGGTCCAATATTTTTCATCTTCAGCTTGTTATACTCTCCTTTTGGAAATCTCTCTTTCCTCAGATGTGCTAAAACCAAATCTCCTACCTCATAGTTTTTCTCTCTTCTCTTGGAATCTGCCCTTGCCTTGTAACTATTGTTACTTTGCTGGAAATTTGCTTTAACTTGCTCTTGCAGTTCATTTATCCTTGTTGCAAACTCTTCTCCATCTGCACTTCTCTCCTCCATTTGACCCAAATCACCAAGTTCACACACTCCTCTTGGGTGCATTCCATACAGAATGTGGAATGGACTCATTCCTGTACTTTGGTTTGGTGAGTCATTACATGCAAATTCGGCTTGAGCTAGCACTTTATCCCATTTCTTTGGATTCTCTCCAATCAGACTCCTCAACAGGTTACCCAGACTCCTATTTACCACCTCGGTCTGGCCATCAAACTGTGGATGATATGCTGAAGTAAAGTTCAACTTGGTTCCCAACTTCTTCCACAAGGTCCTCCAGAAATGACCTATGAACTTTACATCCCTGTCAGATACAATGATCCTAGGTAAACCATGTAGCTTTACAACTTCACTGAAAAATAGGCTAGCAATACGTGTGGCATCACTAGTTTTAGAACATCGAATTAAATGTGCCATCTTAGTAAACCTATCCACAACTACAAAAATAGAATCATTTCCCTTCTGAGTTTTTGGCAAACCCAAAATGAAATCCATACTCACAAAATTCTAATGCCTTGTTGGAATAAGAAATGGTGTGTATAAGCCTGTGTTATGGCTCTTCCCCTTGGCATACTGACATACCCTACATCTGCTCACAAATTTTTCAACTTCAGAACTCATCTTCGGCCAAAAATAGAAATGGCTGAACTGTACAAAGGTTTTATCACTTCCAAAGTGACCTTCCATCCCTCCATTATGTTTCTCCTATATCAGGTTCTCTCTGATGGAACACTTGGGAATACAAAGTTTATTGTTTTTAAAGAGTAAACCATATTGCAACATATACTATATCCATGGCTCTATGTCCACTTCCACAGGATTTCCACAAACTCTCTATGCATCTTGAAAATTAATGTCAATCTCATACAACCCTCTTAAGTGCTCAAATCCCAAGACTTGGATATGATTTTCTTGCACAACCAATTGTATCCTACTTAAGGCATCGCCTACTCAATTTGATTGTCCACTTATGTGCTTTATCACGAAGGTAAAGTTTTGCATGAACTCAACCCACTTGACATGTTTTTGATTCAACTTAGGTTGCTGCATGATATACTGTAATGGATGGTTATTAGAAAACAAAACAAACTCTCCAGGCATCAGATAATGTCTCTAATGCTTCAGTGATTGGACGATAACATAGAATTCCTTGTCATAAGATGAATACTTTTGTTTGGAATCATTCAACTTTTCATTGAAATATGATATAGGTCTGTCTTCCTAACTAAGTACAGCTCCAATTGCTACCCCACTAGCATCACACTTCACTTGGAAATGATGTTTGAAATCTGGTAATTTCAATACTTGTTGCTCAATAATTTTCTTCTTCAAAAATTGAAAGCTTCTTTTAGCCTCTGCTGTCCATTTAAATGGTTGTTTGTCCTTTCTAATTGTTTCAATGATTGGTGCACAAATACCACTGAAATTCTTTATAAAATTTCTATAAAAACTTTCGAATCCATGGAAACTTCTTACCTCCAATATGCTCCAAGGTTAAGGCCAATCAATGATTGCTTGCACCTTTTCTAGATCCATATTCAATCCATCTCTTAAGATAACAAAACCCAAATACACTAGTTCTGATTTCAAGAAGGTACACTTCTTCACATTCACTAACAAATTTTCCTTTTTCAATCTCTCCAAGACATATCTCAGATGCTCTAAGTGTTCCTTTTCTGTTTTACTGTAAATCAGAATATCATCAAGTAAAACTATCACAAACTTACCTATGAAATCTCTCAAGACTTCATTCATTAATCTCATGAAGGTGCTTGGTGCATTGCACAGTCCAAATGGCATAACCAACCACTTATACAACCCATCATTTGTCTTAAGGTTGTCTTCCATTCATCTCCTTCTCGAATTCTGATTTGATGGTATCCCCTCTTCATATCTAGTTTTGAAAAGCATGTTGCCCCACTAAGGAAATCCATCATGTCATCCATCCTTGGTAATGGAAATCTGTATCTAATGGTAATCTTGTTAATTTCTCTAGAGTCAGTACACATCCTCCACTCACCATCCTTCTTTGGGGTAAGTACTGCTGGTACTGCACATGAAATCAGACTTTTCTAAACCAACCCCTTGTCTAACAACCATTGTACTTGCCTTCTAACTTCTTCATTCTCTTGCGGTGTCGACCTGTATGCTTCCTTGTTTGGTAAACTTGCTCCAGGAATAAAATCAATATGGTGACTTATATCCCTCTTCGGTGGTAACTCATTGGGTAAATCATCTACCACAATGTCACTAAACTACCTAGCATCTCCTGTATCTCCTCAGGTAGATCTGTAACATCAATATTCATCCCTACCACTCTAGGCTTACATACCACAGCGTAATTCAACTCCTTCTCATCAATTTGCTGCAAATATTCTTTCCCTGTAACCATCAGGACTTTGGATGTTTGTTGCTCAGTCAAACTCTCTCGTTGCAAAGGGTGAAGAATATGTTTTATCCCATCTTGTACAAAACTATGACAAATTCTCCTACCATCATGCACTACCCTTTTGTCAAATTTACATGGTCTTCCCAAAAGAATATGGAAAACATCCATGGGAATAACATCCATGGGAATAACATCGAATCAACTTCACATTGTTCACTTACCAAGATTTGATGTCCTTTATGAAACCAAGATACTTTGTATGGAACAGGATGTTTAGTCCTCTTTAGACTCAGTTTCTCCACCATCTCTGTGGAAACAAGATTGCAGTGCTCCCACTATCAATCACCAGCTTACAACACTTCCCCCTTACTTTACACATGGTTCTGAATAGAGTCTTCCTTTGAGCTGGTTCCACTTTCTCCTTTTCAGGTTTCAATAAGATCTTGTTCATCATTAAGGACTCTCCCTTCTTTGGCATATTCTTGGGAATTATCATCTACTCCTGCTACTACTCATTCTAAGCTACATAGGATCCTCTCTGTCTGACGTCTTCCTTCTTTGGACACTCAAAGGATCTGTTCCCCAACTTGTTACACTTATAGATAGTTTCTCTGCCTCTTCCTCTACCTCTGCCTCTTTGGTAAGGTCGTCTCTCTTTGGAGTTACTTCCTCTATATTGGTGCTCATGCTGGATCCTCCTCTTTGGGATGCAAACCTTCCTCTCCCAGTTGTTTTCCCCCTTCCTTGGGCTAAACCTATGCCCCTATTGAAGCTCTATTTCCTCAATATCTTCTCTTCTCCTCTCAAGGATCATTGGTATGCCTCTTCCATGGTTCTTTGTGATATCATGCTGATCTCATCCCGAATCTCCATTCTGAGACCATTGACATATCTATCAGCCTTCTCTGTTGACTCTTCTACATAACCTACCCTTAGGTTTACTTTGTAGAATTCTTCAGTATACTCTCTTACAGTCAGTAGTCTTTGCCTAAGGTTCTTCATTTGCCTATACAAAGTCAGCTGGTAATCCTTGGGTAGGAATTTGGCTCTCATCTTAGCTACCATCCTATCCTCGCTCTTTATCAATGGTTTGTTCTTCCATCTCCTTTTAGCTTGTACACTATCCCACCATAGGTACGCATGTCCTTTCAACCTAGTCATTGCAAAGCTGACCTTATTTTTCTCCTCAATTTCATCATACACAAAGTACTTGTCTAACTCACTGATCCAATCAATAAGGTCTTTAGCAGTGAGACTTCCCTCATAGGTAGGAAACTCAAGTTTTTGTCTTGACGTTGCTCCAAGAATTGATCAAAAGTATCTTACCTCAGGTGTCTCTTGCATGGGTGCTGCTTCTTCTTCTCACTCTTCTTCATCAATTTCACTCAGGTCTCTCACTTCTAGGTCTCTTTGTCTATCCATCTCCATGACTTCCATACTTACTCACATTTCTCTCATTTCCTCCAAGACTTCTGCGTTAATTGCTAGTCTTATTATGTCACGAACTCTTTCTCGGCCTATAGGTGCTACCATGTCCTTCCTCTGCTGCGTTGAACAAAGCCTTGTTCCGATACCAAAATTGGTGTAGGGGGAATGACCACAGCCCGTCCAAACTGCACCTTCCCAGGAAAGAGGGTGATCCTTTGAAATTGAATCACCAACCTTAGCTACAACCAGCTAGATTTTTCTCCACTGCGGCTCTCCCATTCAAAATGGGATTTTTGCAAGATTCTGACAGTCAGAACTGACCTTCCACAACGCCCTTGCGGATACAACTCCTTTCCACAATTTCAACGTTCTTCCCCAACAATTCTTCCGCAAGCGCCTTCCTGCAACAGTATTTCTGCAGCTTGCGGATTGTGGATTGTGGGGGCATGCTTCATGATTTCTCAAGAATGCTCCCGCAATAACTCTTTTGCAGCATGGCTTCTGCAACCTCTTGCTATTAAATCTCATGCTTCTTTTCTTTTGCGAAACTATATGCAACCGTCGATCTCTTGCGGATGGAATCTCATCCGTGGATCTTGATCAGTGCCGAACCCTTCGTATTGGCTTGCTGGAATGCTAATTCCCATGCACATCCACTTGATCGGTTCTTTTCCCACTATCGATCTTCCTTTTATCTTTAATTTGAGCCGTCCGACCACCATTTAGTCACTTCGACTACGCTCTATGATTTCTTCATTGATTGATAAGAGAATTGATCAATCCAGCTCAATTCTTCGTTCAGATCTGATGGAAACTAAACGCAAAAAAGCATTTACTTAACTACTTAATGGTGTTTGGTCTGCAAACAATTAGGTTTCTTCACTGCACACATAAATCCTACAGATACGAAACAAAGACTCATTCACACAAAAATCAGGACAGAATTGCACACAACTCTACCTGACATAATCTCAGATCATTCTTCATTCAAGATGCATAAGAAACCTATCGGATACATAGAACTTCTAATTTCATTCACTGATAGGTAGAAAATTTACATTCCGACCAAAGAAATGACCAACCCCAACTTGTTGAAACCCCTTCCTCATTCATATATATCCTTTTTATTCCTTTGGTTCCCCAAAATAGAATGGCCGAACCGCCAACAAACTCCTAATAGACTCTCCTCCTTCACTGAAGGGGTCACTATCATTATTCAACTAAATGGCTAACTGGCCTGATCTCCATGGAGGGAGTATCAAATTGCCACTACTTCTATTTCCTAAAAAACTAAAAAAACACTATTTGGTTACCCACTTGCAGATATTTCAAACTACTAAACAAAAAAAATCCCCTTCATGACAGCTCATCCTTCTGTTAGTCACAACATGTGAACATGTAATCACATTACTTTGTTAGGAACCCATGTCAACCCTTCTATTTACTTTCTTAGTATATTGTTGTTGGATGCATATGCTTTGTAAGTTGTCTCGTAGTATTTGTTGATCCATAGTTTGTATTATTGTTGTTGGATGCATATGCTTTGTAAGTCATCCCGTAGTAATTGTTGATCCATATTTTGTATTGGCCCATGGTTTGTATTGACACATGGTATTGACCCATGGTATTGGCGCCTAGACTTAGTATATAAGTTTGTGTTGAGGCCAATGAAGGTACCGTGAAGTAATTTTTAGTGAGCTTGCTCAAAGGAGGTTGCCTCCTCAAAGTGGCCTGCAATCAATATAAAAGTGATTCTAAGTTCTATTATTTATGCTATTTTGTGTGTTCTCATTAATTAATTATTGCAAGTTCTTCACATCTGGTATCAGAGCACTCTCTTGGGCTCGCTGGGTGAAATTTCTGCCATTTTTTTCTTTTTTTCACATATGTTGCAGCTTCGGATCTGGGAATAATCCCTATCCGCTTAACTGTGGGAAGTACTTGGGAATAAGCCCTAAAAATCATTGTTAGGAGTACCATAGGAACGCCAAAGTAGTTGTCCCATTGAGAGGACCTACCAGCGAAAAGGGCAACGACCCCTACCTGATTGACTAGTTCCCACCCATGAGGTAAACCAAGAGCTGTCATTTGTGGCAAAGCGGTTATCAGTTTTACCTGAGTCGTGGAGTGAGTGGTACTGCCCCAATACGAAAGCCGTCAGAAAGCATTGGTGGCTGACTGAACTCCTTGAATTGTTAGGAAGCCGCACATACCTAGGGTCCATATCTATTTTCAGCTAAACTATTGTCGATCACTACCGCGTCGTTTCAGATCCATTCTGAAAGTCGTTCCAGATCCATCCGTTTCAGATGTATTTAAGATCCAGCTGGTGCCATTTCATATCCCTCTATTTCCGATCACTTCCGCACCATTGCAGATCTATCTGTTTCAGATCCCTTCCACGCCATTGCAGATCCATTCCTGAAAAAAATTCTATTTTTTGGCCATATCTCCCTTGTTTTCACTCTGTTTCCCTTGAAACTTCCCTGACACCTCGGTAATCCCATTCTGCATATTTCATTCCTGAGGACCCTATCCCAAATTCCACTTCCCAAAGCCCGAAATCCCATATTTATCTATTTGTAGGGTTTTCCATAACTTCTTTGGATTTCACCCAATCACCTTCAAATTTTACCACATAGGTCCTTTCCTCATTCTGCTTCTTTGTCCCTCTCTGCCAAATTTTCTCATTCTTTCACCCTGCTTTTGAAATCCCCATTGTTTGCTTCCCTATCCATCCAAAAGTGTCCAAAACCTATTCAAACCCCAATTACCCCTCCGAGTTTTTCCCAAATCCAAATCTCCCTTTACTAAATAAGCTTTTGTTTGTGTTTTTCTATCCATCCCCCCCCCAAAAAAAAAACAACCATGGAGGAAGCACTTGTAACCATCCAAACCAAACTCCAAGATATGGATGAAAAATTTCTCAGCCTCCATCTTCAGCATTCAGCCATGAATAAAAACTGACAGCACGAATCTTCAGCAACCAATGGGTTCTCTTCTTCCAACAATTTCCGTGGTCCGAAGCTTGAATTTCCTTGCTTTAATGGTACTGATCCAACTGGATGGATCTATTGTGCAGGACAATATTTCAGTCTGCATAATACTTTTGATGTCGAAAAAGTTCCACTTGCATCCTTTCATTTGGAACATGAATCCATTCAATGGTACTGTTGGTACATCAAGGCTCATGATGAGCCAAAATGGACAGATTTTTGCCAACTTCTTTTGAAACAATTTGGTCCTAGTGCTTTTGATGACTTCACCAAAGCACTCACTAAACTTCGTCAAAGTGGCACTATGAGAGATTATTAGACAACATTTGAGAAACTAGCCAATCACATAGAAGGATTGTCTGATGAATTCTACAAGAGTTGTTTTATCAATGGTCTTAAGGATGAAATCCGGTCAGAGGTTAAAATGTTCTGTCCAAACACAATGATGGAAGTCCTGGGGTTTTCTAAGTTGGTATAAGACAAGATTGCAACCCAACAACGCTCCAAACCATCTTTTGTTCCCTTTTGAAATATCAGTTCTCAACGACCTCCCATCTCGCCAGCTCCTCGACCAACTCCTATCAAGCATTTGTCTGAAACAAAGATGCAAGCACGCAGAGAAAAAGGGCTTTGTTATAACTGTGATGAGAAATTCACTCAGGGACATACATGTGTTCAACAAAAGCTCTATCTCTTGGATATGGATTCTCCATCTTCCTCTACAATTGGTCAAGAAACTCCAGATATAATGGATGATCAGGTCGACATTCAGGAGCCACCTATTGACCCCCCATCTCAGGATGAACAACCAGAGATATATCTCCATTCTTTATCCGGCATCACCACCCCCCAAATAGTGCAGGTCAGGGGTTACTTCAAGAAGATTCCTCTTACAATACTCATTGATTCTGGCAGCACTCATAATTTCATTGACTCTCGGATCGCCAAACATGCTGATTGTTTTGTCCATCCTTGCTCCAACTTTGAAGCCATGGTTGCCAATGGGGGAACCTTACCTTGCAAGGGGAAGTGTCATAATGTGTGTATCTCTCTGGAAGATTATAACCTGCGCTCTGACATGTTTGCCTTGTCCCTAGGTGGATGTGATGTGGTTTTGGGTGTTCAATGGTTACACACACTTGGCCCCATCTTATGGGATTTTGTTGAACTTTGGATGCAGTTTTCAGTCAATGGGAAACAACACAAATTTAAGGGCTTACAACAAGGGTCTCTTCACATCATCAGTTCACATCGCCTGGAAAATATCCTTAAGAAGAATTCACATGGTGTCATCGATCAACTCCATTCCATTCAGATGCACCCATCAACGGTCTCCCCTACTTCCTTGGATAGATATGCAGGTGTCCTTGCTGAACTAGTGGGATTGTCGCCTTCAAGAGACCTTTCCAGTATGAATGTATCTGCATCTACATCTTAGCAGGAAATGATGGCTATTTTGCATGCAATACAGAAGTGGAATCCATACCTATTAGGGAATTATTTTTGCATCAAGTCTGATCTACAGAGTCTGGAAACTTTCCTAGAACAATGGGTCTCCTTCCCAACACACCTGAAATGGGTTATCCAACTCATGGGTTATGCCTATGCGATCACTTACAAGAAGGGTAAGGACAATATTGTGGTAGATGCTCCTTCTCGCACATTTGATGACCTAGTTTCTCTTACAGTTATTTCTCTACTTGTTCCAAATTGGTTGCAATCTGTTCAACAGGGCTATCTCTTATATGAACTCCATGCTTCTTCATCAGCAGGGCACTCTGGGTTCCTCAAAATGTATGACTGGGAACAATGTAACTTATTTTGGCAGGGACTAAAAATGAAAATTCAACAGATGGTCAACAAGGGTGAAATGACACTCCTTTCAGGACTGCTCGAACCCTTTCCCATCCCTACACAGATGTGGACAACTATTTCTATGGATTTCCTAGAAGCGCTCCAGTGGTATAATACCACATCTAAAAGGACACCATATGAAGCAGTTTATGGATAGGCACTGCCAGTTCTTCTTCCATACACGCTCAGCAACTCCCCAGTTCAGGAAATTGACTCAGTTCTTCAAAACTGCAATCATATTCTTCTCATTATGCAGGACAATCTTCACATGGCAAGAATTCGATTGAAACAACAAGCCGATCAACACCGTTCTGAGCCCACTTTTCACGCAACTGATATGGTCCTTCTTCGTCTACAACCTTCTAGGAAATCCTTCCTAAAACTCAATGGCATCAGTGGGCTGGAATGCAGCCCGAGGATGCTACAGGGGAGCCACTCCTTCAGATTCTGCATTAATTTCCACATCTAAAGCTTTGAGGACAAATCTTTTTCTAAGGGAGAGGGGATGTTAGGAACCCATGTCAACCCTTCTATTTAATTTGTTAGTATATTTTTGTTGGACGCATATGCTTTGTAAGTTGTCTCGTAGTATTTGTTGATCCATAGTTTGTATTATTGTTGTTGGATGCATATGCTTTGTAAGTCGTCCCGTAGTAATTGTTGATCCATATTTTGTATTGGCCCATGGTTTGTATTGACACATGGTATTGACCCATGGTATTGGCACCTAGAATTAGTATATAAGTTTGTGTTGAGGCCAATGAAGGTACCATGAAGTTATTTGTATTGAGCTTGATCAAAGGAGGTTGCCCCCTCAAAGTGGCCTGCGATCAATATAAAAGTGATTCTGAGTTCTGTTATTTCTGCTATTTCATGTGTTTTCATTAATTAATTATTGCAAGTTCTTCACATACTTACTCAACATTGATGCTCTTGCATCAAGATAGGGGTGCAGTGCTCTTAGTTTCACCATGTTCCATAGAATTAAGTAAGTTCCCATCACCGTTTTGGACTAAGGTGTCCTCCTTCGAGGCTTCCTCTGATGAAGTGGAGCCTTTCATTGTGGTGGACATAGATAAAACAATCAATGGAAAGTAAACCTCCAATGTTATAATGAAAACTGGAGTATTTTTTGGGGTAGATATTGGTGGCGGAATAATAAATTTCCCATGAGGGAATCATCTTTGTACAATCCTACCCCAACGTCTTGAGACTCCTTTGGTTCATCCCCAATGAAAGGATAATTTGATAGGACACTAGTTTCAAGCATGCAATAATCTAATTGGTCAATCGTAACAATCTTCCACTAATGAGGGAACCAAATCACTCAAGACAGTGAAGACACTATAGTCGTAATTGCATGTATCCAACTGTGCCCCAATATAAAATTGTAATCTATAGGTATGTCTACTACCTCAACATCCACAATGACTATTTTTCCACCCCATTCAATAGGGTAAGCTACAATGATTCTGTGAGGAGGGAATAAATGTCCATCAAATTACTTTAGCACAATATGGGATGGAATTAAAGTGGGTGATCGTAATGCTTGCCAACATTTTAATCACATGACTCAATTCAAGGCCTATTCATTAGCTATGGTTTGAAAAACTTTCTTACTGTGATATGTTATTTTGATTTGTAAAACAAATTCGAAAGGGATCTTGATTGTTGATTGGCGTAGGGATTCCTACAGAGGAAGTTGACATACTTTCAGGATTGGAACGTACAACTGTACCAACTGCCACTGAAGTGCTAGTTAAACTTGTGTTAATGACATGTATGTTAACTGTTGGTATTAGCATAGAGATAAAAGTGGAAGCATTGCTTCCTCCAGTATCCATTTGAGGTTTTGTTGATATAGTCCCTTAATCTTCTGAAGAAGCCATAGGGTCATGTGTTCTATTCTACATGTTATTGAAATATCTAAAAATAGGATTGATATAATCTAGTGACTCATTGATGTGAAGTACAAATGGGTATGAAGGACCTATTGAGGGTGGGTTTACATGAGTATCCGTGTCATTCTCTAATGTTTCAATTTCAAATGGAGCAAGATCATCAACTGTTTTTATATTTTTTTTGTTACGTAATGATGAATCATCAGGGTTTGCTTGATGCTGGTCTTCTCTATTAATGTTATTTTAATTTAGAATTTGTTTATTTTCCAAGACACTGGGATGTGGTTTTTGTATCTGTCTCTATGATTTATCAAGGCATTCAAATTCCATTGACTCACCTCATTTTCACAATGACTAGAAGATCGGAAGAGTAGCTACTTTGAATTTTTTATGTTAGGATTTTTTTATTATGGTATATGAAAAAAAATATAATCAAACAATCCTAAAGGAAATATAGACTCAACAAAAGTAAAGTGTCCACACAGTAAAAAATGTCCTATAAATCCAAGTAAACAATATACTTTTTGAAAGAACCAAATCTTAGTGAAAAGCTAGATTAGATGGCCTTCAGAAACTGGTATTTCCCGTGGGATATCAATCCTCAAACAATTACTAATAGTGAAGGTATGGGAAAAATATACAATAAAATTTAATCACCTAAGGTGCATGTATTAGTTCTAGACCAATCACCCTCCCAAGGATTAAAAGATTAAAAGTTTGTCTTGGGTACCGCAAGTGTCCCCAACTCAAAATATCCCATGAGATATCCTAGGAGTAACAAATAAGGTCACCACTTCACAATCGATGTTCGAGTGGAATAGTTGTAACTCTAGGAAAACTCAGATAAACCAGATACTCCAGAAAGTGATGCCACCCCAAGGACTTGTCACTTACATGGAATATCATGATGTGCTCATGTACCACTAAAGAAGCAAGAGGGGGGGCACTACACTTACTTATCCAGATTGACCTCGTGCTTGACACAAGTTTTAGATGTGATTTCCTGACAATAATTATTTTCTACTAATGTATTTAATCACTCATTAATCAATGCTAGTTTGGCACCTAAGCATTTAAAGAGGCCATCAACCTCTCAGTGCTAAAGCCAATCTAAACACTCCACGTATCACCTGCATTTATGATTGTCTCTCCCGAGTCTTTCCTTATAAATACTCACCTTAAGCAGTCATTTGATTAATTGTTTCCCTTTCTCCGAGGCTCTCAAATCTTTATCTGTTTTCTTCAAAGCATCCCAGAGTCTGCAACCTGCACATTCCCTTACAACAACATGACCTCTAAAATCATCCCTGAGGGTGCCTCCACACCCTCGATAAGCAGTCCAGACGACCATATCGAAGACGAATTCTTTGACGTCCATGACCCCGTCTCCTCCTTCCACAACTTGCACTCATTAGCTATGGAGGCCCAAGAGCAAGCGAGGAATGGAAATGACCTGTTTAATGCATCAACCTTCGGATTAGCTAAAATGATCCTCATGATGACCAAACCTTTTCCTGAAATAATACAGTGGTGTGCAGCTTGTTACGTTCCTGAGAAGAGAGCCATCATTTCTAGAAGGGGAAATATAGTTTGTTTCATAAGAAAAGAGCTCATTATGGAGATAATAAGCACCCGCGAAGAGTCAGGATTTCAGTTTGATCAAGAGGTGCTAAGAAATAATATGTAGGAGCTCTCTACAGAAGGAAGAGATGCCTTCATCCGACTACTATTACCACTCAGAGAGAGATTTCCAGACAATAGCTCCCTGTGCAATTTGGAGCTTCTTTCGGACTCGGCTAAGCCTATTTTGTTGATGATCTGTCTTCTCCTTGGATAAAAAAATGATAGCGTAATAGACGACGTGGTGTTCAATCTACTATTCATGATGAACCCGTCATAGCAGGAGAACCCTGTAAATCTAGATTGGGCTAGCTTCTTGGCTCAGTCCATCCATCTCCAACTAAAATCTTTCTCATCTAAGAAGCTATTCCGTTTCTTCTATTTTCTTTTATACATGATCATCTTCAGCAACAACACCCTTTTTAGCAAGGACGATCTGGAAAGGGTGATATTGATAGCCACCCCGCAGGAGGAGTTTTCCCTGTTCGTGGATACAATAGTGGCCGCTATCTATACTCTACTCTTTGATGCACCTCCGCCACGAGACTTTCCAAAAAGTAAGCAGTTACTTCAGTTGAATCCGAATGAACTGGTGGGCCATTGGTTTTGCTTCGAGAAACATACATAAATTCAAGTATACGAGGCAAAGCTATCTCCATACAAGTTACCCATGTTTCTGACCCCTCGGCTTTTTGCACTAGAGTATATTTGTTATAGGTTCAACTGTGACAATGTACACTTCATGAGGGGAAACAGTGCCACGACTTTCAAGGTCCCTAGTGAAGTAGGACCATTTAAAGTAAAGGGCCGAGACGCTCAAAAGGCGGTCGAAGAATTGTTGGCTGATTACAACTTTCCGAAAAGCTTGAAGCATAATTATGACCCCAAAGACATCATTTGTCAGAAGTGGCAGTCAGCTCGTTCCACTAATTATCCCCACATACCACATCCTTTGTTGGAAAAGATGGCCAATTTGAACAGTTGGGAGGAATGCATGGCTACGCTAACCCTGGTAGTACAACGAACGCAGAAATTATTCCAACACCCATCAAGCTAGAGGCATCCAGGAAGAGAGAAACCTTGGAACCTTCATGCTCGACCCAAAGTGAGAAATCAGGAAGCAAAGAGACTGGTACAGAGAAGTTAAAGCTGGAGGGTGTATCCAACCCGAAATCAAAATGTATGTCAACACCTACTCATGTAACACCTGTCATTTTGGAAAGTTTTCCCTCGGCTACATGGCCATAGGATTAGAAGAACCAGACTATGGAAGGAGCTTTGGTCGCCACTTCTCCTTTTAAGGCCGGCTTGTTTGGGCATTACGCTCAATTTAAGGAAGACAATGCAGGCCTGGAGAAGTCCCTCTTTCTGAAGCAGGAAGACAGTCCAGGATGTTGTCTGCTCTTGATCTTAAGGAGGGAGCCTTGAAGATGGTTGTCTTAGAAAAAATTGCACCAGGGGGGAAGAAAATCCCCTCTAATTTTAAGGCCACCCAGATAACCATAAATTTAGATGAGATTCCATCTAGGGATACCATGGAACTCCACCGACAAACAGGTGAAGCAGTGTACAGAGATTTGCGCAAATTCACCATGAGCACTCACAGGTTGCAAGATGCGGTGTTTAAGCTCGACAAACAATTGAAGAACGGGAAAACTTCAAATAAAACCAAGCAGTTGAAAATAGCTTAACTAGAGAAGTAGGTCTTAAGAGCGGTGCAAGATCCCAACAACCGGACTCCCTTAGAGGCTGTGTTAAAGGAGAAAGATAAAGAGATTGCAACTCTAAGAAAGATGCTAAATATTCCTGCTACCGAACACTCGCAGACCACAGAGGTGGTTGCGATACAGACCTAATTAGAAATATCAGTAGCAGATAGTTAAACACTCGAAGAAAGGATTGTCTAATTAGAAGGTGATTTGGAAATCGCCAGAAAGAAAAATCAAGAGATTCTTCAGCAGAAAGTAGCATCCCTCCAGGTCTCCGCAGTCTCAGAACCCACCGAAAAATTAGTTCAAGTAGTAGCTAAAATGAGTCTCAAGGACGCTAAGCTCAACTAGGTGCATGATCAGTTAAAAGACAAGTGTGACAAGCTCTTCGCTGCTAATGAGAAGTTGGCCAAGAGGGATAAACTCATCTTAGAAATACAACAGACTAGGGATGAGCTCTGTGTCGAGATCCAGGATTTGACTAGGAGACTGACCGAAAAACCATTAATTAGAGATGCCAAGACTATGGTAGGGGATGAAATGGCATGGTTGATTCATTCACGGTGGATCCATTTTAGTATAGTTTAGGAGGAATGTGAGATTTCTAGGATTGCCCGCACAAGATGCTCGGGCCGTGGAAAGTAGCATAGCCAAGAAGGATGAGGTTGCTCGAGAAGTAATTGAGTTCCTTAATGAGAAAAAATTTGATGAGCTTCAGGCTTATTCCATCAAGGATCGCACTAATATAGTAATGGATGCTAACATGGTAATTACTAAAGTGTCACTAGCCTAGAACGTGGCAGATATGGCCGCTCAACTGAAGCATGAAGTGTACATTTTCAAGGAACAGTTCCAAACAGTTCTTGCACTGGGCATCCCATCTTTCTGGGATGGAAATGGTGATCTGTAACTAGAAATAGATTACCTTTCCCAGATGGAAGAAGCAAGAAATTCCAAAATCTGTCTGACAGATACTCTTCAGGAACTCAGTGGGAAGGAAGTGGTCAATAAACTACACTCTAATTTCAAGATACTGAATCTCCTTCGTGTTAGTTTCAAAGGCTTACCTAAGGCTTCTTTCGAGCGCTGCACTGATTTAGATTAAGCCTTAAGGGAACTCAAGTACTACACCTTCCCTGTGGGTAAGCAGTGGAAGGCCATCTCCAAGTTTATCACGGTCAATAAGTCAAAGCAGTTTACTAAGGATCAAGCAAAGGCCATAGCTTCATCTAAACATCCCATGGCATAAACATCTTCTAGTGAACACGACATACCTCTACAGCAAGCGAGCGGGTCCCGGACTCACTAATCAGTCGTTGTCCTTAAGGTTGTTAATTTTTTTAACAAATGTTTGTTGATAACCATGAATAGACTTTATTAAGTCGTTGGGCAGAAACAATTTTTGTAATATTTGGTATTTTCTTAAGCCGTTGAGGCAGAAAAACATTTTTGAAAGAAATATCTTGTTTTAGTATAGAATAGAAAGACTATATAAGAGAAAGGAAGGCATTAGCCAAGATGTCGGCTCTCTTATGTAAGAAATATTACTTCTATGTTAGATGGTTGATCAATACAAATAGAAACATATTATTTCCCTATCTTGGAGCTTGATGGATTCAAAGTTTTGATGTGCACAGTTAGTACGTTCTGTTGTTTTTTCATCTCTTCCATTTATGTATGATTTGCAGAGCTATTCTGGGTTTATATGAGTGCTTATGCTTAAATGTATTTCTTCTATGGTGATTAGTAATTGAATTATTCATGCTGATTTATCTTGAAGTGATATTCTCGTATTATTCAGTGGTGTTCTGTGTTTCATTTTGTTAAGGTTGTTGAATTCCTCTCTCAAGCTCAACACGTCATTCTATAAATGTAAAATAAAGATTTACTTTCACAGTACCTTTATCTTGCACCATTCCATTTTCCATTTGCTACTCAAAAGTATGTTTTCTTGGCACATTGAAATACTGCCCATTAACATTTCAAGATCAGAATTCTACATTGTTTCTATCAGCTATGTTGTGATTCAGTAAATATTTCAGAAGTGATTATTGATGCCCAGCCACAGTTCTAAAAAACATCTTTAGAACGTCTCTGGGACTAACATCTTTCTTGGCACCGTTGCCCGGGACGCAATCAAGAAGATATATATTCCCTGGGTATAATGACAAAATTATATGCTCTCAGTTTCATGGTGGATGAAATTGAGTTGCAGGCTATTATCCACCTGGCGACTCCACAACAGTAAACCTAGCATCTAGACAAAGACACACTCACCAGAATGCAAACCACCAAGAATTTGTGGCACTTGAAGACTTAGTTTCTTGGAGACATAGACGTGGTAGATACCAGTCTACATCACCAAATTATCAGCGAAGCTTCTCCTCCCCTTTGTTCGGCCCCCAATTTCCTCGATCTGAATTTATTGTCCAAACACCAGCAAGCGAACCTCTTCCTCTAGATCCTCGCACTCCTTGTAATTTTCCTAGTTTCCAAAAGAGCCCTGCTGTAAATAAAGAGGATTCAACTCATATCAATCTGTCCAATCCCCTCATTACCTCACTAGCCAGCTCATGTCAGGAGAAGTAGGCAGAGGACCACCTCCACCACCTCCCAGATCACCAAGATGGTTGGCAAGCTGTCATAGACCACTACAATTTCCCACTCCCCTGAATGATATGCCTACCCACCACCTGAATCTACTCCCAAAGTATGATGGAGGAAAAGTGTTAAATTTTCAGAATTTACTTCAATCAAATCTAGGATCTTAACTGAGAGAACAACATGTACAGCATATCTACAACATATCAATCATGGAGACAATAATGCAAGCACACAAGAGACACAAATATTTACTTGGGGAAAACCATAAAGGTGAAAAACCCCAATAACTTCCTCAGAGATAGATAGAGCAATGATACAACCCAACCATAAGAGATAGACATAACCTAGCAGTAGATCCTCCTCCTCCATAAGTGCGCCACTCCTCCTTGAGTGCATGAGTGAGAAGTGAGTGATCAAATACAGTGCCTCCCGCACTCTATTTATACTTGACTTGACTTGCCTTTTACATAAATCATGTAAGCTCGAACTTAACCACATAACATAATGCTGACTGGGATGACCCCCAATAGGGTGGTCTAATAACCCTTCGACCCACATGACCGACCCCCAATAGGGTGGTCTAATAACCCTTTGACCCACATGACTTATATAGGACCGAACCCAACAAGGTGGTCTAATAACCCATCAAGTATAAGTTACGACATTTACAATATAAATGACGACACTTCCGTATAGAGGAATAATAACATCTCTATAGGAATACAATATACATATATGAAATACATTCCGAAGTTACATATACATCAACACTCCCTCTTAACTAGGAAGGTATTTCTCGACACAGGTCTCTAGCACAAGTCATCTTCTCTGGATCATCGTCACTAGATAATCGTCATTGAGTCATCATCATCATCACTGCTGCTGCTATCTCAATCAATCTCTGAATCTACTCGTCATAGGAAGTTCTACAGAGCCAGTCCTTTTTCATACTGGATGTAGGCCCACCACCTGCAGGTCTTCATCATCACTGGCCATACTGCGGAATTTTTCAGGACTTATTACGTGCATCACAAAACCTTAAAAGAGTCTCTTGACTAGCAAGAACTCTAAAGAGCATCTGAGGCCTTTTTCATCCTGTCCAGATCTCCAGGGCTTATTACATGTGACCCCACCACAAAACCTCGCAAGAGCATCCCAGGCTATTACGAGCACGTAGCTCTACCTATAGGATCTCCCAGGGCATGAATTACATGTGGTCATGGCAAAACCTCGCAAGAGCATCCCAGGACTGATTACGGGCACACAGCCCAACCTATCGGATCTCCCAGGGAACCGAATTATATGCCATAGGACAAAACCTCGAAAGAGCATCTGCTAGATATCCCAGGGCATCGAATTACATGCCATAGGAAAAACCTCGAAAGACTATCTGTAGATCTCCTAGGGCACCGAATTATATGTCCTCCCAGAGCAAAACCTCGAAAGAGCATTTGCTAGATATCCCAGGGCACCGAATTACATGCCATAGGAAAAACCTCAAAAGACTATATGCAAATCTCCCAGGGCAATGAATTACATGCTCATCTGCACAACCTGATCCACGGCCATAGAGTATAAACCTGACACTCACCATACATCATCCTGATGTACACATGATCATCCTGATCATCATCACTGCAACATCCTGCTGCATGTCATCTGGAGAAACATCCTAAAGCTCATCATCCATGATCATCCTGATCATCATCACTGCAACATCCTATTGCATGTCATCTGGAGCAACATCCTGAAGCTCGTCATCCATGATCATCCTGATCATATAATGCATCTACCTGATGCATACCAAGTATCTACCTAATACATATCATCATATATGATCCACCTGATACAAATACAAATACATGATACATATCACCATACATGATCCACCTGATCATACAATGTATCCACCTGATACATATACAGATACATGGTCCAAGCATCCAACATGATGCATATACAAAAATACATACACATGATCCAACCAATCATATCCAGCATCCAACATGATGCGTACATACATATAAATGATCCAACTGATCATATCCAACATCCAACATGATGCGTACATACATATAAATGATCCAACTGATCATATCCAGCATCCAACATGATGCATACATACATACATAAAAATGATCCAACTGATCATATCCAAGCAGAAACCAGAACATCATCCTGATGCTCGTCATCCAGCGCTTACATCCATAGCCATTTAAAGGATCCTCCTTCCAACATGCTTGGAATAGATTCAGAAAATGTGTCCATCACTTCTTCCTCGAAGTGTCCTCGATCTGAAGAACGCCAAGCCTCTCTCTGAAGTACTCGAACTTCACCCTGGCTAGTGGCTTTGTCAGCACATCTGCAATCTTCTCATCCATCGCAACATACAGGAGCTTCACAGCTCCTCTCTGCACCATATCCCTGATATAGTGATATTTGATCTCTATGTGTTTCGACCTGTCATGAAACACTGGGTTCTCGGATAGCTTCACACAACTTTGGTTATCACAGAAGATACCAGTAGCATCCAACGGGAGATCAAATAACTCAGACAGTAGCATCCGTAGCCATACTACCTCATAACTAGCTGAATAGGCTGCAACATACTCTGCCTCAGCTGTACTCAGTGCTACACAGGACTACTTCCTGCTAAACCAAGAGCTCACACCTGATCCCATACTGAAGCAGCACCCAGAAGTGCTCTTCCTATCTGCAGCACTGCCTGCCCAATTTGAATCAACATAACCCTGCAGGTTAAACTTTTGATTCGCTTCATAGTTGAGCCCATAATCCACTGTACCCTTCAGGTACCTTAGAACATGCTTTACAGCAACCAGGTGAACACTCCTCGGATCCGTCAGGAACTGGCCCAATGTGTTCACCGCAAAGAAAATATCTGGTCTCGTGTTCGTCAGGTACATCAAGGACCTAATCATCTGACAATACATAGTGACATCAACTGGTTTAGATGAAGCATCACACAAAAGCTTCAGGTTCGATGCCATAGCCTCGCAGTCCATCATCCCGAACCTCTTCAGGATCTCTACTGCATACTTCCCTTGTCCAAGGAAGATTCCATCACTCTTTCACACCTCCATGCCAAAAACAAATAGTGCATCATCCCCAAGTTCCTCAGCTCGAACTCGGCAGCAAGCTTCTATTGTGTGTCGGCAATCAATCTATCCTCGCCTGATACAAACAGGTCATCCACATAGTAGTATCACTGGATTGCCTTCCTCAACCTTGTAGTCAAGGTTAGAACCCGCTTTACTCTTGGTAAATCCCAAACTGGATAGAAAGCTATCTATCCTACCATACCAAGTTCTGCACACATATATGACTACACCATGCTGTCTTGAAATCCATCTAGTGCATCTTCTATTTCATCACTTTTATATTTCTCAATGCTGCCATCTGCATCATGCTTGATCTTGATAGATCCATATGGAAGTCATAACAAACTTCCCTTCAGGTCTTGGGACTACATCCAAAACATCATTCTTCATGATCGACGGATCATGGCATTCTTCCCATATCCTAGGAACTTCAATATCTTCAATAGATAATTTTGTTGCTAAACAAATGTTGTAGTTCTTCTTTTGTAGGAGATGGCATACGATCTTTCCTACAAAACAAGTTAAATTGCATGATTAGAAAACATCTCATAGTTTTCAGAAAAAATTCTTACACATAAAGAAATATGTTATACAGTCATGCAATTATCTTAGCCAATGCTTCAATACAACATTTGTCCATATCTCGTAACTTTCTAGATGCCTTCCAATCTCTACCAGAACATTGTTAAGAGTGTGCACAACTCCCAACATGTCAGCAAAGAGGTTTCATTCTAGATAAGTAGCAATGGAATGTTGTACAGTGCCATAGGCTACTTACCCATGTATATTAGTAGTATATTGTTCATCAATGCAACTATTCTAATATGCATAATACACAACCTAATTCTAGGAACATCAGTATATACATTATTGAACAGTATTATCTAAACAATAAAATATGCAAGTAATGACAATTCAAATACTTATCTTTGTTTGTTTGTTGGGTGAACTCCCTCTGAATCTTTGCAACTCCATTCTGATGTGGATTGTGAGAAGTGGTCAACTCCCTCTGAATATCTACATCCTTGAAGAAACTACTGGAGTGTGCTCCCTCTTGATCTTTGCTTCCTGGATTACCTGTCCTTGAACTTATATACATTCTTGATCCCTATGCATGCTTGTTAGTATCATCATTGTGTTATCCTCTAGGTCTCATACCTAATCAAACATTCATTAGGATAATCTTAATATTATCAAAACACAATAATCTCAAGCATGTATAGTCAGGATCAATTCAAACACAGATAATAAACATTAGTAATCAAGGTTTCAAGGAAGTCTTCTTTTATTCATACATTTTCTTATTTGATCATAGGACTCTTCTGTTTAGTTGAATCATCAATCAAGATAAGAGATATAATATGCATAAAACCTGTGATTATTCAAACCTATACCTTCATGATTCTTCTGGTTAGTCATATCATCAATTATGGTAAGAAACATAATATGCATACAACCATGATTATTCAAACCTATGACTTCATGAATAATCATTATCAAAAACAGTATAAGATCCTAACACAAGGTAGGATTCTAGCTTGATATAGGAAAAACATACCTGAATTAGCATGCTAGCTAGTTATGTCTAACATACCTGCATAATGTCTTCTGGTTCTCTTCAGTGACTTGTGCTAGTAACCTGCATGTCTCATAAGTTAACCATTGTAGAAACAAGTTATACATACCTCGAAAGTAGATCTTCTATGTGATCCATGAAAATGGATGAATCCTTGTCTTCATGTCACCATGATCATACATTCTTGAAGTAGAACATGATTTGTCTTTCTTGGTGTTAGCAAACAACATAAACCTCATACAACACCATAATGCATTAGTACAATCATAAGTGTCAACACCCTAACCAATGAATATCTTCTATCATGCATTCATAATTTTGTTAAGGTAATACGATAAATCTAAAATCAAGATTGTACTAACCGTAATAACATGAAGACAAACATACCATAAGCTTAATCATGAACAAATATCGAAACATACCTCGATGAGTCATACCTGTCGAGATCGCTTGGAATATTCTTATGTAAGGCCTTAGCCTCATCTCCCTCTGAAACATGAAATTCTTCACTTATGCAGGTGACCAATCCATCTTCTTCTAGGATTAACCCAATCCACTTGATTTGCACGAACTGGATCTGGAGCTGTAATAGGGTTTGTCAGAGAAACCCCAAAAATTCAAACTTTGAATTTCAAACTTCCGAAAGGATAGAAACATGCGCCTTGATGAGCTGATCAAGCTAGTATATTCAGAATTTGAAAACTACAAAGTTTCACTCCTCAATTTTGCCTTTGAAACTTCTGGATTCACTAGACGTGACCCTGAACTAGGGTTTGATGAAGCCCACTCTTCTGCTCAATCAAAAGGTTTGATCCAAATCTCTAAGCTTCTATTTTTCTGAGGAGCTTCCAGCCGTGGTCACAAATTTCAAAAATTCCCATTTTTACAGAAGCCCTAATTTTCCACTTTTCTGATCAAAGTCACGAACTAGGGTCTGATCAAGCCCGGCCTTCTGCCCAACCAAAAATTCTGATATTGGTCTCTAAATTTCTATTTTGATGAGTAGCATCCAGCTGTGGTCTCTGATTACAAAAATTCCAACTTTCTCCGAAGCCAGAAATTCCGGAAGCCATGAATGAAGGTACTCAAAAATAATTCTGTTTTGACAGAAATATGTACCTGATTGTTTCTGGTGTAACTCCGAACTTTTTGATCCACAGGGTCTGAAAAAGTTTCTTGTGATAGCCCTACCTATTATATTTCCATCCTAACAAGTCTGACCTCAATTGGATTCTCTGAAAGAGAGTTATGCAAAGTGTCGCAACGTGACCTGTTTATGGGATAATACAGAAGAGCGAACTTGTACGACGTGCCACGTGTCACTAGTTCCACTTCAGCCTCTAAAACATTTTCCTGAGATAGTACAGTCTATGTACTACCTATCAATTTTTATGAAATTTCATTTGGAGCTTCCTAGCCCAAGTTATGACCTTTTTCCCAAGGTCACCTGATTTTGACTCAGATCTAGAAGAGGTAGAAACACTATATTGTACAAGTCATAAATCACAAAGTACAACGAATTAGAGGTTTTCCTTTGGACACAAGGTACATGGGGATTTAATATTCGACCTGTAAAGGTTTCAGATCCAAAACCTTATCCGAAACGGATTTATAGCGAAAGTGCTACGACGACTGGTTTTTTCTATATCAAGCCCTAGCATCGTAAGTGCAACAAGTGTCATACATGCCATATCATGCCTTCTTTCAGGCTAGCTCTGATACCATGTTAAATTTTCAGAATTTACTTCAATCAAATCTAGTATCTTAACTGAGAGAACAACATGTACAACATATCTACAGCATATCAATCATGGAGACAACAATGCAAGCACACAAGAGACACAAAGATTTACTTGGGGAAAACCATAAAGGTGAAAAAACCCAACAACTTCCTCAGAGATAGATAGAGCAATGATACAACCCAACCATAAGAGATAGACATAACCTAGCAACAGATCCTCCTCGTCCATAAGTGCGCCACTCCTCCTTGAGTGCATGAGTGAGAAGTGAGTGATCAAATACAGTGCCTCCCACACTCTATTTATACTTGACTTGACTTGCCTTTTACATAAATCATGTAGGCTCAAACTTAACCACATAACATAATGCTGACTGGGCCGACCCCCAATAGGGTGGTCTAATAACCCATCAAGTATAAGTTACGACATTTACAATATAAATGACGACACTTCCGTATAGAGGAATAATAACATATCTATAGGAATACATGTAAAATTAGTCACAGCAGATCTAATGAACAAGTAAATCAATCACAACAGATGAATATAGAAAATATGGTGTAAAACTGTGCAAAACATGCAGCAATGCTCAATATCCCAGAAAGGGTGAATGAATTACAATAGAATACAATCTCTGTCAATGAGCAATTCGAATTGCCTAAGAAGGTCATTCGAATCACTGAATGGAGTAGCTTGACTCCAACTAGGAGTCCTCATCATCAATCGGTGGTGGTCATCAATGCACAAGAACCAGTCATCCAGGTGTCAATCTGAGTCTAACTGAGTGTAATAAGTGTAACTGAAGTGTGTAGCACTGATTAAGGAGAAGGAGGCTCAGTGGGGGCGCATGGGAGGCTAACTGAAGTCAGAACAAGTCATCTAGTCAATCTGGAGGTCCAACGGAAGTGAAACAGTCAGTCGGGAGTGAAACTAGCCTCAAATCAGGGAGAATCAGAGCTAACTGAATGTAACTGAAGTGGAACTGCAGTGGTAGGTGAACAAGTGCGCCCTTCTCTGGCAGTAGGTGAGAAGTGGGCGCCTTTCAGCCTAGGAGGGCTAAAACTCTGTAGTAAGTGGCTCCCGGGTGCTAGAATGAGGTGGCTAAGGTGTTGGAGGCATCAAACTGGTGACTGGGATGCATGCAAGTGCATGCAGGTGCATGCAAACCCTAGATTCTGCATGCAAACCCTAATTGCATGCAAGATCCTAAAAAAGATGATGTAGATATCCGAACACCCCCCCTCAAGCTAGACTATGATGTGCCAACAAAAATAATGTGGGGCCCTGGTAACTAAGACCAAAGGTCACCCCAATACAATAATCCAAAAAATGCTGAAAATAAACTAAGTGAGGAAAGAGGGAAAACCCAGTGGGAAGAAAGCCCCCCCTCAAGCTAAAGCATAATAATGAATCAATCTGTCTCCACCATGATCGAACTCACCCCCAACAGTGAACGGAGGTAAGAGAACTTCTTCTCAGTGAAGCTCTTGGTGAAGATGTCTGCAATTTTCTCATCAGTAGGGCAATATTGCAGAATGATGGTGCGGTCATGCACCAACTGTCGAATGTAATGCATATGAATCTCAATGTGTTTGGTCCTCTGCCGCTGAACTGGATCTGTGGAGATCTTGATAGCACTTTGATTGTCACAAAATAGGACAGTCGAAGTAGTGCCACCAAAACCAAACTCGGAAAGAATACCCTGCAACCAAACTGCCTGAATGCAGGCATTGACTGCCCCTCGATACTCTGCCTCTGCTGAAGAAAGTGCAATGGCTGCTTGCTTTTTGCTGGACCAACAAATAGCACCATGACCAATCATGAAAACATAACTGGAAGTGGACTTCCGATCAATGCTATCACCTGCCCAATCTGAATCAGTAAAACCAATGAAATCTAGCTCAGAATCTGCAGCATAATGTATGCCAAACTGTCTCGTACCTTGCACATACTGCAAGATCCACTTGGATGCTCTCCAATGAAGCTCATGTGGCTGCTGCATATATCTTGACACGGCACTCATGGCATATGATATATCAGGCCGTGAGTGTGTCAAATAAAGTAGTGAACCAATCAACTGTCGATACATACTGCAATCTGCAAGCGGTGTGGAATCTCCCTCCTCAAGACTGATTCCTGAGAGGAATGGGAATGGGGCTGCCTTACATTCAGCCATATTAAACTTCAATAACAGGTCGGAAGCATATTTTTGCTGAGATATAGTGATCCCATCAAAATTTTGAGCTATCTCCAAGCCCAAAAAATGACTCAGCAAGCCCAAATCGCTCATGTCAAAAGCTAGATTTAAGGCAGATTTTAGCTTGTTTATTGAAGTAAGTGTGCTACCAGTAATGAGCAGATCATCAACATAAAGTACAATAACCAACAAATTACCTTTAACTCGCTGAAGATACACATTTGGATCAGATTTGCACCTTTGGAAATTCTGAGAAAGAAGGAAGGAGTCCATCTTTGCGTACCAATCTCTTGGGGCCTGTTTTAACCCATACAAAGATTTCTTCAATCTACAAACCAATGATGGATCTGATGTTTAACCCTCTGGCTGCTGCATATAGACCTCTTCAGCAAGGTCTCCATGTAAAAATGCACTCTTCACATCCATGTGGTGCACTTCCCAGTGCTTGGATGCGGCAATAGCTAAAACAAGGCGGATGGAATCCATCTTTGCAACCGGTGCAAAAGTCTCAGTGTAGTCCAGTCCTTGGACTTGGGAGAAACCTTTTGCCACTAACCTTGCTTTGTATTTTCTGATAGTGCCATCAGCAGCAACTTTAGTACGGTAGACCCATTTACACTTCACTAATTTTCTTCCAGGTGGAAGAGAAACTAGCTCCCATGTGTTGTTCTTTTGAAGAGAACTGTACTCTTCATCCATGGCACTTTTCCATCTCGGATCTCGATGAGCTGAATAGTATGATGTAGGATCTGAACCAGCCATCAAATAACAAATCTCAGGAAGAAATGGATCAGCAATAGAAAGAGCCATACCTGCTCTTTGAAAGTCTCCTCTTGTTCGTCTCGGATCAGCAGGATTTCCAAGATTCGAACCAGCAGAATGTAGAGTGTTTTGGGCCCACTTTGGTAACTGAGGAGGATCATAATGGTCGGATTCCGAACCTGATATTTCATGATCATCATATGCTGCTACAATATCAGAAATATCAGAACTCATACCTTCATTATCGCTGCTCGGATCTTCTTCTGGTGAAGGCGATGAATCGACAGTCTTCTCCTCGACTAGTTGCAATTCTTGAAGCGGTTCTTCAAATTGCACACTGCTCTCTATGAATATCTTTTTAGATCTGATATCCATGAGTTTATATGCTTTTGATTCTTCCCCATATCCTATCAATATGCACTCGATACTTGGTGGATCCAAAGCTCGTCTCTTCTCAAAAGGAATTCTAGCCCATGCAGTAGAGCCAAAAACTCTCAAATTTGACACATCCGGTTTGTGACCAAAGAATGCTTCGAAAGGAGTCATACCTTTCACGGATGAATGTGGAACACGGTTCTGTATATATGTAGCAACATTGATTGCTTCATCCCAAAGATTTGCAGCCAAACCTTTCGATTCAATCATGCATGTAGCCATCTCTTTCAGTGACCGATTTTTCCTTTCCGCTACACCGTTCTGCTGGGGTGTGTAGGGAACTGTATGTTGGATCTTAATTCCGCTTTGGGCACAAAGTTGCAGCAACTAGGACTTGATATATTCCCCACCATTATCAGATCTAAGAGCTTTGATCTTGCTCTCAGTGGTGGTCTCAACAGAAGCCTTAAAATCCTTGAATTTTCCAAGCACTTCTGACTTGTTTTTGAGAAAGAATACCCATGTAAAGCGGGAAAAATCATCAATAAATGTCAAAACATACCTTGAACCATTTAATGACATATGGGGCAGCGGACCACTGATATCAGAATGGATCAATCCCAAAATAGTAGAAGCTCTACTAGCTTTGCCGCGGTCGAATCTGTGCTCGGGGTGCTTCCCAATGATGCAACCAGTGCATATTCCCTTCGAGGAACGGAGTTGTGGAAGCCCATCTACCATGGATTTGTTTGATAACAGCAGCAAATACTTATAATTAAGATGTCCAAATCTTTCATGCCAAATCCTACTAACCTCATTACCATGTGTGCGAAGAGCAGTGGGCTTTGCAAGCGGAATAAAGTGTGAAAACTCATAGCATTTTGCAGTGTGATTTGCCTTTCCGACTGCAACTAGTCTTCCACTTTTGATATCAGAAATTTCAACTGTATTAGGGCTGAATGTAACTTGCTTTGGTTCACCAGTATGTGTCATTTGATACACAGAAAGGAGATTTGAAGCCAAGGAAGGCACATAGATAACATTCTGAAAGCTTCCATGTTCTACATGAATCGTACCTTTGCCCTTTGAAGAAATTTTTGAGTCATCTCCCAAATGGATGGGGATGGAGCTGTTTGGATCGAATGAGGAAAAAGAATCAATATTTGCAGCCATATGATTTGATGCACCCGAATCTATCAAGAGAGTAGTGGGCTTCGAAACCGTTGCCATGAGTGCTTGTCCTCTTTCATGATCATCATTCCTATCCTTCTTCCTTGCACCGTCGGGAAGAGTTATGTTGTTCTTTTCCAAAAGGAGGGCCATTTGATCTATAGTCTTCTTCATACATGAACTTTCGGGATGAAAGCCACGATTGCAATAAGTACATTTAGATTTTTGGTTACCTTCTTTTCCCTTTTGCTTGAACTTCGAACTGGATGGTGCATCCGTTTGTTTGCCTTTGTCTTTTTGCTTGTGAGGATCGAATTTGGGCTTCTCCTTCTTTTGCTTTCCTTTACCATTCGAGATATTGGGTCCTTGAACATATAGGGCTGAATATTTGGAGTTTATGGACCCCATTTGAATCAACTTGTCATGCTCTTTTGTGACGGACTCAATGAAGGCATTCAAGGTAGGCATCTTCCAATTCGGGGTAGTTAGCCGACCGGAATTGAAAGTAGAGACAAATACCGAATAATCTTTCCCAAGATTGCTTAGAATGGAGAGGATCAATTGTTTATCCTCTTTGATAACTCCACTGTTCTTCAATTGCAAGTTCAAGTTCTTGAATTTTGTGAAGAATTCATTGATGGTCTCGAAATTTTCAGGACTAAGGGCAATCAATTCATTCTCTAATTGAAAAGCCCTAAGCTCATCCTGCTTGCCAAATAGTGTTTCAAGTTGCTCCCATATAGCTTTTGGAGTCTTCAATCCGCTGAGATGGAAGTGAAGATCTTTGGAGATGGAGAGACAAAGAAGACCATAAGCTTCATCAAGCTTGTTGTAGTGTTTGGTTCTATCTGATAGATTGCTTGGCTCCAATTCAAGACCAATAGTGACTCGGTAGTAACCTTTTGAACGTAATATGATCTCCATATCATCTTTCCAATCAAAATAATTGAAAGGGGTGAGGATAGGCTTTGAAGAAGAGTATTCCATTGCTAGGAGCGAGTCAAACTGATGTAGGAGAGTCTTGCATGCACAATATAGCGAATGCAATTGCTGTAGGGAAGCTTGCATGCACAATGTAGCGAGTGCAAATGATGGAGACAATAAACTTGCAAATCACAATAAAACAAACACAATAAGGTCGAACAATCCACCCTTTTAGAGTTGCATCACACCTGGGATTGGAGATCAAACAATGTTGAATGGGTCCAATGTATCAGATCCAGGAATTATGTGGAAACTCAAGCTTCTGGAGTGGTATTGGAAGTATTTTTAAGCTTTGCATGCACAGGAGCGAATGCCCTTGAGATATCTCATGCCAAAACTTTTTGCAATTTGAGCAATTCAGTCAAATCTTCTTGTAGAAACACCTGTAGAAAAGAGATCTTGTCCCTGCAATGGCTCTGATACCATGTAAAATTAGTCACAGCAGATCTAATGAACAAGTAAATCAATCACAACAGATGAATATAGAAAATATGGTGTAAAACTGTGCAAAACATGCAGCAGTGCTCAATATCCCAGAAAGGGTGAATGGATTACAATAGAATACAATCTCTGTCAATGAGCAATTCGAATTGCCTAAGAAGGTCATTCGAATCACTGAATGGAGTAGCTTGACTCCAACTAGGAGTCCTCATCATCAATTGGTGGTGGTCATCAATGCACAAGAACCAGTCATCCAGGTGTCAATCTGAGTCTAACTGAGTGTAATAAGTGTAACTGAAGTGTGTAGCACTGATTAAGGAGAAGGAGGCTCAGTGGGGGCGCATGGGAGGCTAACTGAAGTCAGAACAAGTCATCTAGTCAATCTGGAGGTCCAACGGAAGTGAAACAGTCAGTCGGGAGTGAAACTAGCCTCAAATAAGGGAGAATCGGAGCTAACTGAATGTAACTGAAGTGGAACTGCAGTGGTAAGTGAACAAGTGCGCCCTTCTCTGGCAGTAGGTGAGAAGTGGGCACCTTTCAGCCTAGGAGGGATAAAAATCTGTAGTAAGTGGCTCCCGGGTGCTAGAATGAGGTGGCTAAGGTGCTGGAGGCATCAAACTGGTGACTGGGATGCATGCAATTGCATGCAGGTGCATGCAAACCCTAGATTCTGCATGCAAACCCTAATTGCATGCAAGATCCTGAAAAAGATGATGTGGATATCCGAACAATACAATATACATATATGAAATACATTCCAAAGTTACATATACATCAACAAAAAGGGATGTCTTCCAAGGACCATGTAGACCAATTCCTAGATTTTATGGATAACATCCTGATCAAACACGACGATGTACTTATGCGAATGTTCATTCAAAACCTGGAAAAAGAGGCCAGAAATTAGTTCAAGACTTTTCCTGAAAGCTCCATCAACACAATGGAAATCTTGGAAACCACCTTTACCAAGAAGTGGGAGATTAAACAAGATAGTCTCTATCAGTTAACAGAGTTCTTCTCCCTGAGGAAAAGAAATGCTGAAGACATAGTTGATTTCACCGCAAGGTTTAATAAATTCTACTCCAGAATACTTGAGTACATTTGCCCTACCGAAGCAGCAGCTCAAGTAGCTTATGCATCTGCCCTCTGATTTCACTATAGCATTGAGAAAGAGAAGACCGCTCTCGCTCAGTGATATGCAAGAATATGCCATGGACGTCGAAGGGAGTTGGAGAGTAAGATGAAAAATTGGCATGATAAATAAAACCGAACCTAAAAAAAGTTACGCTGCTTCAGAAATAAGAGATTCTCTGGGTGCAAAGATCAACAGGATGGCCTGCGTTATCAAGAGTTTGGCAAACAAAATTTCTAAAATGGAATTAGGTAGAAGTAGTCTTTTGAAGCAAACACTGACCCAACCTCTTATATGTTGTGTTCGGCCTCCTGATCCTCAAATGGTATACAAAAGGAAAGAAAATGAAGAACAACCATTGAAACCACCTATTATAAAGAAAAAGAGTGGCCTAGCCAAAAGTCCAGTGGAGGTACTTCAGGAGGGGTTCAATGAACACATGAACTGGATGGAAGAAAATACTTCTCTTATGCACCTCACTAAAGAGGATTATGAGTCTTCATACACGTATAAACAGAATACCTCATAGATTATGAACTCCCAAGGAAGAGATGAAGTCCCGGGACATAGATTCTTACACAATGATATGTCGGGAGACCTACGAAAGAGATGCGATGAGAGGTCCACACCTGATTTGACATATGATTCAAATATAGCTCCTCCCAAGAAGCCACCTCTGAGACCGGCTCAAGTTGAAACCTATCAAGGAACCTCTACCGCTTTTGATATGGAACAAGCTAAAAGTAGCTATTCCCTTCATTGAATTAATGAAGAATCTATTATATCGAAAATGTATCAGAAGTCTGTTGCTCAAGGCCAGGAAGGGTGGGGAGCATGATTCTATAATTCTCAGTGATCAGGCCTTAGTTTTTTAGTATAATTCCTACATTGATGATCAAGAAACATCCGCTTCTCCCTTTTTCATCACCCTAAGAGTGCACGGAAAGTTGCTTCACAATTGCATGCTGAACTCTAGAGCGTCTCATAATTTGATGCCCGGAGTAGTCATGGAACAGCTAGGACTGAAAGTTACCAGACCATGTCACAACCTCTATAGTTTTAATTCAAGAGAAGTAAAATGTATAGGCACGATAGTGGGATTGACAGTCATTCTTGCTCAACTGCTAGACAAGAGTGTGAAAATGGATGTTGTAGTAGTAGATGTTCCTGCAAAGTACGACATGCTGTTATCAAGAGATTAGGACAGAAAGTTGGGGGGGACTTTACGAATGGACATGAAGTATGCCACGATACCGACGATTGTAGGAAAGTCTAGAAAGTTGTATCATGAGACCATGATGGCATATACTGTAAGCAATTTTGATAGCCATGAAAACTATCCTGCAGATTTAGAGAATAAAGAGGCGAATTTCTACATGTTGTCAATGGAAAACCAGTATGTAGGAGAAGCAACATTATCAGAGGAACGAAGGTACACTGACAGAGGTAGCGTGGATGAAGCAGAGAAGACACATTTTGAAAGGGCCATAGTAGAGGTGAAATTTGGGGAGAGAAAAATAGTTGTCCCACTTGCCTAGGACAAAATTAGTGGGCCTCGCAAATCAAGCTCCACCAAGGAAAACAATATTGAAAGACATAAATCTACGCATCCTGATCCTCATATTACAATATTTTCAATGGTCTCTAGATAGACTACCCTAGGAATAGCTAGGTTAGTAGAGAAGCATTGGCAGCTACTAAGTAGGTCCATTTTTCTAAAAAAATTGCGGCCTAGTTCAAAGACAGAAAGGGAATCTCATAAACCCACCTCGAGAAGTCCGAACAATGATCAGCCATCAAAAATCTGGGAAATAGGCACCTGAACAAGGTTAAAGTATCAGTCAGCTGGAGATTTTGGAATGGCTTTTTTCGAAAGGAATGTTTGGAAAAGAAAGCCAATCATAGAAAATTCCACGATCCATGGGAAATTCTTTAAGGGTAACTCCAGAGAGGTGCTGGAGGTCTTCATCCATCGTGAGCAGGAAGACCTCCATGTCGTATATATAACATAAAGATTACATACCATGACTATGGCACTAGTGTCTTAGTATGGTCATTGGTCCTCAAGCAGTGGTAGTCACTTGTCGGAAGGAAGACAAAAGGGGGGGGGCATGAATCCATAACCCAATAGACTTGAAAGGCACTGGTCTACTGTTCTCAGCCTCTCTCGGAGGAAAAGGATGTCCCCATTGAAAACGATGTTAGTAATATTATCCACAAGTGGCTTGGTTGTGCTAGAGAAAGAATCACTGTCTCTAAGATAGGAATCTCGAGGGGCACACTTGTCACGTAAATTTTGGAAGAGCCGACAGAGGTTTCAAGAGTTCGATGGATAGTCTCCTCAACGGACGAGATCTAGTCAGAGGGCGGAAGGAGCACGAGTTTTAAACCCTCGAGAGCGCCCCTGATTAAATACCTCCAGAGACAGGTGTCGCCTGTCCAGTCATTCAGGGGGCGAAATATGGTTTTCCCAAACCATTTCTTTAACCCCCTTAAACCACTTGGGGTAATCAGGGTGGTTTCCATAGGTGGGAGTCACCTTGAAGTTAGACGACAACAGAGGTGGGCCACCTAGGGAGATTAACTCAAAAGATCAATGACAGCCAGTATTTCAGGGCATCCAAGCTGTTCAATCTTTAATCCGACAAAGCCGCTCCTGAATAAAAACCACCGGTTCCATATGGTCCTCTTTCTAGAATTCAAGACCTTGAAGGTGGTTTACTCAAACCAATTTAGGGGGACCCTGAAACCACTTTTATCCACCACTTACCATTTCCCAAGGCTCCACACCCTATCCCATCACATTAACTTCAAGCATGCCTAAATAGTCATTCCTTCCGTCATCTATGTAATTTGGTGCCTGAGCATTTAAAGAGGCCATCTACCCCTCAGTCCTCAATCCAATCTAAATACTCCACGTATCACCTGCATTTATGAATGTCTCTCCTGAGGATTTCCTTATAAATACTCACCTTGAGAAGGCATTTGATTAACTGTTTCCTTGACTCCAAGGTTCTCAAATATTTATCCATTTTCTTCAAAGCATCCCAAAGTCTGCAACCTGCACATTCCCCTGCACTAGCATGACCTCTGAACTCATCCCTGAGGGTGCCTCCACGCCCTCGACCAGCAGTCTAGATGACCATATCGGCGACGAATTCTTTGACTTCCACGACCCCGTCTCCTCTTTCCACAACCTGCACTCATTAGCTCTGGAGGCCCAAGAGCAAGCGAGGAATGAAAATGACATGTTTAATGCGTCAACCTCTGGATTAGCTAAAATGATCCTCCCGACGACCAAACCTTTTCCTGAAATAATACAGTGGTGTGCAGCTTGTTACGTGCCTGAGAAGAGAGCCATCATTTCTAGAAGGGGAAATATAGTTTGTTCCATAAGCAATGAGCTCATTATGGAGCTAACAAGCACCCGCGAATAGTCGGGATTTCGGTTTGATGAAGAGGTGTTGAGCAATAAGATGCAGGAGCTCTCTGCAGAAGGAAGAGATGCCTTCATCCAAATACTATTACCACCTGGAGAGAGCTTGCCAGAAAATAGCTCCCTGTGCAGTTTGGAGTTGTTTCCAGACTCGGCTAAGCCTATTTTTTCGATGATCTAGTTCTCCTCGGATACAAAAACGATAGGGTAATAGACAATGCGGTGTTCGGTCTACTGTTCATGATGAACCCATCACAACAAAAGAACCCTATAAAGCTAGATTGGAATAGCTTCTTGGCTCAGTCCATCCATCTCCAGCTAAAATCTTTCTCATCTAAGAAGCTGTTCCATTTATGCTCTTTTCTTTTATACATGATCATCTTTAGCAACAACACCTTTTTTAGCAAGGATGATCTAGAAAGGGTGATATTGACAGCCACCCCGCAGGAGGAGTTTGCTTTGTTCGTGGATACAGTAGTGGCCACTATCTATACTCTACTCTTTGATGCACCTCCGCCATGAGTATTTCCAGAAACTAATCAGTTACTTTAGTTGAATCCGAATGAGCAGGTGGGTGATTGGTTTTTCTTCGAGAAACATACATAAATTCGAGTATATGGGGCAGAGCTGGCTCCATACAAGTTACCCATGTTTTCTACCCCTCGATTTTTTGCACTAGAGTATATTCATCAGAGGTTCAACTGTGACAATGTACACTTCATGAGGGGAAACAGTGCTAGGACTTTCAAGCTCCCTAGTGAGGCAGGACCATTTAAAGTAAAGGGTCGAGCCGCTCAAAAGGAGGTCGAAGAATTGCTGGTTGATTGCAACTTTTCGAAAAGATTGATGCATAATTACAACCCCAAAGGCATCATTTTTCAGAAGAAGTAGTCAACTCGTTCTGTAGCTTATCCCCACATACAACATCCTTTGTTGGACAAGATGTCCAATTTGAATAGTTGGGAAGAATGCCTGGCTGAGCTAAACCCTGGTAGGACCACAGACGCATAAATTATTCCAACACCCCTCAAGCTGGAGGCATCTGGGAAGAGAGAAAGGTCAGAACCTTCATTCTCTACCCAAAGTGAGAAATCAGGAAGCAAAGAGACTGGTACAAAGAAGTTAAAGCTGGAAGGTGTATCCAGCCTGATCTCAAAAGGTATGTCAACATCTACTCATGTAACACCTATCATTTTGGAAATTTTTCTAGGCTACATGGCCCCAAGATCAGAAGAACTAGCCAATGGAAGGAGCTTTGGTCACCACTTTTCCTTTTAAGGCCATCTTTTCCAGGCATTACGCTCAAATTAAGGAAGACAATGCATGCCTGGAGAAGTCCCTCTTTTTGAAGTAGGAATTAGACGTAGGAAGATAGTCCAGGATGTTGTCTGCTCTTGATCTTAAGGAGGGAGACTTGAAGATGGCTGTCTTAGAAACAATTGCGCCAGAAGGGAAGAAAAGCCCCTCTAAATTTAAGGCCACCCAGAAAACCATAAAGTTGGATGAGATTCCATCTAGGGATACCATGGAACTCCACCAACAAACAAGTGAGGTAGTGTATAGAGATTTGCACAAATTCACCATGAGCGCTCACGAGTTGCAAGCTGCGGTGTATAAGCTCGACAAACAATTGAAGAACGAGAAAACTTCAAATAAAGCCAAGAAGTTGAAAATAGCTAAACTAAAGCAGTAGGTCTTGAAAGAGGTGCAAGATCCTAGCGACCAAACTCCCTTAGAGGCTATGTTAAAGGAGAAAGATAAAGAGATTGCAACTCTAAGAAAGAGGCAAAATATTCTTGCTACCGAACACTCGTAGACCACAGAGGTGGTTGTGATACAGAGAGAATTAGAAAGATCAGTAGTGGACAATCAGACACTCAAAGAAAGGATTGTCTCGTTAGAAGGCGATTTGGAAATCGCCAGAAAGAAAAATCAGGAGATTCTTCAGCAGAAAGCAACATCCCTCCAGGTCTCTGCAGTCTCATACCCCACCGACAAATTAGTTCAAGTAGTAGCTAAAATGAGTCTCAAGGACGCCAAGCTCAACCAGGTCCAGGATCAGTTAAAAGCCAAGTGTGACGAGCTCTTCGTTGCTAATGAGAAGTTGGCCAAGAGGGATCAACTCATCTTGGAAATACAACAGATTGGGGATGAGCTCCGTCCTGAGATCCAAGATTTAACTAGGATACTCACTAGCAAACCATTAATTAGAGATGCCAATACTGCGATATGGGATGAAATGGAATGGTTGATTTGTTCATGGTGGATCCATTTCAGTATAGTTTAGGAGGAATGTGAGATTTCTAGGATCACCGCACAAGATGCTCGGCCCATGGAAAGTAGCATATCCAAGAAGGATAAGGTTTCTCAAAAAGTAATTGAGTTCCTTAATGAGAAAAAATATGATGAGCTTCAGGCTTATTCCATCAAGGATCGCACTAATATAGTAATGGATGCTAGCAGGGTAATTACTAAAGTGTCACTATCCCAGAACGTGGCAGATATGGTCGCTCAGCTGAAGCATGATGTGCAGATTTTCAAGGAACAGTTAAAAACGGTTCTCACACTAGGCCTCCCATCTTTCTAGGATGGAAATGGTGATTTGTACCCAGAAAGAGATTACCTTTCCCAGATGGAAAAAGCAAGAAATTACGAAATCCATGTGACAGACACTCTTCAGGAACTCAGTGGGAAGGAAGTGGTCGATAAACTGCACTCTAATTTCGAGACACTGAATCACCTTCAATTTATTTTCAAAGGCTTACCTAAGGCTTCTTTCAAGACCTACACTGATTTAGATTCATCCTTAATGGAACTCAAGTACTACACCTTCCCGGTGGGTAAGCAGTGGAAGGCCATCTCCAAGTTTATCACAGTAAAGAAGTCATAGATGTTTACTAAGGATCAAGCAAAGGACGCAACTTCAACTAAACAGCCCATGGCCGAAACATCTTCTACTTAGCACGGCATACCTCTACAACAAATGAGCGGGTCCCAGACTCACTAATCAGTCGTTGTCCTTAAGGTTAATTTTTGTAACAAATTTTTGTTGAGAACCATGAGTAAACTTTACTAAGCCATTGGGATGAAATAGTTTTTGTAATATTTGGTATTTTCTTAAGCCGTTGAGGCAGCAAAACAATTTTGAAAGAAATATCTTGTTTTAGTATAGAATAGAAAGACTATATAAGAGGAAGGAAGGCATTGGTGAAGAGGTCGACTCTCTTATGTAAGAAGTATTACTTCTATGTTAGATGGTTGACCAATACAAAGAGAAACATATTATTTCCCTATCTTGGAGCTTGATGGATTCAAAGTTTTTATGTGCACAATTAGTACATTCTGTTGTTTTTTCATCTCTTCCGTTTATGTATGATCTGCAGAGCGATTCCGAGTTTATATGAGTGCTTATGCTCAAATGTATTTATTCTATGGTGATTAGTAATTGAAGTATTCATGTTGATTTATCTTGAAGTGATATCCTTGTATTATTCAGTGGTGTTCTATGTTTAATTTTGTTAAGGCTGTTGAATTCCTCTCTCGAGCTCAACACGTCATTCTATAAATGTAAAATAAAGATTTACTTTCACAGTACCTTTATCTTGCATCATTCCATTTTCCATTTTCTACTCAAAAGTCTGATTTTGTGGCACATTGAAATACTGCCAATTAACATTTCAAGATCGGAATTCTACATTGTTTCTGTTGATGTATATGTAACTTCAGAATGTATTTCACCTATGTATTTCATCTATGTATATTGTACTCCTATAAAGATGTGTTATTCCTCTATAAGGAAGTGTCGCCATTTGTATTTACAAGTGTCGCAATTGTTGTAACTTGACGATGGGTTATTAGACCACCATGTGTGGGGTCGTCCCTAATTAAGTTAACCATGGCTTATTAGGCTAAGCTAGACAAGTCGGCCCCATTAGTTTATTGGGCAGGACGGGACAAGTATAAATAGAGATCGGGAGATCTCTATTTGGACATCTCATTACTCACTTCTACATCACTCGGAAAGCGGCGCACATGTGAGGAGGAGGATCATCTGCTAGGAGAAGAATATGTCTTGTACTTGGGTTGTACTTTGGTTGTATTATTGCTCTATCTATCTCTGAGGAAGTTGTGGGGTTTTTCACCTTAGGGTTTTCCCCATGGAAACTCTATTTGTCTATTGTCTCTTATGTTTGCCTCTTGTTGTGATTGACATGATTGACAAGCTTGACATTATTGACATGCTTGATATGATAGATATGTTGTACATGTTATTCTCTCAGTAAAGATCCTAGAGTATATTGAATTAATGCTAAAAAATTAACATGGTATCATAGCTTCCTTGAGAAGAAGACATTGTGCAGTGGCAGAAACTAGGGTTTCTTGTTTATTGGGTTTCTCTCCACATATTTTGCAAAACAGTAAGGTAGATTGACTCTACTCATCACGGAGAATCTATCTATTCAATCAAAATTCAATTCTGAGCACTTTCAGTTTTGGCCTTAAAAATTAGGATTTCCACAAAAATAGGAATTTCTGAAATATAAAGACATAGCTAGAAGCTCCTTGGAAAAATCGAAGTTTAGAGCTTTGGATCGATATTTTTGGTTGGGTGAAGCTCCAGGAAACTCAAACCCTAATTCAAGGTCCTCCCTAGTGAATCCGGGAAGACTAAAAGGCAATTCTGAAGGGTGAAACTTTGTAGATCTCAAATTATGAATATAGCAAGCTAATTAGCTCATCAAGGCACATGTTTCTATCCTTTCATAAAGTTGAAATTCACATTTTGAATTTTTAGGGTTTCTCTGACAAACCCTAATCCGGGACCAGATCCAGTTTTTAGCAAATCAAGTGGTAAGACCTAAATATTTTCTATTTGCATTTGAAGTACTTTTTAAGATGTCTCACCACACCAAACTTGAGGATAAGCTTGAAGGGGCTGATAACTTCCGAGCATTGAAGTATAGGATTGGGTTAATCCTGGAAGAAAATGAGTTGGACACTTATATAAGTGAAGAGGTCCCTGTCCCAGAGGGAGAAGAGGCTAAGGCTCTTCAAAAGAAAAACTTGGTCAAGGAAAAGAGGATCATTGCTGATTCTATCGAGGATCATCTCATCCCACATGTGTCATCTATGAAGATACCCAAGGAGATGTTTGATTCCCTAACCAAGCTATTTGAAGGGAAGAACATAAATCAGAAGATTACCCTGCGGAACCAATTGAAAGGCGTAAAGCTTCAGAATGGAGAGACCATTCAATCCTATTTCTCTAAGGTCTCTCAGATCAAGGAACAACTCGAAGCTGTGGATGAAATTGTGGATAATGGTGAAGTTTTCATGACCACTCTAAATGGCCTACCTAGGTCATGGCAATCCTTTATTCAAGGAATCTGTGCAAGAAAGAAACTGGTCTCCTTCACTAGACTGTGGGAGGAATGTTCACAAGAAGAGGCTAGGCTTGTATCCCGAGAAGAGAAGATGGTAAATGAAGATCAAGCTCTCACAACACACACCAAGAAAGGAAAGTCCAAGAGGGAGCATTCTCATGCCAAGAAATCTTCACACTACCATCAACATAAAGATAAGAAAGATATCAGATGCTTCACATGCAATGAGAAGGGACACATTGCTACAGATTGTCCCAAGAACAAAAGGGGCAAAAACAACAACAACTTCAACAACAAGAAGAATAATAGTAAAAGAAGATATCGTGCTCATGCTGCTGAGGATGATGAACCTCCCAAGAAGAAGGCTAGATCAGAAAGTGATGACTCATCAAGCGAAGAGGAATATGTTCTAATATCTGCTCTCACAGGTACTATCTCTCATGGTTGTAATGATTGGATTATTGACAGTGGGGCTTCTAAACACATGACTAGGTTTAAAGAATCTTTTGTAAATCTATCTGAACATGAATCACCCGATAAGGTGAAACTTGGGGATGATTATCAATATCCTATCAAATGAAGTGGGGAAGCCTCCTACAACCTAGACTCTGGAAAGTCTTTGAAGATGAAAGATGTGTTATTTGTACATGGGCTCAAGAAGAACCTACTCTCCATCTCTGCATTGGATGAGAAAGGCATGAGAGTTTCATTTGTAGCAGGGATAATTTTAAGGATCCATACTTATTTAAAAGTGTATAAACCTTGGCGAATATTACCAATTCTTAAAATGTCAACTATAAAATAGTTGGCGATATTTTTCTAAAATTATTTCAATTTCTAAGTCTTTTATAGAGTTTATATAATAATTTGGCGATTTTTAAAGTGAAAAAAGTTTACCCCATCAAAATTGGGCGAAACGGGGCTTCAAAAAATGCAAATCGGCGAATCTTTTTTTGGAAAAAAACATGGAAAAATAGCCCATGGGATAAATTTCACCCCTAAAATTATCCTTGATTTGTAGATGGCCAAGTCCTAATGTGGCCAAAAGGTAAAACTATTGATGATGCAGTGGTGATTGGAGAGCAAGAGGGAGGATTGTACAAATTGAAGGGACAACCTGAACATGCCATGGTACATGAATCCATGGATCCAAGTGAACTTTGGCATAGGAGGCTTACACATGTGCACTATAGAGCACTACCAATTGCAAGTAAAGCTGTAGAAGGTCTTCCTAAAATCAAGTCAAAGCATGAAGGTGTTTGCAAAAGATGTGCAAAAGGAAAGAACATTAAGAAGGCATTTCCAAGCAGTGAAAGCAAAGTAAAAGGGATCTTGGAAATTATCCACTCCGATGTATGCGGTCCGATGTCATCCAGTTCTCTGAGTGGGTATGTATACTAGGTCTCTTTCATTGATGATTTTTCTAGGCATACTTGGGTTTACTTCTTGAAGAACAAAGATGAAGTGTTTGATAAGTTCAAGGAATTCAAAGACTTGATGGAAAATCAAACTGATAAGAAGATCAAGACATTCAGATCCGACAATGGTGGAGAATTCACTTCAGGTGATTTCAAGAAACTATGCAGTGATTTAAAGATTAAGAGGGAGTTGACTGTTCCCTACAATCCACAACAAAATGGAGTTGCAAAAAGAAAGAATAGAACAATCATGGAAGCAGAACGGGCAATGTTGCATGACCAGGATCTACCTATGCATCTATGGGCAGAAGCAGCTAGGACAGCTGTATATGTGCAGAACAGAACACCTCACAAGATATTGGACAACAAGACACCCGAAGAAGTCTTCACTGGTAAGAAACCTAAGGTCAGCCATCTCAGGATATTTGGTTGTCCAGTATACACACATGTTCCAAAGGAAAAAAGGAAAAATCTAGATCCTTTAGGAAAGAAAGGAATCTTTGTGGGGTACAGTGAAAGCTCGAAGGCTTATAGAATATACTTTCCAGGGTTCAAGAAGATTGATGTCAGCAGGGATGTAACATTTGATGAAGACTCAACTTTCATCAAGTCAAGAAAGGCACTTGTTGAAGATCATGAAGAACCAAAGGAAAACAGATTTCAAGACACCACCATGAATGAAGCAATTCCAGAAGTAGATCGTGAAGTTGAAGATCCACAAAGTCCTGTAGATCCACCCTGTGAGAATAACTCTCACAAGAGGAAACTTGCATGGGCTAGAGAGCTCATTCAAGATGCAGAAAGGTATGGCATTCCAGAAGAAGAACATAGAGCAAGGAAGAGAACTAGATCACACACCAGTTATGTTGCCTTACTCTGTGATATTATGAACAAAGAACCTTCCACTTATTAGGAAGCAGCGGAAAAGAAAGAATGGAAGGAGGCCATGGTCGAGGAATATCAGTCGATCATGAAGAATGATGTTTGGGATGTAATCTCAATATTTGAAGGGAAGTCTGTGGTGACTTCCAAGTGGATCTACAAGATCAAGCATGCTGCAGATGGAAGCATAGGGAAGTACAAAGCAAGATTTGTAGCTTGTGGCTTCTCCTACAAAGAGGGGATAGACCATGAAGAAACATTTGCTACTGTATCCAGGTACACTTCCATCAGAACAGTACTTTCTCTAGCTACAGTGATGAAATGGAAGATACACTAGATGGATGCCAAGACAACTTTCTTGAATGGTGTAGTCAAGGAGGAATTGTATGTGGAGCAGCCACTTGGTTTTGAGACACATGACAGAGAGTCATATGTGTGCAGGTTGAAGAAATCCTTGTATGGCTTGAAGCAAGCTCCTAGGACTTGGTATGGTAGGATGGACAGCTTTCTTTCCAGTTTACTATTTACCAAAAGTAAACCAGATTCCAACCTTTACTACAAGTTTGAGGAAGGCAATCTAGTGATACTACTTATGTATGTGGATGACCTGTTTGTTACAGGAGAAGATAGTTTGATTGTTGATACCAAGAGGAATCTTGTTGTCGAGTTCGAGATGAAGGACTTGGGGATGATGCACTATTTTCTAGGCATGGAGGTGTGGTAGAGTACAGATGGGATCTTCCTTGGACAAGGGAAGTATGCAGTAGAGATCTTGAAGAGGTTCGAGAAGATGGACTGCAAGGCCATGGCCACACCTATGGCATCGAAACTGAAGCTTCTATGTGATGCTTCATATGATCCGGTAGATGTCACTATGTATCATCAGATGATTGAGTCCTTGATGTACCTAACGAACACGAGACCAGATATTTGCTTTGCGGTGAACACATTGAGCCAGTTCCTGACATATCCAAGGAGTGTTCACTTGGTTGCTGTAAATCATATTCTGAGGTACCTGAAGGGTACAATTGATTATGGGCTCAAGTATGATGCGAATCAAATGTTTAACCTGCAGGGTTATGTTGATTTAGACTAGGCAGGCAGTGTTGTAGATAGGAAGAGCACTTATGGGTGCTACTTTAGTATGGGATCAGGTGTGATCTCTTGGTTTAGCAGGATGCAATTCTGCGTAGCACTTAATACAGCCGAAGCAGAGTATGTTGCAGCCTGTTCGGCTAGTTGTGAGGTAGTATGGCTCAGGAAGCTACTGTCTCAGTTATTTTATCTCCCGCTGGAGACTACTGGTATCTTTTGTGACAACCAAAGTTGTGTGAAGCTATCTGAGAACTCGGTGTTCCACGATAGGTCAAAGCACATTGAGATCAAATATCACTATATCAAGGATATGGTGCAGAGAGGAGCAATGAAGCTCCTGTATGTTGCGACGGATGAGCATATTGCAGATGTGTTGATGAAACCACTATCCAGAGTGAAGTTTGAATACTTCAGAGAGAGGCTTGGTGTTCTTCAGATTGACGACACTTCGAGGAAGAAGTGATGGACACATTTGCTGGAGCCATTCCAAGCATGGTGAGAGGAGGATCCTCCCCATGGCTGTGGATGTAAATGCTAGATGATGAGCATCAGGATGATGCTCTAGTTATTGCTCTGTACATGCATCATGTTGGATGTTGGATATGATCAATTGGATCATCTATATGTATATGCATCATGTTGGATGCTGGATATGATCAGTTGGATCATGTATATGTATATGTATTAGATGGATACATTGTATGATTAGGCAGATCATGTATGTTGATATGTATCACGTGGATACATGGTATGCATCAGGTGGATGCATTGATGATTAGGATGATCATGTTATGATGACATGCATCAGGTAGATGCTTTGACATGATCAGATGGATCATGTGTGATCAATCCGAAGACACAGATGCATAATGCATTTCTGACATGGTGGTAGATGTGTTATCCCATGTGCGTTGATGTAAGTGCAAAGCCTTTCCGACATGGTGGTAGATGTGTTCTCCCATGTGCATTGATGTAAGTGCAGAGCCTTTCCGACATGGTGGTAGATGTTTTCTCCCATGTGCGTTGATGTAAGTCCAGAGCCTTTTCGACATGGTGGTAGATGTGTTCTCTCGTGTTCGTTGATGTAAGTGCAGAGCCTTTCCGACATGGTGGCATATGTGTTCTCCCATGTGCATTGATGTGAGTGCTGAGCCTTTCTCGGATGGTAAGAGGAAAGTCCTTCCATTCCGATGAGTGTAAGTGTTGTGTGCATCTAGACTGTGCTTCATGGATGATGATCAGTATGATTATGAGTATCAGGATGATACTCCGTGGTCGTGGACAGGTTGTGCAGTTACATGTAAAATATTCTGGGAGATCCGATAGGTTGAGCAGTATGCTCGTAATCAGTCCTGGGATGCTCTTTTGAGGTTTTGTTGATGCACGTAATCAGTCCTGAGGATTCCACAGTATGGCCAGTGATGATGAACACTTGCAGGTGGTGGGCCTACATCCAGTATGAAAAAGGATTGGTTCTGTAGAACTTCCTATGACGAGTAGATTCAGAGATTGATTGATATAGCAGCAGCAGTGATGATGACGATGATTCGCTGATGATGATCCAGAGAAGAAGACTTGTGCTAGTAGATCTGTGTTAAGAAATACCTTCCTAGTTAAGAGGGAGTGTTGATGTATATGTAACTTCAAAATGTATTTCACCTATGTATTTCATCTATGTATATTGTACTCCTATAGAGATGTGTTATTCCTCTATAAGGAAGTGTCGTCATTTGTATTAACAAGTGTCGCAAGTGTTGTAACTTGCCGATGGGTTATTAGACCACCATGTGTGGGGTTGGCCCTGATTAAGTTAACCATGGGTTATTAGGCTAAGCTAGACATTTCATCCCCATTAGTTTATTGGGAAAAACAGGACAAGTATAAATAGAGATTGGGAGATCTCTATTTTGACATCTCATTACTCACTTCTACATCACTCGGAAAGTGGCGCACATGTGAGGAGGAGGATCATCTTCTATGAGAAGACTATCTCTTGTACTTGGTTTGTACTTTGGTTGTATTATTGCTCTATCTATCTCTGAGGAATTTGTGGGGTTTTTCACCTTAGGGTTTTCCCCACAGAAACTCTGTGTGTCTATTGTCTCTTATGTTTGCCTCTTGTTGTGATTGACATGATTGACATGCCTGATATGATTGATATCCTGTACATGTTATTATCTCAGTAAAGATCCTAGAGTATATTGAATGAATGCTAAAAAAATAATAGTTTCTGTCAGCTATGTTTTGACTCAGTAAATATTTTAGAAGTGATTATTGATGCACAGGCACAGTTCTAAAAAACAAGTTTAGAACGTCTCAATTTCTCTTTTCAACAAGTTTTTGAAGCAAGGGTTCAATAGGTTGGTTTCAGTTTGTTAAATGTATCCCAAATTGAATCAATCTACTTAATTGGAAATTAAATCTTGAATGAGATATTGTAACATACCCCTCACTGAATCTGACCATCGAGAGGGGACTTTGGAAAAACTGGGCTGTAAAAATTCACCTCAATGCATAATGCAGTTTTTAACAATAAACAATGTGTGCATAATATTAAGAAAAACATGCACAGCAGAGATAAAAACCTTTCCACATGCACATACCATTCAATTTCACAAGCATAACATCACAAGCATGAATTAAAAATGTTTCAGAATCAAATGCATATGATTACTTATCTTTATCCAACGCAAATCCAAGCAACTGGCTATGTAAGAGTGCTTTTCCACCCAACCATAGAACTTGTCCAACCTGTACTATTTCAGCTCCAAAGTTCACCCCCAAGCTAGGATATGATTCCACCAGGGAGAAGGAAACACCTACGAGCTTCTATCTCTCATCCCACAACCCATTCTGCTCTCTGTGATTAGTCAAATGATCATACAGAGCTCTTTAGTGGTCTCACTAAGCCCTCCCAACCTTGGTTGGTGACTTCTCAAGCACCAATGAGCAGCAAAAATGTATGGGTAACGTTTATATCTTTCCCAACCTCTTGCTCACGTATAACCAATGAATTCCCCTTCCCCAAAATGCAGCTCTGTCCTCCAATTCGGATTTCTGGGTTTAGCATACAGTCTAGTCATCGGCTTGAACCACATTGGTAACTCTACGTAGTGTAGCAGCATGCATGAGAGAATGAGAATGGAATAATGATCAAAAGAGTGTTGAATCCAAGGATATCAGGTGAGGGTGAAATGACAGTTGACAAGGCTTCTAACCATAGAAGAAATAGGATAGCTGACAACTGACATAACTATCACAATCCCCATGATCAATAACTACATGAAGTGACTTTTCCCACCAACCTTACATGTACAATAAATGATTGGAAAATGGTCAAAAAATGAGATAATTGGCTTATTCTCATCACATGACAGAATTTAGGGTGAGTTCTAAGGTCGACACATTGAAGCATAGGATTGGGTTTCCCATAATTCCCCTTCCTCTTCCCCTCTGGTGGAATCATAGCCCCTTTGGTTCTCTTTACACAGCCATTATTGGACCGTTTTATTATTTATGCACATAATATTTACATATACTCTAAATTGGCATAAAATCCAACCAAATAATCCAAACATCATGCATGTCTATCCATTCACTAGTCAGGCCTTGGCCTTGAGCTCTGCACTACAAATTCACACCAACATATTTTCATCATTTACATTTTAATGCAATGGGGTCAAAATCGGGATATTACAATCCCCTCCCCCTTGGAATAACACCGTCCTTAGTGTTCCAATACTTAGGAATACATACACACTTTACACATGTCCAAAATTCACAAAACGTGGCAGGTCTGTCCTGCCTTTCATCTTTTACTTTGACCTTCCAGGACCAAGTCCTTGGTTTCAATAGGATGCTCCTACTGACTTTGATCCTCCAGCTCTGCATGAGGTCATTGTTCTACAACAATCCCTTCCTTTTCTTCACCTTCGAGTTGATACACAAGTCCAGAAACTTCATGGTTGCTATCTTTCTTGTTGTCCTGGAAACTATTCAAAGAAGATTTTTATCTAAATCCAACAGCCTTTGGTTTTCTACCATGGTCAATGTGCATAGATTGCTCTCACTTTGCTCACTAGCAACACTTGGCTGGTAACAACTGCAATCAATGGCTTTCAATTTCTCACCTGTGAAATTCATCATGGAAATTCCTGTTAGGCCAAGCATAACACAATATTAAAATCAATCAATTACTTTCCCAATTGACATGGAAATCTCATTCTCTATCCATGAGACTTCCACACTTTCCATTCTTGCTCAACTGTTAAATTTTCATAATTTACTTCAATCTGATCTAGGATCTTAACTGAGAGAACAACATGTACAGCAAATCTACAGCATATCAATCATGGACACAATAATGTAAGCACACAAGAGACACAGAGTTTACTTGGGGAAAACCATAAAGGTGAAAAACCCCAATAACTTCCTCAGAGATAGATAGAGCAATGATACAACCAGAATACAAGAGATAGTCTTCTCCTAGTAGAAGAGCCTCCTCCTCCACAAGTGCGCCACTCTCCCAAGTGTGAGTGAGAGAATAGAATGTGTAAAATGAGAGAGACACACTCTCTATTTATACACTAACTTGACTTGACCTTTACTCAACTAGGTTGACCTCAACTTAACCACTTAAAATAATGCTGACTGGGCCGACCCCCACTAGGGTGGTCTAATAACCCTTTGACTCACATGGCCGACCCCCAATAGGGTGGTCTAATAACCCTTTGACCCACATGACTTATACAGGGCCGACCCCAACAAGGTGGTCTAATAACCCATCAAGTATAAGTTACGACACTTACAATATAAATGACGATGCTTCCTTATAGAGGAATAATAACATCTCTATAGGACTACAATATACATATATGTGAAATACATTCTGAAGTTACATAAACATAAACACTCCCTCTTAACTAGGAAGGTATTTCTCGACATAGGTCTTCTAGCACAAGTCATCTTCTCTGGATCATCGTCATTGGATAATCGTCATCGAGTCATCATCATTGTCACTGCTGCTGCTATATCAATCAATCTCTGAATCTACTCGTCATAGGAAGTTATACAGAGCCAGTCATTTTTCATACTAGATGTAGGCCCACCACCTGCAGGTCTTCGTCATCACTGGCCATACTGTGGAATCTTCAGGACTTATTACGTGTGTCACAAAACCTGGCTGCAGCATCCCAAGCTATTAAGAGCACACAGCTCTACCTGTTAGATCTCCCAGGAGCACATTACATGTGACCCATTACAAAACCTGGCTGAAGCATCCCAGGCTATTATGAGCACACAGCTCTACCTATCGGATCTCCCAGGAGCACATTACATGTGATCTCACCACAAAACCTGGCTGAAGCATCCCAGGATGTTACGAGCACCAGCTCTACCTGTCGGATCTCCCAGGAGCACATTACATGTGGTCCACCACAAAACCTAGCTGAAACATCTGAGGCCTTTTTCATCCTATCCAGATCTCCCAGGAGCAAATTACATGTGGTCATGGAAAAACCTGGCTGAAGCATCTGAGGCCTTTTTCATCATGTCCAGATCTCCCAGGAGCAAATTACATGCCATGGGACAAAACCTCGCAAGAGCATCTCAGGATGTTATGAGTACACAACTCCTACCTGAAGATCTCCCAGGGCACAAATTATATGTCCTCTCAAAGCAATGTCTCGAAAGAGCATCCCAGGCTGTTACGGGTACACAACTCCGACCTATAGGATCTCCCAGACATGCTCATCTGCACAACCTGATCCACGGCCACAAAGTATCATTCTGATACTCACCATACATCATCCTGATGTATACATGATCATCTTGATCATCATCACTACAACATCCTGCTGCATGTCATCTGGAGAAGGTCGTCATCCATGATCATCCTAATCATTCAATGCATCCACCTGATGCATACCAATTATCTACCTAATACATATCATCAGACATGATCTACCTGATCATACAATGTATCCACCTGATACATATCAACATACATGATCTCAATATCCACCTGATACATATACAGATACATGGTCCAAGCATCCAACATGATGCATATACAAAATACATACAAATGATCCGACTGATCATATCCAGTATCCAACATGATGCATACATTCATAAATGATTCAACTGATCATATCCAACATCCAACATGATGCATATATATATAAATGATCCAACTGATCATAACAAGCATCCAACATGATGCATATATACATATACAGAGTAGTAACTGGAGCATCGTCCTGATGCTCATCATCCATGATCCTCCTGATCATCATAGCATTGTTCTCTTCAGATCATCTCATCGTCCATGAAGCACAACCCAGATGCACATCATCCAGCACTTACCCCACCGACATGGGAGAACACATCTACCACCATGTGAAAAATGGCTCAGCAATTACATCACGACCAAGGGAGAACATTTCAACCATGTTAGAAAATCTCATGTGCATCTGCATCTTCCAGACTCATCACTTCCCTTTGGAAGGAACCTTGATCTGAAGTGCACCAAGCCTCTCTATGAAGTACTCAAACTACACTCTGGCCAACGGCTTGGTCAATACTTCTGTAACCTGCTCATCCATCACAACATACTCTACTTCGGCTGTACTCAGTGTTACGCAGGATTGCTTCCTGCTAAACCAAGAGATCACACCTGATCCCTATCTGCAGCACTGCCTGCCCAATCTGAATCAACATAACCCTACAGGTTAAACTTTTGATTTGCATCATACTTGAGCCCATAATCAACTGTACCCCTTAGAATATGCTTTACAACAATCAGGTGAACATTCCTCGGATCCGTCAGGAACTGGCTCAATGTGTTCACCGCAAAGCAAATATCTGGTCTCATGTTCGTCAAGTACATCAAGGACCCAATCATCTGACGATACATAGTGATATCAACTGGCTCAGATGAAGCATCACATAGAAGTTTCAGGTTTGATTCCATAGGTGTGGCCATAGCCTTTCATTCCATCATCCCGAACCTCTTCAGGATCTCTACTGCATACTTCCCTTGTCCAAGGAATATTCCATCTGCACTCTGCCACACCTTCATACCAAAAACAAATAGTGCATCATCCCCAAGTTCTTCAACTCGAAATCGGCAGCAAGCTTCCACTACATGTCGGAAATCAATCTATCCTCACCTATTACAAACAGGTCATCCACATAGTAGTATCATTGGATTTCCTTCCTCAACCTTGTAGTAAAGGTTGGAATCCGCTTTATTCTTGGTAAAGCCCAAACTGGATAGAAAACTGTCTATCCTACCATACCAAGTTCTGCACATATATGACTGTCATGTGTCTCAAAACCAAGTGGCTACTCCACATACACTTCCTCTTCAACCAAAACATTCAAGAAGGCTGTCTTGAAATCCATCTGGTGTATCTTCCACTTCATCACTACAGCCAGAGCAAGTACGGATCTAATGGAAGTGTATCTGGCTATAGGAGCAAAAGTCTCTATGCTACCACCTGCAGCATGCTTGATCTTGTAGATCCTCTTGGAAGTCACTACAGACTACCCTTTGTGACTGCATCCCAAACATCTTCATGATCGACTGGTACTCCTCGATCATGGCATTCTTCCCAAATCCATGGAACTTCAATATCTTCAATATTTTCAATAGATAACTTTGTTGTTGAACAAATGTTGTAGTCCTTCTTTTGTAGGTGATGGTATATGATCTTTCCTACACAACAAGTTAAATTGCATGATTAAAAAACATCTCATAGTTTTCAGAACAAATTCTTACACATAAAGAAATATGTCATACAATCATGCAATTATCTTAGCCAATGCTTCAATACAACATTTATCCATATTCCGTAACTTTCTAGATGCCTTCCAATCTCTACCAGAACATTGTTAAGAGTGTGCACAACTCCTAACATGTCAGCAAAGAGGTTTCATTCTAGATAAGTAGCAATGGAATGTTGTACAGTGCCATAGGCCACTTACCCATGTATATTAGTAGTATACTGTTCATTAATGCAACTATTCTAATATGCATAATACACAACCTAATTCTAGGAACATAAGCATATACATCATTGAATAACATTATGTAAGAAATGAAAATTCAAATAATTATCTTTGTTTGGTTGCTGGGTGGACTCCCTCTGAATCTTTGCAACTCCATTCTGATGTGGATTGTGAGAAGTGGTCAACTCCCTCTGAATATCTGCATCCTTGCAGAAACTACTGAAGTGTGCTCCTTTGCTTTCTTGCAGGAACAACTGGAGTGTGGTCCCTCTTGATCTTTGCTTCCTGGATTACCTGTCCTTGAACTTACATCCATCCTTAATCACTATGCATGCTTATTAGTATCATCATTGTGGTATCCTTGAGGTCTCATACATAATCACACATTTATTAGTATAATCTTAATACTATCAAAACACAATAATCTTAAACATGTATAGTCATGATCATTCACAGATAATAAACATTAGTATTCAAGGTTTCAAAGAAGTCTTCTTTTACTCATGCTTATTCTTATTTGATCATAGGAGTCTTCTGATTAGTTAAATCATCAATGCATAAAACCGTGATTACTCAAAGCTATACCTTCATGATTCTTCTGGTTAGTCATATCATCAATTATGGTAAGAAACATAATATGCATACAACCATGACTATTCAAACCTATGACTTCATGAATAATAATTATCAACAACGAAATAGTATAAGATCCTAACACAAGGTAGGATTCTAGCTTGATATAGGAAAAACATACCTGGATTAGCATGCTAGCTAGTTATGTCTAACATACCCGCATAATGTCTACTAGTTCTCTTCAGTGACTTGTGCTAGTAACCTGCATGTCTCATAAGTTAACCATTGTAGAACCAAGTTATACATACCTCATAAGTAGATCTTCTATGTGATGCATGACAATGGATGAATCTTTTTCTTCATGTCACCATGATCATATGTTCTTATGTTCTTGAAGTAGAACATGATTTGTCTTTCTTGGTGTACCTTTTATGTTAGCGAACAACATAAGCCTCATACAACATCACAATGCATTAGTACATTCATAACTGTCAAAACCTTAATCAATGAACATCTTCTATTAAGGTGATATGACAAGTCTAGTAATTAATCAAGATTGTATTGTAATGATAAACATATGATAAAATTAACCATGAAACATACATGTAAGCCATACCTGTCAAGATTGCTTGTAATCTTCTTATGGAAGGCCTTAGCCTCATCTCCCTCTGAGATGGGAACTTCTTCACTTATGCAGGTGACCAATCCATCCTCTTCTAGGATTGACCCAATCCACTTGATTTGCAGGAACTGGATCTGGAGCTGTAATAGGGTTTGTCAGAGAAACCCCAAAAATTCAAACTTTCGAAAGGATAGAAATATGCGCCTTGATAAGCTGATCAAGTTAGTATATTCAGAATTTGAAAACTGCAAAGTTTCACTCGTCAATTTTGCCTTTGAAACTTTCGGATTCACTAGACGTGACCTTGAACTAGGGTTTGATGAAGCCCACTCTTCTTCCCAATCAAAATATTTGATCCAAATCTCTAAGCTTCTATTTTTATGAGGAGCTTCCAGCCGTGGTCACATATTTCAAAAATTCTCATTTTTGCAGAAGCCCTAATTTTCCACTTTTCTGATCAAAGTCCCGAACTAGGGTCTGATCAAGCCCGGCCTTCTGCTCAACCAAAAATTATGATATTGGTCTCTAAATTTCAATTTTTATTAGTAGCATTCAGCCGTGGTCTTCGATTACAAAAATTCCAACTTTATCCAAAACCCTAAATTCCGGAAGCCATGAATGAAGGTGCTAAAAAATAATTCTGTTTTGACAGAAATATGTACCTGATTGTTTCTGGTGTAACTCTGAACTTTTCGATCCACAAGGTCTGAAATTTTTTCTTGAGATAGCCTGACCTGTCATATTTCCATCCCAATAGGTCTGACCTCAATTGGATTCTCTGAGAGAAAGTTATGCCAAGTGTCGTAACATGACCTGTTTATGGGATAAAACAAGAGAGCGAACTTGTATGACATGCCACCTGTCACTGGTTCAACTTCGGCCTCTGAAATTTTTTTTTGAGATAGTACAGTCTGTGTACTACCTGTCACGTTTTACTAAATTTCATTTGGAGCTTCCTAGCCCAAGTTATGGCCTTTTTCCCAAGGTCACCTGATTTTGACTCAGATCTGGAAGAGGTAGAAACCCTATATTGTACAGATCATAAACCAGAAAGCACAACAAATTAGAGGTTGTCCTTTGGACACAAGGTACATGGGGATCTTATCTTCGACCTGTAAAATTTTTAGATCCAAAAACCTCACCAAAAGGGATTTATAGCGAAAGTTCTACGTTGACGGGTTTTTGCTATATCAAGCCCTAGCATCGTAAGTGCAACAAGTGTCATACATGCGATATCATGCCTTCTTTCAGGCTATCTCTGATACCATGTTAAATTTTCAGAATTTACTTCAGTCTGATCTAGGATCTTAACTGAGAGAACAACATATACAACAAATCTACGGCATATCAATCATGGACACAATAATGCAATCACACAAGAGACATAGAGTTTACTTGGGGAAAACCATAAAGGTGAAAAACCCCAATAACTTCCTCAGAGATAGATAGAGCAATGATACAACCAGAATAAAAGAGATAGTCTTCTCCTAACAGCAGAGCCTCCTCCTCCATAAGTGTGCCACTCTCCCAAGTGTGAGTGAGAGAATAGAATGTGTAAAATGAGAGAGACACACTCTCTATTTATACACTAACTTGACTTGACCTTTACTCAACTAGGCCGGCCTCAACTTAACCACATAACATAATGCTGACTGGGCCAACGCCCACTAGGGTGGTCTAATAACCCTTTGACCCACATGGACGACCCCCAATAGGGTGGTCTAATAACCCTTTGACCCACATGACTTATACAGGGCCGACCCCAACAAGGTGGTCTAATAACCCATCAAGTATAAGTTACGACACTTACAATATAAATGACGATGCTTCCGTATAGAGGAATAATAATATCTCTATAGGAATACAACCACTTCCGTATAGAGGAATAATAACATCTCTATAGGAATACAATATACATATATGTGAAATACATTCCGAAGTTACATATACATAAACATCAACATGCACATGAACTCAGTCATTTTTATTTTTTCATAGAAATATTTATATTTTAGCATTCATAGTTTATTTCAAGCAATTAAAACAATCATTTTCAGCTATAACATGCATTCAAAAATCCTTTGTTTTATAAATGGATCAATAAAAGGAAAGAGAGAGAGTAGTAAGAGTTTTCTCCTCTTAGTCTTGTTTCAATTTAGAACCACACCACCACTGTGGTTTTATGCTCCTAGCCTCTTTCACTTCAATGTGAATGCTTGAATTTCCCTTCCTTGGCTATGAAACTTAGTGTCTAAGGTATGTCTAAGGCTTTTCAACCAGAGAACCCTTCCTCATTGTTGCCTACAGAACCTTTGGCTGCTAGGACCCACACAAGTCCACTAGCACCATCTTCCATTACTGCTCATGCTAAGCTTTTTATGACAGTTACATGTCCACATGCATCCTTAAGATGCCTTCATAGTCCTTACTTCCAGCAATACCTACACCCAAACATTGAATCAATTCACATGTTTAGTTTATTTTCATAGGTTTTATCTCTAAACAAGAGTTTAAGAAATCATAACCAAATCATGTACACATGTGTATTCATATTAAATAAGTAATAAGTTACAAGATAACCAAATACTTATCTGCATTGGATGTCTTCACTTTATTCCACATGCTCCTTCTTTGCTTTACAAGCCTTGGATTTCCTGTGGATACAATAACGAATGTTGGGCTAGCACATAGGATACTCCACAACCATTTGTATAGGCAATGCCAAGCTACTACATTGATCGGGTTTATCAAGTATTTAATAAAAGTTTGGTGAGCACACCGGCTTCTCCACAACATTCAATGCCCAGCCAGTGCACCGATTGGATTTACCAAGCATTTACGGTGCCTTCAAGGTCCCTTGCTTCTTGCAATGACCAAGGTTTCCAACAAAGAAACAATAGTGTATCAGCTTAATTGTTAGAATAATTATTCATAAAATATTCATTATTCATAAATAAGAAATGAATGAAATTGAATATTTATCTATCACTTGGACAGTTCCTCACTACTCCACAGTTTTCCTTCTCTGCTTTACAATCCTTGGATTACCTGTGGGGTGGGTTCTTGGCCAACACACATGCTGCTCCACAACATCAAGTAGCTAATGCCCAACTAGTTCGCCAACTGGATTTACCAAGCATTGGTGGTGCCAAACCAGTCCCATACCTAGTTTTCCCTCTCCATTTCCAAGCCAGCACATCCATTTGGGTCATCAGCCAATGGAAGGAAACTGCACCACGACCATTTCTAGGTCAAGGCTCTACTACGGAGCCATAGGAATATCAGGGTTTCCAATCCATCTCGGTACCTCACACCCAACATATATTTTATGACTTCATCAATATCACCACATCTTCACACACCACATGTAATGTCCTTTTTTAGAAATTTATTAAAATAGTGAAATTTTCAACTTCTTCCACTAGTTCGACCTTTGACTAGTATTGGTCTCTTGGTCTCCAAATGACTCCAAATGCTCCCAAATTGTTATATAAGGTGTATGGATGATATTTGGACATGAATATGAGGTTTATGGATTCTTTATAGACTTCGAAAGGATTCTTCTACTCTCCTTTAAGTTCTGGCGAAAGTAGGGATTTTGACTAGCAATTTCTCTTTGACCAGTATTGGTCTCTTGGTCTCCAAATCACTCCAAATGCTCCCAAATTGTTACATAATATGTATGGATGATATTAGAACATGAATATGAGGTTTATTGATTATTTATAGACTTAAAAATTCTTCTTCAACTCTTCTTTAAGTTTTGGCCAAAGTAGGGTTTGACTAGCAATTTGGGGTTCAAATCCCTCTTGGGTAAATGCTGGAAATGGCTCTCCGAGTGCTATGGGAACCTATCGAATTTATGAAATGAGGAAGGTAAAATATAAGGGACATAAGTATAGGCTCATATGCATCTCCATTCAAGTTATTAATTCCATTACAACCCTCTCCAATCAATTGCAAAAATACTAGTTTCGACCTTGGGAGAAATGATAGGCAAACTTCTCCAAATGCTATGAAACTGAACCAAATGACTCCAAAAGCTTATGCACTGAAAATGAACCTTGTAATACACATGATTAACATTCCATATATCATTATTCCATTAGTTTTTCACTTACTCATTCTAAATTATCATCACAACATTGGAAAACATCAACATAGTGGGGAAAAGGCACCATTTTCTCATTAATGATTATATTTATACATTTCCACTTGGAATCTCGACCTAAAAATTTCTGAAGGTGAATAAAAGATAATTTTCATCATATTAAAAAATTAATGGGGCATTATAAGCTCCCCCAAAGAGTACAATAGCTCACCAAGTGTGCATTCCCTCAAGGATCATGAATATGCCAAGAAATAGAAGAATGGTTGTAGAAGCAAGCTGAAAGAGGTGTGACCATGAGCTGACTTGTGGCTTCAACCTGTAACAAAGGACTGCATTAAATATCCAAATGAAATTTTAGAACAGACTTTCCAATTACCAACTAGGATGTAAATCTTTCACCCTCGAAATTGGTGCTAAGGCAAGTAGAGTAGCACTCCACTAACTCTCCTCTCCAAATGCAAAATGCAAATTCTAAAATGATAAAAATATGTTATTCTTGTTTGTTCATGACTTTTATAAAATTCTAAGGTCCTCCATGGGCCAAATTCCTTCCAAGAGCTTCATTCCAACTCAAGTTGGGAAGAGATTCCCAAGTATGCCACTTGTCGTTCTAATTCTAGCCCTCTCCTTCTCCAAATACGAATTGGTGTCTCTTTGGCTGTCCTAACTCACTTGAGAGCCCTCTTGGAGGATATGTTTATCCCTGACATGTCATATATGTCATATGTCATCCTTCAAGTCTGATTTGTTTCATAGATGTCATAGCATCTTCATCATTGTCGCATAGAGATAGGGAATCTAGCCCAAGTGTCCCACTAGCTCCAAATTGCCTCTTGCTCTTCCATGGGAGTTACTCTTCCTCTACATTTCGACCTCATTGACTCATGTAAAGTATTATTCCCTTCCAACTCATCCCAATAAAATTGGACTTTTCATGGATTCGAATTGACAAGAGGAGGATGCCATGTGGCATAGAAAATCTAGCTTGTGTGGGTCCCACTTCCTCCATGTGTCTTTGACAGGGTCAAATGCCACTTTGATTTTCCCTTGTATATATTTATTTATCTAATTTATTAAATATTTATGCTATTCTAATGTCCACACATCATTTATTATCCTTCATATTTCAAATCCCAATGCTTCCACCCACAACCTAGGAAACTAGTAATTTTCCTCATTGGCAATTATTTGACCCTTAACATCAATTTGACAATTCTCATGAATATGGCCAATGGGCTTAGGCCATTGTGACCTAATGCAAAATTTGGGACATGACAAATCCTCTGTTCAAAATATTTCTTGTACTCAAGCAATTTCAAACATGGGTGTTGAAGAACCCGCTTTCTATATAATTCTTTCAAGTTGCCACTGAGTTGCCCAACTTTGAGTCTTCGATATTCCATTAATATTTTAGAGAGGAACCACCATGCTTGTTGTTGCACTACTCTGATTAAAATAAATTTATTAAGTGGGGAATCCATCCCCCATACTACTTGTTTCCCCAAAAAATTGAAACCAATGAGACTAAGAATTATCCCATGGTCCCATTGCTTGTATTGCACTCCAACAATTAGGATTGCACTCCAACTCATACCATCAGGTAAGAGAGTTCCTGGATCCCATTTTCTTGTATGCATTCTCCAAGCAAGTAGACCACCATTTTCCAAGTGCATACAAGCATCAAGTAACCAATCAAATCTACTCCAATGACATAGGTGAGGATCCCATGTCGTATAATGCTGCTCCAAAAGGATGTGATATGCATCCAAATATTCAGCCATGTATTCTTTCATCCAAGAAGTGAATGAAGAATCTCCACTAAAATCTGAACCAAATAATCTGCAAAAAAACAAGGAGACTTCAAATGAATCAAAGAAGTTTCACCCATACATCCATGAATGTGAGAATCATAAAGATATAACAAAGTATGAGGCTTCCAACAAAAATGTTCTCCAATCATAAATCTATTCACCCCAGTGTTGGATGAAGTTCCTCCAACATCAAATGAACCAAGTGTTGAGCAAGAAAAAACATGAGTCTTCAAGTGAATCAAATGCATATCATGGGTGCATCCATGTAGATGTGCACTATCATAAAGTAACAAAGGATGTCGCTTCAAATGTGAATAAGAATGTGCTCCAACCATGTCATCGTAAAAAGTAAATCTTGGAGTTCCATACTCCTCATGTGGTACCATAAAAAAGAACCCTTTCACCCATACTTCATTGAGACTAATGCTGCAAAATATGGAATTGTAGGATGTAGGAGAATGAACTAAATCACCAAAATGATAAAAAAGCGTAGAAGTTTCATCATGGGAAGGATCCATATGGGTAGTATCATGCAACTCCTTCAAAAGTGTGAAACCTTTGTCGTAGATTGGTTCCAATGTAGAGGAATCATGCTCTTCTTTAAAAATTGCATAACCTTCATCAAGAGACAATTCAAGTTCCTCTTCCACCACATCAAGCATTTGGATCTCTTCAAGTTCATCTTCAAACACATCAAGCACATTCAAATTTCCACAGTTCTCATGATCCACCATGTCATGAGAATCCTCCAAACAATCTACCATTTGACAATCTAAAACACAGGAGGAAAAACAAGTATCTTGCAACTTTTCAAGAAGTTGCTCATTTTGAATTGTGAGCTTATGATTATACTCATTATTCTTCAAGTGTGAATCATGTAACAATTCATTAAGCTCAAACAAATGGTTTATATCAAAAAGAAAAGACATGAAATTACCTATGATGTGGCACATTGCTCTTTGAATCTTCTCCATGTCTTCAAGGAAGGATGTTTCCTCCAATGAAGTAGCTCTCCAACAAGAATTTGACACCAATGCTTGAGTGTCATGGAGAATGCTAAGGGACTCTTGGATCTTCTTTTCATTCATCTTTAAGGACCCTTCAAGAAAATGAGGCTCTTGCAAATGAACCTCCTCATCTTCTTCCTTCTTACTTGGACCAACTTCATGAAGCTCAAGTGGTGATGGGGGAGTTTATATTGTTTCTTCTACAACTGCTACAAGCTATTCATTTTCATGTTTAAGGGAATTTTGGCTTGCAGCAATACTGTCAAAAGTTATCTCTATGTCACCAACATATATGTGTGATCACCCGTCAGTAGGTATTTGTTCATAGTTAAAGCATCCATCAATAGATGCTCCTTGATTCATGTCCAAGGTAGAATGTGTCTCAAAATGATCTTCAATGTTTTCAATAGGATCATCTTCAATTTCATGGGATGTATCTTCGCCTTTATCCTTCAAGCAATATGATGTACTTTTCCCCTTGGTTTCCTTAATATCAATACATTTGGCATCTCTTTTTGAAGAGTACCCAAGAAGTCTCTTCAAGAGGGAAATACCTGTTATAGCTTGAAATGACACCTCTCCGTCCGTGACGACACTTGCTTCCCTTGGTCGCATGACAACATTTCTTGAGATCAAGTTTCAGCCACACAACAGGACATTTGTGGATGGAGGAGTCATTTGGGACACTAAAAATGGTTGAAATTACCTCATTCTTGACCCATTTGATGTATATGACCCTTAGGAACATTTTTCCATACCAAACCATCTCCTGAAAATGAGCAAAAAAGCCTGTTTTTGGCCATTTTTTAACATGAGCACGACTCCACTGTTGAAATAGTAGCATGTGTACGCGACTTTGCTTCATTAAAGTAGCACTCAATTACATGTGTATGTGACTTTGTATACTGTAAAGTAGCGTACACCCCTGTTTTGGTCAAAATCTCGAAATTCGAGTAAGTTAAGTTGGTTGGGAAACCTCTTGAGCGGTTATAACTTCTTTTCCTCTTCTTCACTGACTATATAAGAAGGGTAGAAGGGCCATGTGAGAGGACCAAGCCCAATTACAAAGTTATGCTGGAGGAATGGAGACCCTCATCCCCCTCTCTTGTGCTTCAGTTTTGGTAAACCCTAACACAGTTGATTAGAGGCTAGAATCCTTGGAGAACAGAAGCAGGAGACCTTGAATCTAGGTTTCGTGAAGTGCCAAGCTTGAAGGAAGGTATAACTTTATGTACTTGCTTTCATTCATCAATAAAGATCAGACGTTCTTCTCTTTCCAAATATGACCTATTAATGTGTCTAGGATTTTATTACAGTTTGTTTATAATCTGATGTATTTTTCTATTATGAATATCAATCTTATATGTGTAGTCAAATGTATTTGAGAAAGGTATCAAGTTGTTTTGCAGGTCTGGGCATTGCGACACTGGATAAGCATTGAAGAGCGAGGGAGGTAAAGCTAGGATCAACCTTATGAATGAGGTGCCTACATATCTAAACCCTAATCTCTTCATTTATTTGTTGTACTTGCAGAATGCTTGTAAGTCTATCTTTATCACCGTAAGTTGGTAGTTTCTCCCCTTAACTATAGGTGCATTTTCCCCACAACAGAATGGAAACCATACTGGGGAAAGCCTAACTACTTAGGGGTATCCAAGGTCATTTCTTCAGTCGTGTTTGATGGTCTTTGTTCATTTTCTTGATTAGGATCAGTTAGTAGGCTCTGTTTGACCCTCCTTGGCTCTTATAGACCCTTCCCAGCCCTTGCAAACCCTTGTGGACCCAGGTGTGGTGGTTTTAACCCCATTTTTCCGACTTTTTCCACCTGTATGCTACTGTTTGTACAACACAGTAGCATTCATACGCTACTTTTCCTTTACACAGTCGCACCCATCCTGCAATGGGCGCTAGTTTCCTTCATACACAGTAGTGCTCAAAATATGGGTTTGATTTTTTTTGAGTTTTTGGGTTGTGGACCCAAATCTGGGGGTTGTGGCTGCATTTTCTGGGGTCCCTGATGACCCTAGGTCTGAGTTAAACCACTGTAAGTGGTCTCCCATCCTTGTACTGATTCTACATTCATGATTTGAACCTCTTTTTATCAATTTGGGCTTGTTTGGAAAGTTTTGGGGATTGTTGACCCAAGTTGGGGGGTTGTGGACCTGTTTGGTGTTTTGTACCCTAATTTGAGTTTGACTGAACTTGCTTGCCCCATTTCCACTGGATTTGAAACCTCTTGAGTCTTCTTGACCCTGTTTGTATCTATTTGAGTGAAATTTCTCTTTTAGGTTGGTTTCTTATCCTCCCTTATGCTTTTAGTTTTTCTTTTGTAGTGAAAGCTCAAGTGTTTTGGCTGTTGTTCAAGACCTTGTTTGCATTGTTTATGTGCAGACCTGACTTTACCAAACCATACTTCTTTGTAGGTCATTTGCTTCTTTTGGGTCTAAAAGTAGTTTTCATACTCATTTCCCAGTAGTTGGCATGCTTACATCAATAAGAATTTGAAAGTCATATTTGGTAGCTTTTACTGTTTCATAAAGAAAACCTGAAAGTTTCTTTGCTTTGCTTTGATAGTAGGTTAGTTTCAGTTTTGTTTCCTACCTTTGAAAAGCATAAAGAATTTTGATTCATTTTCTGAATAGAGTACCTTGCAAGTGGCTTAAAAGATTTTAGAGTGCTTTGCATAAAAAAGAACAAGTTTTCTTTTGCATACCTATTTGCTTGAGTAGCTGCATTCTTAGGTTTTGATTTTGTACATTTAGACTTTATTTTTACCCTTTTTTGCATTCGAAATATTAAAAAATTGCATTTGCATATGCATTCTAGATCAGAATTTTAAGACTTGCATTGAAAAGAAAAAGATTTTTTTTTGTGGTAAATATTTCATTTTCAGTACTCTATCTCTAATATAACCACTCTCACACACCCACTACCTTTTTGAGTAAGTAAGTAACCTTTAAAATGAACTCTAATAAAATGAACTAGTAACATTTTCTTTTCTAGGTTATACTACACCAACTAGTCTTGGTTAGGATCTTGGGTTTAAAACACCTTAAAGCACCCAAGATCACACATTACGCAAAAATCGTAGTTCGACTATCACAGGTAAATCCATTTCACTCAAAGCTTGCCTAGGATCTATGCAGTAGGTCATTGCGAGATCAGATTGTTGGGAATACTCCTCCTACTTTCTGTTTCGAGCATACGCTAGGATTGGATCGCGTTTGGGGACTCTTTCAAGTTTCGGGCTCAGTTACCCTGCCCACGCCTTCTGATTCGACCCATGACTGTTCCCCTAGGAGTTTTCGGTGTTGTGGTATCCTTAGTATCTGACCATAGGTTCATACACAGGTGATAACGGAGGGTATATCTGTTGTACCTAGGACAGACGTGGGAGGAAATCCCTTGCAGGTCTTTGGGAGGGCGGTTGGGTGATTCCAACGCTTGCACCCTTAGTCATTGTATTGTGGACACCGGGTAACTGTCCTTCATCCTTCGTTGATCTGTTCTGGGCCCTCATCATCCCAGACTCTTCTCCGGAAGGCATCTGTTTGCCTGGTTTGATTTACCTAGGACCTTTTTTAGTGGTGTGCTCTTTGTGCTACTTGTTTTAGTTTGCCTTAGAGAACTTCTTGTTCATTTGAGCAGGAAACTATGTCTAGCATTCTGGCGAGTGCCAATCAAGGTACCCCTGTTCCGGGGGATCCTTGTGTTGTTCCATTCATTGGAAACATTGGTGCTCCCTTAATGGCTACTCTGAATCTTCCTGGATTCACTATAGGGCTTCCGGTTTGGTTGTTTTCCACTCTGAATGCCTTGCATGCTCCTGGTGCTTCTTTTGTGAGCACCTCAAATCAAGAGCATCAGAACCCTGTGCCTCCCTTGCTAGTAACATCTTCTCCTCCTCCTTCTACCTCATGTGGCGAAAGTAGCAATACTAGTAACCAGCAGTCTAAAAGGAATAGATGGAGGAAGAATGGGAAGAAGATGCCAAAACAAGGGGGCAGCAACCCAGCCTCCGTGAGTCATGCTGGGGGCAAGCACCCTCCTCTGCAAGTCATGCAGGGGGCACCTACCCAGCCTCTGGAGGTCATGCTGGGAGAAAACTTTTAGTCAATGAAAATCATACTGAACGTTTGTCTTCAACCACTGTCAGTCATGTTGAGGACACGTCATTGATCACTGCTAGTCATATTAATGACAAGTCACCAGTTCCTGTGAGTCATACGGGAGACACCAGATCAGCCACTACAAGGCATGCTGAGGGAGTTGACATTGTCGACAAACCCAACAAATAGAAGCTTAAGTTCCCTTGTAAGTTTTGCGAGGGAGACCACCTTACTTACTTGTGCCCTGTACTTCCAGAAGTGCAAAAAGTGTGGTCCTTAGTACAAAAGTCTTCTGCTTCTGAGCAACCAACCTCTGTGAGTCATGCTGGGGGCAAGCTGTCAGCCAATGCTAGTCATGCTGAGAGTACTGATGTTGTAAAGGAGTCTAAACCTATAGGACGGAAACCAAAGTTCCCTTGTAAACTTTGTAAGGGAGATCACCTTACTCACCAATGCCCTGCCATTCCAGAGGCACGAAGAGTGTGGTCCATGTCTGAAGGAACCTCTGTTCCTGAGTTGTCTATAGATTCCCTGCAGTCAGATCAACCTTTGGTTGATAAAGTGGTTGAACTAATGCAATCTTTGGTCAACCCCACTCTTCCTTTGGAGAGTGAAGTGATTGAATCGATGCAATATTCGACCGATCCCATCAGTCCTTCGGAGATTGATGCACCTACTGAAGTCTTCTGCATTACCAGTTTGGATATTCTTGAAAAAGGGGGCACTTCATCTATGCCATGTGAACCCCTACCAAGCCCTAAGATTGTTTCCTTTGATTGGAATAGTCTAGCCGAGCCTCGTCTTCCTTCTTCGACACCTTTCCAGATAAAGGTTGATATCGGGAACCATATGGTTGATCGATGCATTGTTGATGAAGGTGTTGTGATGTACCTGCAATAATTAATTAATCCAAATACACGAGATATCAGAAATAATAGAACAGAATCACTTTTATATTGATCACGGGCCACTTCGAGGGGGCAACCTCCTTTGAGCAAGCTCAATACAATTAACTTCACGGTGCCTTCAATGACCTCAACACACACTTATATACTAAGTCTATGCCCAATACTATGAGTCAAAACCATGGGACATATAATACTACGGGACGACTTACAAAGCATATGCGTCCAATACTATGGGTCAATATTATGGGCTAATATAAACTATGGATCAAAAAATACTACGGGACGACTTACAAAGCATATGCGTCCAACAAAAATATACTAACATAGTAAAGAGAAGGGTTGACATAGGTTCCTAACATCCCCTCTCCCTTAGAAAAAGCTTTGTCCTCAAATCTTTGGTTGGAGAAATTGCTACAGAATTTGAAGGAGTGGTTCCCCCGGTAGCATCCTCGGGTTGCATTTCGTGCCACTGATGTCTTTGGAGTGTCAAGGAGGATTGCTGGGAAGACTGTAGATGAAGAAGAACCCTGTCAGCTGCATGGAAAATGCGCTCAGAACGGTGCTGATCAGATTGTTGTTTTAGGCGAATTCTGGCCATGTGAAGATTATCCTGCAGAATGAGAAGAATCTGATCGCGGTTTCGAAGAACCAAGTCAATTTCCTGAACTGCGGAGCTGCTAAGGGTGTATGGAAGAAGAACTGGCAGTGTTTTTACATAGACTGCTTCATATGGTGTCCTTTGAGATGTGGTATTGTACCACCAGAGCGCTGCTAGGAAATCCATAGAAATAGTTGGCCAAAGCTGTGTAGGGATGGGCAAGGGTTTGAGCAATCCCGAAAGGAGTGTCATTGCACCCTTGTTGACTTGGAAAGTATCATTGTCAACCACCACCTGTTGAATTGTCATTTTTAGTCCCTTCCAAAAGAAGTTACATTGTTCCTGGTCATACATTTTGCAGAACCCAGAGTGCCCTGTTGATGAAGAAGCATGGAGTTCGTAGAAGAGATAGCCCTGTTGAACAGATTGCAACCAATTTGGAACAAGCAGAGAAAGAGTTGTAAGAGAAACTGGGTCATCAATTGTGTGAGAAGGAGCATCTTCCACCATATTGTCCTTACCCTTCTTGTAAGTGATTACATAGGGATAACCCATGAGTTGGATAACCCATTTCAGGTGTGTTGGGGAGGAGACCCATTGTTCCAAAAAAATTTCCAGACTCTGGAGATCAGTCTTGATGCAGAAATAATTCCCTAATAGGTATGGCTGCCACTTCTGTACTGCATGCAAAATAGCCATCATTTCCTGCTGAGAGGTAGATGTGGCTAAATTCTTACCGGAAAGGTCTCTTGAAGGCAGCAAGCGCATTGGTTCAGCAAAGATACCTGCATATCTATCCAAGGAAGTAGTGGAGACTGTTGATGGGTGCATATGAATGGAATTGAGCTGAGCGATGACACCATGTGAATTCTTCTTAAGGATTTTTTCCAGGCGATGTGAACTGATGATGCAGAGAGACCCCGGTTGTAAGCCCATAAATTGGTGTTGTGCCCCATTGACTTTAAACTACATCCAAAGTTCAGCAAAATCCCATAAGATGGGGCCAAGTGTGCGTAACCATTGAACGCCCAAAACCACATCACATCCGCCTAAGGACAAGGCAAACATGTCAGAGCGTAGGTTATAATCTTCCATAGAGATACGCACATTGTGACACTTCCCCTTGCAAGGTAAGGTGCCCCCATTAGCAACCATGACTTCAAAGTTGGAGCAAGGATGGACAAAACAATCATCCTGTTTGGCAATCCGAGGGTCAATGAAGTTATGAGTGCTACCAGAATCAATGAGTATGGTAAGAGGGAGCTTCTTGAAGTATCCCCTGACCAGCATTGTTTGTGGGGTGGTGACGCCAGTTACAGCATGGAGAGAGATCTCGGCTGGGTCGTCCTGAGATGGGGTGTCAACAGGCGGGTGTTGAATGTTGACCTGATCATCTACTGCATATGTAGCTTCTTCACCAAGTTCTAAGGTAGGCGGAGAATCCACATCCAAGAGATAGAGCTTTTGGTGAACACATCTATGTCCCCGAGTGAATTTCTCATCACAATTATAGCAAAGCCCTTTTTCTTGGTGTGCCTGCATTTCTATTTCAGACAAATGCTTGATAGGAGTGGGTTAAGGAGCAGGCGTGATGGGAGGTCGTTGGGAACCCATATTTCTGAAGGGAACAAAGGTTGGTTTGGAGCGTTGTTGAGCTGCGATCTTGTCCTCGGCCAGCTTAGCCAACCCTAGGACTTCCATCATTGTGTTGGGACAAAACATTTTGACCTCTGAGCGGATTTCATCCTTGAGACCACTGATAAAACAACTCCTGTAGAATTCATCAGATAATCCTTCTGTGTGATTGGCCAATTTTTCAAATTCTGTCTGATACTCTCTTACTGTGCCAATGTGGTGAAGTTTAGTGAGTGCTCCTGTGAAATCATCAAAAGAACTGGGACCAAATCGTGACAAAAGGAGTTGGCAAAAATCTGTCCAGTTTGGCTGGAGATGAGCTTTGATGTACCAACGGTACTATTGAAGGGCTTCCTGTTCCAAATGAAAGGATGCAAGTGGAACTTTCTGGACATCAAAAGTATTATGCAAACTGAAATATTGGTCTGCTCGGTATATCCATCCCGTCGGATCAGTACCATTGAAGCGAGGAAAATCAAGCTTCGGCCCACGAAAATTGTTGGAAGAAGAGAACCCGGTGGCTGCAAAAGATTCTGGCTGTCGGTTATTGTTCATGGCTGAATGTTGAAGATGGAGGCTGAGAAATTTTTCATCCAGATCTTGGAGTTTGGTTTAGATGGCTGCAAGTGCTTCCTCCATGGTGTTTGCTCCTGCACGGGTGACAACCATAACCAGTTTTTTTTTTTCTTTTTCTTCTTCAGACTGGAGCGGCTACGGCTCGGAAGGAATCTGGAACAACGCCGAACGGATGGATCTGGAACGGCTTGCAAAATGGATCTGAAACGGTGCAGCAGTGATCGACAATAGTTCAGTTGAAAGTAGATATGGACCCCAGGTATGTGCGGCTTCCTAACAGTTCAGGGTTTTCACTCGGCCACCAATGCTGTCTGACGGCTTGCGTATTGGGGCAGTACCCCTCACTCCACGGCTCAGGTAAAACTGATAACCGCTTTGCCACAAACGACAGCTCTTGGTTTACCTCACGGGTGGGAACTAGTCAATCAGGTAGGGGTCGTTGCCCTTTTCGCTTGGAAGGTCCTCTCAATGGCCAGCTACTTCGGGGTTCCTGTGGTACTCCTCACAATGAGTTTTAGGGCTTATGCCCAAGTACTTCCCACAGTTAAGCGGATAGGGATTATTCCCAGATCTGAACCTGCAACAGAAAAAATTTGGGTAGAAATTCCACCCAATGTTCAAAAACCGGATCTATATTGCTCAGAATCGCTATTATAGCATGTTTCCGGAACTGGAACAACCACTCTACTTCTACCCAAGAAAGCGGAATAGAAATCTGGGCACTCGGTCAAAAGATTTTCTCGCCGCAATTTCCGCGGCCGTCACCGAAATTCTGAAAGATTGCTGATTTTAAATCTGCGATATCTCCACTTTTAGAACTCCAAATGAGATGATTTTTTTTTTTAAACTGCGTATTTTTGAAAGAGGAATGCAGATATGCAATTGGTTTCTTCTGATTTTGTACAAAAAGTTTCAGAAATTGATCTTAAAGTCGCCGCCCAAAAAAAGAAAAAAAAAAAAAAAAAAAAAATTCCCACTTGTGCCAAGGAAAGTGCTCTGATACCAGATGTGATGTACCTGCAATAATTAATTAATGCAAATACACGAGATATCAGAAATAATAGAACAGAATCACTTTTATATTGATCACGGGCCACTTCGAGGGGGCAACCTCCTTTGAGCAAGCTCAATACAATTAACTTCACGGTGCCTTCAATGACCTCAACACACACTTATATACTAAGTCTATGCCCAATACTATGAGTCAAAACCATGGGACATATAATACTACGGGACGACTTACAAAGCATATGCGTCCAATACTATGGATCAATACTATGGGCTAATATAAACTATGGATCAACAAATACTACGGGACGACTTACAAAGCATATGCGTCCAACAAAAATATACTAACATAGTAAAGAGAAGGGTTGACATAGGTTCCTAACAGGTGCTTCTGTTAGTATCTTATCCACTTATGCTTGGAGAGATTTGGGTTTCCCTAATGTTATTCCAGCCGCTAATTGGCCATTGACCTTCGATAAAAGACCTAGTGAACCGTTTGGATTCCTCCATCAGGCACCTGTTACTTTGGGTGGAAAAATAGTCTTAGTTGATTTTATGGTTTTAAAGGACCCTATGGACTTTGATATGATCCTCGGGTGTGATTATGTTTATGCTATGCATGCTGTGGTGTCTACACTTTTTCGTGTGATGCATTTCCCTCATAACGAAAACATTGTCACCATCGACTAGCTTGCATTCGTTGATCATCCTTATTACCCAACTATAGATCAGTCTGATCCCTCGTCATTACGCACTGCTATGTCACATGGGAATGTTGTGGCATATTGTTCCTTGAGTTCAACTGCTACTGAGAAGAAGTCTCTGAGTTCATGCTTACCTTTTCGGGACTTGGTCCCAGCTTTTGACCAAGTGACACCTCCATCTGAATGTTTAGATATGTATTCTATCTGGGATGATATGCTTCCTTCCGATGAAGCTTTCCTAGAGTCTATAGTACAGTCTGCCATTCACTTGGATGTTGATCCAGTCGCAGTTATGTCGAGCCCCGGTTTGACCTTAAAGTCTGATCTTCCCACTGTTGAGTCTTTGGACTCTTCTATAGATCCGCAAATCGGTGTTCCTGCTGAGTTTGATTATGCTTCTAGAATTTTCAACTCCCGTGATGATGAATTTGTTCCTGCAAATTCCATCATGTCCTTCAACTTTGATCTTCATCCTGAATTTGATCTTGTTGATTGTAAGTCCTCAGGCTTGGGTACCATAGAGTCTTCATTTGAAAACTCTGCCTCGTTTATGCCTGTTGTTGATGACAGTGAAGTTGAAAGTATTGCTACCACAATGACTTGTATCGGGTCTTTCTTTACATATGTTTTAGATATGATCCTGGTACTAATGTTTCTTGGAGACAGGATTCTTAGCTGGATGTATACTTGCATACTGGTTATTTTCGACACCTTGTGCGACCATGTCAGGTATATTCGGAACCTTGCATATAGGTTTAGGCTTCCCCGTTGTTATGTTGCATTTGAACCTTTTTCCATCTGAATTCACCATAGGGTCGAACCTATTGGATATTGGTGTGTTAGCCATCTCTTTATGCATTGTGCACCAGTCCAATCGTAGAGCCTACCTAACATGGGTCACCCTAGTCAGTACCCTTATGCTATTCTGGTTCCCATGCTGAGTTTTTCTCATAGGCTCGGGAGCCTTTTTAGATTTACCATGACTTTGAGAAGAAGCCTCATATCTTTCTTCCTCATCTATTTCTGGCCATCCCTGATAAAGTTCCCATCTTTATGTTCAAGTTGTATGTGCATCTGTTGTGATCTCGCTTGCACTAATGAGCCTAATGTCGGCTTCCACACTTTTAGCCCTTTGTATAAGCCTCCATCTCTGATCTAATTTCCGCTAATCCCTGTATCATTTTTCCTTTCCAATTTGACACATTTTACCTGGAGGAGACACACACTCTGAGTGTCCTTATCTTGCTCATGTTCCTTGCATTAGGCATAGCTTTGTTCCATGTGCTTGGAGCTAGTTTTGCATGTCCCTGACACTCGTCTCCTCCCATTTCGAGCATTCTTCTTTTACTTCGAGCTCGTTAAAAACAGTAAGTAGGTTTCGAGCATTCTTCTTTTACTTCGAGCTCGTTAAAAACAGTAAGTAGGTTTCGAGCATTCTTCTGCCTTCACTTTGAGCTCGTTAAAAACAGTAAGTAGGTTACGAGCAATCTTCTGCCTTCACTTCGAGCTCATTAAAAACAGTAAGTAGGTTTCGAGCATTCTTTTTTTACTTCGAGCTCGTTAAAAACAGTAAGTAGGTTACGAGCATTTCTTCCACCTTTCCTTCGAGCTCGTTAAAAACAGTAAGGAGGCTACGAGCATTTCTTTCATCTTCACTTCGAGCTCATTAAAAACAGTAAGGAAGTTGTGAGCATTTTCCTATCTCCTTTGAGCTCGTTAAAAACAGTAAGGAGGTCATGAGTTTACTTTTCCATACTCGTTAAACCTTTACAGAAAAGATCCCTATGGAGTTCTTTTAAGCCCTTTTCAGAATCCTTAAATAGGAAACGTTTGCCGAGCATAGTTGTCTTTTTGGGCTGGTTAAAATAATCGAACCGACATCCACTTAGGTATAGAATTACCCCTTTTCCGAGCCTTGGTGGATAATTTACGGAAAAGGTATACTCTAGGTATACTCTTGTATGCGCTAGAAGAGTTCTTCTTCCATCATTTTACACTTTTTCGGGGAAGGAGACTAATTGTACAGAAAAAGTACCTTTGGAGTCATCTTTAGGGTTTTCAGACTCTCGAAATGTGAAAACACCAAGCGAGCATTCACCTACGCGGGCTCGATATAAAATCCACCGATAGGTGTATAGAGGACTGTTTAATTTTTTCAACTCTATAAGCAAGAAAACACCACCGAGCACAGACCAATCCGAGCTCGATATAAAATCCACGGATAGGTGTATGGAGTTTTCTTCTAGGTTTTTCAGAGTCCTTAAATATGAAAATACCGTCGAGCATGCTTTAGTTCTTTGTCAAGCTCGTTAAAAAATGAAAAAGGAAAGGGAAGGGAAGAATGATAAAATATCTTTCAATATGATGGCTGCAAGTCAACTATCTCCTTGAACAAAGCACCTATTTTGAGTCTCTCAAACAAGTTGGGTTCTAGCGTTGGCCTTAGGGTAAAACCTGATCTCAGAGTTCCTACTCCTCCGTTTGGTTAGTCTTCCAATCATTTGGAGAATATGTTAATGTCTCCTACATTGCAGATTTGTATCGTGGTCTCTTTGTGTTAAAAGTTGCCTAAGTCACTCTTGTGTCGTGCTCACTGTTCAAGGATATAACATGTGTCGGCCATTCTGCAGTTGGCTTGACCTCATGTGTCGGCCATTCCTTGGTGTCAGTATGTTTCATCATGTGTTCAGTCCCACTCCAAATCAGCTCATACCTTTTGAGTGTCCCTCGTGTTGGATGATGGAGGATGCATTAAGGCCTCCCTTCCAATGGACTTCTTCCCATCGACTTCAGCTCATTGTGCTCTGGGAATGAAGTTTAGAGTTTCAGTTAGTACCTTGGGGATTGCAGTCATTAGTGGCAGTTTCCCTCGCTATTGGATAGATGGGAATACATCAATGTCTCCTATCCGATGGATTCTTCAAGTGTTCGAAGGCAAGACCATCTATTCGCACTTGCTTGAATGTACTAGGTACCTTGGGTTCCATTTTCATTATTGGTGGACACCCTCGCATTTGTTAACAGTATACATCAATGACCGGTAATCAAACGATACCTCCCATGTTTGACAACAACTCATTTATTCGTATGGATAGGTTTGTACCTTGGGTTGTTTTTGGATGAAGACCTTGGGATCTTCGATAGCATCACCTTATTTATGTTATCGCCCAAGTTGCGCAAGACTGAGCCACACTCTTTTTGGGCTCTTGATGAGACATAGATCTAGCTTGTTCTCTATGGCTATGTTCTCCAGTTTTGACATAGATCCACCTTGTATTTATGTGGCTATGTTTACACTTATGTTCCTCATGGATCCACGCTTGTATTTTAGTGGCCATGATATATGCATCAGTATTTGGATCATTGTATCCTCTTGGAGGTCATGTTCCACCATTTGAACATGGACAGTTACCTCAAGGATGAGTTTGTCTAACATTGCCTTTTGCTTTCAGGTACTTCATTTGAGCCTATGATTCTTGGTTTCTACGCTCCTCCATGATTCAACTCTTTGTTATTTATAATGTATTTCAGTCATCATTTCCCGCACTCCCTCTGACCTCATACATTAGGGGGCATCTGTTATAGCTTGAAATGACACCTCTCCGTCCGTGATGACACTTGCTTCCCTTGGTCGCATGACGACATTTCTTGAGATCAAGTTTCAGTTACACAACAGGACATTTGTGGATGGAGGAGTCATTTGGGACACTAAAAATGGTTGAAATTACCTCATTCTTGACCCATTTGATGTATATGACCCTTAGGAACATTTTTCCAGACCAAACCATCTCCTGAAAATGAGCAGAAAAGCCTGTTTTGGGCCATTTTTTAACATGAGCGCAACTCCACTATTGAAATAGTAGCATGTGTACGCGACTTTGCTTCATTAAAGTAGCGCTCAATTACATGTGTACGTGACTTTGTCTACTATAGAGTAGTGTACACCCCTGTTTTGGTCAAAATCTCGAAATTTGAGTAAGTTAAGTTGGTTGGGAAACCTCTTGAGTGGTTATAACTTCTTTTCCTCTTCTTCACTGACTATATAAGGAGGGTAGAAGGGCCATGTGAGAGGACCAAGCCCAATTACAAAGTTATGCTGGAGGAATGGAGACCCTCATCCCCCTCTCTTGTGCTTCAGTTTTGGTAAACCCTAGCACAGTTGATTAGAGGCTGGAATCCTTGGAGAATAGAAGCAGGAGACCTTGAATCTAGGTTTCGTGAAGTGCCAAGCTTGAAGGAAGGTATAAATTTATGTACTTGCTTTCATTCATCAATAAAGATCAGACGTTCTTCTCTTTCCAAATATGACCTATTAATGTGTCTAGGATTTTATTACAGTTTGTTTATAATCTGATGTCTTTTTCTATTATGAATATCAATCTTATATGTGTAGTCAAATGTATTTGAGAAAGGTATCAAGTTGTTTTGCAGGTCTAGGCATTGCGACACTGGATAAGCATTGAAGAGCGAGGGAGGCAAAGCTAGGATCAACCTTCTGAATGAGGTGCCTACATCTCTAAACCCTAATCTCTTCATTTATTTGTTGTACTTGCAGAATGCTTGTAAGTCTATCTTTATCACCGTAAGTTGGTAGTTTCTCCCCTTAACTATAGGTGCATTTTCCCCACAACAATACCTACTTTCCTTGAAGCTTCGGATTTTTCATTGCTCTTTTCACTCACACACATTTGATTTTCTCTCCAAGGTCTTTTACAAGAAGGGCATAAACCTTTCTTCACTAACTCCACATCTTCATTTTTGGGTCTATTTTCAAACACCCAATTAGCATAGTATTCAAAAGGAATAGTATTTTGAGTATCTTCCTTCGAAGCAAGATATGATTGATATTTTTTATATTGTTGGGGCAAGGTTTTATATGTTTCTCTCCATCTTTGTAACTCATTCATAGAATTATCCTTTGGTGGTGTGACATACTCATATTTATCATCAATATGGTCGTAATAATAATCTTCATTCCTCATGAAATTATAAGAAGTGTTGCATGATGGCACCTCTTCCTCATACCATTCACATTCTCCTTCATATTGTTCACAATCATCTGCATATTCCTCATAAGAATTGTACTCATAGGATTCATCATAATAGAAAGACATGGCTGCAAATTATTCTTCAATGTATGATATTAATTCATAGGTGCAAGGACCATGCTCTGATACCACTATAATGTCCCTTTTTAGAAATTTATTAAAATAGTGAAATTTTCAACTTTTTCCACTAGTTCGACCTTTGACTAGTATTGGTCTCTTGGTCTCCAGATGACTCCAAATGCTCCAAAATTGTTTTAGAAGGTGTATGGATTATATTGGGACATGAATATGAGGTTTATGGATGATTTATAGACTTCAAAAGGCTTCTGCAACTCTCCTTTAAGTTCTGGCCAAAGTAGGGAGTTTGACTAGCAATTTCTCTTTGACTAGTATTGGTCTCTTGGTCTCCAAATGCTCCCAAATTGTTACAGAAGGTGTATGGATGATATTATAGAATTAATATTAGGTTTATGGATGATTTATACACTTAAAAATTCTTTTGAAACTCTTCTTTAAGTTCTGGCCAAAGTAGGGAGTTTGACTAGCAATTTGGGGTTCAAATCCCCCTTGGTAGATGCTGGAAATGGCTCTCCAAGTGCTATGGGACCCTCTTGAATTTATGAAAAGAGGAATTTGAATAAAAAAGTGACATAAATATAGGTTCATATGCATCTCCATTCAAGTTATTAAGTCTGTTACAACCCTCTCCAATCAGCTACAAAAGTACTAGTTTCGACCATAGGGGAAATGATAGGAAAACTTCTCCAAATGCTATGAAACTGAACCAAATGACTCCAAAAGATTATGAAATGAACATGAAACTTGTAATACACATTATTAACAATACATATATCATTATTCCATCATTGGTTCACTTATTCATTCAAAATTTTCATCACAACATTGGCAAAGATCAACATAGTGGGGAAAATTAACCATTTTCTCATTAATGATCAGATTTATACATTTCCACTTGAAATATCGACCTGAAAATTTCTAAAGGTGAAGAACAGAGAATTTTCATCAAATTACAAAATAAATGGGGCATTAAAATCTCCCCCAAAGAGTACAATATCTCACCAAGTGTGCCTTCCCTCAAGGATCATGAATATGCCAAGAAATAGAAGAATGGTTGTAGAAGCAAGATGAAAGAGATGTGACCATGAGCTGACCTGTAGCTTCAACCTGTAACAAAATAATCCATTAAATCTCTAAATGAAAGTTCTGAATGGCCTTTCCAATTATCAACTAGGATGGGAATCTTTCACCCTCGAAATTGGTTCTAAGGCAATTAGAGTAGCACTCCACTAGCTTTCCTCACCAAATGCAAAATGCAAATTCTAAAATGATAAAAAGATGTTATTTTTCTTTTTTCATGAATTTTATAAACTTCTAAGATCCTCCATGGGTCGAACGCCTTCTAAGTGCTTCATGCCAACTCAAGTTGGGAAGAGATTCCCAAGTATGCCACTTGTCCTTCCAATTCTAGCCCTCTCCTTCTCCAAATTCGAATTGGTGTCTGTTTGGATGCCCTAACTCACTTGAGCGCCCTCTTGGAGGATATTTTTAGCCCTCATATGTCATATATGTCAAATGTTAGAATTCAGGTCTGATTTGTGTCATAGGTGTCATATCATCTTCATCATTTTTGTCATAGAGATAGGGAATCTAGCCCAAGTGTCCCACTAGCTCCAAATTGCATCTTCCTCTTACATGGGAGTTAATATTCCTCTACATTTAGACCTCATTGACTCATGTCAAGTATTATTCCCTTCCAACTCATCCCAATAACATTGGACTTCTCATGGATTCAAATTGACAAGAGGAGGATGCCATGTGGCATAGAGAGTCTAGCTTGTGTGGGTCCCACTTCCTCCATGTGTCTTCATGGTCAAACGCCACTTTGATTTTCCCTTGGATTTATTTATTTAAATCCTTTATTAATTTCCACACATCATTTATTATCCTTCTTATTCCAAATCCCAATGCTTCCACCCACAACCTAGGAAACTAGTAATTTTCCTCCTTGGCAGTTATTTGACCCTTAACATCAATTTGAAAACTCTCATGAATATAACCAATGGGATTAGGCCATTGTGACCCAATGAAAAATTTGGGACATGAATACCACAACCCTTCAGTCACACATCAACTCTTCATCCACACAAGGATGGCACTCCTTCTCCGATGCAAACCAGTGGTTCCCTCTAGGAACTCTATAGGTGACTTTCTTGACTGCAAGCTAGCATGGCCCCACAATACCCACTCACACTACACAAGAATGATACCCTTTTTCTACTACATAGCTACTCGGGCCTATCCATCCCTTCTAGTTTTCTTTAATTGTGAGCGTAGAAAGGTTACCACTGCCCATAAGTCCTCCTAAGTACCCTTTCTTCACTTTTCCTCTTAATGTGCAACACCAAATATTATCTGGTCAGGTTGAAAAAACAAGAAGGATAAGCAAAATCATTAGTATTGCTTCTCTAGGATATTAACCATATTTCATAACATTCACTATCAAGTATTGAAACACCAGGAATGCGTCCATTCCCTTAGGGTGTAGTCAATATTGACAACCCTAACATGACTCATCACCAGAAAGGTGTGCACCCCTCACTAATGTGAACCATGTAGGACTTAATCATACTTCAAGCAGTCTGAAATAATGAAATAAAATCAAAACATGCTCTGCACATTCAACTCTAGTATTTAGACATGTATATATATATCAGCTAGGGTTTCAGAACACTTATCCATTTGCAGAGGTATTTTCTCTTCACTTGTGAGGAATGGGGGCTCCTTTCTATGAGTTGACAGTCCCTTGGTTTTCCATCCCAAATCCTTTTTATGTTCCATAACCCTCATATGTCTTACTGACATAATCTTTACCATCTCACTCGCATGGTTTACCACATGCAGTTCAACTGAGACATTATCGAAATTTACAATGGCGTTTCACCCGAAACCTATTTCTAAAGCATGGGATTCTTCCCATGAAGTTTGGATTCTGCAAGACATCACACATGGCCTTCCTGCAATGTGTCTTCCTGGCACTCTTATCAAATAGCCAAATATTCATCGGTATTTAACAATCAAATTCAGATATGATTTCGATAATCATTCATTAGCATTAGTAATTAAATTCAAACATGAATTTACAGTTATGTCTCTTACAGAAATTGATTTGTTTTAACCATGAGGCCATCCTCATATTTTCCAGCTCCTGTAAGTGGCATCACTCTATCCATTATGGTTTTATGCCTACTATCATACATGGACATCCACCTATAGCATGTCCTCCTGACACAGTTCTAGACAACCAAACAACCATTAGTAATTATCAGCAAAATCACAAATCTGATTTTACAACTCTGCTTCCTACAGAAATTTAGAATTTTCAACAATGAGACCCTTCTCATAAACTTAAATAAGAAATTTTTAAATTTGTTCATGCAAAAATCAGATTTCACAATCATGAGACTCTTCTCATAATGTTTGGCTCTTGTACATGGTAGGTTCCAGTCTAGATCATGGGCTTACCCATATAACCATACTCAAGACATTTCTACCTATAATTTGAAACTCAAAGCATCCAAACACTTGTAAACTTTCATGCATATAATATTTCATTGTGCAACAGTCACTGAAGTGATCTCATAATTATAATACCCAATAATTCAAACACTTTCATATGTTAACATTTTAAATGCAATGAAATATACATATCTATATGTGCATCATTATCATAATAAAATTGCAAGGTATAGTCGCATCATTTATGCAATTTAAATTAAACTTTAGATACTCATTACTTCACAGCCCTATGATTTATACAACTCTGCCCTTCCACAAAGAATTATGGCAGTCCATCAATCCTGACTACCTTCTTCGTGCACTTACTCTCCTGCATTCACAACAGCTCATGAAATGATACCAGATTTATCACCAATTCATCATCTCATCCATTATTTAGTTTGCAGTAACACACACACCACAACCATGCATTCACACAATGCATCTCAAAATGTGCACCTACATCCATGCATGCACATTTACATCACTCACATAATATTTTCATGTGCATTCACTCAATGCAACCAGAAAATTTGTAAAATCTCTTAATGAATATCCACTCAATGCCACCTTGCACTGATTCATGAATACTATACTGTCATGTCATTCATCCTATCATAATAGGGCCATAAGTCCTTACTTGCTTTGGTAATTAAACTCATAATAAACATACACAAATGGCAGATATAATTTCATATCAATGCATTAAGGTTTCTAAGCAACTATAGGGTGTAAGGATCATTACCTTCACTTACCCACACCTCACCATACTTTGTAGGATGACATTAAAATTCAGCCATTCAGTACCACATGTAAACTAAGTCAACATATTTTAAACATAGTTGGAGGGATCTTACCAAATCCTCTTTCAACATTCATGCAATTAAGCATGATATCCATTACTTACATGGATGTCATTAACATTGCTTGATGTTACCTGATCAGTTGGCCTCTTACCAAGGCTACACAACCCCTTTTCCAATATTTTGATCATGAATCGTTACTCCAGCCTTCCTTCTCAAGGTTTGCTGGTCACATGCTGTGACTTCTTTGCATTTTTAGTCATGCTTTGGTTGTCTTTGGTCCTACAAACAATGCGAACACCACTAATTATTAACAACCACAATAATAATCTTAAGTGGCTAATTGCATATGTAAAACCTCACTATTTTACCAATATTCAATATCATATACATGCACAAACATCCTCACATGCACTGTGCAATGTTTAATAATATGTCATCTAGTGTGTATTCATTTAATCTATCTAATCTCTTGCATTTTCAACATTCCTATGCCATAATTTCCAGTATATAAACCTCATAAAATATAAATACAAAAGTAGGAGAGGATTTAAGGAATTCTCCCTTTCCAATCATAGCATGGAATTTCCTCTTCCATATCATAGCTGATCCAATTTCATGGCCTCTTAACAAGCACACAAGGAATCATTAGCTATGATTTTATCACCAAGTAGAAATTCAATACATATACATATGTATAACATTTATACTTTCTACCTTCCAAGCAGGCAATTCTTATGTTATAAATAGAAATAGTTTTAAGGTGAGAAATATTCCTCTTTATCAGCATTGCTTTATGGAGATTATTCTTCAATTTCTATTGCAACCATTGTTGAGATATTGTAATTTCTAAGAATATTATATTTGTACTTTATTATTCTGGAGATGTTTCATTCCTTCATGAAGAATGTGGTAACTTGGGTTATTAGACTTTCCTAGTGGGGGTCGGCCCTATATGAGTCATGTGGGTTAAAGGGTTATTAGACCACCGTAGTGGGGTCGGCCCTGTCACATTATGTTAAGTGGTTAAGATGAGGCCGACCTAGTTAGTGTAAAAGTCAATTCAGAGTTGTGTATAAATAGAGGAGGTGTGTTCCTCATTTAACACACATTCACTCACTTATGATTAGAGCATAGGTGAGAGAGATATCTGCTATGGAGGAGAAGGAGATCATGTTTTGAGATTACATCTTTGTATTTTTTGGTCATCTATTTTGAGGAAGCTTTGTTGGGTTTTCTACCCCATGAGGGTTTCCCAGGATAAATCTATGTCTCTTGTGTTTATGTTGTGCTTGTTGTTATTTCAGTGATCCTGTATATGCTATTGTTGTGAAATGGAATGTAATACTGATATTTTCTGTCTTAGCATATTAAATATTAACATGGTAACAGAGCTAGCCTGAAGGAAGGCAATGTATGGCACTTATGACACTTGCTTCACTTGCGACAATTTGAAGGTTAGTATTTTATATAGAAAAAACCAGTCATTATGGAACTTTCTCTATAAATCCATTTTGGCGAAGGTTCAGGATTTGAAACCTATATAGGTCGTAGATAACATCCCCATGTACCTTATGTCTGAAGGAAAGCCTCAGATTCGTTGTAATTTGTGAGATATGATCAATACAAGTTAGGGTTTCTACCTCTTCTAGATCTCAGTCATAAAAAGGTGACCTAGGAAAAAAGGCCATATATCGGGTTAGGAAGCTCCAAATGAAATTTCATAAAATGTAACAGGTAGGGCATGGACTTTAATTTCACAGATCCACTTTTCAGAGGTTGAAGTTGAACTAGTGACACATGGCACGCCGTACAAGTTTGATCTCCTGTTTTATCCCATAAATAGGTCACATTGCGAAACTTGGAATAAATCTCTCTCAGAGAATCCGATTGAGGTCAAACCTATGGGGTTGGAAAGGTGACAGGTCAGGATACCATAGACCAAAGTTTCAGACCTTGTGGGTTCGTAATTTCAGAGATGCACCAGAAACAATCAGGTGCATATTTCTGTCAAAACAAAATTGTGTTTTGAGCACCTTCATTCTTGGCTTATCACTATTGCGGGAATTTAGGGCTTCAGAGAAAGTTGGAATTTTTGAAATATGTGACCATGGCTGGAATATCCTCATAAAAATTGAAGTTTAGAGTACAAGATAAAACCTTTTGGTTGGGCAGAAGACCGGGCTTTATCAAATCCTAGTTTGGGATCCTGTCCAGAAGATCCAGAAGTTTCAAAGGTGATTTTGAGGGGTCAAATTTTGCAGTTTTCAAAAATTGAAGTATATCAGCTTGATCAGCTCAGCAAGGCGCATCTTTCCATCCTTTTAGAAGTTTTAAATTCAAAGTTTAAATTTTTAGGGTTTCTCTGGCAATCCCTAATCCAACTCCAGATCCATTTTCAGCAAATCAAAGTGGATTGGGTTAAAAGCAATCCTGACAGGTATGACTTGAGGAAATATAGGTATGTTTTGAAATCTGATTCTTGATTAAGTTCATAATATGTTTGTCTTCATGTTATTAAGTTTAGTACAATTATGCTTGTTTGATAATGAATGCATGTGAGTGATAGAAGACATTCATTGATTAGGGTTATGACACTTATGATTGTACTAATGCATTTGTGGTGTTGTATGAGGATGATGTTGTCTGCTAACAAGATACAGGTACATCAAGAAAGACAAATCAAGTTCTATGACCATGATGACATGGAGACAAAGACTCATCCATAGTCTTTGACCACATAGAAGCTCTACTTACGAGGTATGTATGACTTTTTTCTACTATGCTTAACCTATGAGATATGGAGGTTCTAGCACAAGGTCTCTAAATCATTAAAGAGAACAAAGAAGATATTGTTTGGGTATGTTAAGACATAACCAAGCTTGATAATCTAGGTATTTTTTCCTATATCAAGTTAGAATCCTACTTTGTTAGGATCTTAGGTAAGTATACCTGTGTATGAAATAATCATGAACATACATACTTAAGATTATTTAGAATTATAATGTTTTGATAGTATTGAGATTATACTAATGAATGTATGTTTGTGTATGAGATCATGAGGATGACACTAGTGCACACTTAAGCATGCATAGTAGTACAGAATGAATAGAAGTTCAAAGACATATAGAGATCAAGCGAGAGGCAACCACACAAACATAAAACATAAGTATTTGAGTTGTTATTTGAATCTTTGAAATAGTAAATGATATTGCTTGTAATAGTTGTATGCATATTTGTATTCCTAGAATATATCATGTATAGTGTAAGCATTCATATAGCATTGAACAATATACTACTAATATGCATATGATGCGTAAGTTGGACAAACATTCCACTATTGTTTATATAGAATGAAACCTCTTTGCTGACATGATGAGAGCTGTGCATGCTCTTGATAGTATGTTCTGGTAGAGATGGAAGGCATCTAGATAGCCATTGTATGCATACAGGATATGGAAAAGTGTTGTGCCAAAGTATTGGTCAAGATAGTTGCATAACCATGTGAATCATATTTGTATGCATAATAGGTTATCATGTCAACATGATTTGATGAATATGAAGTATTACTAATCATGTAATTAACTTTGATTTGTAGGAAAGACCATGAAGAATGATGAACATCGAAAAAGTGATGGATGTTCAACTAAAAGGCTTACAAATCAAACATACTATAGAAGGCTCGTGACTAGAAGATTCTCTTAAAAAGAGGAAGAGGATCATGACGAGATGTTTGCTCCAAGTGGCTAGATAAGACCATTCTCTTAATGGTGTAATTGAAGAAGAAGTGTGAATCGAGAAAACTCCCAGGATTCAATTGAAGAAAGCTCTGTATGGGTTCAACAAGTACCCAAGATCAATAGTCATTTTATGAGCTTAATGATCACCATGGGTGATACGGATTTCAACCTTTGCTACAAGGTTGAATAAGGTGTCTATATTACAGATGAAATTCTTCTCTTAGATGGGTGCAAGAAGAAACTCACCACAAATTTTGAATGATCTTGAGGCTCATATCAGTAGACCCATCTGACAAGAGATGGCATAGATAGATATGTAGAAGATCACTCAATGTAGAGTGTAAATGATGTTCAATTACAGAGGGAAAATTGATAGCTTCTTGACAAGCTGATCCTAACCTTTACCTTAAGGTTATGGATGATGAACCTGTCATACTATTACTGTATGTGGATGATCTGTTTCTGATAGGGAATGAGAAATAGATCATGGAAAGCAAGAAGAAGCTAGCTACAAAATTTGAGATGAAATATCTCGGATTAATGCATTACTTCCTAGGTCTAGAAGGATAGCAAGGCCTAAAAGGAATATTTCTCAACTAGGGAAAGTATGTTGTGGAAATATTGAAAAGATGTGATATGTTGGAATGCAAAGCCATGGCCACTCCCACGGATTCCAACTTGAAGCTATTAGCTGATAACTCATCAGAGTTAGTGGATGTGACTCTGTATAGACAGATTATTGGGTCATTGATGTATTTGACGAATACCAGGCCAGATATATGCTTTGCTGTGAACACCTTGAGTCAGTATCTAGTGGAACCTAGGTGTGTTCACCTGATAGCTGCAAAGCATGTGATGAGGTACCTAAAGGGTACGATAGACTTTGATCTATGTTACCTTGGAGATCATGACTTCATATTGTATGGCTATACAGATGCTGATTGGGCAGGAAGTGTATCAAACAGGAAGGTCACATTGGGTGGATGTTATTGTTTGAGATTTGCCATGATCTCCTACTTTAGCAGGAAGCAGTCTAGTATGGATCTCAACACAGCTGAAGCGGCATATATAGTTCCTTGATCCGCTAGTTGAGAAGCAATATGGCTTCAGAAGTTGTTATCAAGATTGTTTGACTTAGAGATGGACCCCACTGTGATCCTATGTGACAACCAGAGTTGTATCAAGATGACAGAGAATACAGTGTTCCATGATAAGTCAAAGCACATAGGAATATGGTGCAGAAAGGAGCTATCAAGCTCGAGTATGTGAGCACTGACGAACAAGTTGCTGATGTATTGACCAAACCTCTGTCTCGAGTAAAGTTTGAGTATTTCCGAGACAAGCTTGGTGTAGTTCAGAAGGACCCTCCTTAAAAGCGAGAGTGATATGGTCGCTGATGATGAGATTTTGTGCATTGACGGTAAGGTCGATGATGAGGATACTTGTACTTGATGATGTGGATACTTGTATCGATGATGAGGTGACCTGTTTCGACGATGAGGTCAATGATGAGGTTACCTATCCCAACGATGAGGTCGATGATATCAACGATAAGGTTGAGAAGTGGTCCCTAATGGACGAGAGGGATTGTATCATCCCCGGAATTCGATCCCTAAATTGATCCATAGACATATGTCTTCGAGAAGTGGTCCCTAGTGGATGAGAGGGATTGTATCATCCCCAAACTTCCATCCCTGAATTGATCCATAGACATATGTCTCCGAGAAGTGGTCCCTAGTGGACGTGATAGGATTGCATCGTCCCTGAATAGTTAGTTCAAAATGTATGTGATAGGACTGCATCGTCCCTGAACATTTAGTTCAAAATGTATGTGATAGGACTGCATCGTCGCTGGACAGTTAGTTCAAAATGTACGTGATAGGTCTGCATCGTCCCTGAATGTTTAGTTCAAAATGTACATGATAGGACTGCATTGTCCCTGAACATTTAGTTCAAAATGTACATGATAGGACTGCATAGTCCTTAGACATGAGAGGTATCTTAAATGGATTAGGACTGCATCATCCCTGAATAGTTAGTTCAAAATGTACGTGATGGGATTACATCATCTATAGACATGTTGTGGTGTCTTAAATTGATAAGGATTGATCATCCTTAGACAGTGATCTCATAATTCCAAAAGGAAGGATAGTCTTAAATGCTAATCCTTGGATTGTGGTGGGATTGACCATCCCTAGACAGTGATCCTGTAATTCCGAAAGGAACGATAGTCTTAAATATTGATCCTTAGACTAGAATCCCATAATTACGAAAGGAAGGATTGTCTAAGATATGAGTAGTGGACAAGGATCCCGTAATTCTGAAAGGAAGGATCATCTAAGTGTGGTAGCTCCGTAAAGACTGGGTCCTGTAATTCCGGAAGGAAGGATCACTAGAGTTGTTGGACTAGAGTCCCGTAATTCCAAAAGGAAGGACTGTCCATGATCCTGTAATTTCGAAAGGAAGGATCACCAGAGTTGATGGACTAGAATCCCATAATTTCGAAAGGAAGGATTGTCCATGATCCTATAATTCTAAAAGGAAGGATCACCAGAGTTGTTGGACTAAAATCCCGTAATTTTGAGAGGAAGGATTGCCCATGATCCCGTAATTCCGAAATGAAGGATCATGTGTGTTGCAATGTATGCTGCTATGTTGATCGAGATGATTGAGATGATGTTGTAGATAGAGATGATCTAGATGATGATGATCGAGATGATCGAGATGATGTTGATCGAGATGATGATACTGTTGATCGAGATGATCGAGATGATCCAGATGATGATACTGTTGATCGAGATGATCAAGATGATGTTGATCGAGATGATCCAGATGATGATACTGTTGATCGAGATGATCTAGTTGATGATGTTGATTGAGATGATCTAGATGATGATATTGTTGTAGCTGTTTGGATGCTACAGAAGATGAAGACTCAATACTGAAGATGTTCCAGTATTGAATATTTGAAGATGTTCCAATAACTGGTTGAGTTAATGATGATGTTGAAGAAAGCTTCCAATGATTTATAGATGTATCATGTATTATGTAGTTGATGACTCCTTGCTCCTGCAAATGTTGTTATAATATCCTTCTAGTTAAGGGGGAATGTTGAGATATTGTAACTTCTAAGAATATTATATTTGTACTTTATTATTCTGTAGATGTTTCATTCCTTCGTGAAGACGTTATTATATATCCAAAGATGTTTTATTCCTCTGTGAAGAATGTGGTAACTTGGGTTATTAGACTTCCCTAGTGGGGGTCGACCCTATATGAGTCATGTGGGTTAAAGGGTTATTAGACCACCCTAGTGGGGTCGGCCTTGTCACATTATGTTAAAAGGTTAAGTTGAGGCTGACCTAGTTAGTGTAAAAGTCAAGTCGGAGTTGTGTATAAATAGAGGAGGTGTGTTCCTCATTTAACACACATTCACTCACTTATGATTAACGCATAGGTGAGAGAGAGGTCTGATATGGAGGAGAAGGAGCTCATGTTTGGGGTTACATCTTTGTATTTGCTGGTCATCTATATTGAGGAAGCTTTGCTCGATTTTCTGCCCCATGAGGGTTTCCCAGGATAAATCTGTGTCTCTTGTGTTTATGTTGTGCTTGTCGTTCTTTCAGTGATCCTATATATCCTATTGTTGTGAAATGGAATGTAATACTAATATTTTCTATATTAGCATATTAAATCTTAACAACCATCTTATAAATTCTATGTAACTTTCCTTGGTCATCACAACAACTCTCATTGCACTTTGATCACAATGACTTGTTGCTCCAATTTCGTTGAGTAATTCTGGCCAAGTCCGACTTGACCTTTCTTTGACTTCATTGCACTAATCAGCATTGCAATTTAATCCATATGGAGTCCTTTCAAGGTCCACTACATGTCCTTGTTCCTCATTCAACAATGAGACTTGCTTTTCTTTACCATGGAATTACTTTCCACAATTCCAAACCATTTGAATTACCCCATCAAGGTACAAAATTTCCATTTCACCCCACATAATTCTCTCACAATACACAACTATCCCAGGGGGATGATGGGTGTCAAGGGGGATTTCCCCCTTGTGGCTTCCGTGCGATCTTTAGTTTTGGGCACCTGAGAATCGGCTACGAAAAACACTATGTTAACACCGAAATTGACCCCCCAAGGCTTAAAGAGGGTAATTCTGGGTAACCACTAACCAATCTTTGGCCTGTTCTACTGACCCAACACAGATAGAGAAGGCTCTCTCTAAAATCTCATGAAAAACTGGAATAATCAAGATTGTCAATAATGAAAAAGAAATGCCAACATTCACGGCCAAGATATTCAATTACAACATTTAGACAGAAGATCAGATTTCTGCTGGAAAACTATAAATGATTAAAACATCATCTGGTTGAAACATACGAAACCTAATTGGGCAATGGAGTCAAACTTAAGTAAACCTTGAATATCATTTATGAGTGCTTTGCAAAATACATTTACACAGGGGCAAGGTAGCAAAAAGATCGTAGTCAAAGTGATTTAATTGGAAAAATAGAAGATAAAATAATAATCCATTGATATAAGGCATACGGAGATGAATCCTATATCAACTTTAGAAGAAATAAGGGTGGAATACTCGGAATAAGCTAAGCAGAGCATAATATCTATGAATTCCACTTAACCAGTACCCTGAACCAAGTATGAAAAGAATATCACAGAATGGACCTACAATGTAAGAAACACATGCACATTAGGAGAGCATCAACAAACTACAAAACTAATTACACAGGAATCCCTGACAAGCACCAGCTCGGTGCTGCAAATTTTATTCAAGAAAAACTCAAGAAAATGTATTACATAACAATTTTTCATATTCAAAAAGTTTTCAACCCCCTTTTTCATCATTCTATTACATCGCATATAGAGATGCTGAGAGCCCTTTGCTCGACTCATCTAAACCAAAGTGTTTTTACAACAAAATGACACCTCATCAAAATTTGTTTGTAATAACTGCTTTGAAACAAAAACAGGCAGAGCTGGCCTAACTATTTCTTACATTTGTTGGTATTATCACTGAATGAGATTGACCTTACAGTAAAAGCAAACATAGTAAAAATAAAAGTTCCAGCTGGCTATCCATTTCACCGCCTCAAAAAATATTACAAATTATATCAAAAATGAAAAAATTCTTATGTGTCTTCGGACCATTCAAACAATATTTAACAACTCAAAAATATTAGACAGCTACTGTAGCTGGCGGAGAGCGTATCTCATATTTGCATATCCTTTTACAGTAGCCCAATGCTCAGCTGAAGGGATATCATAATCTGTCATCTCTTTCACCATCACTCGTATTTCAATATGGTCAGAATAGGAGGCTGGCAGAAGCCTTTCGCCAATGGCAACCAATCTATTCAAGACTTCAAAGTCGTCTTCGATCTTTTCCATTAAATTTTTTCCTATGAACAGCTATTCCATATGTTTGAACTTCATGTGATCCATTCTTATAGCCCATATCTTCTTTTTGTAAGCGCTTTTAGAGATTAGCTCTAGATTATCATCCCAAAAGGACGGTAGTCCCATTTCATTTAGCCTATCAAATGATCTTCTGAAGTCTGCTACCTTCCTTTTCATATCTTTTGCTTTGGCCTCCATGCTTTCCACCTAAGCATACTTTCCCAAAACTCTTTGAGCCGTAGTGATTGTCACGATTCAGTTCCCAATGTTTAACCTAATCCTTTCTTCTTCTGACAAATCATTTAAAAAGGAAACAACACTTAATGTTGTTTCTTTGGGTTTTCAAGCTAAAGTTTCTCTTGCGACTACACATCCTGACAAAGCATCATTGATTGTCTTCTCCTGGACTCTTATGAACTCCAAGTATGGCCAAAAACTTTCAACCTCTTTTAATACCCTATCCCACACCAAATTTCTACACCCCTACATAGCAACCTGCCCTACAACTTGGCGAGTGAGTTTTTTATTTTGATCAATCGATTCCCTATGCTTCTCTCGAAGGGAATTTGTCTCCTCCTCCTGCTTCTTATTCTCTTCTTCTAGTTTCTGCATTCTTTCCCTTAGCTCCTTGATCTCACTCTCTCTCAGGCTGACATGTGACATAGCCTGTGCCATATTATTGGTACTGTCTTCACCACCATCTTCACTCACATTTGTAGGCCGTATGTACAGACTGGACAAGTTACTTCTTAGATCTTCAAGTTGCTTTTCTAGGCTTATTTTCTCCTTTTTCCAATTGCCTTTCACTCCAACAAGCTTCAGTATTTATGCTTTACAATCATCCAATTCCTTAGATAAGGCCTCCCTTTGTATTTCAAATTGTGTTTCCTCGGGGGCCTGGATCATCTAGGTGTTAGAAACTTTTTCCTTTTTCTGCAAGTTTGAAATTAGCTTTTCTTATCAGCTAGTAGCTGCTTCGTGGCTTTTCCGCCCCCGTTAACTCCAACCAGGTCAATTTGTAACTTTTTTACATGTTGCTGAAGGGATCGGCTTTCAAGATTTTCCTACTTTAGCTGGTTCTCTAGCTTCCTTACAGTAACTTCCAAGTTATCACCTCTCAATGCCTCTTTCACAAAATCAACATGGATAAGATCACCAATCTGTTTGTGAAAATGGATCTTGTCAGGTATTGGTATCGTATCCCATCTAAGCTTCATCCTTGTTACTTCGGTTTCTGTCAATACTGCCAAATTTAAAGTGTTATCCTTCTCATATCTACTGGTTAACAAGGAAGTCTCATTTTTGGACAAATTACCGGCTCTCAGCATCAGGTCAAAAATCTTCTGGGCCGAGACTTGTCTATTCTGTTTGTATTGCCCGCACAGATCAGCTTTAGACTGGAATCTACTATTGTTCTCATCTCCTTTAACATCCTGAAACTTGTATTCTCTTATCCGAACTTCAAGGGTTGGAGACACCTCATTATCCTCTTTTTCATTATCCATCCAGACAATCAAGTCTTCCTGGGGTGTCTCACCGACCAATTCTTCTTCAGTGAGGGAAACAAATGACTCAACCTGAGTATTTTCACTAAACACCTCAACTTGCGATGCCATCCTAGGTCGTTTGTCTTCTCCCCCCATTTCAGTATCCATATCCTGAATTTCCTCCAAATCTCTCTTTCATCCCACTTCCCCAGTGTCTAGCACCTGTTCGATATTCATTACCACATCAGACATCATGGGGTCTCTTTGCTACAAACCTGGAACTTCTTCCAGCTCAGGTTCCCATAGTAGAAAATTTCATCCCCTGAGTGCCCTTTCTGGCTCCTTATGTTCGAAAGCCTTTAGGTTACACTCCCCCCTTCTTCTAGAAATGACATGCAGGTGGTCGTATTCAATGGATACGTCTCTTTTGAACCCTAGAAGTCTCATCAATTCCTCTATCTCGAGTAAAGCCTCCTTACTCTTCACAATGAAAGGACCTACCTTCCAAGGGTTTTTTATATTAGTGCCCTTTTTAAACTGCTGGAACAGTCCCTCTTCCAAGCTCAGTTTCTTCCTGATAAATTCTAGGGCAAAGATTCTTAATGTCAGAAAGGAAGGCAAAACATAGGGTTCCTTCACAAAACCATACAGCCTAATGGCTGTAGCATATTTCAAAAGGAACTAGTCTCCGACGGCCACTTCATCCTTTAATTGCATCATTAACTTCATCTCGGGCAGTACTCTAGGAAACCCTCCCCCAAAAATGACCTTATACACAGGGGGTAAAACACATTTGAAATAATCAAACACATTTTCTAGAAAAGCATTTGTCTCAAGTAAAGGGAGAAAATGCAGGCTTTTTGCATTACTGTACATGATCATCTTCATAAGCTATGTCTGGTATCTGAAAAATCTAGTATTCGGGAATTTTCTCAACTGTATATGCATTCTTTCTGCTAAAAGTTCATCAAACCTAAGAGGTGGGATGAGTCCAGTGTCAGACGTTACTAAACAAATACTAATCTTGAAAAGTAGACTTAGTTGGACCTCCGTTACCCATTGGTCAGTGTCTAAACCTAAGAATTGAGCCAGCAGTGAAAAGACCAACTGGGAATCATCATAAAAAAGGTTGACGTCCAAGGGGTATGGCTTTTCTGTAACTTTGGAGTGAGGTTTCAGAAATGTGGCTAGGAAATCCTGACGGCTCTCAGGGGCGATTTGACGGAACAGGGAAACCACAGACTCTTCTGAAAAGCTTTCTGACTCCTGGTACTGTGACTCAAGGACAAAAAATGAATTCTTTACAACCGACGCATCTAAAACACAGACAACTTTAGACCTAGGGGCATCGATGATTACCATTGTGGACTCAGAGTAATTCATGGAGCACCATGTTACAAACTCAGGGAAAGAGGGTACTTGGTCTAGGAAAAAGAAAATAAAAGACGACCTAAAAACCCCGTGTATGTCCAGGCCTTGTTCATGCAGAGAATCTAACTTTATTTTAATTTCAGGGACAGGGAGCCGAATGCATGGGTCAAACACATCCGCATCCCTATATTCCAGTGCCACCTTAACTTTATAGCTGGTAGAAGCCTGTTCATCTCCCATCTTATGACTAAAGATTCAACTTTCAGGAGAAAGAATTGTTACAAGGCCCTACCTATCGGTTTAGAAGCTCTGAACAGGCTACTGGAGGTTCTGTTGCCTTCGCCATCTGCCACACGTCGAGGGACCTCCTAACTTGGACAAATTTCGAGAACAAATGTCAACCCTCATGGTTGTTTCTTATATATATAACTGTGCTAACATAACTCCTGGCTTTCTTTTCCTGCTGTCCTTTAATCTCTACCATTGGTTTCTTACGTGCCTATTCCCTACCGTTAGATTGGCTGCTTCTTTATCCTTTCATTTGACAGCCTACTCTTCTTTACCGTCGGATCTGCTTTTAACTTCTATTCTACGTCATTTGTCTTATCCACACCTCTCCGTAAGGTGGCATCGCATGTACCCAAGTGGTCCCTACTACGATCTCTTCCTCTATGGGCGACGGGCTCTGGGGCTGACATCTGGCAGGCGGGAAAGGTCAATCGCATCCTCTATTTCGCTATCCAACGTGCTACTTCTTCATGCGATCAACTATGAGAGCCATTGATGTGACCCCTTTCGCCGTCCAAACCATGGATCTTTCCACCTGTTCATACCATTGCATGCCCCCGATCTTATATATGGCCTTCTATCAATTCTTCTTGCGATATCATCTGCGATTGACACCTGGCTGGAGGGAAAGGCTTATCGCATCCTCCCTTTTTCCTATCCTCCTCGCAACTTGGCTATGCGGTATTCCATATAGGGTCGTGGATCCTATCCCCACACCTGGTCGACGGCATAGATCGGTGTGATGTTTAATCTCTCATTTTTCGATCACCAGACTATAGGTTATAAAGTGTGATTCTCGCCTATTAATACCCACACCTCAACATTTTCCCATTATTTGCACTTTTGGTCCTTCTTAGAGCCTTTAGATTTTCCGATTAGCACTTAGCTCTGGAGCATGGAGGATATATCGGGTTCTCCACTAGGTACATTTTGACCCTCCATCCCTTCCATTCAACTGCATATTGTAGAAAAATATATGGGTGTTAACAACTAGCTCCAATGGGGATGCTATCCTCCCTGCGAGGTAGCAAAGAACTCCGTAGACTAAGTGCCTGATCCATTGGGTGGCTCCTTCAAACCCTAGACTGAGACTTCTTTCTCGTAACTGAGGATCGTACTTGCCGCATATCTAGGCTAAACATTCAAAAATAAAATCATGGCGTCCCCTTCCCAACCTTAGGGCCTTCACTTTCGGGCTTCAAGTCTTTTCGGTTTTCCCTAAACCACAAAATTCATAACAACTGTAAAAATAATAAAATATATATATATATATATATATATACAAGTTATGGTACATGGGTCGCCTGGCACCTCTAGGATAGGTAGTGCTTTAGGAACCTTCCATTGACCGGTCCTCCAGACCAAGTGGACCCATCCTGATTTTCTAGGATAAAATAATTTAACCCTCGATTCACTGCAATAACATATGGCCCCATTCACATATGGTCAAATATCCCGTGTTTATCTTCTCTAGGGGCATCCCATTTCAAGACCAAATCGTTCACTTGGAATTCATCTTCCTTGGCTTTCTTGTCGAAAGCTTCCTTCATCTTTTCCTGGTGTCCCTGCACCTTGTCGTAGGATTTCGTCCTTAGCCCATTTAGCTCGATTATCTGGCTTATTCTCCTCTGCATTTGGTTCGGCTCTTCTTCTATTCCCAGCAGCAACTTCATAACCGACAACCCTAGAGATGCTGGAAAAACCACTTCGGCTCCATATACCAACGGAAAAGGGGACATCCCAATGGCTCTTTTCGTGCTTATTCTATCAGCCAATAGAGCATATCTCAGTTTTGTATGCCAAGCCCTTTTATTCTCTTCTAGCAATTTCTTTATGATTCTTACTAAGATTTTGTTGGAGGACTCTGCTAGTCCATTTCCCTGTGGGTAGTATGTTGTAGAGTGGTTCAGACTGATATGGTATTTGTGACAAAAATTAATCAGCTTCTTGGAACAAAAAGCAGGCGCATTATCAGTCACAATTCTCTTGGGGCACCCAAATCTATATAGGATGTTACCCTCCATAAATTCCATAATAACATTTTATGTTGCATTCCTGGTAGGTATAGCTTCTATCCATTTGGTGAAGTAATCAGTAGTTGTCAATATCCATCTATGTTTCCTAGAGGAGTTAGGGTTTATTTCCCCAATGAAATCTAGTCCCCATTGTTGAAAAGGAGCTTCTACAATGACTGGGTGAAGGGGCAGTGAGACCACTTTCCTCTTTCCTTCAAATATTTGACATTGGTGACAAGTAACCGTTTCCTTATACACATCTGTGAACATGGTAGGCCAATAGAAACCGGCCCTCAAGATCTTATTTACTATTACTTTCCACGAATGATGTCCACCACAATCTCCCTCTTGAAATTCTTTCTTAGTATGCTTAGCTTCTTCCTCCAATAGACAATTTAGCAACACACCTCCGAGGTCCTTCCAATACAAGAACTGATTCATAATACAGTATTTCGTAGATTTTAATTTCACAGCCCTCGACCTACTCTTGCTTAGTCCTGGAGGAGCTTGTAAATTTTGCAACACATACACACTGTCAGTATACCAAGGGGATGCAGAGAATTCTGGCCTCACCTGTAATCCCACCTCCAGTTGATTTGAAAAATCTTGTAAAAAGTTCAGTTGCAAAGAATCTATTGTTGCAGCAACATCCCCCCCCAAAATTTTTGTAGATATTGGGGCCCCTCCTTTATTTTTCCTAGAAAGACTGCCTAAAAAATTTAAGTCTCATTTGAAAACTTTTTGGACTTAGTTTTGTTTCAACTAAGGAATCTACTTTAAAAAATTGAAGTTTTTCTTCTAAGTCAAAACTCACAACTCTTTCCCGAAACTGCGGAAGAACTCAAATTTCTCTCCCGAATCTGTGGATGAACTTGGCATTCTCTTCCGAAATGGCGAAAAGACTTAAAGTTTCTCCCCGAAATAGTGAAAACACTTAGCGTTTCTGAAGCTTCGGAAGAACTCAAAATTCTCACCCGAAACAGCGGAAGAACTCAAATTTCTCTCCTGAAACTGCGGATGAACTCACCATTCTCGCCCGAAACAGCGGAAGAACTCGGGATTCTCTCCTGAAATTGAGGAAGCGTTCGCCAAGTGTTGCCGTAGTAAGTCGTTCTTTTCCCCAGGTTACTCGACCGCTCACGTTTCAGAAAAGACTTAACTTTGTCATTCGTCAATCTCGGAAGGACTTACTGAGTCTTTCCGCAACTTTGGGACAACTCGGCAAAACCCGCCGCAATAAACTTTCGGGAGAGTGAATTTTGGAAGAACTCACAAAGTCCTCCTGAAATGTCAGAACAACTCGCCAAACTTTTTCGCCATTGTGGAGCGTCTTTTTCATCTCTCCCGCAACAATCAAATGCCTCGCCAAGTCTCCCGCCTTTCGAGAGGAACTCATGAGTTCTGGCCGCAACTGCGGACAAAACTTGTGCGTCCTCGCCACAACTGACAGTCACACTTAAATGTCGAGCTGGTTTGAAAAGACCGAGTCGTACAAGCATTAAACTCTGTTTTAATGTCATCACCTACCCATTTAAATGCCCGCACATGTCAAAATTTATATAAGGGCGGTGGGGTTCATTGTTCCCATTGTTAGCTTTTTATTCAAAGAACGTCGTTTGGGAGATTGCGTTGTTTCTCTCTAGTTCAGTGTATTCACCACCGTGTCCACCTTGCTCCACCACTGTTTCATCTCCAAGTAGGCTTATCAACCGTTATCTTTGACTTATATCTACGTTGACTTATTTCTTGGGTGTTTTCCCGTTTCATAACGTGGCTGGTAGGCACTGGTAGAATGTATAATTTTAAAGAATTTACGGCCGTCGTGGCCCCCATGAGTTTCTCATTGCTGACAACTAGGAGTCATAACCATGACCAGTCATTCCCAGTTGGCCCTTTGACTCTGAATTGTTTGAACTTGTTTTTTCCACCGGCTGCAGTTCGGTCGTACTCCTACCCAGATTTACTCAAACCCAAGTTTTATGCCGGCTGCATACCGCTTCTTAAATATTATCAAACCTAAGGCAACGTCAGTAGTAGTCGGTTGAGATACTCAACCACTCGCCAGTTTGGCTCAGTTAACGATTGTGGAAAACGGTTTCATGTTTTCATTTTCCTCATAGGATTTTCCACTCCAGGCCAACCTACCATTGGCCATTAGAAGTACCATGATGGAGGACATCCTATCTCCAAGGACTAGGAAGAAAGTGGGTTTTTACACGTCGTATGCCTACCTTTTCGGAAGCATTTCAAAATTTCCTAACCAGGCATTGTCTCCCTAGAATAATCAAGTCTGAGGACCATATTTTGTTTTCTTGAATGATCTATGTTTAGTTTGCTTCCCCAGCATGCAACCTTATAATTTTGTCTATATTTATCATTGGCATGCTAAAATTGTCTTACTCTATGTTGCACTCTCACAATGTGTTACAATTTTATAACATTCACATTTGGTTGTTGACAAGGATAAGCCACGATGCCAAAAGGTGGTAAAAAGAAAGTGAAAGTGATGGAACCAGAGCCAGTGCAACTAAGGACTGAAACTCTTTTCCAAGACAATAAGTGTACCACCGGCGTTCCTCCCGAGGTCCGTAGGGGAGATTTTTACCGGATAATTAGGGACCAGGATATCCCAGACGTGTTATTGGAGGAAGAACAAATCTACCTCAACATCAGAACTTCCGGCATAGCCAGGGCTTCTACTTGCCCTGAATTGTTCCCATGCTCTGAAGTGATCGGATGGATACTGGAACATGCCAACCCACAAACAAGAGTGTTACATGACAGCAAGGGAGAGCATTTCGCGTCATTCCATCTAGCTTATATTGTAGCAACCTATAAATTCTCATGTCCCCAACAAGCTCTAAACGATGAATGGTTGAAAGAGATGAATAATATCGAGATGGCTAAAAGGCTGTTGGTCACAAGAAAGTAGCTGAGGAAGAGAGATAATGATGAATATGACGTTCAGAGCTTAAGACCTCCTTTTAGATTAATTGCCCTGATGTTATGCAGAATTTTCGGCATGCCCGATGGCACTGTATATAGGATACAGTGGGCTCCCATCATCCACTTCATAGCATTCAAAGGAACCGTGTTTGATTGGGAACTATTCTTTCGGATAGTTTGGCATCCATAGTGGCCGCAGCTAGAGAAGGTTTGGCCTTAAAAAAGTCAAAATTTTACATGCCTTCATATCTTATTGACTGCATTTTGGCCAAGCTCTCTTTCCCTAGGCTAGGTTGCACGTGGGATCAGGATAACACCCCGGTCTACACTTCCTATAAAATAATGTGGGCTCAAAATTACAGAGCAAACTACAAGCTCATCTACGAAGAGTTCATCATGCGTCTGTATGAGCAGATGTTCAAGGAAGAGCCCAATTGCCTGTCAGAAAATGCCATGGAGGTCTTGGAAAACTATGGTGATTTTTACTTCTCAGAACAAGGCACTTAAATCAGGATGTTTGGAGGTACCAAAGCACCATACATTTTTCCAAGATACGCTACTGATTATGTAGTCCTCAAGGAAGCAGCCAGGCAAGTTTTCCTTGATGGAATAGGAGGAGTGCTTAACAAGCAGCATAAGGCTTCCTTCCCTCCTTTTCCTTTCTGCATAGGAGCCTATAAATTCTCAGGGGTTGCAACAGCCAAAGAGTACATTCAAGAGTTGAAAGCTTTCCACTTCGGTGAGGTGATCTTCCATAGAAATGACAGGCGGAGCAAAGTTGCCAAGCATTGCAAGGAGGTATATGCTCATTTTGAGTACGCTCATTACTATGATGCAGAGGAAGAAGTTTTCAGAGGCATCAACAACATGATTGAGTTGCAGATTTGTCGTCACGGTAGTGGAGCTAGTTCTAGCTCTGACACAGCTCGAGAAGCCAGTCTGCAGAAAGAAAGGGAAGCAGTTGAGGCCCTGGCCCATGAAGAACAAAGATTGAAAGAAGAAGCAAGACTGCAACAGGAAGCAGAAGAAGCAAGATTGCAACAGAAAGCTGAAGAAGTAAGATTGCAGAGAGAAGCTGAAGAAGCAAGGTTGCAGAGAGAAGATGAGGAGGCAAGGCAGCAGAAGGAAGCAGAGGAATGAGAGCAGAAGGAGGAAATTGAAAATCAGTAGTGATTTGAAGAAGAAGAAGGAAGGCGTAAAGCTAAAGAGGGAAAAAAGGCGAAAGAAGAGCTTAAGACCAATGAAGATGACCAGGCAGGTGGTTCCGGTACCCAAGATATAGAAATAGACACATCTCAAGCAGGTGGCTCTTGCACCCAAAATGTGGAAACGGATACATCTCAAGTAGGTGGCTCCAGCACCCAAAATGTGGAAACAGACACATCTCAAGTAGTGCAAACCCCACCCATGGAGACAGAAGTACATGTAAGAGATCTACCGATCATCCCTTGCACCCCATCAGAAGATCATACTGTGTCCCGATGGGATGAATTTGTGTATTAGAAGAAGAGGAAGGCCGTGGTCTTGAAGTCGGAAGAGAGGGTAAAGAGACTCTTCCAAGAAGATATTGTCACCTAGTGGGAGACCATAGTTATGCAAAATACAAATAAGGCTCCCATAGCCATGGCATCTGCCGCTGTGTTAGCAACAAAAGCAATAAAGGACAATGTGGTCGATATGGTCAGAAAATTTGAGTCAACAAAGAGGAGAGCTCACATGCTGCAACATATTGTGGCTAATAAGCAGGCTTACAGGGATCTTGTAGTGAATAAATATAATCGCCTGTATGTTGATCACAAGGAGTTGTCAAATAAGTATCTCCATCTAAAAGAAGAAAAGGAGCACTTGGCAATCCAGATGATGGTTCTAGAAGCGGAAAAGAACGATTCTGAAGCTAGAGTTTTTCATCTGGAAGAAGATAAGCAGGCAATGGTTGAACAATTAGAGCAGGTAGAAAGCAAAGCGATAGATATGTCTCCCTTTCTTGAGCTGTCCTGTGACATTTTGAGACAAATGCACGCCACACAGGAGCTGATTACTGATGAAGTGCGCAGGCTCAAAGCCATGATGGTTAGGTTGAAAGAAGTCAATGCAGAAGCCGATAGGCTTAAGGGCAAATACACTCAGGTTAAAGCAAACATCTTGAGCCAGATGGAATGGAGATAAGGGAAGGTTGATTTCCCCAAGCATCTCCCATTCAAATCTGTAGATGATTTTAAGGAAGATGTATCCCTTATTGAGTTTTGCAGGAACTGTGGCCTCAAGCTGATGGCTAATATCCAAGGAATAATTGAGAAAAGTAACATCCTATATCAAAAAATCCACGAAGTGCATGATAAATGCAAGCTAATTTTTCCTCAGTCCCTCGATGAGTTTCCAAGCAAAGAGCAGCGATTGTCAGACTTGAAGGAAGAGCTAGGAATTCAAATAGAATATGTAAAGAAGATTGATGTCCTGGCCACTAATGATCTCCATCACTATATTGGGCTGTCATCAGTATACAGTCATTTGCTTAAAGAAATCCACCAAGCAGCAATTGCATAAATTCATAGTATTGAAGCAGAGCTTGGTAAGCATGTGACTTCCCAGAAGATCTTGCTCCCTTCACCAGCAAAAGTGGTTGTCAGAGACACTGGTATCTGGTTTAGTTACATTGCAGAAGAGGAAAAGAAAGCAGTAGCAGCCAGCACAAGCACCTCATTCCCAACAGAAGCGCCACCCCAAGGATGAACACGCTAGTCATAATGCATTGTTCCTATTTTCATCTGTTTTACCTATGTTTAGAGTGTAGAGTTACTAGACAACTGTCCTTTTCTAATTTTTGTGAAAATTTTTGTTATAAGAAAAGGGCCATGATTTGTTTATTTCTGGGAAAATTCTTTAGAGGACAGGTGTAAAGAGCCAGGTGGCATCCCAAGAGGCATTTTGTAAAGATATAAATAGAGGCTTAGGGAATAGTATAAGGGACTTTTGGCAGGAAAAGCAACTTTCTTAAGCTTGTACGAACTATTTTGTACTTGCTTCTAGAAAGTGAATTTGTCTAATATGAGCCTGGAGAGGATGCATCTTGCTTGGGAATATGTGTACGATGTCTGTTGGATTCTTCTGGTGACATTTATACCTATTTTAGTGAAATTTTTCTCTGCTATTCGAATTATTTCTGTGCAATGAATGATTTTACTATGCTCTGTGCAACTATGTTTCTCTCATATGAGTAATAGACTACTTTCACATGTATTAAAAGCTATCTTTTATATTCTTCCTTTCTTGCTGTGGATGTATCTTTATGATTTAATGGCTATCTGTTGATCTTCAGATGCTTCTTTCAACATATTACTCATAATAGTTTTGCTCCTTGCAGGGATAGTTTAGTTTTATTTCAGTTTTAAACATAGATTTATTTCAAGTTCTGCATTTATACTAAGTTAGCTTAGGCACTTGCATATCATTTTAACCATAAAATAAAAAAAGAATGGTGGATCGGGCCATAACCGGTGTAATTGAAACAAATCTCCAAATCTAAGGGTTGCCGGAACCGCTAACCGGATGGATTCCCCATACCAAATAGTGGACAATCTAATCGGGATAGTCTACCGGGGAGAATCCCTTTCTGCTTGGTGCTGCGATCTTCGGGGCATCAGCAGAATCACAATTGGATTTGGTCACTAATTTTGCTAACCCCTGCCCCTTTACCATCTTGGTAGGCTTTATCTCCAGTTCATATTCTAACAGCACAACAATCCATTTTGTTCTCCTTCCTTCAGGGTCTTCCTGGGTGAGTATACTCTTTACAGTGTTGTTTGGGACATGAGCGATGATGTGTGAATGGAGAACGTATACTCTGAAATCCTTCAGTGACTTGATTAAGGCATAAGCCTGTTTCTCCATGATGTCATATTTCAATTCTGCGTCTTTCAGCACTCTGCTAAAAAAGGCAATGGGTTGGTCAGCGTTCTGGGCATTCTTCTGTAACAACACTCCTGCTACCGTGTGTTCTGAAGCATAAGAGAATATCAAAAAATCTTTAGAAAAATCTGGATCGGCTAGTACTGGGGCCTCAGTGATAGCATCCTTAATTCCCTTGAATAAATCTTTCGCTTCCTCAGTCCACTTTATCTGATTTTCCTTTCTTAACATATTAGTAATATTCATCATAATCTCTGCAAAACTAGGAATGAACCTTCTCAGAAAACCCACCTGCCTAATGAAAGATTGTACCTCTTTTTTGCTTCTTGGCTCCCCAACTTTCTGGATTGCACTAACCCTCTTAGGGTCTATCTTGATACCTTCTTTGGAAATAATATGACCCAGGAGCTTAGCTTCCTCTAGTGCAAAATGTGATTTCTTAGGGTTGAGGGATATACTGTATTTTATACACTTTTTAAAAACTTGCTCCAGATGTTTCAAATGCTCTTCATCAGATTTAGAATACACTGTTATGTCATCCATGTAGACAACCACAAACTTATCCTTCTCTTTAGTAAATTCTATATCCATCGCCCGCTGGAAAGTAGCTCCAGCGTTCATCAGCAGAAAAGGAATCTTCGCATACATGAAAGTTCCCCAAGGAGTGGTAAAAGCCGTCTTCTCTTGGTCTTCAGGGCAGACCTTGATTTGATTGTACCCAGAGAAACCATTCATAGTGGAGATCCTTTTTGCTCCCACCACTTTCTGCAAGATATGTTCCATTTTAGGCAAGGGGTAATTATCCTTTAGTGAAGCCCTGTTCAGGTTCCTGAAATCTATACAAATTCTAATCTCTCCATTCTTTTTTCTTAGAGGAACTAGGTTCGCTACCCATTGAGAGAATCTCAAAGTGACAATAATCTTTGCGTCAAACAACCTCTTGATCTCTTTTTCTATTACTGGTACCAACTTAGGATTCATTCTTCTTAACTTCTGTTTAAAATGTTTTTCCCCAGGCCGGATTGGGATAGAATGTTGGATTATTGAGGTATCATACTCCTTTAACTCTTCATAGCTCCAAGAAAAGGAAGCAACATATTTTTTCATCAAATCGACATACTGCTCTTTCCTCCTAGTCTTCAACTTTTTAGATAGCTTCACCATCTGAGGTTCCCCAATATAACCCAAATTCCTATCTTCTATAGTATCCTTGGGAGGTTCGAATTTGAGATTCTTTGCCACATCATTTTGATCAAAGATATTTTCCAGAGGTATTAATCCCTTAGGAATATAGTTTCCTTTTAACTGGACAATGTCTTTGCCTCCCAACATATTCTTCCAATCCTTATTTTCATTCTCCTCGCTTTCTGACTGTTCCTGGTCCATCAGACCTTCTACATTCTCATTTTCTGTATCAATCTGAACATTAGCAAACTCATGAGATAGTTCTAAAAATATTTTAATTTGTAGATCATCTTCAAACACTTGCCAATACTTGGAATTGTCTGGGATGGAGGGTCTCTTTAGTACTTCGACCTCATATTTCTCTTGGAAAAAAATGGGAGTTTTAAAACCACCAACAATAGTGGCCAAGGAGTATGCTATTTAATTTTCACACCTCAGAATTGCCCAGATCTTATGTTCGTCAAAAACATTTCCAAACATGTTCCACGCCTCGTTTCTATAAGCCCTCATCCTGGGGTGTTTTTCCTGATAGCTATCATTTACCTGGTTCACCACCAGCTCTGAATCTCCAAATACATGTACTCTTTTGGCTCCCAGATCTTTCAGAGCTCTCAGTCCTAAAAGTAGAGCTTCATACTCAGCTACATTGTTTGTACATTCAAAAGTCAATTTATAGGATAGGGCTCTAGATTCTTGGTCTGGAGGTATGATCCAAACCCTATCCCCAGCTCCATTTTTACTCAATGACCCATCAAAGTACATCTTCCATAGTCCTTCTTCATTTTTTCACCTTTTTGATGCCTCATGCCTTGCTACAAATTCCTTGTCTTCCTCGAATTCGTGGAAAAATGGGGGTATAGGATCAGTATATGGACCATCATTGAAAAGGATGGAAGAATCTATGTCTGTATCCACAACCAATATAGGGTGATTTTTAGGTTTGTCATCACTGCTGACCACATAAGCCATCATTTTCTCTCTGTATAACTTCCTATTGCTTCTGAAAAGGGGTATGGTAGCATAAGATAATTCCATCTGCATGGTTCCTTTTATCTTTTTTACCCAGGATCTTGATAACAACATCCCAAACTTAGCAGGAAAATCAGCCACTACTATGTCCATCATGATGCTCTTTGATGGGATCTGGGCAAGGGTTACTACTACATCTTTAATCAGACCTAAACATGGTACCTTTGTGGAATCAAAAGAATATAGGTCTTTGTAGGGTCTAGTGACTTCTAACCCCAACTGGTCCACCACTGAATTTGGCATCAAGTTGTGTGAAGCCCTAGAATCTATCAAGGCGTTGTGTAATAACTTATCATGTATATTCAGACTCAAGTAAAAGGGAGGGACTTCTTCATCATCTAGATCCTCCAGTTTGGAACCAAAGATTATAGTGGGGGCATCGTCTGTCACTTCCAACATGTCTTGTGTATTTCCTACCTGCCCCTTTACTAGGCTATTTATCTCTTCCCTATATTCATTGTTTCTTAACAGCTTATTCAAGGGGATAGAGATCTTTACCTTAGACAGTTCACCCTTCAAGTTGAATATTGAAGTTGGCTTCCCTACTTCAGTGACTTCTGGTTGCCTACCTTCTTTAGAATGTTTCCCCCTATCTTCTGAGATTTTCTGTGCAACATCCTCTGGTTGTTTTTCTTTTAGATTATCCATATTCTGTTGAGTCTTAGGGGGCTGAATCTGAGCAGACTTCCCTTCAGTTATTTGTATTTCTCTATTTCTCAACCTCATCTTTCTCTGGATATCATCCACAGCATTCATGTATCCCATTTGGTACTGTTCATAATCGAATTCTGCATCTTTATCAGCATTCCCCTTAGTGAAAAAATCATGCTTCTTTTCAGTCAAATTAACTTCGTGTTCTAGGGTGTCGAAAAGATGTATCTGGTTAGCAGCAGGGTTTTCAGGTCCTTCTTCATCTATCAAATTCTCAGGGAAGGGGGGCCTTATCTAGTGGTCTTCTTGATTTCTTGGATTTCTTGGAGGAGGCGGCCTTCTAAAGTTAGGGTTCCTTAAATGATTTTTAGGTTGTTCCCTAACAAGAGGCTTATTTTCCATGGCTAACCTATCCATCAATCTCTCCATAGTTTTCATCATGGTATCAAATTTAGCATCACTAGAAGAGGCTTGGGTTTCTTGCTTCTTCCTATCTCCTTCAGTCTTGGCTTTTATTTTTCCAGAAGCCATCATGTTGGCTTCAACCTCCATGGCATCTTTCAGCATAGCAGGCAGGGAGGTGCATTTTCTTTCTCTTAATGTGCATGAGAAATCTCCATCAAAGGCATCTGCATAGTGGAGCTTTGCAGTGCCTATCAACGGTTTTAGATCATCAGAAATAGAATTATAGGCCTTTATGAATCTGGCAGAAAACTCATGGACTGATTCAAACCCACCTTTCTTTAAGTGATTATACTGGGATAAGACTATGGCAGGACTCCCCATTGTTTCCCATCTTTCTAGAAACAATACTTTAAAAGCTGTAAAATCTGCTATGGAAGCATTGGGTATCTGTTTGAACCATTTCTTAGCCTCTCCAAACAGGATTTGGGCAAACAATCTCATTTTAGCGTCATCGTGGTCCACTTCCTCCAGATCTACAAAATCCTCAAATCTATCAACATGATGTTTGGCTGACCAGTTTCCCTCTCCATTATAAGAGACAATTCTCTGAGCGTAATTCTGAGGGAGGTCATGTAAAGCAGCAGGCAGGACCAAAGGTGCAAATCGGGTAGCCATCGGTCTAGGTGGATTCTGAGCTTGTGGAGGAATATTCTGAGCAAGATAACTGGCTGGGATTTTAGTATGGGCTTGGGGGATTTGAGAACTAGGCTTATTGCTTTCAGCTTTGGCAAGCTTTTTAGAATCAAACTACACAGGGTCTAAAAGATATGATTCAAGATTATTCAGAGCTACTTCGCCTAGGCTTAGGTATGATTCAGATTTTTTCCTTGACAAAGGTTTGCTAATATCAACCTCTAGATCCAATTTTTGAAAAACAGATGCATCTTCTGAAAAAGAAATAGTCTCGATGCTAGGAGCACTAGCCCGATCTTTCATGGTTCTACGTCTGAGTAAAATTTCAGGGTTATCTACTCCTAACAGGATTTTAGGGAAAGGATTACCTCTCGTATGAATCTTTCTTGAGCCTAAGATGCCTGTGGAATTTCTTCAATAGTATGTTTTGGCGTACTGATCTTTCTCCAATGGAGTCTTCTCGAATTATCTGATCTTTGTAAGTGGAATCACCAGGGAAAACTTATTCAACCTTCTTGAAAATGCGGAAACCTTTGTTTTCCCATAGGGATTTCTCTTGTCCTTTGAAATTCAGACGTGGATATCGTTCTCCCAGAGATTGATAAAACAATTCGGTCCCCGACAGCGGTGCCAATTTGTTAACACCAAAATTGACCCCCCAAGGCTGAAAGAGGGTAATTCTGGGTAACCACTAACCAATATTTGGCTTGTTCTACTGACCCAACACAGACAAAGATGGATCTCTCTAAAATCTCATGAAAAAATGGAATAATCAAGATTGTCAATAATGAAAAAGAAATGCCAACATTCACGGCCAAGATATTCAATTACAACATTTAGACAGAAGATCAGATTTCTTCTAGAAAACTAGAAATGCTTAAAACATCGTCTGGTTGAAACATACGAAACCTAATTGGGCAATGGAGTCACACTTAAGTAAACCTTGAATATCATTTACGAGTGCTTTGCAAAATACATTTACACAGGGGCATGGTATCAAAAATATCGTAGTCAAAGTGATTTAATTGGCGGAATAGAAGATAAAAGAAGAATCCATTGATATAAGGCATACGGAGATGAATCCTATATCAACTTTAGCAGAAATAAGGGTGGAATACTCAGAATAAGCTAAGCAGAGCATAATCTCTATGAATTCCACTTAACCAGTACCCTGAACCAAGTATGAAAAGAATATCACAGAATGGAATTACAATGTAAGAAACACATGCACATTAGGAGAGAAGGATTAGACTACAAAACTTATTACAAAGGAATCCTTGACAAGCACCAGCTCAGCGCTGCAAATTTTATTCAAGAAAATGTATTACAGAACAATTTTTCGTATTCAAAAAGTTTTCAACCCCCTTTTTCATCATTTTATTACAATATAGATGCCGGGAGCCCTTTGCTCGACTCATCTAAACCAAAATGTTTTTACAATAGATTTACACCTCATCAAAATTTGTTTTTCATAACTGCTTTGAAACAAAAACAGGTAGAGCTGGCCTAACTATTTCTTACATTTGCCGGTATTATCACTGAATGAGATTGACCTTACAGTAAAAGAAAACATAGTAAAAATAAAAGTTCCAGCTGGCTATCCATTTAGCCAGCTCAAAAAAAATACAAATTATATCAAAATTGAAAATGTCTTATGTGTCTTTGGACGTTTCAAACAATATTTAACAACTCAAAAAGATTAGACAGCTACTGTAGCTGGCGGAGAGCATATCTCATATTTGCATATCCATTTACAACAACCCAATGCTCAGCTGAAGGGAGGTCATAGTCTGTCATCTCTTTCACCATCACTTGGATTTCAATATGGTCAGAATAGGAGGCTGGCGGAAGCCTTTCGCCAATGGAAACCAATATGTTCAAGACTTCAAAGTCGTCTTCGATCTTTTCCATTAAAGTTTTTCCTATGAGCAACTGTTCCATATGTTTGAACTTCATGTGATCCATTCTTATAGCCCATACCTTCTTTTTGTAAGCACTTTTATAGATTAGCTCTAGATTATCATCCCAAAAGGAAGGTAGTCCCATTTCATTTAGCTTATCAAATGATCTTCTGAAGTCTGCTACCTTCCTTTTCATATCTTCTGCTTTGGCCTCCACGCTTTCCACCTGAGCATACTTTCCCAAAACTCTCCGAGCCATAGCGATTGTCACGATTTGGTTCCCAATTTTTAACCTAATCCTTTCTTCTTCTGACAAATCATTTAAAAAGGAAAAAACACTTAATGTTGTTTCTTTGGGTTTTCGGGCTAAAGTTTCTCTCGCGACTACACATCCTAACAAAGCATCATTGATTGTCTTCTCCTTGAATCTTATGAACTCCAAGTATGGCAAAAAAATTTCAGCCTCTTTAAATACCCTATCCCACACCAAATGCCTACACCCTTTCATAGCAACCTACCTTGCAACTTGGCGAGTGAGTTTTTTATTTTGCTCAATTGATTCCCTATGCTTCTCCCAAAGGGCATTTGTCTCCTCCTCTTGCTTCTTATTCTCTTCTTCTAGTTTCCGCATTCTTTCCCTTAGATCCTTGATATCACTGTCTCTCAGGCTGACATGTGACATAGCCTGTGCCAGATCATTGGTACTGTCTTCATCACCATCTTGACTCAAATTTGTAGGCCGCATGTCCAGACTAGACAAGTTACTTCTTAGATCTTCAAGTTGCTTTTCTAGGCTTATTTTCTCCTTTTTCCAATTGCCTTTCTCTCCAGCAAGCTTCAATATTTCTGCTTTACAATCATCCAATTCCTTAGATAAGGCCTCCCTTTGTATTTCGAATTGTGTTTCCTCGGGGGCCTGGATCAGTTGGGTGTTAGAGACTTTTTCCTTTTTCTGCAAGTTTGAAATTTGCTTTTCTTTATCAGCTAGTAACTGCTTCGTGGCTTTTCCTCCCCCGTCAACTCCAACCAAGTCAATTTGTAACTTTTTTACATGTTTCTGAAGGGCTCAGTTTTCAATCTTTTCCTGCTTTAGCTGGTTCTCTAGCTTCCTTACAGTAACTTCCAAGTTATCACCTCTCAATGCTGCTTTCACAAAATCAACATGGATAATATCACCAATCTGTTTGTGAAAATAGATCTTGTCAGGTATTGGTATTGTATCCTATCTCAACTTCATCTCTGTTACTTCAGCTTCTGTCAATACTGCCAAATTTAAAGTGTTATCCTTCACATCTCTACTGGTTAACAAGGAAGTCTCAATTTTGGACAAATTACTGGCTCTCGGCATCAGGTCAAAAAGCTTCTAGGCCGAGACTTGTCTATTATGTTTATATTGCTCGCACAGATCAGATTTAGACGAGAATCTATTGCTTTTCTCATCTCCTTTAACATCCTGAAACTTGTATTCTCTTATCTGAACTTCAGGGGTTGGAGACACCTCATTATCCTCTTTTTCATTATCCATCCAGACAATCAAATATTCCTTGGGTGTCTCATCAACCAATTCTTCTTCAGTGAGGGAAACAAATGACTCAACCTAAGTATTTTCACTAAACACCTCAACTTGCGATACCATCCTAGGTCGTTTGTCTTCACCCCCCATTTCAGTATCCATATCCTGAATTTCCTCCAAATATCTCTTTCGGCCCACTTCCCCAATGTCCAGCACCTGTTCGATATTCATTACCACATCAGACATCAAGGGGTCTCGTTCCTGCAAACCTGGAACTTCTTCCGGCTCGGGTTCCCATAGTAGCAAATTCCATCCCTTGAGTGCCCTTTCTGGCTCTTTGTGTTCGAAAGTCTTTAGGTTAAACTCCCTCCTTCTTCTAGAAATGACATGTAGGGGGTCGTATTCAATGGCTACGTCTTTTTTGAACCCTAGAAGTCTCATCAATTGCTCTATCTCTAGTAAATCCTCCTTGCTCTTCACAATGAAAGGACCTACCTTCCAAGGGTATTTTATATCAGTGCCCTTTTTAAACTGCTGGAACAGTCCCTCTTCCAAGCTCAGTTTCTGCCTGATAAATTCCAGGGCAAAGATTATTAATGTCACAAAGGAAGGCAAAACATAGGGTTCCTTCACAAAACCATACAGCCTAATGACTGTAGCATCTTTCAAAAGGAACCAGTCTCCAATGACCACTTCATCCTTTAATTGCATCATTAACTTCATCTCGGGAAGTACTCTAGGCAACCCCTCCCCAAAAATGACCTTATACACAGGGGGTAAAATAGAGTTGAAATAATCAAACACAGTGTCTATCAAAGAATTTGTCTCAAGTAAAGGGCGAAAATGCGGGTTTTCCGCATTACTATACAAGATCATCTTCATAAGTTGTGTCTGGTATCTGAAAAATCTAGTATTCAGGAATTTTCCCAACTGTATATGCATTCTTTCTGCTAAAAATTCATCAAACCTAAGAGGTGGGATGAGTCCAATGTCAGACCTTACTAAACAAATACTAATCCTGAAAAGTAGGCTCAGCTGGACCTCCGTTACCCATTGGTCAATATCTAAACCTAAGAATTGAGCCAGCAGTGAAAAGACCAACTGGGAATCGTCATCAAAAAGGTTGACGTCCAAGGGGTACGGCTTTTCTGTAACTTCGGAGAGAGGTTTCAGACATGTGGCTAGGAATGCCTGATGGCTCTCAGTGGCGATTTGACGGAATAGGGAAACGACAGACTCTTCTGAAAAGATTTCCGACTCTCGGTACTATGACTCGGGGAAAAAAAATTAATTCTTTACAACCGATGCATCTAAAACACAGACAAATTTAGACCTGGGGGCATCCATGATTACCCTTGTGGACTCAGAGTAATTCACGGAGAACCATGTTACAAACTCGGGGAAAGAGGGTACTTGATCTAGGTAAAAGAAAATAAAAGACGACCTAAAAACCCCGTGTATGTCCACACCCTGTTCATGCAGAGCATCTAACTTTATTTTAATTTCAGGGACAGGGAGCCGAATGCATGGGTCAAACACATCCATGTCCCTATCTTCTAGGGCCACCCTAATTTTATAGCTGGTAGAAGCCTATTCTTCTCCCATCTTATGACTAAAGATTCAACTTTCAAGAGAAATGACGGTTATAAGGCCCTACTTGTCGGTTTAGAAGCTCTGAACAGGCTACTGGAGGTTCTATCACCTTCGCTGTCTACCACACGTCGAGGGACCTCCTGACTTTGACAAACTTTGAGAACAAATTTCAACCCTCATGGTTGTTTATTATATATATAACTGTGCTAACATAACTCCCGCCTTTCTTTTCCTGTTTCCCTTTAATCTCTACCATTGGTTTCTTGCGCACCTATTCCCTACCGTCAGATTGGCTGCTTCTTTATCCTTTGATTTGACAGCCTACTCTTCTTTACCGTCGGATCTGCTTTTAACTTCTCATTTACGCTGTTCGTCTTATCCACACCTCTCCATAAGGCGGCATCGCATGTACCCAAGTGGTCCCTACTATGATCTCTTCCTCTATGCGATGGGCTCTGGGGCTGACATCTGGCAGGCGAGAAAGGTTCATCGCATCCACTATTTCATTATCCAGCACACTACTTCTTCATGCGATCAACTATGAGAGTCGTTGATGTGACCCCTTTCGCCGTCCGAAGGATCTTTCCACCTATTCATACCATTGCATGAGCCCAATCTTATATATGGCCTTCTATCAATTCTTCTTGCGATATAATCTGCGGCTGACACCTGGTTGGCGGGAAAGGCTTATTGCATCCACCCTTTTTCCTATCCTCCTGCAAGTTGGCTATGCGGTCTTCCATATAGGGTTGTGGATCCTATCCCCACACCTAATCAATGGCATAGATTGGTGTGATGTTTAATCTCTCATTATTGGACCGCCGGACTATAGGTTATAAAGTGTGATTCTCGCCTATTAATACCCACACCTCAACATTTTCGCATTATTTGCACATTTGGTCCTTCTTAGACCCTTTAGCTTTTCCATTATCACTTAGCTCTAGAGCATGGAGGTATTATCGGTTTCTCCACCAGGTACATTTTGACCATCCATCATTCAACTGCATATTGTAAAAAAATATATGGGTGTTAGCACACTACACCTACCTGGATCCACACCCTTCAGAAGCCACCCAAATTGTTGTTGGTGCATTCTACCGAATGATTTAGATCAATGGTTCAGATTGAGGTGCAAGTATGATCTACGAAGGAGACAGGTTCCGCTAGAAAACATATCAAGGGATTTAACTTCTCGAAGTGACCATTGGAATACGGTTAAATGGTGATGAAGATCAACGGTCGTTGATCGAGCGGCGAAATATCAATGAACCATATCCATTTTGCACCGAAAACATGCACGCCAAGACAGACGGGTGGGTGGTTGCAAAATCCAAAACCACCCTCCACGTGGCAGCACCACATGATTTTGCATGTTGGGAGGGAGGTAAGGAAAACCACCTTTGGCCATTGCAAAACCATTTTCGCTCCTATTCCCTTACGATCACCTGTGCACCCAGGTCTGACAGGGCTGGTCCATGGTGCACCTTCTTCCCACGCGGCTTCTCCACGTAAGACCTCCTGCCCATGTGGATCCTCCACGTCGTAACTCCTGCGATGTGGCTCCTCCACGTCACCCTACCACCTATATCGGGTGGGGCCCAACCAAATTTTCCCAATTTCAAAAATTTTGGTTTTTTTGAAGGTCTTTCATTGGTCAATGACGGGGAAAAAAATCCGAAACAACTCTAGCTCACTCCCATCTCCTTCAATGTCATTAACAAAAATGGATTTTTACGGCATTGCCTCTGATTTATGCATGTAGGTCGTGATCTATGGCCCATGCAACTCCGGTATTGCAACCAAGAGCTTTGATACCACTCTATAACATCCCCCTCGCCCAATCTGACCATCGGGAGGTGATGTTGGAAAAAATGGGCTGTAAAAATTCACCCCAATGCATAATGCAGTTTTTAACAATAAATAGTGTGTGTGTAGAAGCTTAAGAAAAACATGCACAACGGAGATAAAAACCTTTCCACACGCACATACCATTCAATTTCACAAGCGTAACATCACCAACATGAAATAAAAACGTTTCAGAATCAAATGCATAATATTACTTATCTCTATCCAACGCAGATCCAAGCAATTGGTTGTGTAAGAGCGCTTTTCCACCCAACCATAGAACTTTTCTAGCCTATACTATTTCAGCTCCCAACTTCACCCCCAAGATGGGATATGAGTCCACCAGGGAGAAGGAAAAACCTACGAGATTCTACCTCTCATCCCACAACCCATTATGCTCTCTGTGCTTAGTTAAATTCTCATACAGAGCTCTTCAGGGGTATCACTCAACCCTCCCAGCCTTGGCTGGTGACTTCTCAAGCGCCAACGAGTAGCAAAACTATATGGGTAAGGTTCCTAGTTTGCCCAACCTCTTTCTCATGTACATCCAATGAATTTCTATTCCCAAAAAGGCATCTCTGTCCTCCAATTCAGATTTATGGGCTTAGCATATAGTCTAGTCATGGGCATGAACCACAATGGTAACTCTACGTAGTGTAGCAACATACATGAGAGAATGAGAATGGAATAATGATCAAAAGAGTGTTGACTCCAAGTATATGAGATGAGGGTGAAAAGACAGCTGACATGGATTTTGACCGTAGAAGAAATAGGACAGTTGACAACTGACATAACTATCACAATCCCCATGCTCAATAACTACATGAAGTGACTTTTCCCACCATCCTCACATGTGCAATAAATGATTGGAAAATGGTCAAAAAATGAGATAATTGGCTTATTCTCATCACATGATAGAATTTAGGGTGAGTTCTAAGGTCGACACATGGCATCATAGGATTGGGTTTCCCATAAGTCCCCTTCATCTTCCCCTCTGGTGGAATCATATCCCCTTTGGTGCTCTTTACACAGCCATTGTTGGACCATTTTATTATTTATGCACATAATATTTACATATACTCTAAATCGGCATAAAATCCAACCAAACAATCCAAACATCATGCATGTCTATCCATTCACTAGTCAGGCCTTGGCCTTGAGCTCCACCCTAGGAATTCACACCAACATATTTTCATCATTTACATTTTAATGCAATGGGGTCAAAATCGAGATATTACATAAATGTTTCAATTAATTTTGGTTTCTGAAAATTCTCTCAAACTAGTGTTTCAAACTTGGAATTGTGGTTCTATCTTGGTTCACAAATTGCATAATGTTCTTTCCAAATTTCTGAATAAGTCTCCAAATCAAGTGAAGTTATTCAATGTCTTGAAAAGGTGATGCAAAATTTTGGTAAATTGTTGAGGTTTTGGAACAGTTCTTCTCTTAATTCTGTTTAATTTTTTATTTCAAAATATTTTTGAACCAAACAATTACCTCAAATGAAATGAGTCCAACTCTTTGCACTAGGGATCCCTGTTTCCCATTTGCATGACCAATCGAAAGGGAAATCAAAGAGGATACATATAGCCCTTTGAAATTATATGAATTAAACATTTGCACCTCAATCCACTTTCTCAATTGCAGGACCGCTCGAAAATATCAAGCAAAGAGGATACTCGTGGCTCGAAAAATATGTTGCAATCTCAAATATAATTTATTACAATTGAGATCCGCATTCTCATTTGCAAGATCACCTGAAAGTGCAATCAAAGAGGATACTTGTCTACAAAATCAAATCTAAACTATTACAGTTGAGTTCCACTTTCTCCTTTGGAGAACCAACCGAAAGTGCAAGAAAAGAGGAGACTCATGGATCGGGTACAATGTATCACAATAAACTTTAAATTGAAACAAATCTCCCTAATTTTACTCAAAAACATAAAACATTCAAAGATCCAAACTAAGAAATACACAATTTAGTCATTTTCTCTTGTTTTGGAGGGTTTTTTTTTTTAATTTATCTTAAGTGTTATGATAAAAATTTTGAAATTTTGTGTCAAAATTTCTAAAATATGTTTCCAATTTTGTCCTTACTATGATTTAAAGTGTGTTTCAGATCTTCAATTCCATGTAATTCAACAATTCATAGGCCTAAAGGTTCTTCAAAATAGTAAACTATGTTTTCAATTTTTTAGAATTTTCCTTGCAAACTAGTAATTAAACCTCTTAAATATTGTTAAATCAGTTAAAATGCCAACTATTAAAAGTGAAATTAAGGATTTAAATGCTAAATATGTCCCAAAACATTCATATCTGAGCAAGATTGAAAGAAAATATTTGAATTCAAATCCAAAAAGCGCAAATTATGTCATTTTCCATGATTTTTTTTGGAGGTTTTCAACTTTAATTTTATCAAATGATATGCTCCCAAATTCTTCTAAATTTTCTCTTAACTGATCCTAAGATACATCTAGAATATTTTGCAGGTATTTAAAGTCCAAGTTGTTACCAAATTGAAGGCTTAAAATAGTGAATTATAGTTTCTTGTTTTTTGACAACTTTTTGCAAATTAAGAACACAATTCTTCAATTCATTTATGAAATCATGAAATATCATCAAATGGAGGTATGATTCAGGATCTAAAGGTCTTATCCTATCTTACCCAACCTAGAAGAAGAGAAAAAACTGGAAGAAACTCAATATCTAAGCCAAAAAATGGTCAAATCTAACTTCTCAAGAGACAACACTATTGTTTGCACAATAGCCTTTGTTCTAAGGATATGGACGTGCCCTAAGCTTAAGGTAGGCCATGTCCTTCTCACTATAGGGATATTATGAGACATTTAGATTTTTATATTGTGTCCGACGTGACTGTCGGAGTTTCATATTGCATCTGACACGACTGTCAAGTTGTAAGATGCGTCCAAGTACGTGAAAATCAAGAAAGGTATATCTATGTGATAAAAAATCCAAATATTTTCTTCGAAATGATTAATTATGATGCACAATAAGGATTTAAAGGTTATTATATATAACTAGAGCAAATATTCAGGGGATCTAATGGAAAAACACCAAAATTAAGGAAGGGAAATTCAAGAAAATTTAAAACCCTTCCTAGTATGGTCACCAATATGTTAGTAGAGAACTCTAGAGCTTAATACCATGGATATATCTCTCATTTATATGGGTTAGTGAAGCTCAATTGATATAAAATGAAAGTAACTATCTTATTTTCCTAAGAATCAAAGCAATTTTCTTGAGTTTGAGAAGAAGGGAAGGGAAAAAATTAACTCTTGAAGCATGCCAATTGGTGAAGATCCTTGATTCTTGAGCTTTGAAAGCCTTTAGGCATCCATTACAAATAGATTACCATGCATACTTACGTCTAGCATGCATCCTTACCTATAATTCTACCAACAATAACTTGAAAAAAATCTTAAAACTAACTAGCAATTTCAAATTTGCTTACAACTTGGAGGGAAATTTTGAATTAAAAAATGGGGGGGAAACTGAATTAATTCGTATTGATTCAAAGGATAATGATACTTACAAACCTGTATCACATATTCCATCCTTCTCCATTGCTTTGATACACTCCTCTACCATCCATGCCATTGATGCCCAAAAGCCCTTTGTAGTAGAAAATCATTTTTCCTTCAATCCCACAACATAACCTTGCTCTCACTTTTGGTGTTTTACTTTGTCCCAAATGCATCCTTTTATAGCACTGGAAATTGGGAATTCAGTAATCAAACTTCAACGTGGGATAATACCTTTTCCCAAATTTTGATTGTTTTCATCAAAAACACACTTTCTATGGTTTCTTTTAGGCTTTTATGTCACGAAATCTAGAATTTCAGGAACAATTAATGCGTATGCCATGCATTTCTTCCCACTTTCAACTTGTGGAGAATGGATATGGACCATCAAATGGGTAGTTCAAGTAGTGGTCAAATAAGAGATGATTGTCTCTTATTGCACTTTAAGTTTTGTGTACATGTTGCGGTAGAATGACAAAATGTGCTTATGATCTTCACTACTCAAGGGTGTTAATTTGATTGTTAACAAATTCCCCCTAATATGTGAGGTCCAAAGCGATATTGGGGGAAAAAATACATTATCGCTTCAATTCTTATACCCTTTAGTGATCTAGGAAGGCTGGAAAAGGATAAGGATCAGCAGTGCAGGAGTTGGATCATGTTCTTAGTTTGGGAACTATACCCATCACTATCCCAAACTAACTCAATTTTGGGATGCACTGGAAACCATTCCCCTCACACATTCTAGTACCATAATACCACCTTCTATGGAAGCCTCTATCAACATTGTGACTACATCGGTACCAATGCAGGGGACACCACTACAAGAGGTAACAACACCTACAAACTCTCAATCAAAGACACCAGTACCACCAACATCACCACCAATAGTGAAACCCCATGGGTGTTCATCATGTGGGAACCATACCCATATGATCTCAATCAAAACCAACACCATCATAGCTAACCATGCCACCCGACCTCTAAGTCCATCGCATGAGCTAAAGTGCACATAGGGTACCCATCCATGTCGATCATGTGGAAAATTAACACATTATTTGTTTTAGTGCCCCACTCTACGAGTATATCCAAATGTCCATCTTGAAAAGATGAGGCTCGAAGATAATCCCTTTTCCCTATAGGCTTATCCACGACAGATACCCATTGTAGAATTCCTCCCATTGACTCAGGTTCGAAATCAAGGTTGCATTATACACATGTAATTGTTGGTTGACTTACTCACAAGTAATGATACACAATCATCTGCATTGGAGGAAGACCAACCTTCAACAACAAAACCACCACCGATCATGTAAGATAAACATGATATACCAAACAATCTATAGACACTATGATATCTCTAGTGGGATCCCGAGGGGATGCAAAATTCTCCCCCACAAGTCAATCGACTGGGGATTCCACTCGGTCACATATGTAGTCTACCACTTAGATAATTTGCACCGACTACTAACACCGTAGGTTTCTAATGTCACAATGGTGATGCCATCATTTACCTTCTATGTTTTCCCTTCCATTATAATACAATGTCGTATCTTGTTTTTCTCATTTATGTTTTTTATCTTATCGATTAAAAATTAGACCCAGTCTTTTTTACTGTCATCCAATAGGTGCTCCAACTTCTTATCAAATTTATACAATGTAAAAATAACTCTTTTCATAATCATTATTACACTTAGGTAGTTTTTCCATGTGTGCAGGATCTGTAGTAATAAAATGCATCATCATTTTACAACAACGGTGCAAGGACTCCAACCAAAGGTATATCATCCAAAACCAGGCATATAAGCAACATCCTCCCTCTGATATTAATGTTGCGTTTAACTGTTTTCCTCATAGATAACCATATGACCCCCTTCCTCGATTATGTCGTGCATTCAACATCATCAGTCATGAATAGAATGTTTCCCTATGCATGTGTGAAACATTACAACCCCACTCATATTTTGGAACCCATGATATTGAATCCCCCACAAGCTCGATGAATCTGATTACCAAATCCCATTGGTCAAAAAGAAACTTCTTACCATCCCCTTGCATTCTACCTCCATTACCTCTTCTATTCATTAGCACATGTTAGGATAATAGTTCATAGATAGCCTCTCATCCCTTCCATGATAAATATACCATATGCGTTCCTCTCTGTATCATCCACCATTGAGAAGACACCAATTGGCCCCCCACCCTTTGATGACACCAATAACACTCCTATATTCCCACAGGATCATTTTGCAAGGCATTGAATCATGGGGCACCCATATTCTCATCCGAAAAAAAACCTACATTATCATCAAAATGATTCCCCAATCCACTCAAAACTGTGGGAATCTCGTCCATACAAATTAGTTCCACGATATACTCAAAACTATGGGAACCCCATCAATCTTTATTTTTGTACAAATGATTCCCTAATCCAAAAAAAACCATAGGAATCCATCACATTATTATTTTGGAAGCACCCCTTGGTCTCCCTTGATCGATGTATTTTGAGTCCACCCAACCTCAACATTATCAGTTTTTCCATTCACCTTACCTCCTTAGTATTGTGTCTCTAATAAATCTCTTCATTTGTTGTTTGTTTCGCTCCATCGCACCTTGGATCATCATTTCAAGAAAGATTTTTTTAGGTACTCACCATTGTCTACGTCAATCAAGGAAGTCATGATACCCATGCTTATCAACTAGTCTTGTGTCATGTCTGTCAGACTCCCAGTTGGTTATAAAATGGTATTGGTTTCTGCAATAAGAACCTCGTCTTATCATTTGTTGCAATTCTCATCGACATCAAAATATCTTATTCTAAGTGTTTCAGTTTTCATAGTTATTAAGTTGGGTTCATTCCTTTCAATATAAGGGATCACCTTGAACTGTTTAAGGATAGTCATCAGTTTTCCTTAACTTAGTGGTATCCCCTATGCTCAACACCAACAAGTATATCGCATTAAGGGGAGTCATACATTATGATGGTAGTAGTGTTCACATTTATGATTCATTGTATACAGACATCCAATCTAGTGAAGATTCCCCAAAAAACTTCACTAGTATTCAGGACCCCCACCCTAGTGGGATATTCATGAGCATCACCAATTCCACTTCATTGGCACTAGTCACATCAATTCTAGGATCTATTCACTCATACAAGGATTGGATCCACCTTCATCCTCATCGAAGCAATATCAAGAATCAACCCCTTGGTCCCATGTTCATTGTAATCTATTCTCATAGATGTTCATGAGCATAGATATGCATGTCTCATTTGTATAAAACACCATATATTCTTTACAGCTTCAATGGTCACCACCAACAACTTTCCCCCATAGGAAGGTCTTTTTCACCCAAAAATGATTGAGAACTTATGAGAAAATGGAGAGAAAATAAATGATGATGCATTATCATCCCTATGGTACCCTCCAAAACTCATACATCAGGGGGCATATGTTAATGCTTAAATATCAAATACATGCAACATTTAGGCTAATCTTGCATAAATGGGTCATCAACATACATAATGTAGCTCACTGAAGACATACTCATCAGGTCCAAAAATCAATCTGATCGTCAGAATGCTAGAAAAATAGTCTAAAGAAACCATACCATGACTATAAGCACTAGAAGCCCACACTATATAGCGTTATTTATCTATATAGACACCCATGCAACCCTGCATGGGTTTTCCTTCGAAACGCACACAACTGGTAAAACTGTGGCACCACAAACTTCCATAGCGCATTCAAGGATCATAACAACTCTCTTGGCTCCTAAATTTGAATTGGGACCTATCACATGCTTTGGATCATTGAATAACTCCTCTCATGTACTTAGGAACCAGTTCAAAGGAGAAGAGAGTTCATATTTGGATCTTGTTGTTTCTTGGACACCCTTTGGCCTACAAACAAAACTCATGGGAATGGATTCCATAAGAATAAATTAGAGAAACGTTATGCTATTGGAATCACATTGAGATCTTCTCTTTCAATTTCATTCATCCCTCATACTGCCATACACAAAGATCGCTTGCTCTCTTCCCCTAAGTGGCAAGTGTTTTTCCATTGTTATCTCCTAGTTATCTTGAAATAGTGTTGAAAAAAGGACCTCCGTAAGGGATACTATTGTCTTCCTTGAATCTTTCACATACTAGGTGAAACTATTGTATCTAGATGGACCATTGGGAAATAAAAATTGGGTTTGGCACACTCTTGTTCAAGCTTGTTTGGTTTATCTCTCACCCATTTCTTTATTGTTTTTATTTTGGTTCTTTGTTACTACTAATCAAGAGTTTTCTTTGCCATTTTGTGTTTATTTCTTTTAATTCTCAAGCATAACACTGGGTCCTTGTTGCAACCTCAAGGATACTCTCACTATGGGAAGTTTGTCCACCGTTTTGGCTATTTTTCCGGCAATAAATATATTCACGATTTAGTTCAAATTCTAATGCATCTAATTCCACATATCCAAAGTTGCTTCAATCTCTTCTTCTTAGTCTTTTACGATTTTATGATAAACTTCAATAGTACACATTCATAATCAAGTCAAGTATTTAGAAAAATAAGGATATATTTCTTGTACTCTTCTTCTTTATCAATTTTTTCCCCAAATTTTGCACTGGGAGAAATTCCAATAGATTCTTCATTATCAAATGCAACAACAATTGACCTTTTATCGACTTGGTTCAAAAGTCGAAGAATTTTATCTCTACCAACCAACAAATTTTTTATCAACTTCATTTCCATGTTAATTGCAATCCATTCTTCTTCACTAAGGAATTCTTCATCATATTTCACTTCAAATTTAGTTTCAATTTTATATTGTGTTGTAGCATCTATAGCACATCTTTCATTATGCTTGCACATTGAAAGACATAATATTCATTATGTAAAAAAAAAAAATTAAGGACTCACTCATTAATCCCTCTTGTTCATTGTTTTCCTCTTTTTCTTCATGTGTAGTAACAACCTCTTCCTTGAGACACTCATGAAGGATTAGGGATTCATTGGTCTCTTTTGTAGTCCATTAAATTTAGAACTTGTAATGTTAGGAAAAATACCAACATGATCAACTATGTCATTATCAAATTCATTTTTATGATCAACATCAAAGTTGTCTCATTCTTCTTCTACAACATCTACGTGGTTATTCTCAACATATGTAGTGTTGACATGACTTCATTCTCCCTGTGTATTTTTTTCTTGACTACAACCCTCTTCATTCTCCACTTCCTCAATATTCTCCTCTACTTTAATAGAAAGGTCATCAACCTTATTAATATTATTGACATTGTCCATTGAAACTACATCATAAATCTAATTATCAACCATTTGTAACTCAACATCATGTCAATTGGTGTTTCTCCCCCTTGCACCATATATAGCATCCAAAGTTTTCAAATTTATTTTGGATCTAGTTTCATCTTTAGTGTGAGGTAAAATTATATCATCCAAACCTTGTTGAATGAGAAATAATGCTACAACGTCTCTCTTACTATTTTCTATGATCTCATATTTTCTAGATTAAGGTAAAGCGTGATAGGCTGTTTGATTTGGGGGTTCCTCAAATCCATTATCAACTAAACTCAATAATCCTTATCCATGAGACAAGTTTTTCATCTTAATAACTAAAAATTTCATAATACTTACCTAAGAAAATATGAATTGCTGGCTGCAAATCAAGATAAATATGTTTGGTCTTTACCTTTGCTATAACAAACAAATATTCACTATAAGAGTTGATTTTTTTTCTTTTCTAGTTTGAGTATTTTTCTCTTCCCCATATTTAACCTATCTTGACATAGGATGGAAAACATAACACTCAACAAAAAAAAATTCTTCTCTTCTCAAATTCCTTAATCACTGGCTACAAATATTTTCTTTCATGCAGTACAGACTATACCAACATAGGTACTTAATGGATTCCTTCAGGAAATGCAAAAAATCGCTCAGTGGATTCCTCTCACAAAGAAATCCACTCAAATTGTTTTCTTATTCATACATCAGTGATGGATTTATTTTTCCATATTCATTTTCTAGTTATATTGAACACTAAACAATGGGAGCACTCAACCACATAACACATCAGAACCAAGGATTTGATAGCTCATAGTCTTCTCCTGCAGAATGTGCAGGTTGTGCTAAGGGAAGGTTTTCTTCTTTACAATTTTTTTTCTTCGAGTTGTGGCCCCAATAATCTAGACTCGCATGGAAATGAAAAAGCATGTAAGGAGGTCTCCTTTTCACACCACTTCACACAAGAATTACTAATCCTAACACAAGATTATGTATATCATGAAAAACACCTCAATTCTTCAGGATTCGGCTCTGGTGGCCAATTCTTTACCTTCTCTCTTCTCTACACCTCTACACAACCTACTTTATTTTCCCTACAGCTCCATTTTTCAATACAACAAGATTCAACATGACCCTCTTCACTTATTCATGAGATCCTTTTCTACCACGGTCTACAACCCTCCAATAACTAACCATATTCAACACTTGAGAAGAATGAAATTCCAGGACAACGATAATGTGGATGGCCATGCCACCTCCAACTCTAATATGTAGCCATATGTTCTAATCTTCAGCTCGTCTATCCCTTCTTTCCTCTAAACTCAACAATGCCTCTGCAAACCTAGAACCATACTCACACCCTGAAGTTGACATCCCATGCATTGGGAAAAAATACCGATGAAGGATGCATGCAACTAAATAAAAAGGAGGGGTTTGTGAGGTGTGAAAGGTGGGGTTCCCAAGTTCACACAGCACCAAATAACTTCCGTGCGGTTTTTCCAACTTAGCACATTGTAACATACCCAATACCCTCATTAGAAATTTGGTGTATGAGATATACAATTTTTCCCTTATTATTATGAGAAGACACATATAAGAGAGGTAATGTGTTAGCCTCATAAACATGTTAAGTTTGTTTATTGTGTTGTAGAAAAATATTCACGAATATTAATAAAATAATTGTAGGATGATCACTAATCCCTAAATATCACTTCAACCTTTACCATTTTGGAACATTAAAAACCCACTTTAGAATTAGGATAAAATACATTACTCATTTTTTATTAATTTCCTAGGTGTTGACTACGTAGTTGGCCTAATTTTGTCTTCATATGAAACCACTTTCCATCCTAAGTAAATAGGGCACACTTGGATAGATTTTGGATAATATTTTCCTTGAATCTGTCTAATTTTGTTCTATTCCTAGAATAGTAATGCGCTTTCCTGATTTAGACAGTTTTATTCCCACTTTTTTGCATCTAGTGGATAAGGATAAAGTTTGGTGACTTAGGAATATTGATCGTTTCGCCAACTCACCCTCCTTCTCTTTATTCTCTCCAAAATCCATGATGACATTCCATTTTCATCACTCACTAGCTATCATACCTTATTTAGGTAATTTGTGAGTGTCTTCACAGATTTGGAAGGTGTTTTTGCTACATTGGGGGGTTTTTATGCTTTTAGTAAGCCTTCCCTTTTGAGCTTTTAAAACTTGCCTCTAAGGCACTCAAATTCTCTCTTGAGGATGTATTATATATTGTAAACATATTGATGAATAATATACAATGATGTTTTCTCAAGGTATCTTCTCTATTCTTCTTCTCATATTCTTTGAAAATATTGCAAGTGAAATTGTCTTATTGAATCAAGATCTAAGGAATTAGATTTTACTAACATACCAATGGAATCAATTATGTGAATCCTATTCCAGGTGCATTTTATCAAAATATCCTTCAAGATAAAGTTGATACTTTAGCCTAATATCCTATTGCAGAAATATTCATAATACTAAATAGAACCACCATCATTTACCGCATGTGTCGTTCACATGTATTATTCAAGTAAACAAGCATCATCTATCTTATTTGGCCAACTCCAGCAATGCATTCTCTGCGTACATCATTCACCATGCAAGTATATTCACATTATGCATTACTTTGTTAAGGTTTATCTTTAATGATTCATTCACCAAAGCTTTACATGATGATAACTAATCGTTATCAAGTAAGTATAAACAATAGAGAATATGGATCAAATATTTAAATGTGCAAATGGAAAGAACGTTTCTTAATTAAATACTTATTTCTAACTAGAATGCTTCATAGCAATAATCCACTTACATCATTAACTTATAAAGTAGGTTTTTTTAGCAATATAAAAACTAGAAAAGCAATATGATACATGGATGTTGGAAGAATTCGTTATTTATGTAAAATAGGGTGTCATTGATGTCAAAAGGGTGAAGAGATCTATGGTGTTTCCATTGGTGTCAAGGTAATGATGATGATGTGGTTGTAATAGAGATAGATTGTTTGGGTAATACTTAATGAAGTTTTGAAGCTCCTAGAGAAGACCCTAATGATCCTAAGGGATCCATTGAAGAAGAATCCTTGTCAAAAGTAAATCCAAAGTGGTCCCATTATGGTGTAGTGGTTACGCATGAACCTCACGAAAAGACACTTTCAGTTGTACACAATTGGTACAAATCCCATAGATAAGACCCTAATGATCATGATGATGTGGAGTGTAAAGGAGTCCCTACAGTGTCCCAAAGAAGTGCGAATAATTTCCTAAATAAATGACATTGGGTCACATGACCATTATGGTGCATCACATGACCATGATGATAAGAAGTGTAAGGAAGTCCCTAAAGGTGTCCCTAAGCAATGTCGGTAATAAATGTGAAGAAAATACTAAAATAGTGGTGTTGGGTCCACATGAGTAGAAGGGTCGATATGACCATGAGAAGTAACCCTCGAAGTAATAAGGATTGGTTCACAAGACAGTGTTGAAATAAAAGGTGAAGAAACCCCAAAACAATGGTTTTTGGTCCACTTTCCCATGAGTTTAGGGTTACATGACCCATGGTGGAGAAGGTTCTAAAGAGTCTCCAAATTTGGTCATAATCAATTTGGTGTGAAGCATGAGGTATCCAAAAAATAATGATGTTTGGTCCACATGACATTGACAGTTATGGTAAGTTGGCTCATTGGAACACATCAAGTGGCAATGATCTCTGCAAGAAATAATGATGTGTCCATTAAGTGTAGCGATGTTGAAAATACCCAATGCCCCTTTGAGAATACATGGAGTGATATGGAAGTTTTGGCATGAAGTGTCATGATGGATCCTTGAAGTTGGGTACTAACCATTGAGACCCCCTTAAAATATGGAGATCCACAAATTAAGGATGAGTTTAAGGAGACCCTAAAAGAAGCTACAAGGCATGATGAATTCCATAAATAGAATATCAAACATTTCATTTGATCATAAATCAAGTCTCTCTCTGGTATTGTGCACATCTTGGAGAAATGTGTGAAACTTTGTATAGGAGAAATTTTAGGTATCTTTGAGGATTGAAGAGATTCACTAAAATTGGCAGATGTCACCCCAAGTTCTTACTAAGAACCTGATATGTTAGAAGTAGAAAATGGAAGGACTATGTTCAAGAAACTTGGGTGCACAAGGATCCAAAATGAAACAATTGAAATAGAAGAAAGGCATAGTTATTAGATTTGCTATCATACACAATGTTATACCTAATGGTATTTTGGATTGTGTCATTGATGCACAACATGCTCAGTATAATGATTTCCTTACACTAGAACATCTTGACGGATACCAAGATCTCTCTGCAAAGACAAAGACCTATTTTCTACAACAGTAGTAAAATGCCAAGAGTAAACCTGCAAATTGAACCTTTAGAATAGATACACAAGGGTTAGGAGTAAGCCTACAACATTAGAGCTAGCACATAAAATAATGTTTGGCAAGAGGGATGATTCCAAGGGAGAAACTTCAAGATCACCAAGTCTCATGCTTTGGAATAACCAGTTTTGGGATATTGGTAAGCACATGTTTAAAAAATTGAGTATTGAGGATATAGTTGGACGATTTTCTAAAGGACCAAGGTATGAATGAATATTTAGAAATATATGATAATTATGTCTTTGGGAAGCATAAAAGAGTAAAATTTTCTTAAGTTAACACAGAGCACAAAATATTATTGATTTGATTAATCTTGAAACATGCATGCCATAAGAAGTTACAACCTTGGGAGGTGCCAAACATTTTGTTACTATTATGATTATCATTCAAGAAAATATTGGACATATGTTATGAGGAAGAAGCGTGATGTATTAGAGGATGTCAAGTAGTGTTACAACTGAGAGGGGGGGGTGAATCAGTTGTAATTATAAAAACAATAATCAACTTATCTTTTCTTTTAAAATTTTAGTAGCATTCACAAAATGATTGTCAAGATAATGAATAAGATAAGCAAAGAACTAGTAATCATCATTCACACATATGATGTACACAGATACAGATATTCATGAGGAAACCCATAAAGGGAAAAAACCTCTTCTTCTTAGAATGATAAGCAGCCTTTAACTCCTGTACATCAATTATCTTTGAGCACCAACTCAAGATGAGGCTACAACCTCTGTTTAACAAGCTGCAACTTGTTGAGAGCACCAACTCTCACGTTTTTCTAGCACCCTCTCCCAATATTCAGGCATCAACCTGATTTACAGAGGAAATAAATCCTCCCTAGCACCTCCCTTCCACCCTATGTAAGAATTTTTCAGTCGATTATATCACACTGGTTCAGATATATCAGTACATACTCTTTTCATTTTTGTTCTGGGTTTCTACAACTTGGGTTTCTGGGCATTCTATTTTTCATTAAATCGAGCCACACATTTTTCTTCTGAATTGTTAAGAATTTTTCAGTCAATTATATCACACTGGTTCAGATATATCAGTACATACCCTTTTCATTTTTGTTATGTGTTGCTACAACTTGAGTTTCTAGGCATTCTGTTCTTCATTAAATCGACCCATACATTTTTGTTCTGAATTTTTTTCTTCGAATCACAACTTCATCAACAACCACTCCTCTTCATCCTCTCAATTCTCACTCTGATTTTGTTCTCATCAATTGTTTTTTATAGACGCTAAAGTTATATGCCTCGGTCTCTTTAACTTCTAGATATTCCAATTCTAAAACTAAAATTGTCTCTTTAACTCCCAATTCGAAAATTGAATTGTATCTTTGACTTCCAGAACTTACATGCTATAACTAACTAATTAATTAATACATAAATGTTTGTGAGTCGCATCTTGTCTAAGTTGCGGCTGTCTGATTCACGGCCATCTGAGTTGCGGCTATTTGAGTCACAACCGTCTGAGTCTCAGGCATCTGAGTCATGGCCATCTGAGTCATGGCCGTTTGACTCACAGCCATCTGAGTCGCAGTCGTCTAAGTTGCAGCCATCTTAGTCACGACGTGTATGAGTCACAGCTGTCTGAGTTGTAGCCATCTGAGTCATAGCTTGTCTGAGTCGCAGCTGTCTGAGTTGTAGCTATCTGAGTTGCACTTTGTCTAACAACATTATTTTCTTGTATTTCAAACTCATTCGCAGCTTTAGTAAACTGAATTTGGTATGGTCTGAGTCACCCGCCTTGTCTACTTTCCAACCATCAATGACAATTGAATCATAGTTCCAACAATATCCCCCTTTGGCATTGATGGAAACCTAAAATTTATGATGCTGCAAGTGTAATCACTAACTGCTTGTCATCTGCAACTACCTAAACTTCTCCCCCTTTGACATCAATGTCAAATAAAACATGACAATACATCTCCCCCTATCAAGATGAACTCATAAACCAGTAAAAAAAACATTCTAGAACCATCTCAGAATTACATTAGATATGTAATAAGCACAAACTCCCCCTGCCAAAGTGAACAAGTTAGTTGGAACATGATATGACACCCAACTTCTGGCTTAGATATTCAAACTGGATTTTGGATAAGGGTTTAGTAAAGATATCAGCAATCTATTCTTTAGAAGGAATGAAATGTAATTGGACAACTCTGTTTGTAACCTGCTCCCTTAAAAAATGATACTTGATTGGAATGTGTTTGGTCTTGGAATGAAGAACAGGGTTCTTGGAGACACTAATGGCACTTGTGTTATCACAATGAAGAGGAATAGATTCAGCATATGTTACTTTTAGATCTACAAGAGTTTGAATCATCCATAGAACCTGTGTACAACATGTGGCTGCAGCAATGTATTCATCTTATGTGGTAGACAAAGCTATAGAGCCTTGCTTCTTACTTAGCCATGCTACTAGTGAATCACCTAAGAAGAATGCACCTCCACTTGTGCTCTTTCCATCCAAACAGTTTTCCCAGTCAGCATCTGAATATGCTGTTAACTGAAAGTTTTGATTTCTAGGATACTAGACACCATAAGTCACTGTGCCTTTCAAATATTTGAATATCCTCTTAACAGCTACTAAATGGCTTTTCTTAGGAGCAGACTGAAATCTACCTACCATACCAACAACTTGCATTATATCAAGACGAGATGTTGTGATGTACAACATGATACCTACCATTGACCAATATGTTCTTTGATCAACATTTGGTGATACATCATCCTTACTGAGCTTGCATCCAACAACCATGGGTGTGCTGACAGGTGAAGAATATTCCATATGAAATCTCTTCAACATATCCTTCAAGTACCTCTCTTGGGAGAGAAATAAACCTTCAGAACTTTGATTGATTTGAAGACCAAGAAAGAATGACAACTCTCCTATCATTGAAATCTCAAACTCATATTGCATGGCATTAGCAAACCACTGAACAGAAGAATCATTAGTACATCCAAAAATAATGTCATCCACATAGACCAAAACAACTAATAAATCAACACCTTCAACCTTGATGAACAAATTACTGTCAATAGTACCTTTCTTGAAACCTATGTCCAGTAGATACTTATCCAATCTATAATACCAGGCTCTTGGTGCTTGTTTCAATCTATATAGTGCCTTCTTCAGTTTGCAAACATAGTCAGGATTATCTATCAGTTGAAATCCTTCAGGTTGCTCCATATAGACTTCTTCTTCCATATTTCCATTAAGAAATGTTGATTTAACATCCATCTGATACAATTTGAAGTTTTCGTGGCTAGCATATGCAAGAAAAATTCTAATGGCTTCTAATCTTGCCACTGGTGCAAAGGTTTCATCAAAATCCTAACCCTCAATTTGTGCATACCCTTTACAGGCCAATCTGGCTTTATTCCTCACAACCTATCCTTGTTCATTCATCTTGTTTTTAAACACCCATTTAGAGCCTATTACATTCTTATCTATAGGTCTAGGAACAAGTTCCCAAGTATTATTCTTCTCAATTTGATCAAGCTCTTCATTCATGGATTTAATCCAATCTTCATCTTTGATAGCTTCATCAAAGTTCTTGGGTTCAACCATAGATAGAAAAGCAATCTGTGATTGCTCTAAAGCTTGAATCAATTTTCTTCTTGTTTGAACTCCTTTATTCTTGTCACCAATTATCTGACTGTCACGATGATTCTTTTTAACAATTCTGGAAGGTGATTTTGTTTCTGTTTGTTGATTTGAAACTACCTGAATATTTACATCTCCATCATCTAACTCAAGGTCTTCTCTTTCTGATTCTTGGACCTCTTCATCTTCAATTTCAATTGTATCCTCTTCATCTGGTTCAATACTGCTTATCTGATCATTTTTAACTGAGATTTCTTCATCAATTTTAATGTCAATACAATCAACTAATTTATGCAATCTTTTATTATAACATCTATATCCTTTGTTGTTTGTTTCATATCCCAAAAAGATACCTTCATCGGCTTGATCATCATATTTGCCAATATGTTCATCATTATTTTTAATATAGCATTTACTTTCAAAGATTTTGAAACGCTTAATAGTAGCAGGTCTCCCAAACCAAAGTTCATAAGGAGTCTTATCATTGTTTGGTCTTAGATGCACTTTTTTAAGAATATGGACAGCTATATGAATTGCTTCTACCCAATAAATCTGAGAAATGTTTTTGTTCATTCATCATTGATCTTGCCATTTGCTAAATTGATCTATCCTATCTTTCCACTACTCCATTTTGTTGTGGAGTCCCTGGAATCGTATATTCCCTTTTGATCCCATGTTGATCACATAATTCTTTAAAATCACCTGAACTAAATTCTCCTCCTCTATCAGACCTTACTGCCTTCAATCTTTTTCCTGTTTGATTCTCAGTCAAAGCCTTAAACACTTTGAATTTTTCAAATGCTTCAGATTTTTCTCTTAGAAAAGAAACCCACATGAGTCTAGAATAATCATCAATAACCAACATGAAATAGTTTTCTTTTCCTATACCTTCCTTCCTAGATGGTCCACATAAATCCATATGTACTAACTGAAGGGGCTCATTTGTTGATGTAAAAACTTTTGATTTAAACTGAGTGCGGGTCAGCTTTCCCATTTGACATGACTTACACACTGAATCATATGGCTTTGATATCTCTGGAAGATCCTTTACTACCCTATTGTTACTAATTTTGATTATATGATCAAAATTCAAATGTCCAAGTCTCTTATGCCATAGCCAACTCTCATCATACTTGCTTAGATGACATTCTTCCTTTTCTTCATTCAAAACATAAACATTATTTTCTATCCTTATGCCTTTTGCAATCAATTGTACCAAGGGTGTAGAATTTATCTTGCAACCTTTCAAATTAAAAACTACTTCACACCCTCTGTCGCAGACCTGACTGACACTAAGGAGGTTATGTTTTAAACCATGTACAAACAACACATGTTGAGCTTTTCCTCTTCCATTATTCAAGCTTACCATCCCTTTTCCTTTGATTTTTCGTGGAGCATCATTTCCAAAGGTCACATTTCTTGATTTTCTTTCATTTAGAGACAAAAAATTATTTTTATCACCCGTCATGTGCTTAGAACAACCACTGTCAATATACCATAGATCCTTTTGCCTTTGAGCAGAAAGTACTAATCCAAATTTGTCACTTTCTTTCTTTTTCCAAACCTTAGTCTTTTCAAATGTATAATTTATTCTCAGATTTGTTTTGTACTTCCTTAAATGACAGTCTGTAGCTTTGTGCCCAAAATTATGACAAACAAAGCATTATGGCTCATTATTTAATAGATCAAAAGAGTTGATATGTTCATAATTGGTTCTTCTTTTAGTTGTGGACTGAATTGCGTGATATCCTTGTTTCCTCACTGACTATCCAGCTCTGTTTTGTAGCATCTGACTCTTTGACTTTCGTAGTTGCATACTTCTAAATTTAATTCCACAATTTGCAATTTTATGACCAAAGTTAGAACAATAATAGCAATAACCATAGAAAAAAATTTGGTACCTAGATATTGGTCTTCTTTCTGGGCTTGATTGCTTTGTCTCTTGTTGGCTATGTTCCTGATCAGATCTCAACTTATGTTTATTAATTTTGGTTAGCAAGTTATGATCATCATCTGATTGTCTACTACTTGACCCACTTTCATAACCTAGGCTAGTCTTTATCAATGGAGATCTTTGTTTACTCGGGATACTATTCAATTCTTTTGAGGCTTTGATACTTGACAAATTTTGGTGGTACAAAGCTTGAAATTTCTCCAAATATTTTCTAGCTTTTACTAATTCTTCTTCCAGAGCTTCACATCTTAAATTTTTTTCTACTAATTGTTGTTTTAGAGTGTCTTCTATTTTCTTTGCTTCTTCTAATTCTAATTTTAACAGGACAAAATCTTCACTTGTTCCTTTACCATTTTTTTTAAGCTGCATCAACAAATGTTTTTGTTTTCTCTTCTTAATTCTGAGTCTGTGAATCTCTTCTAAAGCGTTGATTAATTCACCTTCTATGTCAATCATAGCTTCTTCATCATTAAGATATTCTATGCCCATAAGCATAGAATCATTCATTCTATCTTCACAAGATGAATTGTTATCTATATCCTCCGAATCATCATCATTTGCACACAAACTTTTCTTTTTACTGTATTTCTTAAATTTGTATTTCTCTTCATCATCAGAATTCTAATCTTTTTTCTTGTGAGGACATTTAGAGGAAAAATGACCTATCTTACCAAAGTTAAAAAATTTAAAGGGTAGCTTGTCTCTATATTTACCTGATCCTTTCTTCAATCTTCTTACAAATTTTGCCTCAATCTCATCTGCTCCATAATCAATATACTTATCTGCTTTAAAGGATGCTTCTCTAGTGATGAGTTTGTCTATACTAATCCTCATTTCATAAGCAGTTAGAGTTCCTAGGATTTGATCAATGCCCATATTTTTAAGATCATTTAACTCTTCTATTGCTGAAACTTTGGGGTTAAATTTATTAGGCAGAGATCTTAAAATTTTCTGAATTAAGGATTCTTCTTCAATTTTTTCACCGAGGCCCTTCATAGCATTCGCAAGCTCTTCAACCCTTAGGAAATATTTACTAACATGCTCATCCTCATTCATCTTTAGTTGTTCAAATTTCAACCTCTATGTCTGCAGTTTGGCATCTTTTACTTTCTCATTCCCTTCATAACTGCTTATAAGTTTGTCCCACATTCCTTTGGCAGATTCAAGATGCATAACTTTTACAAATTCAGCTTCTGCAAGACCACTGAGAATAGCATTCATTGCTTTTGCATTAAAGGTAAATTCCAGTTTGTCATCTTTGGTGGCTAGTACAATGGGATTTACATATCCAGTTTCAACTACATCCCATACATCAACACCTAAGGACATAAGATAGGTTCTCATTCTAACCTTCCAGAAAGCAAAAAATTTCCCCTCAAACAGAGGATCCTTATTGATTGAATTTCCATCATGACTAGTCATGTTTTGAGCTCACATATCTACCTTTAAATAAAAGGAACCTGCTTTGATACCAATTGTTACAACTGAGAGGGGGGGGTGAATCAGTTGTAATTATAACAACAATAATCAGTTTATCTTTTCTTTTAAAATTTTAGTAGCATTCACAAAATGATTGTCAAGATAATGAATAAGATAAGCAAAGAGATAGTAATCATCATTCACACATATGATGTACACAGATATAGATATTCATGAGGAAACCCATAAAGGGAAAAAAACTCTTCTTCTTAGAATGATAAGCAGTCTTTAACTCCTGTACATCAATTATCTTTGAGCACCAACTCAAGATGAGTCTACAACCTTTGTTTAACAAGTTGCAACTTGTTGAGAGCACCAACTCTCATGTTTTTCTAACACCCACTAGAGGGAAGCACCCACTCCCAATATTCAGGCATCAACCTGATTTACAGAGGAAATCAATCCTCCCTAGCACCTCCCTTCCACCCTATGTAAGAATTTTTCAGTCGATTATATCACACTGGTTAAAATATATTAGTACATACTCTTTTCATTTTTGTTCTGGCTGCTACAGCTTGGGTTTCTAGGAATTCTATTTTTCATTAAATCAAGCCACACATTTTTCTTCTGAATTGTTAAGAATTTTTCAGTCAATTATATCACACTGGTTCAGATATATCAGTACATACACTTTTCATTTTTGTTCTGTGCTGCTACAGCTTGAGTTTCTGGGCATTCTATTCTTCATTAAATCGAGCCATACATTTTTGTTCTGAATTGTTTTCTTCGAATCATAGCTTCATCAACAACCACTCCTCTTCATCCTCTCAATTCTCACTCTGATTTTGTTCTCATCAATTGTTTTTTATAGATGTTGAAGTTATATGCCTTGGTCTATTTAACTTCCATATATTCCAATTCTAAAACTGAAACTATCTCTTTAACTCCCAATTCGAAAATTGAACTATCTCTTTGATTTCCAGAACTTACACACTGTAACTGACTAATTAATTAATAAATAAATGTTTGTGAGTCACATCTTGTTTGATTTGTGGCTATCTGAGTCACGGTCGTCTGAGTCCTAGCCATCTGAGTCGCGACTGTCTGAGTCACGAACGTCTGAGTCTCAGCCGTCTGAGTCACGACCGTCTGAGTCGAAGTCGTCTAAGTCGTAGTTGTCTGAGTCACAGCTTGTCTGAGTCACAGCTGTCTGAGTTGCAGCCGTCTGAGTCACAACTTGTCTGAGTTGTAGCTATCTTAGTTGCAACTATCTGAGTTGCAGCTTGTCTAACAACTTTCTTTTCTTGTATTTCAAACTTAGTCGCAGCTTTAGTAAACTGAAGTTGGTATGGTCTGAGTCACCCACCTTGTTTGCTTTCCAACCATCAATGAAAACTGAATCATAGTGCCAACAAGTAGTTTGTGTCCTGAGTGGAAAAGATATCAAAAAGTAAGGAAAATTCCCTAAGAAGTGATAATGGGGGATAATATTGTAACTACCACTTACTAGATGAGGCCCAACCAAGAATGATCATGACAATCCTTCCCCCTTAGTGTATGGGTTAATTGGATTGTGTTAAAGTTTCAAATGTGCCTATTGTAACACCCCTGGTTTAGAACCCTTTATTTTGTTAATGTATTTTTGTAAAAATATTGGAAATGCCTATAAGGAAGAACTCATGATTGTATTTTTCTTTGATTATATAAAAATTAAAATAGTAGTGTCCGAGATCCAAAATGCTGAATCAAAAGGGACTCATGTATTCACCTATGTCAATAAAGGGGGTTGGAATATAACCTAAAAGTTATGTATGACCTTGTTTAACCCTTCTTACCTTATAATTTTGATAAACCCATACTTTTTCCTAATTAATTCCTTAAACTTGTTTTTGAAGTTAAAAAGGGAATTAAGAGGTTAATGGAAAATTGACAAGTGTTTCTGGGGGAGCATGCATACAAAAAAAAGAATGTAAAGAGGAAAAGCGGGAAGAAGAGAATAGAGGAAGGAGACGGGGGGGAAAGGATGAGAAAGAAATAAGGAAAAAACATAGATAAAAGCATGAGAATGTTGTTGCGTTTAATAAAATTGGGATTGAGTGGTCGAATTTGAATGGTTGGACGATAAAGAGTCAAGTCCAATTCCAGAGAAAATTGTTCAATTCCCCAAATTCTACGACAATTGGGTTGGTCGAGGGTACCTGTAATCCCAAGCCAGTTTTGGTTATCCTTTTGGTTGTTGTGGATGATTAGAATTGCTGGAGGACATAATAATAATTCCAGTTCCTGAGAAAAGTGTCCAATTCATCCAAAGCGTATTTTAGTTAAACTTCTAGTTGATCATTTCTCCCTTGTTTTTCCTCTAGTTGCACCTAATAAATGACAATGGTGTGAGAAATTTATTTAGTAGTATTCTAAGCATAGGTGCAGTGATGTATTTTCACCGTGGTGCTAGTTATGATGAAGCTAAGGGAAATGATTGCATAATTGGAATGGATTGGGTAACAAAACAATAAATCCTATTTTGCAAGTGAGGAAATCCTGAGAGAAACCTGGGATTGGTGAGATCCTATGGTGAATGCATGAATATTGTCTTGGGGGTGGAATTCTGCTGAGAGATTAATGAGCAGAATTACCTATGGTCGGGTAGAGTGTGGAAGCCACAAATCTAGTTGTTCAATTACAAGTACAGTTGCAAATAAGTGTGATTTCTGGAAAGTCTATCATGATTCTGTGATGTTATCTGATTAATTGTCGATCAAACATTTGAATGATTTTCTTGTTAAATTTCCCTGAATTTGGTTTCAAGAAAGGATATTACATTTAGTTTGATTGATTCCATGGACAAGAAAAATGTGTAGAATTAATGATGAGAGGTTGTTTGGAAATAGTGCAAATTTGTTCATAAAATAAGTCAAAGAAGAAATTATTTTCCAAGACGTAATGTTAATTCTAGTTTGAAATGTATTGTCTATTTAAACCTTGTCGAAGAGCACAAATTCCTAAGTTCAAATGAGAAAATGTTTGATGTGGTCAACCAAATTATATAATTACTTAATGGATTTATTGGTTAAACCGACCGACAGATTTACGCCGACAAGTCAGGACCGACAAATAAACATTCTGGGTACCTAGTTGGTTAGTTGATAATACGTCTCCATCAATGATTATGCAAATACAATAAATATTGTAGTTGGAAGGAAAATATTTCGTTAAATAATGAATAATGTACTTAATAGAATTTTTCTAATTAAAACTCAAATCAATTATAAATTGACAAATTGATAAAGAGAAGTTTTATGTAATGGTGTGATATAATTCATTAACGGTGTTTTAATGAATGTGTTGAATATGGTATTTGGCCAATTAGTCTAATGGGTATATGGGAAACCAAAGGTTTATTTGAATCTTTAAAAAACTAAAGTTTTCGGAGTGGTTGAAACCATGGGTTAAAATGATATACTTCAAAATGATGCTTAAGTCCAAGGTTGACATATGTATGTATACTTAAATTGAAGTTGTATAGATAAACTATTGTCTATCGTAGGCATAGTTGGTTAGTAGACTAAGTTAATATGGTCGGTCATAATAAATTCATGTTAAAGAATTAGAAACACACTCTTTCTCAACTCTATGGTTGAATCTTACTAATTTATATAATTTCCTAGTTAGTTGATAACCGACCAATGGTGCCAACCTAATCATAATCGAATCTCAACAGTAGTCAGATCTTGACAGTAGTCGGATCTCAATCGTGGTTGGTGGAGAACCTATTTAGTTAGTTAACTAGGCTCTTCGAGCTTAATTCCTATGAAATATGGTCATATTTCTTAAGATAAAAATTTGTAATAGAAAAGAATTGGAAGTATTATTTCAGTATACAAATCAGTGAAGAGATGAGTTGGTTAATCAACCATCTTGTTAAGGTCTGACTAGTTTTATTTATATTGATAATGAGTGAATTGTCAATATAATACTCCATTAATTTTAATGAGGAGGAAATTGCATAAAACCAGGAAATAACGACATTTACTTGTTATAGGAAATGTCCCGATTTGGTGTAATTGTGTATTATGTATTTAAATACAATTAACTACTCATTTTCTCACAACCGTCTGATCTATTGAGCACTCGACATTTTCCAATATCTGACAAGATGCGACATTGGTAGGGAATATCCCTCCACATAGATTCGACCGTAATAGGAATTGAACCATTGACGTAAGTCAAATCTAGTCGAACAGATGATTAAGGTTTTCCTTGTACAATTTATAGTAAATGGTCGAGATTTTCCAAAAGTAAGATTTTATAAGGAAAGTTTTAAAAAGATTAATTCTTATTAAAGATATAAATTATATTACAACTTTATGCCTTAGTTAAAATGATTTAGTAGGCCTTTTGTAAAATAAATTTCATGCTTTTGTTATTTCAATCTATTCCTACTATGCTCTATAAAATAAGTTTTTCTGAGTATGAAAGCTTTTAAAACAAATGGTCGAAGTTCTTCATGTCCTCAACCTATTTAAAATTATCTTCAGCTTCTGTTGTTTAAATACAAGTTAATATGCTTTATCAAATAATGCTTTTGTCGAATGGGTATGCTACAACTTGGTATCAGAGCTAAGGTTTCAGCCCTTAGCCTCTGGGATATGTTTTTCCATTTGAAGAATCGTGTTGTGTGATTTATTTAAGTTTATATTATGAATGAATCATATATATCCACGCAGTTAATGTAAATTACATTATGCATGTGAATTTAAATGTGAACTAATAAACCTAGATACATTTCATATTGTTAAAAGAGTACAATTTTTCCAAGCCTTGTAATTGCCAGTTTCCATAATAGTGGGCAGGAAGAATTGCAAGATGGCTGAGAGTCCTAAAATATCATTGTTTTATAAGAAAGGAGACTGGGTGATGACCAAAGGACAAATTCCAATGGCCATTAGTCTAAAATGGAACCCAAGGAAATGTTCCAGACATTAAAATATATTCGAGAAGAAAATCGAAGGATTATTAATTATATGGAACAATAGATTCAATTAAATCAATAAATGATACAGAACCTGATGCAGATAAGGACTCAGGTGCAACAAGTAACTGATGTGGAAAGAAGAGAGGGTGAGGAGTTCATGAACAAAGGAATCCTTTATAGGTATCATCAATCAAGAGAAAGGAATGTAAGTTCAAGGAGGGAGCATTCCCCTTATCATTTAGTGGGAAGCCATCATGAAAATATGAAATTCATCACAAGCATAACTATAAAAGACAATAGAAAAGAAAAAGAGATGAAAATGTCTTACAACGTGAACTAAGAAAACTTAAGCCTCCTACCTTAAATGGAGAGTAGTATGGGGAAGTTGCAGAGATGTGACTTCAAGAGATGAAAAAGTATCTACAATTACATGACTATTCAGACAATCAAGAAGCCAAGATTTCCATTTTTAACCTTCAAGGAAAATCCTATCGTTGGTGGTAACAATTGAAGCAAGTAGAAGATCTGGAAGAAAGAAAAATAACTTGGAAAATATTCCAGAGATACTTCAAGCAAGAATATTTATCGCAACAGTATTATGATAAGAAGATGCTTGAGTTATTTGAACTCCAATTGGGTAACATGACCATGGACGCATATGAAAAGATATTTTTAGAGATGTTAATTTATTTGGATTTCATCTAGGAGGATAAAGTGAAAATACAATGTTTCCTTAGTGGTCTACCAACATTCTATAAAGACCGAATCAATTATGATGAGCCTCTTACATTGAAAGAGTGCATAAGGAAGGCCAAGTTCCTGTATGAACAAGGTAAGAACATGAAAGATGTTCATAAGAGATGGAATATTAATATGAAGGTAAAGCAAGAATAGAGGAAAAAGGGATTTAAACCCTTTGGTGGTAAGCAGTAACGATTTAGTTCCTTCAAGCAACCACATCAGAATTTGGAACCAAGGATAAATGAACCTATAGGACAAGGGAAGTCTACACCAGCTAAATGCTATAGGTGTGGAGGTGACCATTATCTGAGCAGTTGTCTTGAGAAAAATAACAAGTATTCAAGAGTTTATAATTTGAAGGAAACATCTACATTGGGGGATGTAGCTCATAACATTCTACGAGTATATGCAGCTTTGGAAAATTTCCATGCGGATCATCAGTCATCAATGATAGAAACTGAAGGTAAAATAAACAATTTACTAGTTTCAATTTTAATAGATTCTGGAGCTACATTCAACTTTTTTTATGCTAAATTGGTTGAAAGATGCAAGCTAGTGGGAAGAAAATTGCCTAATCACAGGTTGGTACAGTTATCTACAAGACTGAAAAGGAAAGTTACAACAATGGTTGAAGGCTGTAATTTCACCATGAATGGATTGCAAACTAAATCTAATTTGGACATAATTCATTTGGGATCTTATGAAATTTTTCTAGGGATGGATTGGCTTGAGTCACATCATGCGATTCTGGACTTCCATAGCAAGGTCATGACTTTCCAGGATGAGGATGGAAATTCTGTACATATAGGAATACTTAGATCGATTTAAGTAAGAGAAATATTATCCATTCAATTGAAGAAATAAATTTGTAAATGATGTAAGTTGTATTATTTTCAAGCTGAAGAATTTCCAGCTGGGACATAGCCATGCGTAGAGGAAATGAACATTCTCAATGAGTTTGGAGATGTTTTCCATGATGTTTCTGGGTGTCCTCCAAAAAGAGACATCGATTTCACCATCAATTTGGTACTTGGGGAAGTTCCTGTGTCTCAAGCACCATACAGGATGAGTACCCCACAACTTCAAGAATTGCAGATGCAGCTAGAAGAATTGTTGAAGAAAGGGTACATCCGTCCTAGTATTTCACCCTGGAGAGCTCCAACACTATTATCAAAGAAGAAATATGGTACTTTAAGGTTGTGTCTAGACTATAGGAAATTAAATAAAGCCACAATCAAGAATAAATATCCTTTTCCAAGTATTGATGATATTTTTGATCAATTGAGAGAGGAAAAGGTGTTCTCCAAGATCGATATTAGATCTGGGTATCATCAAGTGCACATTAAGGATGAAGACATCAGTAAGACCTCTTTCTGGACTATGTATGGCATTACGAGTACATTGTAGTACCTTTTGGGTTATCAAATGCCCTAGCCACATTCATGTATTTAATTGTCACATTCCCTCCCATCGTCCCTACCTGCAAAGGGAACATGAATGAAATGTGGGGGTGACTGATTCTCCCCCTTAGCCATATGACGGAATTCATAATTATTAATAAATGTATAATTAAAATATACACAACGGAATTAAACATAACACACACGCACAGAAGGGAATGCATTAGCCTATTTTCCCCAGGAAGAATAATGAAACAATCATACAATAATCAATCCCATTCTCATGCTATGCATAGGATTCATGCCAACTAACTCAGATAATCATTTCATTCAATTAATATGAATAATTAAACATTTAGAACAGAACACAGAATGATCATAATTTAACCACAAAGAACACTTATCCTTATGATGAAGCTATCCAACAACTGACTATGTGAGAGCAACGTTCCACCCAAACATAGGTCCCTGTCCAGCCTATATTCTTTCAACTGAGAGACCACCCCCGAGCTGGGATGTGTATCCACTAAGGAGGAACTATGAAGGCTCACTCACAACCACAGTTTCACACCAACAAATTCAGTCTAAGCCAACACATAGTTGGGTTTATCAAGCATTTCCAACCTCTGTTCTTTCTTCTTCTCTATCATCCATGCTTGGATTCTCTCAATTCGGTGACCAAATGACTCAATCCCGTAATTGGATTTCTGGGCTATAAAGTCAGGGTTTTCCTATGGATTGCTGGGCATATAACACTCTCAAATTCGCCCCAAGGTTCAAGTCTATGGATTCCCCATTGGATTTCACTATCCACATCAGTTTCTAGGCATTTTTAGCACTTCAAAACGTGGGTTCATGCAAAGTTGCGATTTTTGGTTTTTCTCACTGCTGGGCATGTGTAATCGATGAAAACTGAAGCTTAGATCTTCCACAATGGAATGGGAATTAGGAAGAATGAATTTCCATGAGGTAGAGTGACTTATGGGTCAAGGAAATAGAGCCCATACTGTGCCATATGAATTTCTGGGCTACCCATGCTCCATTGAAGCCATGTACTAATTTCCTCAACTACCTCCTTATGACAGAATTAAATGCTAGCAAGAAAATTAAAATGGGTTCTCAAGATGACATTTGGCAGCATATGGTTCAACCCCAAAACCCCCTCACCACTCCCTAGTGGATACACATGGTCCCCCTCTTATTAGTTTCCTCCATAGCCAGTTTTTGGTATTTTATTGCATGATGTTTATTTACATCATTTTTACAATTTCCATGGCTTAATATCACATGGATAACATAGTATCAAATACTTTCCCTTTTTAAATAAAATACGAGCTTACACTTATAGGGCCTTGTCCTTGACCTCCATGCTATAAAAACATACATCGCATGTGTTAGCACCCAAAAAGTGCTCACTACCTCATCTACCCCATTGCATGACTCATTTGTCCATATTTCCTACCATATTTACCTCCAAAACCTTAAAATCCCATTAAAAAGCCTCCAAAAGGCCACAAAACCATTTAAAAAGCCTCCAAAAGGCTACAAAACCCCTTTTCCCCCCAAATAATCCAAAATTCCTCCAAAATAGAAAAAACCCTCTAAAAAGGGAATAAAAAATATAAAAAAGAGGAAAAAGAGGGAAAGAGGAGGAAAAAACCCTATACAACTGACCTAAACCATATGGTTCCCAAAACCATGGGCTAGCACTCCACCACTAAAAACCTATAAATAGGTGATGGATGCCCCTCATTTCATATCCACAGTCAAATACACCCTTACTCTGCCAAAATCACTCTTGAAACCCTAGCTCACCCTTGAGCTACTTTCACCCTTGAGTGCCCCTTTTGGCCCATTTCCAACCCTTTGGAGAAAGAGAAGGAGCAAAGCTGGAAGCTTGGAAGCAACCCTCCTGGACTGCTGCAAGAGCTCCACCAACCTTCACATTGGAGGTATAATCAATACAAAAAACCCTTTTTATTATCTTGTCTTTTTTGTTTTATGCACATGTTTAGAATAATTATCATTTTACTGTATTGTCTTTCATTTAATGTTTTTCTGAACTGCTACTAAGGAGTCCCTTCTCCTTAGTAGGTGCTCATTTGCACAAGCTAGGGTGAAAACCCTAGCTACAACATGTATACAATATTTACATTAAAAGCCAATCTATCCTAAGCATCAAAATGGGGGTATTACATTAATGAATGGGGTATTCAAAGAATTTTTGGATAAATTAATTATAGTATTCTTAGATGATATTTTTGTTTATTTCAATCCTGAAGAAGATCATAAAGAGCATCTTAAGATCACTTTGCAGATCTTGAGAGAGAATCAGTTGTACGTTAAACTCAGTAAATGTTCTTTCTACCAAAAACAACTATTATATTTGGGAAATATCATCTTCGAAGAAGGTGTAGCATTGGACCATGTCAAGATAAGATCTATTGAAGATTGGCCTACTCCCAGGAATATGACAGAGGTCATATCTTTCATGGGTTTGGTAGGTTACTATAGGATATTTATAGGATCATTTTCCCAAATTGCGAATCCAATCACTTATTTGCAGAAGAAGCGAGTAAAGTTTATCTGGAGTCAGAAATGTGAGGAAAGTTTCAGGTTGTTGAAGAAATTTCTTACTCAGGATCCAGTGTTAAAGCTTCCATATCATGACAAAGATTATGTTGTATGCACTGATGCATCATTGGAAGGACTTGGAGGATTCTTAATGCAAAATGGTCACGTGATTTTCTATGAATTATGAAAATTAAAAGAACATGGGAATAATTATGCCACTCATGATTTCAATTTGGAAACAATAATTCACGCACTCCATATGTGGAGACACTATCTCATGGGCATTAAGTTTGAGTTAAAAACTGACCATCATAGTTTAAAATATCTATTTCAACAACCTCAATTGAATGCTAGACAAGCAAGATGGATTGAATTTTTAAGTGAGTACAATTTTGAAATCAAGTACAAAAGAGGAAAGGAGAACAGACTGGTAGATGCACTCAGTAGAAGAGGCCAACTAATACAAATTTCAGCCATTAGTGATTGGAAATCAGACCTTAGAGTCAAATTGCATGAGGCACTGAGGTTAGATAATCATTATCAACAGGTTGCAACAGCCTTACAGTCAGGTAGAAGACCTGTAAAGATTGCTAAGTATTTATTGACTAAAGATAGAATTCTTTAGCTCAATGGAAAAATTTATATGCCAAATGAAAGTGAACTTAAAAATATAATAATGCAAGAGATGGATAATGTACCATATGCAGGACATGCAAGGTATCAAAAGACTTTAACATCAGTTAAGAAGGAATTTTATTTTCCAAGTATGAAGAAGGAAGTGGCTATGCATATTGCTCATTGTTTGGAATTCCAGAGAGTTAAATAAGAGCATAAGCATCCTACTGGTCTACTCCATCTATTTCCAATTGTAGAATGAAGGTGGGATGTAGTAACCATAGATTTTATTACCAAGTTTCCAAGAACTCAGAAGAAACATGATTCCATCATAGTGGTGGTTGATAAGTTAACAAAGTCATCCCACTTTGTACCTGTTCAATCAACTTTTAAAGCAACCAAGATTGCATAGGTTTATATGAAAGAAATTGCCATGTTACATGGAATACATAAGGAAATAGCTTCAGACCGCCATCCAAAATTCACTTCAAATTTTTGGGAAGGTTTTTACAAGGAATTTTGTACTAAATTAAATCTTAGTGTAGTGTATCATCCATGGGCTGATGGAAACATAGAGCAATTGAATCAAATTATTGAAGACATGCTTAGAATGTAGGTGATGGATACGCCCAATAAATGGGAAGATTACTTATTCTGTGTTGAGTTTTCTTATAATAATGGTTACCAGGAATAACTAAATAGGATTCCTTTCAAAGCACTTTATGGTAGAAATCGCAACATTCCAGTAAGTTGGGACAAGCCCATGGATAGGATTATTGTGGGACCTAAAATGCTTCAAGAAATGGAACAAAAAGTAACAAGAATAAAGAAAAATTTGAAAGAAGCTCAAGACTGACAAAATATTTATGGAGATAGGGACATAGTACACAAAGAGTTCCAAATTGGAGACAAAGTGTTTTTGAAAGTGAAAGGTAGAAAATTTTCATTGAGGTTGGGCAGCTACAAGAAGTTGGTAGCTAGATTCTGTGGACCATTTGAAATCCTGAATAAAATAGGATATGTGGCTTAGGAACTTGCTCTTCCACCTAAGATAAAAATACATAATGTTTTTCATGTATCATTATTAAAGAGATATGTTTACGGTCCTGATTATATTTTTAATTGGTGTGTGATACAGGTATACCTAGAAGGGGAAAAACAAGTTCAACCCATCTACATGTTGGACATAAGAACCAAAATGCTCTGGAATAGGGCCATCAAACAGGTAAAGATCCAATGGACTCACTACAGTCCCAAATAAGTGACTTGGGAGCTAGAAGATGAGATGAGGGAAGAGTATCCCCATCTATTTGAAGATTGATAAATCTATATTAAGTTGTTGAAAGTTATTTTGAAAATTTTGGACAATATGAACACCAAGGATGGTGTATAAATTAAGGGGGAAGAGGAATGTAGCACCCCTACTTTAGACCCCATTATTTTGTTAATGTAATTTTGTAAAAATATTGAAAATACATGTAAGGAAGAAATCGTGATTGTATTTTTCTCTGATTATATAAAAAATAAACTAGTAGTGGAAGAGCCAACATGCTGAATGAACAAGGACTCATGTATTCACCTAGGTCGGTAAAGGGGCAGGTGGCATATAGCCTAAAATCTATGTATGATATTGTTTAACCCTTCTTACTTTATAATTTTGATAAACCCATACTTTTTCCTAATTAATTCCTTAAACTTGTTTTTGAAGTTAAAAAGGGAATCAAGAGAGAGATTAAGAGGTTAATGGAAAATTGAAAAGTGTTGTTGGGTGAGCATGCAAACAACAAAAAAATAATATAAAGAGGAAAATGGGGCATAAGAGTAGAGAGGAAGGAGACGGGGGGGGGGAGGAGTGAGCAAGAAAGAAGGAAAAACAAAGAGAACATCATGATAATGTTGTAGCATTAAAATAAAATTGGGACTGAGTGGTCGAATTGGAATTGCTGGAGGAAAAAGAATCAAGTCCAGTTCCAGAGAAAATTGTTCAATTACCCAAAGTTTGTGGCAGCTCAATTGGTCGAGGGTACCTGTAATCCCACATTAGTTTTGGTTATACTTTTGGTTGTTTTGGATGATTGGAATTGTTGGAGGAAAGAATAATAAGTCCATTTAGAGAGAAAAGTGTCCAATTCATCCAAAGTCTATTTTTGTTAAACTTCTGGTTGATAATGTTTCCCTTGTTTTGCCTCTGGTTGCACCTAAGAAATGGAAATGGTGTGAGAAATTTATTTAGTAGAAATCCAAGAGAAGGTGCAACGATGTATCTTCACTATGGTGCTAGTTAGAATGAAGATAAGGGAAAGGATTGCATAGTTGGCATGGATTTGGTAACAAACCAGTAAATAAAGAGAGAAACCTAGGATTGGTTAGAACATATTGTGAATGCATGAGTCTCGGATCGGGGGTGGAATTCTACTGAGAAATTAATGAGAAGAATTACCTATGGTCGGGTGGAGCGTGGAAGCCACGAATACGGTTTCTCAATTACAAGTACATTTGCAGATAAGTGTGATTTCTGTAAATTCTATCTTAATTCTATGATGTTATTTAATTAATTGCTGATTGAACATTTGAATGATTTTCTTGTTAAATATCCCTGAATTTGGTTTCAAGAAAGGAAATTACACTTAGTTCGATTGATTCCATGGACAAGAAAAATGTGTAGAATTAATAATGAGAGGTTGTTTGGAAATAATGCAAGTTTGTTCATAAAATACGTCGAAGACAAAATTATTTTCTAGGACCTAATGATAATTCCACTTTGAAATGTATTGTCTATTTAAACCTTGTCTAAGAGAACAAATTCCTAAGTTCAAATGAGTGAATGCTCGATGTGGTCAATCAAATTATATAATTACTTAACGGATTTTTCGGTTCAATGGACTGACATATTTAAGCTGACAATTCGGGACCGACAAGTAAACGGTACGGGGACCTAGTTGGTTAGTCGATAATACATGTCCATCAATGATTATGAAAATAAAATAAATATTGTAGTTGGAAGGAAAATAATCCATTAAATAATGAATAATGTGCTTATTAGATTTTTTCCGATTAAAACTCAAATCATTTATAAATCGACAAATTGATTCAAAGTAGTTTTATGTAATGGTGTGATATAATTCATTGATGATGTTTCAATGAATGTGTTGAATATGGGATCAACCAATTCGTCTAATGGGTAGATGGGAAACCAAAGGTTTATTTGAATCATTAAAAAACTAAATTTGTCAGAGTGGTTGAAACCACAGGTTAAAATGATATACTTCAAAATAATGCTTAAGTCCAAGGTTGACATAGGTATATATACTTAAATTGAAGTTGTATAAATCAACTATTGTCGGTGGTGGGCTTAGTTGGTTAGTAGACTAAGTTAATATGGTTGATCATAATAAATTCATGTTAGTGAATTAGAAACTTGATATTTCTCAACTCTATGGTTGAAGCTTACTAATTTATATAATTTCCTAGTTAGTCGATAAATGGCAAGTGGCGCCAACTCAATCATAATCGAATCTCAATAGTATCTAGATCTCAACAATAGTCGGATCTCAATCGTGGTTGGTGTAGAACCTAGTCAGTCAATTAAATAGGCTCTTCGAGCTTGATTCCTATAAAAAATGGTCGGATTTATTAAGATAAAAATTTCTAATCTAAAAGAATTGGAAGTGTTATTTATGTATACAAATCAGTGAAGGGATGAGTCAGTAAGTCAACCAAATTGTTAAGGTCCGACTAGTTTTATTTATATTGATAATAAGAGAAATTTTTATATAATACTTCGTTAATTTTAATGAGGCAGTAATTGCATAAACCTGGAAAATAACAACATTTCCTTGTTATAGGAAATGTCTCGAGTAGGTGTAATTGTGTATTTAAATACAATTAAATACTCATTTTCACACAACCGTATGATCTGTCGAGCACTTAAAATTTTCCAGTATCTGACATGATGCGAATTTGGTATGGAAGAGACCTCCACATATACTCGACCGTATTCAGAATTCAACAATTGACGTAATTTAAATCTAGTCGAATATATGACTAAGGTTTTCCTTGTAGAATTTATAGTACATGGTCGACATTTTCCATAAGTAATATTTTATAAGGAAAGTTTTAAAAATGTTAATTATGGGTAAAGATATAAATTATATTAAAAATTTTATGCCTTAGTTAAAAGGATTTAGTGGGCCTTTTGTAAAATAAATTTCATGCTTCTGTTATTTCAATCTATTCTTATTATGATCTATAAAACAATTTTTTTTAGTATGGAATCTTTAAAAAAAATGGTCGAAGTTCTTCATATCCTCGACCTATTTAAAATTATCTTAAGGTTCTACTTTTTAAATAAAAGTTATTATGCTTTATAAAAACATTCTTTTGTCGAAGGGGTATGTTATTGTTGTTCAAGGAAGGAATACAATATACACTATAAAGAGCTCCTTGTATGATCTCTGACTGCTAACATGTCAAATGGATTTCATAGGAGTGAGTGCTAGGTGGATATGCATGCATTAGATCATTGGATAAGAACCATATTTGTACTCTACCAACATCTCTCTAACTAATCTTGCAATGTTACCAACCCAAGTCCTACTAATTGAACCTTCATAATTTCCTTAAATGGTTTCTTCTTACTCTTTCAACAAAGCATATTGCTCACAATAAGATTCATGGATTTAGTCTCTTAGCATCTTGAAAGCTAGCATATTTAAATCATTTTCCAAACCAAATGAAAAAAAATCTAATCCGATATATTCATGATCAAGCAAAAAAACATGATTGGAATTGAAAAATAATCAACAACCTAGATAATATGAATTTGATTACAAGAGAAAATTAAATTTGATTCTTGAATTACAGACACATAATGATAATGTCCACTGCAAGGTATCTGGTTCTATGGAAACTAACCTCTATGAATACTGCAAACCCCAACGAACTTTAAACAAACTCAGAGACAACCATTGTCAAAAACCAAGGTTCATGCAAAGATGAAAGATATGATGATTCTTCGTGTGGGTTTATATTGACTCTTTCCGCATTATATAGGATAAATGCGTTGCACAGCTCTACATTTTACAAATATATGGACCAATATGGAGTTAAAAACCCTTCACCCAAAAAACAATTGGGGCTGAAACCACTATAGAAACCTCCACTTGGAACTAACGAAAATCGATGGGCGATTCACCGAGACTTCCCAAACTCAAATCAAGGGCGTGGTAATTAATAAGTTCCAATGGTACATATTAGAGAGACTTCCCATTTCCCAACCTCAAATCGAGGACATAGTAGCTGATAGGGTCCATATATCAACGATGAACAAGTTGCATCACCCTCCATTACTAAAACATTTGGGTGAACTCACCATTTTGTGGCTTCATTACTCAAAATACGGGGTGAATTCAATATTTTGTGGCCTTCATACCCACAATATGAGGCGAACTCACCGCTTTCAACCATATTTGGCAGTGCGACATTCAATTTTTCCTCTCTCATGGGTCTTCATGGCCTTAGCGGTTCTATTTCCCAATGATTTCAGATGAATAAATTTGGGGCTAAAGTATTAAATTAAAAAAAAAAACTCTTTTCATATTAAAAATTATCCCACCACATATTTGAGACCCATCTAATTTCTCAATGCAATTACCACATATTACCTTCATGTGGTTTATAATTTCCATCACGTGGTTTACAAAAAAATAATACCATTCAATTCTAATCTTAAATAACAACCCTTAACAGTTGTTAATAATTTTCTTATGTATCTATTAAACAACAATAGTTCAAACATGGTTCAAACATTGTGCATAAAATAATTACTTTATAAATATTTCATTTTTCTTAATGAATTGAGATATGCATAATAAACCATTTCATGGCTATGCCTATTTCTCATTAAGCAAGAAGGGTCTAATTACTGCGCAGTAATAGTTCAACTTTTATGAATATTTCAATTTAATAATTAAACAATAATACTTTGAGCACTATGCAGTAAACATATAAACTTCTATGGATAACTATTTCATATATTTAATTTATGAAACCAAAATTTAGCAATATACAGTCTATTTTTCAAATTAAATAAACTATTACCCACTGAGAATAAATTTCCCAGTTGTTAACATCAAAAAATTCCTCACCATGTTCATCCCCTAGTTACATGACTGCATTCCTTATTTTTCCACATTAAAATCCTTCATGAATCACCAAATCCTAAGTCAAAAACCCACAAATTGTCTCATAATTATTTTTCCCTCTCCAAAATAGGAAAAAGTGGCTTTATTTCCTCCAAAAAAACAAAACATCCCCCAAAATAGGCAAGATTTCCCCAAAAAAGGAAAAAAGGGGAAAAACATTCAAAAAGTAAAAAAGGAGTAAAACCCTAAACTACCACCCAAAACCACTATCCAATACCATGGTCCACCAAATACCATGGGAAAGAAACCTTGGGAAAAAACTACTATAGATAAATGGTGAAGGATCACATTATACATAATATACATTCACTCATTACCTTACCGTCACTTTGCCGAAATTTCACCTGAAACCCTCGAAGCCTCCATTTGACTTCTAGTTTCCCCATTGTGATTTTTGGATAGCATTAGTGACACCTGTGTGGAGAACAACCGAAGCTTCTTGGAGAACAAGGAATCACTGCTTCAACCTTTTGTAAGGGACCCCTACTCACTCCAATTGAGGTAACTCTTATTGTATTTTCATCACTCCTTTAATAAAATAAAAAAATATTATTTCCCTATTCTTTTGTATGTGTGAAAGGATTCCAAATGTTTAATTTAGTTTTATTTTATGCATTTAATTTAATTTACTGTGTTTACTACATCCATGCACCATTATGAACTGTTACTAATATTTCCACAAGTCTTAGTAAGTGTATTCTTGCACTAGCTAGCGTGAATAACCTAGCTACAGTTTTGGAGACTCCACTAGTTTGATCCATATGATTTACAATTTTTCTTAAGTACTCTTTCCGGATCCCAAGTGAATTTTATTTCAATTTTATTTCATATTTTGAGCTTTTTACCATGTCTAAATGTTGGGATGTAGTCAGTTTCATCATCCCTGTTGATTTGGGAAGTGGCCTTTGTCTTATCTCTTGGTTTTATATCAAATCCGTGTGTTTTTTTCCTAGTTGTGTGCTTGATCAAACCTACTTAGACCCCCATAGAGAAGTAAAACCCCCTTGACCATGCCCCTTAGACCCCCATAGAGAAGTCAAACCCCCTCCACCGCAACCCTCAGACCCCACAGAATGGTCAAAACCCTTCGATCGCACTTTTTCCATTCAGAAGGTGCGATCAACCCATTCGAACACTTTATATGCATTTATCCAGGTGCGATTAAACCCCTTCGAATGCACTTTTCCTATTCAGAAAGTACGATCAAGCGCCGACAAGTACGACTGAACTTTTGAAATTCACATATCTCCCTCTCTCGAACTCCTTTTGGGACTATTTTTTAAATTAAATTGGGTGTTTTTGAACAAAGAATCCAAATCTACACTTAGATTTAGGAAAATTTTAATAGAATTTGATCCAATTGTTTATCTCGTATTATTTATCATTTCAGCTTAGCCTCTGCCCATTGCAGTGGGCTCTTTCACTTCCAACATTATGTTTACAGGACCATTTTTTTCCCATTGCTTGTTGTAGCACTTGTTTGGATCCTTTATGCATGCCTCCTTTGTAGCTCTTTTTCTTAATTTGGTCACCACATGTTGTGAACAATCATATTGATCTTTTTCATTTTCATTTTACATTTTACATTTCAGCAAGTTTATTGGTTAAAAGTTTCCTTGGGTACATCAGAAGTTAGATGCTTTATTTTCATTGAAAATCAAAAGAAAAGGTTATTTCAGTTGTTATAGTTTTATTTCATCTTTACACTTGGCTACTTGGGTACACATCACACATGCACACATCACACACCCTAAGTATCAAGGCTTGGTCCATAACCCCAAGCTAAGCCTAAAATTTACATTAATCAAACACATTTAGCCTCACTCGAGGATTAAAAGAATCTGGTAGCTAGGTAGGGAATTGGGTTTAGGCATCCAAACAACACCCCTTTTCCATTTGCATATGAGACATAGTGGTTGTCCAATTAGGGAGGAAAAATCCCATGGTATTTATTAGCACGATTGAAACTGATTTGTTGAGGGGCCTCTCCTATAGGAGGGGAAGCGAAGAGGTTGGTTCTGAAGGTCTATGTGGAATTCCTCTCTCCATTATGTACTTAAGGACACCAATTCGTTGTTCTCATCGTGCATGTTGGCCACCATACTAGGTGTGAGATGACCACATAACTGAAGCTGCAAGACACCTTTCCAGACGTGCTATGAAGGAGGTATCTTAGTTTCCAGTCTTTTCTGGGGATCTTATACCTGGGTTCCCTCTCAGTAGGGGGATATCCCTTAACGATTTTGGTTTTACATTTCACTTTTTTTTATGGGACTTGATACCCCCACAGAGGAAGTGATTTGATAAATTCTTCCATCTTGTAGTTAGGTGGTTTCTAGCACCCATACCCCATATGTTAGTGGGTCTTTTTGCTTTTGATAGGTAGTGCTGCTTGTAGGTATTATGACCACTTTGCTACCCCGCACTTGCTGTAGCATGCATTTGCAACAGGTTTTTTGAGATTTCTTTTTGGCCTAAGAACCCCTTTTATTATGAGTTCTCCCCTTACACACTTAGTTGCATTGGTATTTTTGAGCCATTTTTTCGACCTTCCCCCTTTAGCACTCATACACCTGTCACCATCACTTCCTTCAGACAGTTACATAGACTCAGGGGTCAGTCCCCATAGCATGGTCCATTGGACCCTACTTGTCGTGCACCCCTTAGTCGCACATCCTCATCTCTGGAACTTTTTCCTGAGGCCCCTTACTTCACATTTGACTCCTCCTAGTCAAAGTCACTTATCCATTCTCCCCCACATATCCCCACGGCCAGCATGAATCCTAACCCATTTTCTGGAGGGACCGTTAGCAGTGGGCATGCTAGTGGCACTATTTACACTATAGCCTTCATTCTAGCCATTGGATCCATGGGAACCACTATTACAGGTACCACTTGACCTACATACACCACTATAGTAGACCCAGTTACTAGATCCATACCCATAAGTAGTGGGTCCATTTCGATGACCACATTCCATAATGATACTACATCCCTCCCATCTGACAATAACCCCCCTTTGAATACAGTCCCTTCGGTCACCAGATTTATCCATGGGGGCACTATCCCCTCCTTCCAAGTTCCACCAGACCCCGCGGTTGGCTCCACGGTCCCCCCATGGAGACCACAGTTCTTCCATCCTTTGGTGGAGGTGGCCCCATGATCACTGCTATGGATAGCATGCAGGTCGGTCCCACCATGTCACATCCTCCTGCTAATTTGTCATTCATGGCCAATATCAACCTGCCTGACCTAGATATATTGACTAATGACCCAATCCGACATGATCCTACATGGCCTCCCATGCCTACCAAGCTACTTTCAGACATCCTGAATTTCAAAGGGAAAGGGGGCGAGGACCCCCAAAACAATATCATGTCCTTCCACTTGTGGTGTTCCTCCAACTCCATAGTGGATGGCTCTATCCAACTATTCCTTTTACGAAAAACCCTCACTGGCGGTGCATCCAAGTGGTATATTGATAATCCCTATGGGATGCATTCCACCTTTTCATCCCTCACATTGACTTTCTTACAATTATTTCAGCTACTAGTTCGTTATGATGCTGGTGTTGATATTAGCCTTTCTTTTCGAAAGTGTGCGACCACCCATATCATGGACGATATCCATGAATGGCATAGACACCAAAGTTTATGCAAGATCAAATTGGATGACCATATATTTTTAGATTGCTTCCTGAAATCTCTTATCCTATCCATTGCTAATAATGTGGCATCCGAACATCCCCAAACCGAAGAACAATCCATTCTCAAATCCTAGTAATTTGACCTTATCTACGCCCAATCTGGATATTGTTACATGATTTTCCCCAATGCCCCTCGCAACAATTCCTCTTGCAAGGATGCACTGGTAGAATCTCATTCTATTGACGACGTCATTGTTTAGGTTGCATCCATAGGAACGCCTTATGTGCCTATTTCCCCTTCACCTAATGTCGTGCATAACCCCACCCCTAGTCCTATACAATCTACCATGATTTTTTTCCTCGATATTTTGCACGCAATGGGTCACTCCAGAGTGACACCGTTGTATGTTCTTCCAATCCCAACTCCCCATGCCCATGGTCCCACCTATGTGGAACCTAGTTTCAGCAATAATCCACAAGGGTATGCCCCCACTCTAGCACCTATTGCTTAGTAACCTTGCTCCAGTCCACCACCGGTCACCCCCACACCTGCCCAACCTTAATCTCCTCATGTTCCCCAAGGTGAGGTTTATGCAAAACAAAATCAGGCTCCGAACAAACCAACTCCGTAAAACTAGCAAGGACAAACCAATAAGAGACTAGGAAGAAACCGTGGTTACAACCAATGATAGGGAGGGGGAGGAAAACCTCCTAATCCTCTAGATAATAATGGTGTTGCTCCTGCCAATAAGAACCCAAATTAGCAACCCAAACAGGGAAAGAAACCTCAGTTACGAAAAAACCACTTGTTTTCTTTCTTTGGTGTTTATGGCCATTACACAAACCACTACCCCCACTTGGATAGATCCAAACAAATTTGGAATTAATACAACCAACATAAATGGACTACCACTCCACCAGCACCACGTAACCAACCACAGCCAACAGGACAACCTAGGGTACTACAGAACCCCTTACCCACAAAAGGGGTCATCACTACCCAACCACCCCTTACTTAGGACACATCTTCTAGTCATGTCCCTAAGTCGAGAGTCCACCTTATTTTAATGATGTATTCATCCGAAGTAAAACTCTTTACTCATCATAATCAATATGCTTTAGTTACTGAGACTCTTCCCATGGATAAGGCTGCCACATCTACCCCTGTAGACCAATATTTATGAATCCCCCCACCTCTTGTTGATGTGGCCCCCAAAGCCTGCAAATTCCCTTTGCATTGAATTACAAACAATCCTATTTCTCGTGCTTCCCCCAACTACAACATCGTGGATTATTTGGCTCAATACCCCACCAACATGTTAGCTTTTGAATTTCTAAATAATTTTCCGGTGCAACGAAAAGAATTGTTGTCTGCATTAGGTGTGATCGACCCCTCTCACTCACATTTGATGGCATCTAATTTGGATCAGTTTGAACCTTGTGCCTTCGTCCATCGTGTTTCAGATCTAGTTTCGATTAGAAACCTAGTTATACATCAATGCATAGTCGATGAGGGTGCCTCTACATGCATCATGTCCACATTCGAGTGGAAGAAGCTCGAGTCCACTCCTTTTCAGTATTCCACAACGACAATCCATGCTTATGATGGTTGTGGCGCTCAACTATAGGCCCTTCTCTTGAATTTCCATGTCCAATTAGTTGACAAAACCATCCTGATCGATATTGAAGTCGTTAACGACCAACTCAACTACAACCTTCTTCTAGGACAATGTTATATTTATGCAATGAAGTTCATTTCCTCATATATATTCCAACTAATGATGTTCCCCCATGAGGGAAGAGTAGTCAAAATCGACCAAATTACCTATTATGACCCTAACGAGTCGGCTACTCCAGATAATGTCATCCCCATGGTAAAAAAATATGCCCTTGGTTCATCTATTCCATCGATTTCCACTGCAAGCCTGGGTCTTTATTCTAAGGATCCCATGACCACCATGTTTAAATCCTTGCCCCCACCTTCTTTGTTTTTTTAAATATTGCGATTATGCACCATTTCATCAAGAAAATTGGTCCCTGAACCACAGCTTGCCACTTATTTGAAACCCCAAATGTAACCTCAACGGTCACCCCAATCTCAACCACCATCGATAGCTAACCATGTGGGAGATACTTTGATACACACGATCCCCTTCTTGTTCCCACCATAAGTAGTTGTAAGCATTCCTATAATAAAAACACTGAACCTCCCAAGACTAACATTAGGGCTTCTTGTCTGGTACTTTCCCACACCAAATCCCACTCTGTCCCCTCAAGTCATGCTCCAACCAATCCAACTAAATGATATCGCCAATCACCCCCCTCCTGGAATGTCTGCAGAAACTTCCTCCAATTCCACTCCCCCCCTTAAGAAGGCTGGGGGAAAAGATACGAATACTACTACCTCGACAACTACAAACAAAGCCATGAATTCTCCTCCTCCCACCCCAGATCGAGCACCTTCGACTTGTGCTTTGTGTAATGTGCTACATCACACTACCCAAAACTATCTGCAATTTCCCACCCTTCTCACTCACATACATACATTGGATGATGGAGATAATCTATCGATAGTTCAAGTGCCATCCCCTCCTCATACATGAAACAAATCCTTGCATACCAATAAGCCATGTGTGGTTTGTGGCCTCTAAAACCATTACTCCCACAATTTCCCCTATTTACCAGAATATCATTCAGTGTTGGTCGAGTTGCATCAACTGTCGTTATAGTCTCAAATCATTGTTGTTGAGGAAATCCACCCCCCAGAATCCTCCTCGGATGAAGTAAACACCATTTACGTTATTTCAATGGATGATATCACAATCACATCATCAACTTCACCCGATCCCTTTGATCTCTCCACCCAATGATTTCGACATGACGAAGAAATCCTGGAAGTGTTAACTGAGCCCAAATTTCCTTGGGATGACCTGCATCATCATGATTATTTTATTCTTGAGGAACCTACCACCTCTTCGACCGATCACTTTTCGATCGAATCGAAATATTTCATTCATGGCCACATGGATTGGATCAAAAACCCCATCCTCGCACGGGATGCCTTTGAGCAGGGGAACATGGACAACATCTCACCCACTATCCAAGTGGATATCTCTGTTAAACCTGGTGTCGTGGAGAACATTACATTAGGCACATCTTGCACCCTTGAAGAATTCCAATCCCCAACATATTCTTCAAGCAATATGAACACCATTTTTTCATCTCACACTTGGATGACCCTTCATCATCAACCCATACAAATACAATTCCGTCGATAGACACTGGTCCTTTAGAAATTTCTATTCGATCCTTTTGAACCGATGAGGAAATCCCATGTCCAAAACATGGGGGAACGCCCCCAAAATTTCCTCCTCCTCATCGTCGTCATTCTCATCAGTGATACCTGGTGAATCCTCATCATAGGGAGCATCCTGCATCATCATATCACCAATTTGGTTTACCACCATGGCCAATAACCTCATGGTACACCCCCCTTCTAACAGTTGATCAATTCCTTGTCGATACCTCTCTAAGACTACATCCACACCGCATTGAAACCTCTAGACTAGGAGACATAATAGATTACCTCGACCTTGGGATAGGGGGCATGATTAGTCATTTTGACCCTATCCCATCACATATATCTTGGTATTTTAGTGAGCCCATCGCTCAACCCAATACATATGTGATCCATAATCACAAAACCCATGCCAATAGCATGGGGGGAGGCCATTTACCTTGCTCACTTTTTCACATGCGTGATCTCAACCATTTACCGACGTCACATTTCACTTGTATATTTGGTTTCATTTCCATACACACGTTTTACGCTTTGGTATCATTTCCATGTGTACAGGTCCAAGCTGTGTTCCAATCCACTTGTTTCAGTTTATGTCTTCCCTTGTAGGTATAACCTATTAATTGGAATCTAGGTCATCTTCTTCCCCATAGTATCTGATTCATTGATATAGTTTCTCCTCTACGCCTGTAGGAACAAGTGGCCCATCCCAACCACCATTGCATTCTCCCTTACTCAGTATTAGAGCCTACCTTACATGGGTGACCATTTTAGTACCCATTTCATTTGGTGGCCATGTTGTTTGAATCCCCATAGGATTGGGAGTCCCCGTAGTTTGACATCCAGAAATGAAGTCGCATGCATTCCATTGAGATTGTCACTCATTAGCCAATCCCTGTAAATAGACTCCCAACATTGAGTTTCGGTTAAGCTCTTTTCTGACACCTTAAGGAATGAAAAGATCGTCAAGCAATCTTGCTTCCTTTCATGCTTTTTAAAGTAGTTTAAAGGGAATCTATCCGGTATAAGTTTACCCCTTTTCTAGGCTGGATGGACTAATTATGAAAAAGGAATAATCTAGTCCCTTTGGCTAGAAGAGTTATCCATTGCATACTTTTATGTTTTTCCGAGCTTTGGGGACTAAGCTACGAAAAATAACACCCTTAGAGTATTTTCCTATTTTTAGACTCTCTAAAATTGAAACTATCCACTGTCTTGGGCTCATCAAAATCCACACAAAAGTACCATATCGAGCACATTTATATCCCTTCCTTGATCTCCTTAAACCATGAAGAAGGCCCAAACGGTGCCTTTCGATGCCCCTACAAATCACATATAGTCCCATATTATCGAAGCATTCCCCAGTACGGTCGCCTTTGTTTAGAGTATTCTACAATGATTCATACTTAGATTCCCCCTGATATTACCTATCAATTTCCCCCTCTTAGTATCCCCCATTACAGTCACAGTTCTTGATACCCTAAGTTATGATACTCTTCCCTCGAGATCAGTTTCATATGTTACTCGGCTAGCCCTGCCATCATACTCTGAACAAAGGAATTTTGAGTCCCATTACTCAACAACCCTCATATCCCCTAACATTGTTTGAGTCCCATGTCATGTTTTATCCCATCTTGGTTGCGTCCCCAATGTTGCTATCAAGGAAACCTCATTTCCTGAGTAGTTGCAAGTCTCCCCTTGTCTAGACCAGTGCATCTATTGCATAGGATAGAACCATAGGTCCCTATAACTTGGGCTCATCACTATCAGTGGTGATTTCCTATGGACCATCTAAGGGGAGTCCTTAGTGCACCTTAGAATGGTTGTTTCTCACATGCTATACTTCATCTCCATCATCAAACTGTTGAGATTCGTACAGGGTGTTGGTCCTTTAAGTTATTGGTCGAAGACTCCAGATGTCCCCCAACTCTAGCACATTGGTGATTCTCTTTGGAACCCCTCCAATAGTTTGTTCTTGTGGATATCCAGGATGTGTTGGCGAGAGTGTTTGGAAGCCATTCAATCATATGCTTCTTAGAGTATCTAGCTCATATGTAGTCTAGTGTACTTCTGAGATTCTAACTCTCAGTCGTTGAGCATCCAGTTGTTGGACCCCTTCAAATCCAAAAGAGAATCAATTGTTTTGGTACTGCATTTAGGATGGATTCCATTGTTTCTAGTTTCATTTCTTCATATCGGCCATGTTTAGACCATGAATACATTCTAAATGTGAGTCCCCTCTTGAACATTGTGATGTACACAACATTTAGCTATGTATTGCTCAGGTCCTCTTTCGTCCTCATCATTATTTCTATATCTTGAGAAATTGATACAAGCATGGGTGTACTCGCCTCGTCCATATATTTGAGATTATATGTACCTCATCCATATCATTGATATTATATGTACCTCATCCATATTGAGTGTTGTATCTACAGATTCAGCCTTTGTAGTCCTAGTTAAGCACTTGTATTGCCCTTCCTTGTAGATATTGTTCTCCATACTACCGTCACATCCCTTATCCTTGGAAAGTAAGCACCTATCATATCTATCGGTCATGCGATGAGCTCCTTCCCTCACAGTCATAGAGGTTCACAAATACTTATAGGCATCCAGTAAGTACAAGCTTAAGCCAATTCCATGCCAAACCATACACTTTCAATCATGGTTTCATTCCAATCACACCACAGTAAAAACCATAATTTCTTAACCAATGCACTTCTAATATGGGTTTTATTTGAACACTTGCTTATAACAAGATTTTGAAAGTACCCTATAAGTCAACAATGCTATGTTTTCAAAATATCACCAATGAAGCTAGTTTTGTGGGAATTAATGGATGCCTAGCCCAATGAATCCTTCCTAACTAAAATGTTATTTTGTGACCTCCTGTGAAGGGTTTTAGTTGGTTGGAAATTTACAAAGGTTATTTTAAAGGTCTTGAATTCACTTAGGGAGTGTAACAGAGGTATTTCATAATTCCCTTCCTTTTTTATTCACCAAGCTCACAAGAAGTGTGAGGTGAAGAGCATACTTGGAGTGAAAAAGTATTTAGGTCTCTTAGTGTGTGCTAGTGATGCAAACACATGCAATGAATTAAAATTGATTGTGGAAAATTAACTATAAGAGTATAAAGTAAATGCAAATGTTGATGAACTTTTAACTCTAAAATATGCTAAGGGTACTTTGCAAATGAAATTTCTAATCAAATACAAAGTGTGCAATTGTGTTATTTCACACTTCTCACCCTTTTCAAATTCACCAAGCTCATAAGAAGTGCAAGGTGAAGAGCATACTAAGGGAGACAGGAGTCTTTAGGTCCTTGCCTGTGTGCAAAAAGTGGATTCTACACTAGCTTTGCTCCTAAAAACATGTCAAGTAAACATAAACAATAGAGGTCTTGAATACTAGTGAAAACAATGAGTCCCATTGAAAGCCTCAAGGTTGGTTACCTAAGTAAGTTTCGAGAGATGAGGACTCTTTACTCCCTAATCTTAGTCTACATGGGATAATTACTAAAAAAGCAAGTACTTATTACAAATTAACTTAATTTTAGTTCATTAGTGAGCAACAATGTGGTTGCAAGACTGTTGAATGCAGATAAAAAGAAAATCAAATGATTGTAGCACAGGAAAAATCCATTATGCCGCAAAATATCATGGAAAAATAAAAAAAATAGATGTGTTGTAGTGCAGGAAGAACACAAACAAGGTGCGTGGGTCCACTAAAGGATTACTGTGTGGGTCGTTAACTTTTTACCTAAAAACGTAGTGTGGTTTTAGAAGGCGTTTCCACATGAGTAGTGCAGCCAAGAGGCTAAGATCCACACTACTATGTAAAAATTAAGTGTGGCCGACAGGGGGCCAAATTATGGAGTAGGAGGTCGTAAACCTGATCTCCTGCAAATGACAAGCACACAGAATTAATCACTCAGCATAAAACAACCTAGTTTAAAAGAAAAAAAGAAAAAAAAAAGTGGAGTCACCATTGGAATTGTTGCGGAAACAATTGCACAAGGGTGCATCTTGCCACTTGGTAAGGGGTTACGCCTTGTAGGATGCAACAAGGACTTAGTCATTGGAGCCCCTATGGGTGAGTTGGTGTGTCCTCCAAATGATCCTACAAGTGGTTGTTAGTAGAATTCAAATAAAAGAAATAAAATTAAACAAAATGCAGCAAAAGAAATAGGGGGGAGAATGCAAACTCAAACAACCAAATGTATGCAAAACCACTTTGTATTTCCCAATGGTCAAGTTGTACACCACCTAAGAGGTGTTGAAGTCAAGGGAATCCAACAATATCCCCTAGGGAGGTCCTTATTTTCCAAACTATATGGCAAGTGGGTTATAGAACAATGGAGAGAAACTCTTTCCCTTTGGAGGAAGGTGGAAAGGGAGCTTGGGAATGCTTACAAAGGTAGGAAGAGGTGGGATATGAGGAAGTTCCAAGACAAATCCAGTAGCATAACATTTCTCTTCTTTCTCTCTACAAAATGCAAGTAAATTGATTCCTTTTATAGGCCAAGATGTGGCCAAGAAACAACTAGATCCAAATGTGAACCCATGCACTACATGAACTAGTTCCATGCTACACCAAGGGGGATATTTATTGGCACCAAGTTTGTGAGAATCCAAATTCAGATTGTTGGGGGTGATGAGGATTTCAAGAGCCTTCATTCCAATGCAAGAAGTAGGTGGTCCCGTTGTTTTGACAGTAGTGTGGTTATCGAAGAAAAATCCACGCAAGTGTCGTGCGGGTATTGAACTGATAACATGCGCTATAACGAAAGTTAAAAATAGTTTAGCCACATGACTTCTTCTTTTGACTGTTCTTGGGAACTTTCAGACACATTTTGGATATTGGATTTGTTGATGATTCCTTTGGTGAGCTACATTATTTATGTTGATGATTCCTTACTGCAAGAATCGCGATATTTAGGCGTTAACATTGAGCCCAAGATGAAGAAGCACCCTAAGGTACTGTTTCTATCCACTACACTCCCCACCCAGTCAAAATTTGCATAACCTTGTAGCCTCACTTCATCACTTGATAAATATATCAGACCATAATTGTATCACATAGGTACCTCAACACATGCTTTGTCACAACCCAGTGTACATGCATCGACTCTAGATCAAGGTGCTCACTGCAAATAAAATATTTGGCCTATTTATAACTAGGTACATCAAGTATCCAATCAGTTTCCTACACATAGTGGGATGCCCCAAATCTGAATCTGAAGAGGAATCACTCATCATATTCATATTTGTTACCATAAGTGTAGTCATGGACTTGCAGTTCATCATACTGAATCTACTCAAGATCTCATCTATGCACTTCCCCTGACTACGGGAAGGTCTCACCTTTTCTAGGATACACCTCTAATCCCAAGAAATCAATACAATATCCTCGAAATATGAGGTTAAATTCCTCTTGGTAAGGGAGGTACACATCATTGAGGTACCGCGTCCATCATCAAAAAACTGTGCAATAGGTACTCCCTCTATGTGGGAGCACCCTGATCCCTCTGTACCTGAGTATCCTTCTCCCTCTGTATCTGGACACTCTTCTCCCTGTACATATGAGTATCCTTCACTAAAGTAACCTACTATCTCCTACACTTTTGATCTCTTGTATCCATATGTGTCATCTACCACCAAGTTGTTCCACTAAGGTGAGCATATTTCTCCCTCTAGAACACTGAATACTATCCATGAATCCCTCTGAGTCTACAAAACTTACTCATCCTTGATTCTAATATGGATTGCATGTTTCATCTCATAGATCCACTTGGAAGTCATCGTTGAATTCCCCTATGGTTTCATAACTATCTCCCACACAACATTCTTCGTGATGGACTAATACTCCTCCATCGTGGCATCCTTCCAAACCTGTTGACCTGCTTGTTTTTCATATTTGGAAGGATGATAATCAATAATGTGACTCATCAATTCCATATAGATCAAGAACCTATGAGGTATTTTTCTCTCCCCGAAAGTACCACTGGGAGATGCATGCTACTCTACATCATGCAAAGTATCACGAATCCATGTTGGCCTCTTCCTAGTCACTACTGTTAGTTTTTCATCGTTGAATTCAATAGATCTAGGGTCTCAACTGAAAGAACAACATGTACAACATATCAAGCATAAGAGACAAGAGACAAGAGACACAAAACATTTCCCTGGGGAAAACCAAGAAGGTGAAAAACCCTGCAACTTCCTCAGAGATAGAATAAGCACCAATACAAATATCACAATGATTAAAACCAAGATATAGATATCTTCAGCAGCATGCTCCTCCTCCACTTGTGCACCCCCTCCTCTTCTCTCAGTAATGCGAAGTGAGTGAAATGAGAGAATGTGTAAAATGAGAGAGACGCACTCTATTTATACACTACTTCACTTGTCTTTGAACTTTAACTAGGTCGGCCCCAACTTAACCACTTAACATAATGTTGACTGGGCTGACCCCCACTAGGGTGGTCTAATAACCCTTTAATCCACATGACTCATACAGGGACGACCCCATCAAGTTTGTCTAATAACCCATCATGTATAAGTTACGACACTTACAATATAACTTGAGACACTTGCAAGTACAACTGATGAGAATTCCAATCGGAGGAATAATACATCTCCGTTGGGGATACAATAAAGTACAAATACAACATAGAAGTGAATATCTTCCAAAGTTACAAATACATCAACACTCCCTCTTAAATAGGAAGGTATTCTCTTGACACAGGTCATCAATACATATATGCACAAGTCTTCAATATTGGAGCTGGATCATCGTCACTGGATCACAGAGCATCATCATCATCACTGCTGTTGTACCTGTTAACGTGATCACTGGGATATCTTTGAATTCTTCTCGTCATAGGAAGTTCTATAGAGCTAGCCCTTTTTCATGCTAGATGTAGGCCTACCTCCTGTAGGTCTTCATCAACACTGACCATACTGTGGAATCCTCGGGACTTTTACGTGCATCACAATACCTCGAAAGAGTATCCCAAGATCCTTTATGTGCTGAAGCATGACTGGCAATATCTCCTAGGTCAACTTACATGTGACCCCCACCACAAAACCTCTACAGAGTATCCCAGGATCCTTTATGTGTCGAAGCATGACCGACAAGATCTCCCAGGGAAATATTACATGTGGTCACCACAAAACCTCGAAAGAGTATCTGAGGATCCTTTATGTGCCGAAGCATGACCGATAAGATCTCCCAAGGAAATATTACATGTGGTCATGGAAAAACCTCGAAAAAGCATCCCAGGACTGATTACAAGCACACAGCTCAACCTATTGGATCTCCTAGGGAAATATTATATGCCATAGGACAAAACCTCGAAAGAGTATGCCAGGATCCTTTATGTGCCGTAGCACAACCGACAAGATCTCCCAGGGAAATATTACATGTCCTCCTAGAGCAAAACCTCGAAAGAGTATCCCAGGATATTTTATGTGCCGAAGCACGACCGACAAGATCTCCCGGGTCAATTTACATGCTCATCTGCACAACTTGTCCATGGCCACAGAGTATCAACCTGGTATTCACCATACATCATCCTCATGTACATCATCACATGACCATCCTGATCATCATCATAGGATCATCTTGATGCATATCATCCAGAGTATCATCCTGATACTCATCACACATGATCATCCTGATCATCATCATTGCATCGTCCTGATGCATATCATCCATAGTATCATCCTGATACTTATCACACATGATCATCCTGATCATCGTCATTGCATCGTCCTGATGCATATCATCCATAGTATCATCTTGATACTCATCACACATGATCATCTTGATTATCGTCTTAACATCATCCTCATGCACATCATCTGAAGCATCGTCCTAATGCTCATCACAAAGCACTTACATCCATATCCATGGGAGGATCCTCCTACCACCATGCTTGGAATGGATCCTGCAAATGTGTCCCATCACTTCTTCCTTGGAGTATCTTCTATCTGAAGAACACCAAGCCTCTCTCTGAAGTACTTGAACTTCACTCTGGCTAGTGGTTTGGTCAACACATCTACAACCTACTCATCCGTCGCAACATACAAGAGCTTCACTACTCCTCTCTCCACCATATCCCAAATATAGTGATATTTGATCTCGATGTGCTTCGACCTGTCATGGAACACCGGGTTCTCTGACAACTTCACACAACTCTGGTTGTCACAATAGATACAGGTAGAATCCAACAGGGGATCAAATAACTCAGACAGTAGCTTCCTAAGCCATACTGCCTCACAACTGGCCGAACAAGCTGCAACATACTATGTTTCGGCTGTACTCAGTGATACGTAGGATTGCTTCCTGCTAAACCAAGAGATCACACCTGATCCCATACTAAAGTAGCACCCCGAAGTGCTCTTCCTATCTGCAGCACTGCCTTCCCAATCTTAATCAACATAAACCTCCAGGTTAAACTTTTGATTCGCATCATACTTGATCCCATAATCAACCATACCCTTCAGGTACCTCAGAATATGCTTTACAACAATCAGGTGAACATGTCTAGGATCCGTTAGGAACTGGCTCAATGTGTTCACCGCAAAGAAAATATATGGTCTCGTGTTTGTCGGGTACATCAAGGACCCAATCATCTGACAATACACTATGGCATCAACCGGCTCAGATGAAGCATCACACAAAAGCTTTAGGTTCGATGCCATAGGTGTGGCCATGGCCTTGTAGTCCATCATCCCGAACCGCTTTAGGATCTCTACTGCGTACTTCCCTTGTCAAAGGAAGATTCCATCTGCACTCTGCCACACCTCCATGCCTAGAAAATAGTGCATCATCCCCAAGTCCTTCAACTCGAACTCGGCAGCAAGCTTCCTCTTCATATTGGTAATCAATCTATCCTCACCTATAACAAATAGGTCATCCACATACAAAAGTAGTATCACTATATTTCCTTCCTCAACCTTGTAGTAAAGGTTGGAATCCGCTTTACTCTTGGTAAATCCCAAACTAGATAGAAAGTTGTCTATCCTACCATACCAAGTCCTAGGAGCTTGCTTCAATCCATACAAGCCTTTCTTCGATATACACACATGTGACTTCCTGTCATGTGTCTCAAAACTGAGTGGATGCTCCACATACACTTCCTCTTCGACTACACCATTCAAGAAAGTTGTCTTGACATCCATTTGGTGTATCTTCCACTTCATCACTATAGCCAGAGCAAGTACTGATCTGATGGAAGTGTATCTGGCTATAGGAGCAAAAGTCTCTTCATAATCTATCCCCTCTTTCTAGGAGAAGCCATGAGCCACAAACCTTTCCTTGTATTTCTCTATGCTACCATCTACAGCATGCTTGATCTTATAGATCCACTTGGAAGTCACAACAGACTTCTCTTCTAGTCTCAGGACCACATCCCAAACATCATTCTTCATGATCAATTGGTACTCCTTGATCATGGAATCCTTCCATTACTGCATCCCGGATCCTGGGAACTTCAGATTCCTCAATATCTTCAATAGATAATTTTCTTGAACTTCGTTGCTAGAACAAAGGTTGTTTTCCTTCTTTTGTAGGTGATTGTACACGATCTTTCCTACAAGTCAAACTCAATTGCATGATTATAAATTTCTAATCATTTTTCAAAGAAAAAATATTACACATAACTACATATCTCATACAGTCATGCAATCATCTTAGCCAATGCTTCAATACAACATTTATCCATATCCCGTAACTTTCTAGATGCCTTCCATCTCTACCAGAACATTGTTAAGAGTGTACACAACTCCCAACATGTCAGCAAAGAGGTTTCATTCTAGATAAGTAGCAATGGAGTGTTGTACAGTACCATAGGCCACTTACCCATTACTATATTAGTAGTTTCTTGTTCATTAATGCAATTTTTCTAAAATGCGTAATATACATCCTAAATCTAGGAGCATGTACATGATTGAACAACATCATTTAAGTAATAAGAAATGACAATTCAAATACTTATCTTTGTTTGCTTGTTGGGTGGACTCCCTCTCAATCTTTGTTTCCTTGCAGGAACTACTAGAGTGAGCTCCCTCTTGATCTTTTCTTCCTGGATTATCTGTATTTGAACTTATATCCATCCTGGACCACTATCCATGCTTAAGCATGCACTAGTGTCATCATTGTGTCATCCTCAAGATCTCATACATAATCATACATTCATTAGTATAATCTCAATACTATCAAAACATTATGATTCTAAATAATCTTATCATGTATGATCATGATCATTTCATACATATGTAATAAGCATTAGTATTCAAGGTTACAGGGAAGACTTCTTTTACTCATGCATATTCTTATTTGACCATAGGACTCTTCTGGTTAGTCATATCATCAATCAAAGCAAGAAACATAATATGCATAAACCCTTGATTACTTCAACTTCTAACTTCAAGAATAATCATTATCATTCATACAAAAGTATAAGATCCTAACACAAGGTAGGATTCTAACTTGATATAGGAAAAACATACCAGTATTATCATGTTAGCTAGTTATGTCTAACATAGCCGCATAATGTCTTCTTGTTCTCTTCAATGAATTGTGCTAGTAACCTGCATATCTCATAGGTTAAGCATTGTAGAACCAAATTATACATACCTCGTAAGTAGAGCTTCTATCTGATCCATGACTATGGAAACGGGGGATTCACTAGAAGGCAATATAATATCACGTTCATTCATATTGTGGTATTAAATATTCATGAAAACCTAAAAATTATATTGCTTATATATTAAGGGGCAAAGGGTTTTTTATTTAATGTAACAATACAAAGATACTTTGGGGTCTTTTTTATATGGGCGGGCTGACAAATATCCACCAAATGGAGATGGTGGGATCACGGCCAGATGAGAAATCGGGTTGAGGCAAGGCTCGGGCTTACCGGTACATAGGGAAATCGCGTCTTCACGCATGCTTGAGGCCAGGGGTTTCATGGTGAAGTGGGTTTCTAGTTGATCACAGTCGAGAGACAGTGGTCATTGACAACCAATTGTTACAAATAGCACTCAACCAGTTGTTACCAATAGCCTTGGGAGGCTCTAATCCTCCAAGACCTATTATAGGCCCTCGATAGGCCTTGGGGGCTTAAATACCCAATCACTCGTGCCTATTACAGGCCTTGGGGGATTGAATACCCAACCACTCGTTCCTATTACAGGCCTTGGGAGGTTTAGTCAGCCTCCTAGAGCTTGTTACAGGCCCTGGGGCTTGGATACCTAGCCTACAACAGGCTTAGTCAGCGTTTGGGAACAGCAACATGCAATCTAAATGTTGTACTATGTGCATTGGCTCTAGTGACATACAAGAAGTGTTCTCCTATCTCTTCATTAGACCATTAGATGTTGCAAATCATAATGATACATGGTTGAGTAATTGCATTGTGGATGAAGTAATTTGCATCCACAATAAACATCAAAAGAAGCAAGGTGCATTGTAGAATGCATGTGGGGTCATAAGAGGGGTATCATGTCAATATACTAGGTATAAATATAAAGGGGTATAAAAAATGTTAATGAAAAAATTGATACATACAATATCTAGTCAAAATAGGGGTTTTTTAAAATTGGGAAGGCATATTGAGAGGGGGTTTAAAAAAATGATTTTGAAAGGTATTTTCCAATATTTAGTGAAATTAGGGGTATTGTTTTATATGCCACGATCGAAAGTGCTATGATAGTTGTTTATTGAGTGAATCCCCCGTGACTATGGATGAGTCTTTGTCTTCATGTCACCATGGTCATATGTTCTTGATCTAGAACTTGATTTGTACCTTTCATGTTAGAGGACACCATCATCCTCATACAATACCATATTGCATTAGTACAATCATAAGTGTCATAACAATAATTAATGAATTTCTTCTATCATTCACATGCATTCATACTTTTACTAGGGTGATAAGACAAGTCTAAAATTAATCAATATTGTACTAACCTTAATAATATGAAGACAAACATATCATAACCTTAATCATGAATAGATTTCAAAAGCATACCTATATCTCTTCAAGTCATACCTCTCGAGATTGCTTGTAGCATTCTTATGTAAAACCTTAGCCTCATCTCCCTCTGGAACTGGAACTTCTTCACTTATGCAGGTGTCTAGTTCATTCTCAAGATTAACCCAATCCACTTTGATTTGCTGAAACTGCATCTGAAGCTGGATTAAGGTTTCTCAGAGAAACCCTAAAAATTCAAATTTTGAATTTCAAACTTTTGAATGGATGGAAAGATGTGCCTTGCTGAGCTGATCAAGTTGGTATACTTCAATTTTGAAAATTGCAAAATTTGACCCCTCAAAATTGTCTTTGAAACTTATGGATCTTCTGGACAGGATCCTGAACTAGGGTTTGATAAAGCCCAGTATTATGCCCATCCAAAAGGTTCGATCTTGTGTTCTCAACTTCAATTTTTCTAAGGAGCTTCCAGCCATGGTCACTAATTTCAAAAATTCCAACTTTTGCAGAAGCCTTAATTTTCCACCTTTCCGATCAAAATCCTAAACTAGGGTTTGATCAAGCCCAAACTTCTACCCAACCAAAAAATTCAATCTTGGTCTATAAATTTTGATTTTGATGAGGAGTATGCAGCCGTGGAATCCGATTCCAAAAATTCTAACTTTCTCTGAAGCCCTAAATTCCCGCAATAGTGACAAGCCGAGAATGAAGGTGCTCAGAATCCAATTCTGTTTTGACAGAAATATGCACCTGATTGTTTCTGGTGTATCTCTGAAATTACAAATCCACATGGTATGAAACTTTGGCTTGTGGTAGCTTGAACTATCATATTTCCAACCCCATAGGTCTGACCTCAATTGGATTCTCTGAGAGAGATATATGCCAAGTGTTGAAACATGACCTGTTTATGGGATAAAACAAGAGAGTGAACTTGTACGGCATTCCACGTGTCACTGGTTCAACATCGGCCTCTGAAAAGATGAGCTATGAAAGTAAAATCCATTCCCTACCTGTCACATTTTATGAAATTTCAATTAGAGCTTCCTAGCACAAGTTGTGACCTTTTTTCCTACATCACCTGTTTATGACTAAGATCTGGAAGAGGCAGAAACCCTATATTGTACAAGTCATAAAACATAAAGTACAGTGAATTAGATGTTATTCTTCGTACACAAGGTACATGGGTATGTTGCCTACGATATGTAGAAGTTTCAGAACCTGAACCTTTTCCAAAATGTATTTATAGCGAAAGTTCCATGATGACTAGTTTTTGCTAATCAAGCCCTAGCTTCTAATTTGTCGAAACTGCAACAAGTCTCATAAATGCCATACCATGCCTTTCTTCAGGCTAGCTCTGATACCATGTTAGTTTTTCATAATTTAATCAATAGATCTAGGATCTTAACTGAAAGAACAACAGGTATAGCATATCAATAATAAGAGAGAAGAGACAAGAGACACAAAACATTTCACCGGGGAAAACCAAGAAGGTGAAAAACCCTACAACTTCCTTAGAGATAGAATAAGCACCAATACAAGGATCACAATGATCAAACCCAAGTGATATATATCTTCAGCAGCATGCTCCTCCTCCACTTGTGTGCACCCTCCTCTTCTCTCACTAATGCGAAGTGAGTGAAATGAGAGAATGTGTAAAATGAGAGAGACACACTCTCTATTTATACACTACTTCACTTGTCTTTTAACTTTAACTAGGTTGGCCCCAACTTAACCACTTAACATAATGTTGACTGGGATGACCCCCAACAGGGTGGTTTAATAACCTGTTGATGCCTCGGATATCGTAGCATCAATCAGAAAGGGATTCTCCCCGAGAGATGGTCCCAATTAGACTATCTCCCGTTTGGTGTAGGGAATCCGTCCGGTTAGCGGTTCCGGCAACCGTGGTTTTGGACTTTAAATCCGATTCTATCGGTTATGGCCCGATCCACCTTTCTTTTGGGTTTTATGTGTTTTTTTTTTTTATATGAGATGCAAGTGCCTAAATTATACCTAATCTAAATGCAATTAAAACAGATCTAAGCCCAGAAACTGGGATAAATCTAACTATCCCTGCAGGGAACACGCTTAAGGGAGGAGCAATCAGCTGTAACAGATATCGTAAACAGAGAACAGATAGCTGTTATTTCTCACAATCAAAGCTACAGCAAGATAAAGATTTTAGAAGATAGCTTCTAATTCAACATAGAACGCATCTATTGCTCATAAAACAAAAGAAAGCAAAGAATAAAGAAACAGATCTGAAATGAAACTTAAAGAACGCATCTGTTGCTCTTAAACAGAAGAAAGCAAAATTATTTAATCTATGTGACAAGAATAAAGAAACAGATCTAGATGCAACAAAACTGGAATTGAACTTAAAGATCCCTGCAGGGAGCAATTTAAAGGGTGAACAACGAGCAGTAGATATGATCTTGAAGAAAGAACAGTTAGCTATTCGATCTAAAAGAGGATTCTACAGCAAACATGAAGGAATCAGCAGAGAGCTCCCGATTTGACATGAAACGCCTTCATTGTTCACAAAAATAGAGAAAATCGTTTGCACAGGAGAAGCAAAATCATTTATAACACAAAAATAGTTCAGATGGTAAGAATGATCTCACATTACAGAATAGCAGTCATCAGAATAGTCCAACATACAACAGTCCAACATCCCATGCAAAACGTCCATCTCCCGGTGGCTTCTATTAGAAAAATCAATTTTATAGACCCGATACAAGATAGCTCATATCGTTTGCCAAAATTTCATTCCCTGCCAAAAGTCCTTTCTAATCTTTCCTAGATGCTATTTATAGCTACAAATCTGCCCTTTGGACTGACACCTAGCATTCTCCACCTGTCATTTACAGGAATTTCCAATATAATCGACCACCAAAAATGGCAACTTCCTTTACAAAAACTATTTTGACAAAAATTAGGGACAGCTGTCCCATGGCTTACGCCTTACACATTCAAAATATACATAACATAAAATGGGCTAACATCAAAGCTTTCCCTGCTGGGCACGTGTTTGGCTGAAGAGAGTGGCTCACTGAATTCAGCCTCTTCATTCCTATGCGTGAGCTTCTACTGGAAAAGGGTCGCCCAAGTTAATTGTCACTGATGCTGCCTGGGAAGAGGCCCTCGAATCCCTTGCTGATGCTGCTCCTAATTGGGAAGGGGGAATTGAACTGGCCAGACTTTCTGCCATTGCTGGGGAAGAGGCTGCTGGGAGAGAGGCTGCCGGATCTACTGATGCTCCTGCTGCTGCTGCAGCTTTCCTGTCCTCTTCTGCTATGTAGTTGTGCCACACACCTGTGTCCCTTATGATTATGTTTGCTGCAGCAGGAAACAGGATTTTCTGAGAAGTCACATTCTTCCCAAGCTCTGTTTTAATGCTTTGGACTTCTGCTTCAGCAGCTTGATGCACTTCCTTCAGCAGATGGTTGTGAAGTGTTGATGAACCGATATAATGCTGGAGATCATCCATGGCCAGGACATCAATCCTTTTCACATACTCCATCTGGACGCCTAGCTCTTCTTTCAGCTGGGACAACCGCTGCTCCTTTTTTGGGAAGTCTTCTAGGGTCTGAGGGAAACTCAATGTGCAGTTGTCATGGACTCCTTTGAGCTTTTGGTATAGGCTGTTGATTCTATCTGTTGTCCTTTGCACACTGGTTATCAGCTTATTGGCACAGTTCCTGCCAAAATCCAACAAGGCTATATCTTCATTAAAATCGTCCACAGCTTTAAAAGGAAGGTGCGGGGGGAAACCTCCTTTCCCTTCTCTCCATGCCATCTGACTTATGACATTTGCCTTAACACGGGTATTCTTAGCTTTGAGCCTGTGGGCCTCCGCATTAATTTCTTTTAATCTGACTATCATGGCCTTGAGTTTGCAAACTTCGTCAGTGATCAGCTCCTGCGTGCCGTTTATTTGCTTCAGAATGTTGCAGGACAACTCGTGGAAGGGAGCCAAGTCCACCGTTTTGCTCTCAGCCTGCTCTAACCGCTCAGCTAATGTTTGCTTGTCTGCTTCTAGCTGAGAAGCCTTTTCTTCCACTCCACTCTTCTCCGCTTCTACAATCATCATTTGAAGTGTTAGCTGGTCCTTTTCCTCCTCTAGCTGGCTGTACTTATTTGACAGCTCCCTATGCTCAGCGTACAAGCAATTATACTTGTTTATTGCCAGATCTCTTTGGGCTTGCTCATTAGCCACATTTTGTTGCAGCGTGCATGCTTTCTTCTTAGTTAATATATTTTCTTTAACTATAACGTCAACATTGGCAAATGATTCCTTTGTTGTCGCTATAACTGCGGACGCCATAGCAATGGGATCTTGATCCGTGTTCTGCATGACGTTGACCTCCCGGTGAGTAACAATGTCTTCATGGAAGGGACTTTTAATCCTCTCTTCTGATTGGAGGACCATTGCTTTTCTTTTCTTATCATATACAAACTCATTCCATTTGGACACCGTACGCTTTCCTGATGGAGTGTACGGGACAATTGGTCGGTTTATGATGTCTATGTCCTCTTCCATAGGTGGGGTCCGGACTTCCTGCGCAGGGTCTACTCCTTCCTTTTGGGCACCAGAGCCACCTACTTGAGAGGTGTCTATTTCCATGTCCTGCATACCGGATCCACCTGCCTCGGCATCTTCCCTTGTCTTTAATTCTTCTTCCGCCTTCTTTTCTACCTCAACTTGCTCAGCCTCTGCTTCTTTCTGCTTTTGGGCTTCTTCAGCCTCTTTCCGCAGTCTTTCCTTTTCAGCTTCTTGCTGCTTTCTTGCTTCCTCGGCTTCCCGCTGTAACCTCGCCTCTTCTCTTAATATGAGCTCTTCCTGAGCTCGGGCATCCTCAGCTTCTTTCTCCTTTTGTAGGATGGTCTTCTGGGCCTTGGTTTAGCTAGAGCTTGCTCTGACACCTTGGCGACATATCCATAGCTCAGTCATGTTGCTGATGCCTCTGAATGCCTCCTCCTCGGCATCGGGGTAATGCGAGTATTCAAAATGAGCGTAGATGTCCTTGCAATGCTCGGCCACTTTACCCTTTCTGTCGTTCCTGTGGAAGATGACCTCACCGAAGTGGAAGGCCTTCAACTCTTGAACAAATTCGTTGGCAGAGGCAACCCCTGAAAACTTGTAAGCCCCAATGCAGAAAGGTAGAGGGGGAAAGGAAGCCTTGTGTTGCTTGTGGAGCAATGCTCCAATCCCATCCAAGAAGAGTTGTCTTACTGCTTCCTTGAGCACCACATAGTCTCTGGAATACTGCGGCAATATGTATGGGGGCTTAGTCCCTCCAAACATTCTCAAGTAGGTACCTTGTTCTGAAAAGTAAAAGTCCCCATAATCCTCCAGGACTTCCAAAGCATTTTCTGACAGGCAATTTGGTTCTTCCTTGAACATTTTCTCGTATAGGGGCATGATGAACCCCTCACAGATTAGTTTGTAGCTGGGCTTGTAGTTCTGAGCCCACAACATCTTGAATGCAATATAAACCGGGGCGGTGGCCCTATCCCATGTACAACCCAATTTGGGGAACTCTATCTTGGCCAAAATACAATCTATCAGATATGAAGACATGAAGAATTCAGCTTTCTTCTCGGCTAGTCCTGGCTTAGCGGCAACTATCATCGAGGCCAGACTATCTGAAAGGATAGTGGCCCAGTCAAACACAGTTCCATGAAATGCCACATAGTGAATGATAGGGACCCACTGAATCTTGTATACTGTGCCATCGGGCATGCCGAAGATTCTGCACAGCATCAGGGCAATCAATCTATAAGGAGCTCTTAGATTTTGTACGTCATACTCATCATTCCCCTTTTTTCTCAAATGTTTTCCTGCCACCAGTAGCTTCTTGGCCATCTCGATGTTGTTCATCTGGCTTAACCATTCATCAGTCAGAGCTTGTTGGACCCGAGGAAACTTGTAGGCTGCCGCAAGATACGCGGGTTGAAAAGAGGCAATGGCCACTTTACTGCTGTCATTTATTACTCTACCTTCAGCATCGGCAAGCTGAAGTATCCATCCGATCACTTCGGCACAGGGGAACAGCTCAGGGAGGGTGGCAGCTCTGGTTATGCCTGAGGCTTTGATATTCAAATAAATTGGTGCTTCCTCCAACAACATATCTGGGATTTCTTGGTCCCTGATCATTCTATAGATGTCATCCCATCTGATTTCTGGAGGGACACCAGTGGTGCACCTCGTGTCTTGGAGTGAAGCTTCAGTTTTGGGAGGGGCAGGTTTCTTTTCTGTCATCTTAGCTTTCTTTTTACCGGTTTTCGGCATGTTGACTTATCCCTGACAACATCCATATACAAGCCATCATGAACTTGAGTAACATACTGCGAGGTTTCAATCAGAGAGTATCATTGTTTTAAGATATTAATGAAACTAACGCAATGAAGCTGTATATTTAGGAAGCAAAATGTTATTTCAACATGAAACATAAATTGAAACACTTGAATTTCCTAAAAGGATGAGTTTGGAATGCTCCTGAGGGGTAGGCTATGCTGCGGATACATTTTGTTCTCGGACCGATAGGCGCTTTGCGGAAGCAATTGGCTTCCGGCTCTGCCCTGGGAAAAGATGATTTTCGTCTTAGCAGGGACATGATTATAAAAAAGTAACCCCCCCATTCTTTAAAGGGGCAAGTTTGGGATGCTTCCGTGGAGACAAGCGCGTTGCGGAAGCAACGTGCTTTCGTTTTAGTTCTGGGGAAAGGCTGGGATAGCTTTCGTCACTGATGTGGTTTGGAAGGCCAATGGCGGGTAAGCTCGGGTGGGAAGACTTTGTGCCGAGAAGGAAACCCCTTTCGTATTTACGTTTAGGCGAGGGCATTCGAAGGCTAAAGTCATTTGCGGCACTTGCCGAGGTGTTCCATGGGGAGTAGTTCGAGCGAGAGCGATGGCGCCGGGGCATACTGACGCAAAAGGTTTGAGCGGCTATGGTTTTGGGTCCTGGCTGGCGTAGCTTAAGTATTCACGGGGTTTGAACAGGGGCCATGGCGCCGGAGACAAGGTTTTGCCCCAGGTAGAGGGCGCGTTGGGACTGAGGCTTACGGAAGGGTCCGGGGTTTTACGTCCTGAGTTTTCGGTCGGGGAGATAAAACGTCTGTGGGCTTCGACGATTTAGAAGTAGTCAAGGCATGCGGCCCGGGGAGGAAAATGGAACAAACTTAACCGTCCTAACTGGCTGTCTTCACCCACAAACATTTTATCCTGTCTTTATGAGCAGAACTCAATTCAAATTGTATTCGACGGACAAAATCGCTCATGACGAGCGTTTTGTCTGCCAAAACCCCACCAATGACCATCATTTTCGAACAAAAGACAATCCTAAAAGCACTATGACATGTAAGGCTAAGATCCTACCTGGCACCGACGGAAGACGCTGACTGAGGTGGCCGCAACGTGGTCTGTACAAGACGAGCTGGAACGGTCGCGCGGCGTTCAATAGCTTTGTTTATAAAATAAAACGGCAATGGGTTGGCTCGTACCCCGTTGATTATTTATATGGGCTAGGCACGTGTGAGTATTCAATTTGGTGGGTGGCGTGATTAAAACGAGGCTTAAATTCGTCGCCCGTAGCGGTCATGTCAAAAGATCTCGGTTTTCGTGCGACCGTCATTCGCGGGACCGCCTTACGAGTCACACCCGCCGTTGCGGAAGGATGGAGGGGAAGCTTCGCTATTTCGGGACGTGTTGCGGAAGGGAAACTCCAAGCCTTCTGCCGTTTCGGAAGCTATTTGCGAAGGGAAACTCGAAACCTTCCGCAAAAGAGACCCGCGTTGCGGACGTATAACGCCAAGGCTTCCGCCGTTTCGGGAGCTATTCGCGAAGGGTTTCCGCAAACCAAAACTTTCTAAGTCTCGTTGATTTTCGGGAAGATATTGCGAAGGCTCCCGCTAGTTTCGGAAGGGAAACATGAAGGTTTCCGCGTTTCGGCAAGTCGGGGCGAACTTTTCGCTGTTTCGGGAGAATATGGCGAATGCTCCCGGTATTTTCGGAAAGCTTTTGTGAATGGCTTCCGCCGTTTCGGAAGAAAAATCTGAAGGCTTCCGCATGTTTTTCGAAGTCTTTCTAAGTCTCTTCGGGCGTTTTAGATGAATAGCTCCCGCCGTTTCGGGAGCAAATCTTATACTCTTCCGCACATTTTCCCGGGATCATTCCGAAGTCCTTTTCCAAGCGGTTTAAGCAATTGGCTTCCGCCGTTTCGGGAGGGTAGCCCGAAGGCTTCCGCGGTTTCAGGAGCAAAGGCTGAAGGCTTCCGCGATAGTCTCTTGAAAAATTTCTAAGTTCTTTTCATAGCTTCGGAAGGAAATCGTGAATTCCTCCGCGGGACTTATGCGGATGGCTTCCGCCGTTTCGGGAGGGTAGCTTGAATCGCTCCGCAGATTTTAAACATTGAAAGGTTTCCAAGTGTTATTTACTTCGGAAGGCTTGGACAGGCGGTTAATGAGAATGGCCTCCACCATTTCGGGAGGAAAACCTGAAGGTTTCCGCGGAGTTTCAATCAAAAAATTCCAAATCCTTTTCGGGAGAGCGAGGCGAATGAGTCCCGCCATTTCGGGAGAAAAACTGGAACCTTTCCGCGGTTGCGGAAGGCTTGAGCGAAAGCTTCCGCCGTTTCGGGAGGCATTGCCCAATGGCTTCCGCAGCTTTCAAAAAAAAATTCTAAGTCCTTCGGGCGTCTTTCCCAAGTTCTTCCGCCGTTTCGGGAAGAAACAACCAAAGGTTTCCGTAACTTTTTCCTCACGCCCCATGATTTTGACAAAGAAATATCTAAGTCCTTCTTTCGGAAAGGTTGGACGTTTGGCTTCTGCAGTTTCGGGGAGATAACCCGAGAGATCTCAAAACGTTGGGAAAAATACTAAGTTCCCTTTTGGCGCTTTGGGGAAAACATGGACGGATTGATGGCCAGATGTTTAGTAGGGAAATAAGATTTTATGTTGAAAACAGAGTTGACGGCTGGGATGGCTTCTCAGGCAAACTTTCTACAAAAATACACGAGGGGCCCCAACATGTACAAAATTTTGGGGAGGGGTGTTGCTGCAACAACAATGGCGAGTCGCTGGCGAACACAGATCTCTGAAAACTTCCTCTTCATGGTCCGGAACCCCATTAAAACATCTATCTCGGGTGCACTACTCTGCTGAGCACTTTAGACTCATGCGGGGGGAAGGAGGCACTTTCCATGCTAGCCATTGGGGAAAGGGGAGCTTTGACCGAGACATCTTCACCACTCTCAGAGGGCCAGCATATGAGATTCATTTTAGGAGGGTCATCTCCCAAATGGCCACTACTACCGGACTCCACAGGATTTGCAACACTTTCTCATGGACATTATTGCTCTTGTTCCTCATTCCCATGCTGCTGGCACCCTTTGGGATGCTTGTACTTTGGACAGCTTAGCTGTTTGAGCCTTCCAGGGATATTTTCTTTTGGACATGATCTTTGATTTGGGCTCCTCAATCCATAATGTCCTTTTGTGTGAGTCAGAGATTTTATTAATTTGATCGAACCTCACGGACGGAGAGGAGCCCATTTTGAGCTGGGCCTTTTGGACAGCCTTCTTGATTTTACATGTCCTTTTGTTTTTTGTCTCAGCCATGCTTTAATTGAGGCGAGAATCTCTGGAAAACGGACTCTTGAATGTAGGCCATTTTGGCTATTAAATCTGCAGCATGGATTCATCTCAATACCCTATGTCCTCGAGAGGTGCCACTTTCCATGGGTCCAACTTAGTTAACCTCCTTGAGATGCCTTTAAAGTGTGAGAGTGGGTGGATCCCAACAATAGTAGTGAAGATGGCCATGGGTCTCTGCTATTAAACAGGATTAGCGTGACTAGCAGGGTAGGCTTCCCCCTTCCAAACACTTCAGCGAGAGCACAACAGACCGGATTTACTGAGCAGAGTTCCAGACTCATGGGTTACAAGTTTTCTTTGAGAGAGCTATCTTCAACGGGAAACTCAACCAAAGGCCACTCAGAAAGCAAAACTTGTCGTAAAAGTTCAAATAACAAAGAGAGAAACAACATGGCCGAAAAATAAAACAGCTAAAAGTGAAAGCAAAAAGAAAACTTTATTTATGTACAGGAAGTCTCGAGGAGACTATGCGAAGTATTGTTTCAGAGTGAGGCCATTGAGAGGAAGGGCTACTTCTTCTCCCTCGAGATTTGTCAATTTATAAGTGGATGGGCCTAACTTTGCAGAAATTTGATACGGGCCTACCCATAGATGTTGAAATTTCGTATGCATTCCTTTGCCTTCGTGATTATGGTCCCATTTCAGGACTAAATCCCCGACTTCAAAATCCCTCTTGCCGGATTTCTTCTTATCGAACCATCTCTTAACTATGTCCTGGTGTTGATGGAATCGATCTTTAGCTTTGTGTCGGGCTTCTTCCAGTTGAAGCAGGGTGTTGATCCTGGATTGTACGGCTTGGCTACCAGAACCCCGAGAGGCTTGGGACAATTGCAAGGATGGCAGTAAGATGTTTGGGGGAAGTATGGCTTCTTTACCATAGACAAGAGTGAAAGGGGAGACACCTAAAGCGTTCTTCGGGGTTACCCTATCTTCCCACAAGGCGTTTGGGAGAGCCACATGCCAACTTATCTGGTTTTCTATCACAGTTTTCTTAAGGATTCGAATCAGATTCTTGTTTGAGGATTCAGCTAATCCGTTTCCCTGAGGGTAGTAATTGGCTGAATAATGCAACTTAATTCCCCATTCATAAACAAATTCATTTATCTTGCAAGATGAAAAATAAGTAGCATTATCAAAAACAAGGGAAATTGGAACCCCAAACCTGGTTATGATGTTCTCTTTTAAGAAGCTGATGACTGCATCTTCATTGATCTTGCGCAACGGGATGGCCTCCGTCCACCTGGTGAAGTAATCGGTAGCCGTCAGGATGTATCGATGTTGCAATGAAGAATTTGGATTTATTTCTCCGATAACATCTATGCCCCATTGCTCAAAAGGCTCAGAGATGATGACCGGCTGCAATGGGCCTGCGGCCTTAGGTAACTTCCCAGCGCTTCTTTGACATACATCACAGTTTCGTGCGTATGTGTGGGCATCTCGGAACAAAGTGGGCCAATAATAACCAGCTCTCAGTATCTTGTGTGCTGTCGTCTCTCCTGAATAATGACCACCTGCGGGGCCATCATGCAATTCTTTGACAACTTTGTTTGCATCTTCCTTCTCCAAACATCTAAGAAGGACTCCATCGTAATTCTTTCTGAAAAGGGTCCCATCAATGATTTGATAGGGTGCGGATTTCAAGCGGAGTGCCCTTCTTTGCTTAGAGTTCCAGTGTTCGGGCAGATATCCCTGCTGCAAATAGTGCACCAGATCCCTATACCATGACTGGGGAGTTGTGAAGGTATGACATACTTCAACCGAATTGAGCTCAGCTTCATTTTTCCAATGGTGCTCTTCATCAGTCGAGTTTCCCACCAGTAACTTGCACAGACCTTGTCCTTTGATGATTGTAGCCGGTTTAAATTCCAAATCATACTCCTGCAGGGCTGTGACCCAGTTCCCTCTTCTCTCTCCCAATTCCTTTTGAACGAAAAGGGATCTAACAGCTGGATGGGGAACTATGACTTTAGTTCGGTTCTTCAAAATGTAGGGCCTAAACTGCTTGACTGCTTTGAAGACTGCGTAGGCATGCTTGTCAACCACGGGGTAATTCAGCTCAGCCCCTTGCAGACCAGTGCTCATAAACGAAATTGGGTATTCATCCCCCAACTCCACCTTTTGCGTAAGTACGGCCGCGAGAGAGTCATCCGAAGCGAAGGTATACAAGATGAAATCTTTATCGAAATCTGGGCTTCTTAAGAAAGGGGCTTTAGCTACCGCTGCCTTGATATCTCTAAATGCGTCCTTCTCCAAATCTGTCCACTTGAATTGTATGCTTTGTTTAACCATCTGCTGTAATGGCTTAACAATTTGTGCAAAGTCCGGAACAAATCTGCGGACAAAATTGATGGTGCCCATGAAAGACTGCATAGATTTTTTGTTGTGAGGCATTGGAATCTTATTAATAGCTTGGACCCTTTCCTGGTCGATTGACACTCCCCCTTTGGAGATGATATGACCCAAGAGCTTACCTTCGGGTACGGCGAACACGCTCTTCTTGGGATTTAAGGAAATACCATACTTCCGGCAATGACCAAAGATATGCCTCAGATGAACAACATGATCTTCCCTTTTCTTCGAAAAGACTGTCACATCATCTAAGTAAACCACCACACATTGCCAACCCAATCCTCGGAAGGCAATATCCATCGCCCTTTGGAATGTAGCTCCTGCATTTATCAGACCAAATGGCATTCTTCTGTAGGTGAAAGTTCCCCACTTAGTTCTGAAAGTGGTCTTGAGACGGTCTTTTTCGGCTACTAACACTTGATTATAGCCCGAGAAACCATCAAGGAGAGAAAACAATTCGGATCCTGACACCATTTGGAGGATTTGCTCCATTGAAGGCACGGGGTAGTTGTCTTTATCCGAGGCTCTGTTTAAATTTCTGAAGTCTACACATAGCCTAATCTCTCCCGACTTCTTCCTTACGGGAACCAAATTTGCAACCCATTCGGAATGCCGAACTTTGAAGATTATCTTAGCGTCCAGGAGCTTCTTTAATTCCTTTTGGATCAGCGGTTCAAGGGTGGGATGCATCCTTCTTAACTGCTGCTGAAATGGCTTGACACCCGCTTTCATTGGTATAACATGCTGAATAATGCGGACGTCATATGTTTTCAGATCTTCATAGGTCCATGCAAAAACATCCTTGTATTGTTTAAACAATTTAATGAACCTTTCTCTTTCTCTTGGTGAACAACATTTGCCAAGGTTGACAAATTTTGGTTCTGCCTCGGTACCCAAATTAACCAACTCATGTTGCATTGATGAGCTGTTGGTTTTGGTATTAGCTGGTCTTTTGAACTTATTTTGAAGATCGAAAAGCATTTCGAGGGACCTTACCCCCTTTGGCATGAAATTTCCTTTCTCGTCATTTTTCTTCATCAAATCAGCATCGTGTTCTTCCTCATCTATTGCAGCTCCTTGAAAGTTATCTTCGTTTGTTAGGAAGCTGATAATTTGCTCATCATCATCGAAGACTCTGAAGTTCGTGATGTTATCGGGAATGGAAGGCCTGAAAATCAATTCAATTAAGCATTTATTATTCGACGGCACCAATCTAGAAGCCGACGTTGCTAATAAATCAGCAGCAGAATTTTGTAATCTCGGAATTGATTTTATATTGAAAGCGTCAAACTGCATGATTAAATCCCATACCTCAGCCTGATAACCCTTCAAGTGCGGTGAGAGACAATGAATGGTGTCCCTTACCTGTCTTACAACTATCTCGGAGTCACCGAAAACCTTCAGGTACTTAACATTTAAGCCAATGGCCTTCTTTAAACCATGTACCAGAGCTTCATATTCAGCGGTGTTATTAGTACAATCAAATTCTAATCTACAAGACAAAAAATACTTGTTCCTTTTTGGATCCATTAGAACACATCCGGCTCCGGATCCTTCCAGAGTTTTAGATCCATCAAAGTATAATGTCCAAAAGATATCTTTAGATTCAGCTAAGTTAGTTTCTTTGTGGTCTATGTTAGCAACTAAATTGACTATGTTACAATCAACATCATCAGTCCGGGAGAAATGAAGGAGATCGGACTGTTTATCTGATTCATGGCTAATGGTTTCAGATTGATAATTACCCGGATCCATTTCCAAGAAATAATTCCCCAGAACCGAAGATGAGAAGGTTACGGCTTCATTCTTTTCTTCTAGCTGGGTTACGTTTTGTTTCATATGAGGTTCCCTAAGAATTTTAATCTGATTCTGTCTGTTCTGATAAGGCAGCCATAGATGAGACCAATCGGTAGCAAAGTAGCCACTCAGCTTGGTGGACCAATCCCTACTCAAAATTAGCCCATAAGCTTCAGGAATATCGACCACCATTATGTCAATAAATTGACAGACTCTAGGATCAGCTGACAATCTAATTAAAACGTCTTTCATCTCCCCAATCACCTTAACAGCAGTCCTGTCTAATTGGATAATTTGAGCTGGAGATGGCACGGGCTGCCCATTGATTTTCCTACAAATTGATAGTGGCATAATGTTTGAAGAAGCTCCAGAGTCTACCAAACAGTTATGAACATTGTGATTAAAAATTTCAAAAGTCAATAGGAAAGGCAATGTTTGAGATTTGGATTTCCCACCGATGCTAGCCTCGTTAATTTCAGGATTGTCTTGAGAATCCGTTAATGTAGTGCTGGGTTTTGGTTGTAAAACATGCAGCAGTTTGTCTCATTAATGGGGCAAGCTACACATGTCAAATATTGATACGTTTGATTTGACCTTCTTGATATCTTCGATAATATCATACCCTATATCGGATTCGTTCCCAATTCGAGTTGACGGATCTGTTTTGTTCATGGTGACCTTAGGTGGCTGAACTGTGTTGTCAGCACTCGGCTGCTTAGCAGCTGTTTGGTTTACTTCGGGCTGCGGTGGGATGATTGGTATATGCCTCCTAGGTGGATCTTTCGAAATTTTAGGCTTATGGGGAAAGGTGACTGGGACAGGGCCCTTGCTGCGAGTGGCAACATTTATGGTAGAGGGAGAGCTATCTATGAGATCTTCTTCTACTAATTCAGTCATAGGTACCCAATCCCACAACACCATAGTAGTGTCTGGGGTTGTTTCCTCTAACTCAGGGCTTGGCTCTTCTGGAGGATCATCCTGATCTGGGATCTGAGAATCTAACATTTGGTTCATGACCAAGCTCATGGAATTGATCCATTGCGGGCAGCTCTTTTCCGAATGTGGTTCTTGGTGAAAAGTGCAGAAATTCTCCATCCCTATCTCATTCAAGTTTAAAACAGGGGCAGCGTTTATTGGTGGATGAGTCTGTTCCCCGTCTTCCCTTCTTTTATAAAATGGCTTGAAAGGTTTCCTAGATGTGCTAGCAGCCTTGTCCTTCTCGAGATCTATGATTTTATTAGATAATTTCTGCATCATCTTAACTACATTTTCCATGTCCGTAGATGGCTCTTCTTTGCCTCTCGTGAGGAGCAAAGGTTTCTTGCTAGCTGCTGGTTTTGGTTCTACATCTAAGGCATGTTTAGCAATGCTATCAGCCTCTTCCTCTACCTTTCTAGCTTCCTCAAAATTCTCTATCAGGGTCGTTTTCTTGGATCGTTTTACGAACATTGCGATCGGACCTTCAAGCGCTGTTGTGTAGTATTCAATCAGAGATTCCTCTGCGGGTTTGTTAGCTTCACTAAAGTTATTTAACAGCGTTGTGAATCTTTGGTTAAAGTCTTGAATCTTTTCCTTCTTCTCCATTCTCATGGATAAGAGTTCTTTCATAAGTGTGGCCACAGTCTTTTGGTTTCCGTATTTCTTTAGAAAACATTTTTCGAATTCATCCCAACTTGAGATTGAGTTGGGTTGTAGGCTAAAGTACCATGATGATACTTTCGGCTCGAATGTGTACGGAAACAACCTGCAGACTACGTCTTCATGCTGTACATTCAAAAGGTTCAAGGCTAAGTAAAAACTCTTGAGGTGATCCTCCGCCGAGATGGCTTTCCCTGGATCATACTTAGGCAAGACCTTTTCTGGGTTTTTAGGCAGATTGTGGAATGGTCCAGCTAGGTTCAGTGCTCCCCTTGCTCTCCAAGCAGGTACAGCCATATCTGGGTTTGGGCGTGGAGACCCTGGTGGAGAGTTGTAGGGTGAATCCTGTGGAGTACTCTTGGGACTTGTAATTTCTTCAAGATTTTCTTGGTCTGTCTTGTTAAGAGTGTCTGAAATTTCTTCCAAAGTCAAATTTACCAGATCTTCAAAACTCTGAACGAGAATTGAATCACGGGTGTACTGTGGCTCCTTTCTGGGTGTAATTTTCTTGGGGAGGAAGTTGACAGCATTTAAACCGCCTAGCTGTCTAACGTAGGATCTGGTATGTCTTCTCAAATCCTCTATTTCTGTAAAAGGAACAGCGTACAAAGCTTCTTGAGGCTCAGGGTCAGAAATGAGGCGTTCTTGGTCTGTTAATCCAAGATCTGGGCTGTTTGAAATGCTTTCTTTAAGCGGGTTTTCAGTGTTATCTATGACCGCGGAAGATTTTCCCCTATCAGCCATGCACTTTCGGCCCTCCTTCTAGCGCCAAAAACTGTTGATGCCTCGGATATCGTAGCATCAATCAGAAAGGGATTCTCCCCGAGAGATGGTCCCAATTAGACTATCTCCCGTTTGGTGTAGGGAATCCGTCCGGTTAGCGGTTCCGGCAACCGTGGTTTTGGACTTTAAATCCGATTCTATCGGTTATGGCCCGATCCACCTTTCTTTTGGGTTTTATGTGTTTTTTTTTTTTTTATATGAGATGCAAGTGCCTAAATTATACCTAATCTAAATGCAATTAAAACAGATCTAAGCCTAGAAACTGGAATAAATCTAACTATCCCTGCAGGGAACACGCTTAAGGGAGGAGCAATCAGCTGTAACAGATATCGTAAACAGAGAACAGATAGCTGTTATTTCTCACAATCAAAGCTACAGCAAGATAAAGATTTTAGAAGATAGCTTCTAATTCAACATAGAACGCATCTATTGCTCATAAAACAAAAGAAAGCAAAGAATAAAGAAACAGATCTAAAATGAAACTTAAAGAACGCATCTATTGCTCTTAAACAGAAGAAAGCAAAATTATTTAATCTATGTGACAAGAATAAAGAAACAGATCTAGATGCAACAAAACTGGAATTGAACTTAAAGATCCCTGCAGGGAGCAATTTAAAGGGTGAACAACGAGTAGAAGATATGATCTTGAAGAAAGAACAGTTAGCTATTCGATCTAAAAGAGGATTCTACAGCAAAGATGAAGGAATCAGCAGAGAGCTCCCGATTTGACATGAAACGCCTTCATTGTTCACAAAAATAGAGAAAATCGTTTGCACAGGAGAAGCAAAATCATTTATACACAGAAATAGTTCAGATGGTAAGAATGATCTCACATTACAGAATAGCAGTCATCAGAATAGTCCAACATACAACAGTCCAACATCCCATGCAAAACGTCCATCTCCCGGTGGCTTCTATTAGAAAAATCAATTTTACAGACCCGATACAAGATAGCTCATATCGTTTGCCAAAATTTCATTCCCTGCCAAAAGTCCTTTCTAATCTTTCCTAGATGCTATTTATAGCTACAAATCTGCCCTTTGGACTGACACCTAGCATTCTCCACCTATCATTTACAGGAATTTCCACTATAATCGACCACCAAAAATGGCAACTTCCTTTACAAAAAATATTTTGACAAAAATTAGGGACAGCTGTCCCATGGCTTACGCCTTACACATTCAAAATATACATAACAGAAAATGGGCTAACATCAAAGCTTTCCCTGCTGGGCACATGTTTGGCTGAAGAGAGTGGCTCACTGAATTCAGCCTCTTCATTCCCGTGCGTGAGCTTCTGCTGGCAAAGGGTCGCCCAAGTTAATTGTCACTGATGCTGCCTGGGAAGAGGCCCTCGAATCCCTTGCTGATGCTGCTCCTAACTGGGAAGGGGGAATTGAACTGGCCAGACTTTCTGCCATTGCTGGGGAAGAGGCTGCTGGGAGAGAGGCTTCCGTATCTACTGATGCTCCTACTGCTGCTGCAGCTTTCCTGTCCTCTTCTGCTATGTAGCTGTGCCACACACCTGTGTCCCTTATGATTATGTTTGCTGCAGCAGGAAACAGGATTTTCTGAGAAGTCACATTCTTCCCAAGCTCTGTTTTAATGCTTTGGACTTCTGCTTCAGCAGCTTGATGCACTTCCTTCAGCAGATGGTTGTGAAGTGTTGATGAACCGATATAATGCTAGAGATCATCCATGGCCAGGACATCAATCCTTTTCACATACTCCATCTGGACGCCTAGCTCTTCTTTCAGCTGGGACAACCGCTGCTCCTTTTCCGGGAAGTTTTCTAGGGTCTGAGGGAAACTCAATGTGCAGTTGTCATGGACTCCTTTGAGCTTTTGGTATAGGCTGTTGATTCTATCTGTTGTCCTCTGCACACTGGTTATCAGCTTATTGGCACAGTTCCTGCCAAACTCCAACAAGGCTATATCTTCATTAAAATCGTCCACAGCTTTAAAAGGAAGGTGCGGGGGGAAACCTCCTTTCCCTTCTCTCCATGCCATCTGACTTATGACATTTGCCTTGACATGGGTATTCTTAGCTTTGAGCCTGTGGGCTTCCGCATTAATTTCTTTTAATCTGACTATCATGGCCTTGAGTTTGCAAACTTCATCAGTGATCAGCTCCTGCGTGCCGTTTATTTGCTTCAGAATGTTGCAGGACAACTCGTGGAAGGGAGCCAAGTCCACCGTTTTGCTCTCAGCCTTCTCTAACCGCTCAGCTAATGTTTGCTTGTCTGCTTCTAGCTGAGAAGCCTTTTCTTCCACTCCACTCTTCTCCGCTTCTACAATCATCATTTGAAGTGTTAGCTGGTCCTTTTCCTCCTCCAGCTGGCTGTACTTATTTGACAGCTCCCTATGCTCAGCGTACAAGCAATTATACTTGTTTATTGCCAGATCTCTTTGGGCTTGCTCATTAGCCACATTTTGTTGCAGCGTGCGTGCTTTCTTCTTAGTTAATATATTTTCTTTAACTATAACGTCAACATTGGCAAATGATGCCTTTTCTATCGCTATAACTGCGGACGCCATAGCAATGGGATCTTGATCTGTGTTCTGCATGACGGTGACCTCCCGGTGAGTAACAATGTCTTCATGGAAGGGACTTTTAATCCTCTCTTCTGATTGGAGGACCATTGCTTTTCTTTTCTTATCATATACAAACTCATTCCATTTGGACACCGTACGCTTTCCTGATGGAGTGTACGGGACAATTGGTCGGTTTATGATGTCTATGTCCTCTTCCATAGGTGGGGTCCGGACTTCTTGCGCAGGGTCTACTCCTTCCTTTTGGGCACCAGAGCCACCTACTTGAGAGGTGTCTATTTCCATGTCCTGCATACCGGATCCACCTGCCTCGGCATCTTCCCTTGTCTTTAATTCTTCTTCCGCCTTCTTTTCTGCCTCAGCTTGCTCAACCTCTGCTTCTTTCTGCTTTTGGGCTTCTTCAGCCTCTTTCCGCAGTCTTTCCTTTTCAGCTTCTTGCTGCTTTCTTGCTTCCTCGGCTTCCCGCTGTAACCTCGCCTCTTCTCTTAATCTGAGCTCTTCCTGAGCTCGGGCATCCTCAGCTTCTTTCTCCTTTTGCTGGATGGTCTTCTGGGCCTTGGTTGAGCTAGAGCTTGCTCCGGCACCTTGGCGACATATCCGTAGCTCAGTCATGTTGCTGATGCCTCTGAATGCCTCCTCCTCGGCATCGGGGTAATGCGAGTATTCAAAATGAGCGTAGATGTCCTTGCAATGCTCGGCCACTTTACCCTTTCTGTCGTTCCTGTGGAAGATGACCTCACCGAAGTGGAAGGCCTTCAACTCTTGAACAAATTCGTTGGCAGAGGCAACCCCTGAAAACTTGTAAGCGCCAATGCAGAAAGGTAGAGGGGGAAAGGAAGCCTTGTGTTGCTTGTGGAGCAATGCTCCAATCCCATCCAAGAAGAGTTGTCTTACTGCTTCCTTGAGCACCACATAGTCTCTGGCATACTGCGGCAATATGTATGGGGGCTTAGTCCCTCCAAACATTCTCAAGTAGGTACCTTGTTCTGAAAAGTAAAAGTCCCCATAATCCTCCAGGACTTCCAAAGCATTTTCTGACAGGCAATTTGGTTCTTCCTTGAACATTTTCTCGTATAGGGGCATGATGAACCCCTCACAGATTAGTTTGTAGCTGGGCTTGTAGTTCTGAGCCCACAACATCTTGAATGCAATATAAACCGGGGCGGTGGCCCTATCCCATGTACAACCCAATTTGGGGAACTCTATCTTGGCCAAAATACAATCTATCAAATATGAAGACATGAAGAATTCAGCTTTCTTCTCGGCTAGTCCTGGCTTAGCGGCAACTATCATCGAGGCCAGAATATCTGACAGGATAGTGGCCCAGTCAAACACAGTTCCATGAAATGCCACATAGTGAATGATAGGGACCCACTGAATCTTGTATACTGTGCCATCGGGCATGCCGAAGATTCTGCACAGCATCAGGGCAATCAATCTATAAGGAGCTCTTAGATTCTGTACGTCATACTCATCATTCCCCTTTTTTCTCAAATGTTTTCCTGCCACCAGTAGCTTCTTGGCCATCTCGATGTTGTTCATCTGGCTTAACCATTCATCATTCAGAGCTTGTTGGACCCGGGGAAACTTGTAGGCTACCGCAAGATACGCGGGTTGAAAAGAGGCAATGGCCACTTTACCGCTGTCATTTATTACTCTGCCTTCAGCATCGACATGCTGAAGTATCCATCCGATCACTTCGGCACAGGGGAACAGCTCAGGGCGGGTGGCAGCTCTGGTTATGCCTGAGGCTTTGATATTCAAATAAATTGGTGCTTCCTCCAGCAACATATCTGGGATTTCTTGGTCCCTGATAATTCTATAGATGTCATCCCATCTGATTTCTGGAGGGACACCAGTGGTGCACCTCGTGTCTTGGAGTGAAGCTTCAGTTTTGGGAGGGGCAGGTTTCTTTTCTGTCATCTTAGCTTTCTTTTTACCAGTTTTCGGCATCTTGACTTATCCCTGACAACATCCATATACAAGCCATCATGAACTTGAGTAACATACTGCAAGGTTTCAATCAGAGAGTATCATTGTTTTAAGATATTAATGAAACTAACGCAATGAAGCTGTATATTTAGGAAGCAAAATGTTATTTCAACATGAAACATAAATTGAAACACTTGAATTTCCTAAAAGGACGAGTTTGGAATGCTCCCGAGGGGTAGGCTATGCTGCAGATACATTTTGTTCTTGGACCGATAGGCGCTTTGTGGAAGCAATTGGCTTCTGGCTCTGCCCTAGGAAAAGATGATTTTCGTCTTAGCAGGGACATGATTATAAAAAAGTAACCCCCCCATTCTTTAAAGGGGAAAGTTTGGGATGCTTCCGTGGAGACAAGCGCGTTGCGGAAGCAACGTGCTTTCGTTTTAGTTCTGGGGAAAGGCTGGGATAGCTTTCGTCACTAATGTGGTTTGGAAGGCCAATGGCGGGTAAGCTCGGGTGGGCAGACTTTGTGCCGAGAAGGAAACCCCTTTCGTATTTACGTTTAGGCGAGGGCATTCGAAGGCTAAAGTCATTTGCGGCACTTGCCGAGGTGTTCCATGGGGAGTAGTTCGAGCGAGAGCGATGGCGCCGGGGCATACTAACGCAAAAGGTTTGAGCGGCTATGGTTTCGGGTCCTGGCTGGCGTAGCTTAAGTATTCACGGGGTTTGAACAGGGGCCATGGCGCCGGAGACAAGGTTTTGTCCCGGGTAGAGGGCGCGTTGGGACTGAGGCTTACGGAAGGGTCCGGGGTTTTACGTCCTGAGTTTTCGGCCGGGGAGATAAAACGTCTGTGGGCTTCGGCGGTTTAGAAGTAGTCAAGGCATGCGGCCCGGGGAGGAAAATGGAAGAAACTTAACCGTCCTAACTGGCTGTCTTCACCCACAAACATTTTATCCTGTCTTTATGATCAGAACTCAATTCAAATTGTATTCGACGGACAAAATCGCTCATGACGAGCGTTTTGTCCGCCAAAACCCCACCAATGACCATCATTTTCGAACAAAAGACAATCCTAAAAGCACTATGACATGTAAGGCTAAGATCCTACCTGGCACCGACGGAAGACACTGAATGAGGTGGCCGCAACGTGGTCTGTACAAGATGAGCTGGAACGGTCGCGCGGCGTTCAATAGCTTTGTTTATAAAATAAAATGGCAATGGGTTGGCTCGTACCCCGTTGATTATTTATATGGGCTAGGTATGTGTGAGCATTCAATTTGGTGGGTGGCGTGATTAAAACGAGGCTTAAATTCGTCGCCCGTAGCGGTCATGTCAAAAGATCTCGGTTTTCGTGTGACCGTCATTCGCGGGACCGCCTTACGAGTCACACCCGCCGTTGCGGAAGGATGGAGGGGAAGATTCGCTATTTCGGGACGTGTTGCGGAAGGGAAACTCCAAGCCTTCCGCCGTTTCGGAAGCTATTTGCGAAGGGAAACTCGAAACCTTCCGCAAAAGAGACCTGCGTTGCGGACGTATAACGCCAAGGCTTCCGCCGTTTCGGGAGCTATTCGCGAAGGGTTTCCGCAAACCAAAACTTTCTAAGTCTCGTTGATTTTCGGGAAGATATGGCGAAGGCTCCCGCTAGTTTCGGAAGGGAAACATGAAGGTTTCCACGTTTCGGCAAGTCGGGGTGAACTTTTCGCTGTTTCGGGAGAATATGGCGAATGCTCCCGGTATTTTCGGAAAGCTTTTGTGAATGGCTTCCGCCATTTCGGAAGAAAAATCTGAAGGCTTCCGCATGTTTTTCGAAGTCTTTCTAAGTCTCTTCGGGCGTTTTAGATGAATAGCTCCCGCCGTTTCGGGAGCAAATCTTATACTCTTCCGCACATTTTCCCGGGATCATTCCGAAGTCCTTTTCCGAGCGGTTTAAGCGATTGGCTTCCGCCGTTTCGGGAGGGTAGCCCGAAGGCTTCCGCGGTTTCGGGAGCAAAGGCTGAAGGCTTCTGCGATAGTCTCTTGAAAAATTTCTAAGTTCTTTTCATAGCTTCGGAAGGAAATCGTGAATTCCTCCGCGGGACTTATGCGGATGGCTTCTGCCGTTTCGGGAGGGTAGCTTGAATCGCTCCGCAGATTTTAAACATTGAAAGGTTTCCAAGTGTTATTTACTTCGGAAGGCTTGGACGGGCGGTTAATGAGAATGGCCTCCGCCGTTTCGGGAGGAAAACCTGAAGGTTTCCGCCGAGTTTCAATCAAAAAATTCCAAATCCTTTTCGGGAGAGCGAGGCGAATGAGTCCCGCCATTTCGGGAGCAAAACTGGAACCTTTCCGCGGTTGCGGAAGGCTTGAGCGAAAGCTTCCGCCGTTTCGGGAGGCATTGCCCAATGGCTTCCGCAGCTTTCAAAAAAAAATTCTAAGTCCTTCGGGTGTCTTTCCCAAGTTCTTCCGCCGTTTCGGGAAGAAACAACCAAAGGTTTCCGTAACTTTTTCCTCACGCCCCACGATTTTGACAAAGAAATATCTAAGTCCTTCTTTCGGAAAGGTTGGACGTTTGGCTTCCGCAGTTTCGGGGAGATAACCCGAGAGATCTCAAAACGTTGGGAAAAATACTAAGTTCCCTTTTGGCGCTTTGGGGAAAACATGGACGGATTGATGGCCAGATGTTCAGTAGGGAAATAAGATTTTATGTTGAAAACAGAGTTGACGGCTGGGATGGCTTCTCAGGCAAACTTTCTACAAAAATACACGAGGGGCCCCAACATGTACAAAATTTTGGGGAGGGGTGTTGCTGCAACAACATAACCCTTTAACCCACATGACTCATACAGGGCCGACCCCATCAAGGTGTTCTAATAACCCATCAAGTATAAGTTACGACACTTATAATATAACTTGCGACACTTGCAAGTACAACTGACAACACTTCCAATTAGAAGAATAATACATCTCTGTTGGGGATACAATAAAGTACAAATACAATATACAAGTGAATATCTTCTGAAGTTACAAATACATCAACAACTACAACATCTCTAGGTAATTCCACTCGCTCTGTTGGCTCTACTGGCTCCTCCTTATAGTCTGAAGGATGAACAACTATACTAGAGGGATTTGTACCCCCATCCTTCAGAGACACCTTCTCTTCACTATCAATATCCATGTGATATCCTCTAGAAATCCTAAAGGCTACCTCCTCATCAAAATTATCATCCTGACTAACCTCAATATGACATTGTCCTAGAATGCAAATCTTGTAGGCCTTTGAAGTATTGTTGTATCCAAAAAAGTACCCTTGTTTCTAGAAGGTTATAACTTCATCCTCTTCTACTTCAGCACATGGGTTTATACTTGACAACCAAATATCCTCAAATTCCTAACCTCTGGCTTCACTCCTATGAATGCCTCATCAGGAGTCTTGTCCGTCAATATCTGGTACAAACTCTTGTTCTGATCATAAACTGTCGTACTGGATGCCTCTTCCCATAAGAACATGGGTAGATTCTGATCGTGAATCATTTCCTTCATAGCCTCCATAATGGACATGTTCTACAACACATGACAAAATTTTCCAGAAGATTTAACTAGTAATAGTTATGCAATTCATCCACAAAATGTCAATTTAACGTAAGAAAGAAAAAATTATTTCACAAAGCATTAAATACTTATATTTCTTGCTAAATCCCTCTTGATTTCTTCTTCCTTGCAGAGATCACTGAAGTCCTTGGAGATATACTTGTTAGTTTTTTAGAATTTACTTCAATCTGATCTAGGATCTTAACTGAGAGAACAACATGTACAACATATCTATAGCATATCAAACATGGACATAATAATGCAAGCACACAAGAGACAATAGACACACAGAGTTTCACTAGGGAAAACCATAAAGGTGAAAAACCCCACAAATTCCTCAGAGATAGATAGAGCAATGATATAACCCAAGCATAAGAGATAGTCTTCTCCTAGCAGCAGCTTCTCCTCCTCCACAGGTGCGCCACTCTCCAATGAGAGTATGAGTGAGAAAAAGTGAATGATCATCCCACACTCTATTTATACTTGACTTGACTTGCCTAATAACCTTTACTAGGTTGGCCTCAACTTAACCACATAACATAATGCTGACACGGCCGACCCCCAATAGGGTGGTCTAATAACCCTTTAACCCACATGAATTATACAAGGCTGACCCCAACAAGGTGGTTTAATAACCCATCAAATATAACTTACGACACTTACAATATAAATGACGACACTTCCGTATAGAGGAATAATAACATCTCCATAGGAATACAAACACTTCCATATAGAGGAATAATAACATCTCTATAGGAATACAATATACATGGGTGAAATACATTCAGAAGTTACAATTACATCAACACTCCCTCTTAACTAGGAAGGTATTTCTCGACACAGGTCTTCTAGCACAAGTCTTCTTCTCTGGATCATCATCACTGGATCATTGTCATCGAATCATCGTCATTGTCATGGCTACTACTATCTCAATCAATCTTTAAACTACTCATCATAGGAAGTTCTACAAAGCCAGCCCTTTTTCATGCTAGATGTAGGCCTACCACCTGTAGGTCTTCATCATCAATGGCCATACTGTGGAATCCTCAGGACTTATTACGTGAGTCAACAAAACCTTGAAAGAGCATCCCAAGACTGATTATGAGCACACAGCTCAACCTATCGGATCTCCCAGGACCTTTTACATGCCATTGCACAACTTGTCCACGGCCACAAAGTATCATCCTGATACTCATGATCATACTGATCATAACATCGTTCACAAAGCACAACCCAGATGCACATCACACAACACTTACATCTACGCCATGGGAGAACACATCTACAACCATGCGAGAATGGCACAACACTTATATTGTAGCCATGGGATAACACATCTACAACCATGCTCAAATGGCCCGGCACTTATATCGCAGCCATGGGAGAACACATCTACAACCATGCTTGAATGGCCCCAACACTTATATCACAGCCATGGGAGAACACATCTACAACCATGGTCGAATGGCCCCAGCACTTATATCGCATCCATGGGAGAACACAACTACAACCATGCTCGAATGGCCCCATCACTTATATCGCAGCCATGGGAGAACACATCTACAACCATGCTCGAATGGCCCTGGAAATTACATCATGACCATGGGAGAACACATCTACCACCATGTCGAAAAATCCCAGCAATTACATCGCGACCATGGGAGAACACATCTACAACCATGTCCGAAAAGCTCATGTGCATCTGTGTCTTCGGAACTCATCACACATAATCCAACTAATTATGTAATGTATCCACGAGATACATATCATCACATATGATCATCCTGATCATCATCATAGCATCATCCTGATGCATATCATCTAGAGTATCATCCTGATACTCATCACACATGATCATCCTGATCATCGTCACTACATCGTCCTGATGCATATCATCCAGAGTATCATCCTGATACTCAACATACATGATCATCCTGATCATCGTCCTAGTGCATATCATCTGGAGCAACATCCTGAAGCTCATCAGCCATGATCATCCTGATCATAAAATGCATCCAACCGATGCATATACATATACATGATCTGACTGATCATATCAAGCATCCAACTGATGCATATACATATACATGATCCAACTGATCATATCGAGCATCCAACATGAGTCATATACAGAGTGGTAACTGGAGCATCATCCTGATGCTCATCATCCAATGCTTACATCCACAGCCATGGGAAGGATCCTCCTCTCACCATGCTTGGAATGGCTCCTACAAATGTGTCCCATCACTTCTTCCTCGAAGTATCTTCAATCTAAAGATCACCAAGCCTCCCTCTGAAGTACTCAAACTTCACTCTGGCTAGTGGTTTCATCAACACATCTGCAACATGTTCATCCATCGCAACATACAGGAGCTTCACTGCTCCTCTCTACACCATATCCCTGATATAGTGATATTTGATCTCAATGTGCTTCGACCTGTCCTAGAACACCAGGTTCTCAGACAGCTTCACACAACTCGAATTGTCACAAAAGATACCAGTAGCCTTCAGTGGGAGATCAAATAACTCAGACAGTAGCTTCCGGAGCCATACTTCCTCACAGCTAGCCAAACAAGCTACAACATACTCTGCTTCGGCTGTACTCAATGCTACGCAGGACTGCTTCCTGCTAAACCAAAAGATCACACCTGATCCCATACTCAAGCAGCACCCAGAAGTGCTCTTCATATCTACAGCACTACCTGCCTAGTCTGAATCAACATAACCCTGCAGTTTAAACTTTTGATTCCCATCATACTTGAGCCCATAATTAATTGTACCCTTTAGGTACCTCAGAATATGCTTTACAGCAACTAGGTGAACACCTTTGGGACCCATTAGGAACTGGCTCAATGTGTTCATTGCAAATAAAATATCTGGTCTCGTGTTCATCAGGTACATCAAGGACCCAATCATCTGACAATACACCGTGACATCAACCGACTCAGATGAAGCATCACATAGAAGCTTCAGGTTTGATGCCATAGGTGTGGCCATGGCCTTGTAGTCCATCATCCCGAACCTCTTCAGGATTTCTACTGCATACTTCCCTTATCCAAGGAAGATCCCATCTGCACTCTACCACACCTCCATGCCTAGAAAATAGTGCATCATCCCCAAGTCCTTCATCTTGAACTTGGAAGCAAGCTTCCTCTTGGTAACGACAATCAATCCATCCTCACCTGTAACAAACAGGTCATCCACATACAGAAGTAGTATCACAAAATTGCCTTCCTCAATCTTGTAGTAAAGGTTGGAATCTGCTTTACTCTTAGTAAATCCCAAACTGGATAGGAAGCCATCTATCCTGCCATACCAGGTCCTGGGTTCTTGTTTCAAACCATACAGGGCTTTCTTCAGTTTGCACACATGTGACTGTCGGTCATGTGTCTCAAACCCGAGTGGCTGCTCCACATACACTTCCTCTTCGACTACACCATTCAACAAGGCTGTCTTGACATCCATCTGGTGTACCTTCCATTTCATCACTACAGCCAAAGCAAGTACTGATCTAATGGAAGTGTATCTGGCCACAGGAGCAAAGGTCTCTTCATAATCAATCCCTTCTTTCTGGGAAAAGCCACGAGCTACAAACCTCGCTTTGTATTTCTCTATGTTGTCATCTGCAGCATGCTTGATCTTATAGATCAACTTGGAAGTCGCAACAAACTTCTCTTCTGGTCTTGGGACTACATCCCAAACATCATTCTTCATGATCGACTGGTACTCTTCGATCATTACTTCATCTCGAATCCTGGGAACTTCATTTTCTTCAATAGATAGCTTTGTTGTTGGAACAAATGTTGTAGTCCTTCTTTTGTAGGTGATGGTATACGATCTTTCCTACAAAGCAAGTTAAATTGCATGATTAAAAACATCTCATAGTTTTCAGAACAAATTATTACACATAAAGAAATATGTCATACAGTCATGCAATTATTTTATCCAATGCTTCAATACAACATTTATCCATATCCTGTAACTTTCTAGATGCCTTCCAATCTCTAGCAGAACATTGTTAAGAGTGTGCACAACTCCCAACATGTCAGCAAAGAGGTTTCATTATACATAAGTAGCAATGGAATGTTGTACATTGCCATAGGCCACTTACCGATCACATGCATATTAGTAGTATACTGTTCATTAATGCAATTATTCTAATATGCATAATACACACCCTAAGTATAGGAACATAAGCATATACATCATTGAACAATATTATTTAAACAAACAAATATGCAAGAAATGACAATTCAAATACTTATCTTTGTTTGGTTTGTAGGATGGACTTCCTCTCAATATTTGCTTCCTTGTAGGAACTACTAGAGTGTGTTCCCTCTTGATATTTGCTTCCTGGATTACTTGTTCTTGAACTTATATCCATCCTCGATCACTTATGCATACTTAATAGTATCATCATTGTGTTATCCTCGAGGTCTCATAGATGCATTCATTAGTATAATATTAATATACTATCAAAACACAATAATCTTAAACATGTATAGTCATGATCATTTCAAACACAGATAATAAACATTAGTATTCAAGGTTTCAAGGAATACTTCTTTTACTCATGCATATTCGTATTTGACCAAAGGACTTTTCTCGTTAGTCATATCATAAATCAAGGTAAGAGACATAATATGCATAAACCCTTGATTAATTACATTTCTAACTTCATGAATAACCATTATCAACCATACAATAGTATAATATCCTAACACAAGGTAGGATTCTAACATGATATAGGAAAAACATACCTGGTTATCATATTTGCTAGTTATGTCTAGCAATGTCTTCTTGTTCTGTTTAATGACTTGTGCTAGTAACCTGCATATCTCATAGGTTATGAATTGTAGAGTCAAATTATACATACCTCGTAAGTAGAGCGTCTATGTGATCCATGACAATGGATGAATCTTTGTCTTCATGTCACCATGGTCATATGTTCTTGAACTAGAACATGATTTGTCTTTCTTGATGTACCTTTCATGTTAGCAGACAACATCAACCTCATACAACACCACAATGCATCAGTACAATCATAAGTGTAAAATCCCTAATCAATGAATATCTGCATTCATAATTTTATTAAGGTGATACAACAAGTCTAAAGTTAATCAAGATTGTACTAACCTTAATGAAGACAAACATACCATAAGCTTAATCATGAACAGATCTCAAAACATACTTGGATAAGTCATACCTGTCGAGATTGCTTGTAATCTTCTTATGTAAGGCCTTAGCCTCATCTCCCTATGAAATTGGAACTTCTTCACTTATGTAAGTGACCAATCCATTCTCTTCTAGTATTAACCCAATCCACTTTGATTTGCAGAAACTGGATCTTGGAGCTGGATTAGGGTTTGTCAGAGAAACCCTAAAAATTCAAAATTTGAATTTCAAACTTCTGAAAGGATAGAAAGATACGCCGTTTTGAGCTGGTCAAGCTGGTATACTCATAATTTGAAAACTACAAAGTTTCAACCCACAAAATTTCCTTTTGATTTATGGATTCACTAGGGAGGACCCTGAATTAGGGTTTGCATTTCCCGGAGCATCACCCAACCAAATAGTTTGATCCAAAGCTCCAAACTTCGATTTTTCCAGGGAGCTTCCATCTATGGTCACAGATTTCAAAAATTCCCATTTTTGCAGAAGCCCTAATTTTTCACTTTTCCGATCAAAGTCCCGAACTAAGGTTTGATCAAGCCCGACCTTCTACTCAACCAAAAAATTAGATATTGGCCTCTAAATTTTGATTTTGATGAGGAGTATCCAGCCGTGGTCTTCGATTACAAAAATTCCAACTTTCTCTGAAGCCCTAAATTCCCGGAGCCGTGAATGAAGGTGCTAAAAATCCAATTCTGTTTTGACAAAAATATGCACCTGATTTTTTCTGGTGTAACTCTTAAATTTCAGATCTACATGGTATGAAACATTTTCCTATGGTATCCTGACCTATTATCTTTCCAACCCCATAGGTCTGACCTCCACTGGATTCTCTGAGAGAGAGTTATGCCAAGTGTCGCAACGTGACCTGTTTATGGGATAAAACAGGAGAGTGAACTTGTACAGAGTGCCACGTGTCACTGGTTCACTTTCCGCCTCTGAACCTTCGGCTTGTGAAAGTATAGTTTGTTCCCTACCTATCAATTTTTATGAAATTGCATTTGGAGCTTCCTAGCCCAAGTTGTGACCTTTTTTCCTAGGTCACCTATTTATGACTGAGATCTGGAAGAGGCAGAAACCCTAGATTGTACAGATCATAAAACACAAAGTACAATTATTTAAAAGTTTTTCTTTGGAAAAAAGGTACACTGGGATCTTATATTCGACCTGTAAAAGTTTCAGATCCTAAAAATTTTCCAAAATGGATTTATAGCGAAAGTTCTATGATGACTGGTTTTTGCTATATCAAGCCCTAGCTTCGCAAGTGCAACAACTGTCATAAATGCCATACCATGCCTTCTTTCAGGCTAGCTCTGATACCATTTTAGTTTTTAATAATTTACTTCAATCTGATCTAGGATCTTAACTGAGAGAACAACATGTACATCATATCTACAACATATCAATCATGGACATAATAATGCAAGCACACAAGAGACAATAGACACACAAAGTTTCACTAGGGAAAACCATAAAGGTGAAAAACCCCACAACTTCCTCAGAGATAGATAGAGCAATGATACAACCCAAGCATAAGATATAGTCTTCTCCTAGAAGCAACTTCTCCTCCTCCACAAGTGCGCCACTTTCCAATGAGAGTATGAGTGAGAAAAAGTGAATGATCAAATAGAGTGCCTCCCGCACTCTATTTATACTTGACTTGACTTGCCTAATAACCTTTACTAGGTCGGCCTCAACTTAACCACATAACATAATGCTGACAGGTATGACCCCCAATAGGGTGGTCTAATAACCCTTTAACCCACATGACTTATACAGGGCCGACCCCAACAAGGTGGTCTAATAACCCATCAAGTATAAGTTACGACACTTATAGTATAAATGACGACACTTCCGTATAGAGGAATAATAACATCTCTATAGAAATACAAACAGTTCCATATACAGGAATAATAACATCTCTATAGGAATACAATATACATGGGTGAAATACATTCTGAATTTACAATTACATCAACAATACTCTCCTCCAAAAACTTGATATTCTTCCTCATCAAGTTCTTTACCTCATCCTTGGACTCCTGGAACCTAATCTGATGCACTAGATCCAAAAACAAAACCCTTTGGATATACCATCATTGCTTGGATGAATATCCCTTGGCATTCTTGCCAAGTTTATATCCCCTTCAAACAACCTCATTCTCTATGTAGAGCTTTGGAAGTCCTCTTTATGAAGTGTGTCTTGATGTGATAGCTGGTCTACAAGTGTATACTTGTCTTCTCTATCGACACTTCTTCTTATTTATCAAGTTTTGTCTTTTCTGTGGTGGATGCTCATCAACATCAGTTGTTGATGCATGATGCTTTCCCTTCCTTTTATTTTGAGGACATTGAAAACCATAGTAACCAAATGCATGGAAATTGTAGGACTTGATCCTTGAAATATCCTTATTTTCATGCTCTTGAATTGGAGCTGATTCTCCACTTGTATTTTGTTGAAATATTCTAACTTCTAAGAATATTATATTTGTACTTTATTATTCCGAAGATGTTTCATTCCTTTGAAGAGATCCTATTGTATATCTGAAGATGTTTATTCCACCAATAAATTGTGGTAACTAGGGTTATTAGATCTCCCATGTGAGGTCATCCCTGAGTTAGGTGTTTAGGGGTTATTAGACTCTCTTAGGAGAGGTCGGCCCCATTAGGGTGAAAAGTCAATTAGAACATGAGTATAAATAGGGGAGGTGTGTTCCCCATTTATCTCATTCATTCACTCACTTGTGATTGGCGCATAGGAGAGAGAGAGGCCTGCATAGGAGGAGAAGGAGCTCTTGTTTGGGTACTACATCTTGTATTGGTTGATTATCTATATTGAGGAAATCTTTGTTGGGTTTTATACCGCATGAGGGTTTCCCAGGGTAAATCTTTGTCTATCTTGTGATTGTGTTTCTTTCAGTGATCTTGCTTGTGAAATTAGGCTAAACTTAACATGGTATCAGAGGTAGCCTAAATAAGACATCTTTCACAAGGTGAAAATATATCTCTCTCCTCCTTCGGTGAAAATTAGGGTTTCTACAAAAGTTGGAATTTTCGGAATCTGATTGCATGGATGGATAGCCCTCCTCAAAATCAAACTTTTGAGCCCTAGATCGAACTTTTTGAGTGGGTAGAACTTCAGGAAAGTCAAACCCTAGTTTAGGGTTTGGACAAGAAAACCAGAAAACCAATAAACCAGAAAACATGCACACCTGTGCACTAGTGAACTAGAAAAGTTGTGAGCCTGTGCACCAATAAACCAGAAAAGTGAAGACCCGAAAACTAGAAATTCTATTGCAGATCCAGAAGGTGAAAAGTTGAAGTTTCCAGACGTAGAGCACACCAGTAATCTCAATTCAATCAAGCTCATCCCCTGGTAAGTATTATTCTATCTTTTGAAAATTCAATATTTGTGACCTCTTGGATAAGATGGCTCCAAGCACTAAGCTTGAAGACAAGCTAGAGCGTATAGAGAATTTTTGAGCATGGAAATATATAATTGGTCTCATTCTTGAAGAGAATGATCTTCTCCAATATATCAAGGATGAGGTTGCAAAACTTGAAGGAGATGAAGCCAAAGAGAAGCAAAGGAAAGACTTGATTCGAGCAAAGAGAGTTATTGTTGATTCTATCAAGGACCACTTGATTCCCCAAGTGGCATCCAAGAAGACCGCAAAGGAAATGTATGATGCCCTTTCCAGAATGTATGAGGGAAAGAACATCAATAGGAAGATGAACCTGAGAGCTCAATTAAAGAGCACCAAGATGAATAAAGGAGAATCTATTCAATACTATTTCTCAATGGTGTCCCAGATCAAGGAACAACTACATGCCATTGGAGATACCCTTAATGAAGATGAACTAGTCATGACTGCTCTAAATGGTCTCACTAGACCTTGGGAGTCATTCATCCAAACCATGTGTGCAAGAAAGGAAAGTATGAAGTTTGATGTGGTGTGGGAGGATTGCATTCAAGAAGAGGCTAGGGTAGCCAATATAGAAGCCTTACTCAAAGAATATGACCAAGCTTTGGCCACCCACGCCAAGAGAAGAAGGATTCATTTCAATTACAAGAAGAATGGTCACAAGGAGTCTCAACCTCCACACAGATTTCAAAAGAGAAGAAGAACAAGTTCGGAAAGAGACCTCCCCTCAGTCCAGTGTTTTTGTTGTGACAAATTGGGACACCTTGCTAGGAATTTTCCTTCAAAGAAGAAGAAGAACCCTCATCACAAAAGGCATCAAGCACATGTAGCAGAAGATGATAGTGAAGAAGAAGATGAGAGGCCTCAAAAGAAAAGAACTAAAATAGAAGAAGAAGATGTAGAAGAATATGTGTTATTCTCTGCTCTCTCTGGGTCAGTAACACTTAGAGAAGATACATGGCTCATTGATAGTGGTGCTTCAAAGCTCATGACATGAAAAAAGAAGACTCTTTCAAAAATTGAAAGAAGACATCCCCACAAAAGGTATCTCTAGGAGATGACTATCAGTATCCCATCAAGGGAGTTGGTGAAGAAAATTACAAGCTTGATTCTGGAACTCCATTGAAGATGAAGGAAATCTTATATGTACCAAGTTTGAAGAAGAACTTACTTTCTATCTCAGCTTTAGATAAGAAAGGCTATAGGGTTGCATTCATAGATGGACAAGTACTCATGTGGCCCAAAGGAAAATCAATTGAAGATGCAATTGTTATTGGTGAGGAGGAAGGAGGTCTATACAAACTCAAGGGCCATCCAAAAGTTACCCTTGTTCATGAAGCCACTAGCCCAAGTGAGCTATGGCATAGAAGTCTTGCTCACATTAACTACAAATAACTACCTCATGTGAGCAAAGTAGTCATAGGACTACCAGACTTAAAGATTGATCATGATGGCACATGCAAAGGATGTGCAAAAGGGAAGAATATCAAGAACCCATTTCCAAAGAGTGAAACAAAGACTAAGAGTACATTGGAGTTGATTCATTCAGATGTATGTGGACCAATGCCATCCACATCCTTAAGTGGGTATGAATATTACCTTACATTTATTGATGACTACTCAAGGAAGACTTGGATATATTTCCTAAAGGGAAAAGATTAAGTCTTTGGAAAGTTCAAGGAATTCAAAGCCTTGATAGAAAATCATTCAAAAAAGAAGATCAAGATACTCAAGACAGATAATGGTGGAGAATATACTTCAAAATATTTTGAAGTATTCTATAAAGAAGCTGGAATCAAGGGGAGATAACCACTCCCTACAATCCTCAACAAAATGGTGTTGCGGAGAGAAAGAATAGAACCATCATGGAAGCTGTAAAGACAATGATACATGATCAAGACCTACCTATGTATCTATGGGATGAAGCAGCCAGGACAACATTCTATGTACATAATAGAATATCTCATAGTGCTCTTGATTTCAAGACCCCAGAAGAAGTGTTCACAGGAAAGAAGCCTGAGGTAAGTCACCGCAAGATATTTGGATGCCCAATATACATTCACATTCCAAAAGAAAAGAGGAACAAGCTGGATCCTTCTGGGAAGAATCGAATATTTGTTGGATATTGTGAAGCATCCAAATCACTCAGAATTTACATCCCAGTATTTCATCATATGGAAATAAGTAGGGATGTGAGATTTGATGAAGAGGTAGCTCTCAATAGATCTAGGAAGTGCCAGTACGAATAAGTATATGAGGAAGATGCACCTTCCAGAATTATAGAAGCTGTACCCACCCCTAAATATCTAACACCTGAATACCATGACACATCAGAACCACAAGAACCCCCTAAATTGAACATATCAAGAAAGAGAAAGCCAACATGGGAAAGAGACATTATACTAGGAGTAGAAAAGTATGGAGCTCTTGAAGGCTCCACCATATTAAGCAAGAAACCAAATTCATTCTCCAACTATATGGCTTTGATGTGTGATCTTGTAGATCAAGAACCCACTAGTTATGAAGAGGCATCTCAGAAGAGAGAGTGGATAGAAGCAATGACAGAAGAATACCAGTCAATAATAAAGAAGGATGTTTGGGACATAGTTCCCAATCCAAAGGGAAAAAGTGTGGTATCCTCCAAATAGATATACAAAATAAAGCATGCTGCAGATGGTAGCATTGAAAAAAATAAGGCAAGGTTTGTGGCCAGAGGATTCTCTCAGAAAGAGGGAATTAACTATGAAGAGACATTTTCACCAGTTGCAAGGTACACTTTCATTAGAACCATCATGGAACTTGCATCCATGATGAAGTGGGAATTACACTAGATGGATGTAAAGACAACTTTCATGAATGGTGTGATTGAGGAGGAAGTGTACATAGAACAACCTCAAGGATTTGAGGTGGAAGATGGAAGAACCCATGTGTGTAAACTGATAAAGGATTTGTATGGGTTGAAGCAAGCTTCCAGAGCTTGGTATGGAAGAATTGACAGTTTCTTGACAAGCTTGGGATTTACCAAAAGTAAAGATGATCCTAATCTTTATCTCAAGGTCATGGATGATGAACCTATCATATTGTTGCTATATGTGGATGATCTCTTTCTGACTGGAAATAAGAAACAGATTATTGAGTGCAAGAAGAAGCTCTCTTCAGAATTTGAGATGAAATTTCTCGGATTGATGCACTACTTCCTAGGTCTGGAAGTATGGCAAGGCCTAGAAGGAATCTTTCTCAACCAAGGAAAGTATGCTGTGGAAATCTTGAAAAGATTTGATATGTTGGAATGCAAAGACATGGCCACTCCCATGGATTCCAAGTTGAAACTTATAGCTGATGACTCCTCAGAGTTAGTGGATATGACTCTGTATAGACAGATTATTGGTTCATTAATGTATCTTATGAATACCAGGCCAAATATATGCTTTACAGTGAACACCTTCAATCAGTATCTAGTGGAACCTACATGAGTTCACCTGATAGCTGCAAAGCATGTGATGAGGTACCTAAAAGGTACAATAGATTTTGGTCTATGTTATCGTGGAGATCATGACTTCAGATTGTATGGCTACATAGATGCTGATTGGGTAGGAAGTGTATCAAACATGAAGATTACATAGGGTGGATGTTATTGTCTAGGATCTACCATGATCTCGTGGTTTAGCAGGAAGCAGTCTAGTGTGGCTCTCAGCATAGCTGGAGCGGAATATATAGTTTCTTGATCTACTAGTTGTGAAGCAGTATGGCTTCGAAAGTTTCTATCAAGATTGTTTGACTTAGAGATGGACCCCACTGTGATCCTGTGTGATAACCAGAGTTGTATCAAGATGAGTGTTCCATGATAAGTTAAAGAACATAGAGATCCGATATTTCTATATAAGGGATATGGTGCAGAAAGGATCTATCAAGCTCGAATATGTGAGCACTGAGGAACAAGTTGCTGATGTGTTGACCAAACCTCTGTCTCGAGTAAAGTTTGAGTATTTCCGAGACAAGATTAGTGTAGTTTAGAAGGACCCTCCTCAAAAGGGGGAGTGACATGGTCGATGATGATACTGGATACTGGTATTGATACCAGTATCGATGATGAGGTTTCCTATATCAACGGTAAGGTTGATGACAATGGTACCTGTATTGATGATGAGGATACTTGTACCAGTATCGATGATAAGGCCAATGATAATGACGAGAAGGTCGATGGGAGGTCCCTAGTGGATGAGATGGGATTGTATCATCCCCGAACTTCAGTCCTTGAATTGATCAGTAGACAGATGTCTCCGAGAAGTGGTCCCTACTGGACGAGAGGGGATTATATCATCCCCGAACTTTGGTCCCTGAATTGATCCATAGACAAATGTCTCCAAGAAGTTGTCCCTAGTGGATGAGAGGGGATTATATCATCCCCGGACTTCGGTCTCTGAATTGATCCGTAGATAGATGTCTCCGAGAAGTGGTCCCTAGTGGATGAGAGGGGATTGTATCATCCTTGAACTTCGGTCCCTAAATTGATCCGTAGACAAATGTCTCCGATAAGTTGTCCCTAGTGGATGAAACGGATTGCATCATCCCTGGACTTAGGTCCTTGAATTGATCTATAGACATCTATCTCTGAGAATTGATGATAGGACTGCATCGTCTCTGAGCATTTAGTTCAAAATGTATGTGACTAGATTGCATCATCCATAGACATGGGACTTGTCTTAAATTGATAAGGATTTATCATCCTGGGAATTTGATCTGGATTGCACTGTCCATAGACATGGGACTTGTCTTAAATTGATAAGGATTGATCATCCTGGGAATTTGATCTGGATTGCATCATCCATAAACATGGGACTTGTCTTAAATTGGTAAGGATTGATCATCCTAGGAATTTGATTTGGATTGCATCGTCCATAGACATGGGACTTGTCTTAAATTGATAAGGATTGATCATCATGGGAATTTGATCTGGATTGCATTGTCCATAGACATGAGACTTGTATTAAAAGGAGAGGGATTGATCATCCCATAATTGGATCATGTGTGTTGCAGAGTATGATGTGATGCTGTTGATCGAGAGGATCCAGGTGATGATGTTGATCGGGTGATCCAAATGATGACGATGCTATAGCTAATCAAGTGTTGCAAAAGGTGAAGACTTAATACTGACGATGCTGATGTTCCAGTATTGAAGACTTGAAGATATTCCAGTAACTGGTTGAGTTACTGATGATGTTGAGAAAGCTTCCATTGATTTATAGATGTATCATGTAGTTGATGACTCCTTGCTCCTGCAGATGTTGTTATAATATCCTTCTCGTTAAGAGGGAGTGTTGAAATATTGTAACTTCTAAGAATATTATATGTGTACTTTGTTATTCCGAAGATGTTTCATTCCTCCGAAGAGATCCTATTGTATATCCGGAGATGTTTATTTCTCTGAGAAAGTGTGGTAACTAGGTTTATTAGATCTCCCATGTGAGGTTAGTCCTTAGTTAGCTGTTTTGGGGGTTATTAGACTCTCTTAGGAGAGGTCGGCCCCATTAGGGGGGAAAATTCAGTTAGAACATGAGTATAAATAGAGGAGGTGTGTTCCTTATTTATCTCATTCATTCACTCACTTGTGATTGGCGCATAGGAGAGAGAGAGGTCTACATAGGAGGATAAGGATCTCTTGTTTGGGTACTACATCTTGTATTGGTTGATTATCTATATTGAGGAAAGCTTTGTGGGGTTTTCTACCCCATGAGGGTTTCCTAGGGTAAATCTTTGTCTATCTTGTGATTGTGTTTCTTTCAGTGATCTTGCTTGTGAAATTAGGCTAAACTTAACATATTTGTCTTCCCAAAATTGATTCTTCCTTTTCCTTTCTTTGAAGGACACTAAGAAGAAAAGTGACCAAATTTATGAAAACTGTAGCAATCAAAATTTGAAATATCCTTCTTCTGTTGTTCTTGAGCATTTATGTGACTGGAAGGACCACTATTCACTAACTAGGTATATCTGCTATATGTAATAGTTCCTATAAGAGTGGAGACAAAAAAATACTAGAGTTCATCTACAATGTCAACACCATTGAACTTGTCTTCTATTATGGGACTAGGCACCATCTTGATAAAAATCTAAAATCCGATTAAAAAACCCTAGTCCGAGCAAAATAGGTCAAAATTTATTTTTGACAAAATTTAAAATTTAATCCATAGATAGATGTGCTCTCCTTAGGAGACCTCTAGAACAAAAATTTCAAGCCAAAAATTAGGTTAGAAGAGTCCAAAATTGGAATACCTAGTTACTAGACTTAGGGAAAAAGGCTACTGAATGGTTATCTTTCATAACTGCTCTGATACCATGTTGAATTTTTATATATTTTCATATACTGAAAATTATTCCAAAATGATTTCAAGCATCTATTTCATCCCACATTTTTCATTGAATAATTGCACACTGAAAAATTCCAACTTAAATTACAGTGGAAACAAATGATCATACAAAACAATCATGCACATTAGGCACAAAGATATTTATCCTATGAAACCCAAAAATGGATAAAACCAAACTAACTTTTGTTTTAGAAGAAATCAATCCAATCCAAGTACAATACCAATCATGAAGAGAAACCCTAGCACATGGAAAGTTGCACCCTTCTTCACAAGAAATCCTATCAAGAGTAGCGAATATTCTAGAGACAATAAGGAACCCCAAATTACTTGTTATGATATTTTCTAGCCCTCATTGAAAATTTCACACCAATGCAACAGAGATGATGTTGGATGATAAGTGAACAAATGAAATGCTAGAGCACTTTATTTATATTCTTCAGTTTACTTGATTTTTAGTAGTGGGTCTCACTTGAATTTTTTTCCAGGGAAAACATGTTCTTTCATCTAGTACAACTTGTCTTATTGTCTTCAATATTCTCTAGAAATGATTCAATTCTATATGGTACCTCTCCGATGGTATGTCTTGACTTCTTGCTTGTTTCTTCATCATAGAAAAGTTGTCCTTGTTGACGATCATCTCCTCACATGCACATCTATTTATGCATAGAGCTCTAACATTTATTGTAAGGTTATAGTTTTACCCCTTTTTGTTGCAAGAAAGGACCTTATCCCATTGCTAAATTTATCGATTATCATCCTACTCCTAGCATCATTTTCCTACTTGAAACCCATTAAACCCCAATCAAGCCTCAAGGCTCCATGTATCTCAATTTGTTCATATTAATCATTTTATTTCTCTTGAATGAATTGGAATGTTGGATTTCATGCAGACTAACATGATGACTTGGTTGGCAATGTTATGATATTGTTCTTGCATATATATATCTAGTATTGCAGTAATGAGCCAGTCTTGCAGCAACGAGCTAGTCTTCCAACAACGATGCACATTTTGCAACATGTACTTTATTTGATCATTACGTGGCACCATTTGTTGGGAAACTTTCATGCTATTTCCATATCATCCATGATTTAAATGATGCGGGTCTTTGATACTCAATTTAGTAGTTGGTTGTTTTTCAGTTTGTAGTCATCAATTCCAAATGCATTGTAAAGGGATATCTCATGCATATCATCATGGAATCTTCCCATTCATACTTAAGTTTAATTGTAATAACTAAAGATAGACATATCGTTAGGATTTTTTTGTTGTGAAGATTGATTATTAAGACAGAGAAATGTATTGTATAGGGGGGTCACCATTGAGATTCCACATTGTTGTGTATCAGTCCACTTTTATTCAGACTTTTATTAATAGAAGGATTTTATGTTCAGACAATTTTTGTGCTTGAAGTTTAACTTGATTAATGTGTCTACGATTGGAGGAGGGCCTTCACTCGCAGACACTCCATTTGTGTGTGAGTTTTTTATTTTAAGTATTATAGTTTATTTTTATTGGGTAATAAGAATAAGAATGTTGAACATAGTATCTTATTTTAATTGCAACTGATTTGAGCTGGTTTTGAATTGGAATTGTTCAGTGTGTTTTCTTTATTTCCTGTAGATGATTTGATCAATTTGCTAAATGAATACACGTTTCTATTATTTCATTTTCCAGAGTATGAATCTTGATTTGGATAATGTTTTATTTTCCCATTTAATTAATTTGACAAGGACGGTTCTCTGGAGTATCAACAAATCAAAGGTCATAGGAATTCCATCACCTCACTATTCGAACCATGTTGGAGAACACTTCATTTTTAAAAAGAAACCTATCCATTTAGTTTTAGGATTGGGTTGTTTTGATATGATTGCATTAGTTGAGGGCCCATCAATTTGGTTTGAATTAATATTTTAGAATTTCCCTGAGCATTGGCATGAGTAATCAAAGGAACACTTGGGGATAATTACCCTATGACATGGTCATGCTGGATAGTTCCAGTGTTAGAGAATTTATAATTCCTGTATGTTTTTATGCATAGTTTCAGGTAGTTATTGAGTGGGATAGTTATTAGTTTATTTTCAGAAACACTTTAAAGTTTAATTTATGCATAGATTTTGCATAGTGCCTCATATGTCTACTAGCCCAAATTGATAATTTAAATGCAAAAAATTCTATTATATAATTTGCACTACATTTTTGGTGTCGTTGTTGGGGAGGCACTAAAGGAATTGTACTAAGAAGTGTGTGGTTGTCCATCATTTGAGATCCGGAGGAGGGAGAATGATAAGACAAGAGGTAAGAACCTGTACATCTGTTGTAGACAACTTATCCCAAGCCTTGATAGTGTTGGATGATAAGTAGATTTTATTTTAAGAAGGATTTTTTTTCTCAACTGCATGAATATGGATAGTGATTACATAGGTATATATCATATAAAGAAAACAAATCTCACAACTACTAGTGTTGTAATCACTAGTTGTAATCCTAAGCTAGTAGGAAAACCAAAAAAGAGGGGGTGTACCAAAAGTGGAGATTGAATTATCTGAGAAAGGGTATACCATTGATCCTACACAAAAAGGGGGTCCTGCTTTTGACCAATTCTCCAGACAATCTTCTGTAGCGGCTACTGATAATTCTTCTCTCTTTGAGGAGACATAATAACTGCTTAGTGGACAAACTGAGGTAGAATTTCAAGTTAATCCCATGATAGAACCAAAATATAACTCATTAACATATGAAGAATCCACAGCATAAGATCCACCTTTTATTACATGGTGCAAGATGATAGACAGAGAGACCACATGCTCAAATGAGGATGAGGAGACTGTTAACTTTATGTTTCCTATAAGGGAACCTGCTGGGACCACATCAATGAAAACCATCCCTCCTTCCCTTCCTAACTTTCATGGCCTGGGAAATGAAGAACCTGATTCTTTTATGTTCAAGTTTGATGTTATTTGCAAAAGATATGATTACACTTCCAATGCCCATAAGTTGAAATTATTTCTTTCCACCCTTAAGGGTGTATCCCTTCATTGGTTCATGGGTTTGGGAGATAATTCTATAGAAAGTTGGAATGAAATGAAGGATACCTTCCTAAAAAAGTACCAATATTACTACAGAGCTAAGGACATACAGGAGTAAATATTTGAAATGACCCAAAGGGAAGATGAAAGCTTGAAATATTACCTAGAGAGGTTCCAATACAAACTGTAGAGGTCTAAACAGAACAATCTAGGAAAACAATTCCTAAGAACCATCTTGCTAAGGGGAATGAGAGAGGATTGTATAGAAGTTATGAATATGATGGGATCAGGAGACATCTCTAAAATGAATTTTGATGACGTATGTGATTTGTGAAGAATTTATTCAAGGGGGAGTTCTAAATCAAGGAAGGGTCCCAGAGACACTCCTTCCAGGTTCATTAAGTTTACTGCAAGCACAGGCGTTACAAGAACTAAGATAAGTAATTTAAAGACTGATATTCTTAGTTATTTGAGTTCACAAATTGATTCATTGGAGACAAAGAAGGTACATGAGGAAGCAAATAGGGCATTGGCCATATTCTATCCTAAATGATGAAAGAAGCATCCGATGAAGGAATGTGCGCTAGACAATGTTGAGGTATGTCATATTTGTGAATTAAATCATGCTACTATTGATTTTCCTTCCCTGTCAGGAATTAAATCATGCTACTATTGATTTTCCTTCCCTGTCAGGAATTAAATCTATATATCAAGCAAAACCTAAGACTATTATCTCATTATATTCAATGCCACCTTAGACATCCTAGTATCCTAGACTCCAGGTATGACACAAAACCACAATATGCAATTTACTTATGTTCAAAATCAAATGTGGAACACTCCTGGACCGTGGAAGTATTGACCATCCCAACCTATTTCATAGAAACCTCAATAGAATTGGAAACAAAAGTGGATAGGTCCACCTTATGATGGCATGACCACCTTCCCTTACCCTCCAATGTAGAACTTTCAACCCTCGCAACCTATGACACAAAAAGTCACTCAACCCCAACAGTTATAGTCACCAACTCCACCCATGCCTCCACCCCCCAAACAAATTCCTTCCCAACCCATTCCAAACCCCAACAATAAAGTGGTCCAACCTACTTACAATGTTGGATTCCCCCCATACCCCACTTTCCCTACTTATTATATTGCACATGTTCCACTTCAGTAAGTCTGCACAATGTTGCAGGAAGTTCTTGCTGCATTACATGAAGTTACACTTAGATCTGTGAAAGTGTTGGGAACCAAAACTACAGAAAGAATAGAAGAGATTGAGGAGGATGATATTCCTACTATACTATATACAAATACTTCCAACCAATTACCAGTTAATGTGCAATCAACCCCCCCACAGGATCACATTGCTTCCTCCCCAATTCCACCTCCCTTCACTAAAATATTAGAAATAAAAGAACTGATCACTCCACCTAAATTTGATTTCGTCTATGAGATTAAGAATTTATGCATAAATATCCCCTTACTATAGGAAATAAAATATATACCAATTTACGCCGAAGAAGTAAGGGAACTATGCATCAAGAAACCCGAAAGACAAAGAAAAAACCCGTCAACCATCCAAGTAGGAGGAAATTGGCAAGTTGATGTCTGCTCACATCTCCATAGAGAAATATGCAAACCCAGGCATTCTAGTAGTAAAAAATTTCATCAATAATCACCCCATCAAACATACTTTGATTGACTTGGGTGCAACCATTAATGTCATGACATTAGATACATTTTCCTCGATAGGGGCTTACGATCTTCTTCCCACCACCACTATTTTGGAATTAGTCGATAGATCAAAGATTAAACTAGAGGGAGTGCTGGAAGATGTTATTATTTACCTTGATTCCTGGGAGTACCCTACGTATTTCTATGTCCTGCAACCAAAAACCAGCTTGGGGGGCCATCCTCTCATCTTACGAAGAACTTAGCTGGCCACAACAGATGCTTTTATCAGCTATAGGTATGGGAACATGACTATCACACAAGGAACATAGACAAAAGAAATTACTCTTTACCCCCCTACTAAGCCGATCACTGATCAAGAATGTAACCAATGGCTTAGTGATGATGACGATCATGTTGAGGAAATAGTCCACCCTGTTTTAAATATATCTCAAGCCATGAGTTTCAAGGAAAAATATGAAGACAATCTAATTAACCATTACATTTCCAATCCATATTTTCTTCATTATTTTTGGGGGCAGTCAATTCATGAATATGACGTTATTGATAATATCCTAAAACATAACTTTCAAGAAGAATTCTAAGTAGAGGAACTGAATTCCACATTTCCATCAACATTCCCAGTATACTCAATGACTGAATGTGGTAGTAAAATAGTGGAAATTTATCTTGGGAAAATTTTAAATATAAATTCTTCTTTAAATAATACACATGAAAACCAGTTAATTTAGACATTGAATAAATTTTCAGTGTCTTTGCTTGGGAATACACTAATATGAGGGGTGTTCATTCAAACACTTGCATTCATCACATCTATATAGAATAAAATGCTAGACCCATGAGATATCCACAAAGGCGGATGAATCCTTCCTTAGGAGAAATTGTAAAGGAAGAGCTTAAAAAAATATTAGATGTAGGCTTCATTTACCCTATATCAGATAGTTAGTGGGTGTCTCCATTGGTAATTGTCCCCAAAAAGAACGGAAAATGGAGGATGTCCATAGATTAAAGGGAGTTAAACAAAGGAACAATGAGACATCATTTCCCCTTGCCTTTCATAGATTAGGTTCTAGATACTCTAGCAAGGAAGAAATACTTCTCTTTTCTTGATGGATTCAGTGGATATAACTAGATCTAGACCGCCTCGGAAGACTAGGATAAGACAACATTTACATGTCCCTAGGGCACTATTGATGTATATGTAACTTCGGAATGTATTTCACATATATGTATATTGTATTCCTATAGAGATGGTATTATTCCTCTATAAGGAAGTGTCGTCATTTATATTGTAAGTGTCGTAACTTATACTTGATGGGTTATTAGACCACCTTATTTGGGGTCGGCCCTGTATAAGTCATGTGGGTCAAAGGGTTATTAGACCACCCTATTGGGGGTCGGCCATGTGGGTCAAAGGGTTATTAGACCACCCTATTGGGGGTCGGCCCACTCAGCATTATGTTATGTGGTTAAGTTCGAGCCGACATGAGTTAGGTAAAAAGGCAAGTCAAGTCAAGTATAAATAGAGTGCGGGAGGCACTCTATTTGCTCACTCACTTCTCACACATGCTCTCAAGGAGGAGAGGCGCACTTATGGAGGAGGAGGATTGCTGCTAGGTTATGGCTATCTCTCTTGGTTGGTTGTATCATTGCTCTATCTATCTCTGAGGAAGTTATTGGGGTTTTTCACCTTTATGGTTTTCCCCAAGTAAATCTTTGTGTCTCTTGTGTGCTTGCATTATTGTCTCCATGATTGATATGCTGTAGATATGCTGTACATGTTGTTCTCTCAGTTAAGATCCTAGATCAGATTGAAGTAAATTCTGAAAATTTAACATGGTATCAGAGCTAGCCTGAAAGAAGGCATGATATGGCATGTATGACACTTGTTGCACTTACGATGCTAGGGCTTGATATAGAAAAAACTAGTCATCATAGAACTTTCGCTATAAATCCGTTTTGGCGAAGTTTTCGGATCTGAAATTGTTACAGGCCGAAGCTAAGATCTCCAGGTATTTTGTGTCCAAAGGACAACCTCTAATTCGTTGTACTTTGTGATTTATGATCTGTACAATATAGGGTTTCTGCCTCTTCCAGATCTGAGTCAAAATCAGGTGACCTTGGGAAAAAGGTCATATCTTGGGCTAGGAAGCTCCAAATGAAATTTCGTAAAAAGTGACAGGTAGTACACAGTCTGCACTATCTCAGAAAACGTTTTCAGAGGCCGAAGTTGAACCAGTGACACGTGGCACGCCGTACAAGTTCGCTCTCCTGTATTATCCCATAAACAGGTCACGTTGCAACATTTGGCATAACTCTCTCTCAGAGAGTCCAATTGAGGTCAGACCTGTCAGGATGGAAAGGTAACAGGCCGAGCTATCTCAGAAAACTTTTTTAGAGGCCGAAGTTAAAACAGTGACACGTGGCACGCCGTGCAAGTTCGCTCTCCTGTTTTATCCCAAAACAGGTCACGTTGCGACATTTGGCATAACTCTCTCTCAGAGAATCCAATTGAGGTCAGACCTGTCAGGATGGAAAGATAACAGGTCAGGCTATCTCAGGAAACTTTTTCAGACCCTCTGGATCAAAAATGTCGGAGTTACACCAGAAACAATCAGGTACATATTTCTGTCAAAACAGAATTATTTTTTGGTACCTTCATTCATGGCTTTCGGAATTTAGGGCTTTGGAGAAAGTTGGAATTTTTGTAATCGGAGACCACGGCTGGATGATACTCATCAAAATAGAAATTTAGAGACCAAGATCAGAATTTTTGGTTGGGCAGAAGGCCGGGATTGATTAGACCCTAGTTCGGGACTTTGATCAGAAAAGTGGAAAATTAGGGCTTCTGTAAAAATGGGAATTTTTGAAATCTGTGACCACGGCTGGAAGATCCTCAGAAAAATAGAAGCTTAGAGCTTTGGATCAAACCTTTTGATGGGGAAAAAGAGTGGGCTTCATCAAACCCCAGTTCAGGGTCACGTCCAGTGAATCTGAAAGTTTCAAAGGCAAAATTGAGGAGTAAAACTTTGCAGTTTTCAAATTCTGAATATACCAGTTTGATCAGCTCATCAAGGCGCATATTTCTATCCTTTCGGAAGTTTGAAATTCAAAGTTTGAATTTTTGGGGTTTCTCTGACAAACCCATATCCAGCTCTAGGTCCAGTTCTTGCAAATCAAGTGGATTGGGTTAATCCTAGAAGAAGATGGATTGATCACCTGCATAAGTGAAGAAGTTCCTGTCTCAGAGGGAGATGAGGATAAGGCCTTACATAAGAAGAATACAAGCGATCTCGACAGGTATGACTCATCGAGGTATGTTTCGATATTTGTCCATGATTAAGTTTATGGTATGTTTGTCTTCATGTTATTAGGGTTAGTACAATTTTGATTTTCGATTTGTCGTATAACCTTAACAAAATTATGAATGCATGATAGAAGATATTCATTGGTTAGGGTGTTGACACTTATGATTGTACTAATGCATTATGGTGTTGTATGAGGTTTATGTTGTCTACTAACATGAAAGGTACACCAAGAAAGACAAATCATGTTCTGGTCCAAGAACATATGATCATGATAACATGAGGACAAAGATTCATCCATTGTCATGGATCTCATAGAAGATCCATTTACGAGGTATGTATAACATTGGTTTTGTAATAGTTAACCTATGAGATATACAGGTTACTAGCACAAGTCATTGAAGAAGAACAAGAAGACATCATGTGAGTATGTTAGACATAAATAGCTAGCATGCTAATCCAGGTATGTTTTTCCTATATCAAGTTAGAATCCTACCTTATGTTAGGATCTTATACTGTTGTTGATAATGATTATTCATGAAGTCATAGGTTTGAATAATCATGGTTGTATGCATATTATGTTTCTTACCTTAATTGATGATATGACTAACCAGAAGAATCATGAAGGTATAGGTTTGAATAATCACAGGTTTTATGCATTTTATATATCTTATCTTTATTGATGATTCAACTAATCTGAAGAGTCATATGTTTGAGTAATTACAGGTTTAGACATGTTATGTTTCTTATGATTTGACTAACCATAAGAATCCTACATAAACCTTGAATGCTAATGCTTATTATTTTCTGTTTGAAATGATCCTGATTATACATGCTTGAGATTATTGTGTTTTAATAGTATACTAATGAATGTATGACTTTATATAAGATCACAAGGATAACTCAATCATGATACTAATAAGCATGCATAGGGACCACAGATGAATATGAGTTCAAGAACAGGTAATTCAGGAAGCAAAGATCAAGAGGGAGCACACTCCAGTTGTTCCTGCAAGAAAGCAAAAGAGCACACTTCAGTAGTTTCTGCAAGGATGCATATATTCAGAGGGAGTTGTCCATCTCTCTACATTCCACAACAGAAAGGTGTAGAAGAAGCTACTGTAGATTAGGACTCCAACAGCTCCTGCAAGAAAGCAAAGACTCAGAGGGAGTCCACCCAGCGAACAAACAAAGATAAGTATTTTAATTATCATTTCTTGCATATTTGTTTGTTTAAATAAAATTGTTCAATGATGTATATGCTCATGGACTTAGACTTAGGATATGTATTGTGCATATTAGAATAATTACATTAATGAACAGTATACTACTAATATGCATGGGTAAGTAGCCTATGGCACTGTACAACATTCCATTGCTACTTATCTAGAATGAAACCTCTTTGCTGACATGTTGGGAGTTGTGCACACTCTTAACAATGTTCTGGTAGAGATTGGAAGGCATCTAGAAAGTTACGGAATATGGATAAATGTTGTATTGAAGCATTGGATAAGATAATTGCATGACTGTATGGCATATTTCTTTATGTGTAAGAATTTGTTCTGAAAACTATGAGATGTTTTCTAATCATGCAATTTAACTTGTTGTGTAGGAAAGATCGTATGCCATCTCCTACAAAAGAAGAACTACAACATTTTGTTCCAGCAACAAAGATATCTATTGAATATATTGAAGATATTGAAGATATTGAAGTTCCCAGGATCTGGGATGAAGAAATGAAATGCCTTGATCCGTCGATCATGAAGAATGATGTTTGGGATGTAATCCCAAGACATGAAGGGAAGTTTGCTATGACTTCCAAATGGAACTATCAGATCAAGCATGTTGCAGATGGAAGCATTGAGATGAAATAGAAGATGCACCAGATGGTTCTGAGACACATGATAGGAAATCATATATGTGCAGAACTTGGTATGGTGAAGATAGATTGATTGCCGACACGTAGCGGAAGCTTACTACCGAGTTCGAGATGAAGAACTTGGGGATGATGCACTATTTGTTTTTGGCATGGAGGTGTGGCAAAGTGCAGATAGAATCTTCCTTGGACAAGGGAAGTATGCAGTAGAGATCCCAAAGAGGTTCAGGATGATGGATTGCAAGGCCATGGCCACACCTATGGCATCGAATCTGAAGCTTCTATGTGATGCTTCATCTGAGTCAGTTGATGTCTCTATGTATCGTCAGATGATTGGGTCCTTGATGTACCTGACGAACACGAGACCAGACATTTGCTTTGCTGTGAACACATTGAGCCAGTTCCTGACGGATCCGAGAAGTGTTCACCTGGTTACTGTAAAGCATGTTCTGAGGTACCTGAAGGGTACAGTGGATTATGGGCTCAGGTATGAGGCGAATCAAAAGTTTAACCTGGAAGGTTATGTTGATTCAGATTGGGCTGGCAGTGCTGCAGACAGGAAGAGCACATCTGGGTGTTGCTTCAGTATGGGATCAGGTGTGATCTCTTGGTTTAGCAGGAAGCAGTCCTGCGTAGCACTGAGTACAGCTGAGGCAGAGTATGTTGCAGCCTGTTCAGCTAGTTGTGAGGCAGTATGGCTACGGAAGCTACTGTCTGAGTTATTTGATCTCCCGTTGGAGGCTACTGGTATCTCTTGTGATAACCAGAGTTGTGTGAAGCTGTCCGAGAACCCAGTGTTTCATGACAGGTCGAAACACATAGAGATCAAATATCACTATATCAGGGATATGGTGCAGAGAGGAGCTGTGAAGCTCCTGTATGTTGCGACGGACGAGTAGATTGCATATGTGCTGACGAAGCCACTAGCCAGGGTGAAGTTCGAGTACTTCAGAGAGAGGCTTGGCATGCTTCAGATCAAGGATACTTCGAGGAAGAAGTGATGGACACATTTGCTGAAGCCATTCCAAGCATGTTGGAAGGAGGATCCTTCACATGGCTGTGGATGTAAGCGCTGGATGATGAGCATCAGGATGATGTTCTGGTTTTTGCTTGGATATGATCAGTTGGATCATTTTATGTATGTATGTATGCATCATGTTGGATACTTGGACCATGTATCTGTATATGTATCAGGTGGATACATTGTATGATCAGGTGGATCATGTATGGTGATATGTATCATGTATTTGTATTTGTATCAGGTGGATACATTGATGATCAGGAGGATCATGTATGATGATATGTATCAGGTAGATACTTGGTATGCATCAAGTAGATGCATTGATGATCAGGAGGATCATGTATGATGATATGTATCATGTATTTGTATCAGGTGGATACATTGATGATCAGGAGGATCATGTATGATACTTGGTATGCATCAGGTAGATGCATTGATGATCAGGAGGATCATGTATGATGATATGTATCATGTATTTGTATCAGGTGGATACATTGATGATCAAGAGGATCATGTATGATACTTGGTATGCATCAGGTAGATGCATTGATGATCAGGTGGATCATGCAGCAGGATGTTGCAGTGATGATCAGGATGATCATAGATGACGAGCTTCAGGATGTTGCTCCAGATGACATGCAGCAGGACGTTGCAGTGATGATGATCAGGATGATCATGGATACATCGGGATGATGTATGGTGAGTATCAGGTTGATACTCTATGGCCGTGGATCAGGTTGTGCAGATGAGCATGTAATTCGTTGCCCTGGGAGATTTGCAGATGGTCTTTCAAGGTTTTGCCTATGGCATGTAATTCGGTGCCCTGGGACATCTGGCAAATGCTCTTTCGAGGTTTTGCTCTGGGAGGACATGTAATTCGTTGCCCTGGGAGATCTGCAGATAGTCTTTCGAGGTTTTGCCTATGGCATATAATAGCGCCCTGGGATATCTGGTAGATGCTCTTGCGAGGTTTTGTCCTATGGCATGTAATTCGTTTCCCTGGGAGATCCGATAGGTTGGGTTGTGTGCCCGTAATCAGTCCTGGGATGCTCTTGCGAGGTTTTGCCATGACCACATGTAATTCGTTGCCCTGGGAGATTTCAGGTCGGAGTTGTGTACCCGTAACATCCTGAGATGCTCTTGCGAGGTTTTGTGGTGGACCACATGTAATTTGTGCCCTGGGAGATTTCAGGTCGGAGTTGTGTACCCGTAACATCCTGAGATGCTCTTGCGAGGTTTTGTGGTGGGGTCACATGTAATAGCGCCCTGGGAGATCCTACAGGTCGGAGTTGTGTACCCGTAACATCCTGGGATGCTCTTTCGAGGTTTTGTGACGCACGTAATAAGTCCTGAGGATTCCACAGTATGGCCAGTGATGACGAAGACCTGCAGGTGGTGGGCCTACATCCAGTATGAAAAAGGACTGGCTCTGTAGAACTTCCTATGACGAGTAGATTCAGAGATTGATTGAGATAGCAGCAGCAGTGACGATGATGATGACTCGATGACGATTATCCAGTGACGATGATCCAGAGAAGATGACTTGTGCTAGAAGAACTGTGCTGAGAAATACCTTCCTAGTTAAGAGGGAGTGTTGATGTATATGTAACTTCGGAATGTATTTCACATATATGTATATTGTATTCCTATAGAGATGGTATTATTCCTCTATAAGGAAGTGTCATCATTTATATTGTAAGTGTCGTAACTTATACTTGATGGGTTATTAGACCACCTTATTTGGGGTCGGCCCTGTATAAGTCATGTGGGTCAAAGGGTTATTAGACCACCCTATTGGGGGTCGGCCATGTGGGTCAAAGGGTTATTAGACCACCCTATTGGGGGTCGGCCCACTCAGCATTATGTTATGTGGTTAAGTTCGAGCCGACATGAGTTAGGTAAAAAGGCAAGTCAAGTCAAGTATAAATAGAGTGCGGGAGGCACTCTATTTGCTCACTCACTTCTCACACATGCTCTCAAGGAGGAGAGGCGCACTTATGGAGGAGGAGGATTGCTGCTAGGTTATGGCTATCTCTCTTGGTTGGTTGTATCATTGCTCTATCTATCTCTGAGGAAGTTATTGGGGTTTTTCACCTTTATGGTTTTCCCCAAGTAAATCTTTGTGTCTCTTGTGTGCTTGCATTATTGTCTCCATGATTGATATGCTGTAGATATGCTGTACATGTTGTTCTCTCAGTTAAGATCCTAGATCAGATTGAAGTAAATTCTGAAAATTTAACAGGCACATACGCATACAATGGATTACCATTTGGTCCATGCAATGCACCAGTCAAATTTCAAAGGGAAGTAACTAATAATTTCTCTGATATTTTGCATGATTATGTTGAAATATACATGGATGATTTTACTATTATTGGTGATTCGTTTGAAGAGGCATTATTAAATCTTGAAAAGGTGTTACAAAGACGTAGGGAGACAAATATTTCATTAATTCATGAGAATGAATTTATGATTATGGTTGAGGGTATTGTTTTGGGCCATCATGTTTCATTGAAGGAAATCAAGGTAGATCCAACAAAGATTCAAGTAATTGTGAATATGTCACCACCAAATAATCAGAAGTGAGTTAGAAGTTTCTTGGGACACACGGGCTATTACAGGTGCTTTATAGAAAATTTTACCAAGATAGCGCTAGCCCTATTTAAATTTTTGAATTCAAAATCTAAATTCTACTGGAATGATGAGTGCCAACAAGCGTTTGATATACTGAAGGAAAATATTTCTTCAACAACTATGTTGAGAGGCCTAGACTGGAGGCTTCCTTTTCATATTTCGACGGATGCCTCAGATTCTGCTATAGGATCAATATTGGGACAAAAGGAATATTTCTTGACCCATGCTATTTTTTTTTATAAGTAAGAATTTAGCTCAAACATAATTAAATTACACAGTGACAAAGAAAGAATTCCTAGTGGTAGTTTATGCGATCAAGAAATATGGCACTACATCACAAGATATCAGGTATTTGTGCCTATAGACCATTCAACAATAAGGTATCTTATGAATAAGTCTGTCACCAATGGGAGGATCATTCGGTGGCTATTGCTACTTCAATAATTTGAAATCACTATAGTAGACAGACCTGGGAAAGAAAATTAGGTATCCGAATTTTTATCTAGGTTAAGTCATGAAGGTGAGATTGTTTCTATTGATGACAGTTTTCCCAATGAAAATATGTTTGATATTTTTGTTAAATCACCGTGGTTTGCGGTGGTGGCTAACTTTATTTTTGTAGGGAAATTACCACCCCACCTTTCACCAAAAGAAAAGAGGAAAATGATTAAATGAAGTGATCCATATTATTGGATCAAAAGAGATTTGTTCTACATAGGCCCCGACCTGATCACTCAAAGATGTGAGAGAAGATGAAGCATATGACATCATGCGAGCCTATCACGGTGAGCCCTATGGAGGGAAATTTGCAAACAAATGAACAAATCACAAAATTCTCTACTTAGACTATTAATGGCCAAATAATTTGAAAGACACAAAGAAGTATGTTCACAGCTGTGACAAATGTTAAAGGATGGGTTTCCCAATCCACACATATGAGATTTCAGTTCAGCCATAGGTCCTTATTGAGACTTTTGAGAAATGGGATCTATTTTTTTTTTCCCTATCAATCCTCCCTCTATAGGTAATAAATATATTTTGTTCTATACATATTATGTTACCCGGTGGGTGGAAGCAAAAGCGATACCCAGGGCTACGGAAAAGGTAGTTGTTAACACTTAAAAAGTGCTCACTAGCTTATTCCCTTATTCATATGACCCATTTGTCCACATTTTCCACCATTTGAGCCTCTGAAACCTTCAAAAGGTCACCAAAAATACCATAATACACCTTTTTCCCCCTCAAAATATGTATTTTTCCTCAAAAAACACAAAAAACCCTAAAAAATGGTCCAAAATTCCCAAAAAACAATTAAAAGGGAATAATATTCAAAAAAGGAAAAAGAGGAAAAAAGAGACCTAAACCATGTTGGTCAATACCATTGGTTTCCTTAAACCATAATGATATTCCCCATCACCAAAAAACTATAAAAGGGTGATAGGGGCTCCTCACTATTCATCCACATTCATCCTATCCTTATGCTGCCAAATTCACTCTTGAGAGCCCTAACCTCACTATTGAGTTTGAAGATCCCCATTAGAGCTTTAGAGAAGAAGAGACCATTGGACCATTGGAGCATATCAACCTTGGAGCTGCTCAAACTCACCATCCTCACCATTTGAGGTAATACAAAAGATTAAATGTTTTATTTTTTGCTTTTCTCATAGATCTCATTGTTTATTGTTTTTAAATCTAGTTTTATTTCTTTGCACATGTTAGATCAGATTTACTGTTATTTACATTTGTTTTTACTTTTACATTGAGATTGCTGCTACAAGTTAGCAGGTTCCCTTTAACACATGCTTGCTTGCAAAACCAAGCAACAGTTTTTGACGACACCGCTGGTTTTTGAACTTTAGATCTTTGATTTAGATCTATATGTTAGTTGTTTTTTCCCTTTAAGGTTGTAGATCTGCCATACTAGTTAGCCTCTTCATTGCTACCCTAGCCATTGGCCCTTTCTGCAGCCCAAACAGCCCAAAATTTCAATTTTTGGGTTCGTTTTTCGATAACTATTTTTCGTTTGCACATCGTGGTTTTCGGCACCCACAGTCGGGCTACACATCGCGGCTTTAAGCCTATTTTCCACGCTGCACATCGCGAATTTTCGCCTATTTTCTGCACTGCACATCACTTCTTTTCACCTTTTTTCCGCGATCCACATCGTGAGTTTTAGCCAGAAATCCGCGATTCACATCGCCACGATTCACATTGTGGCTTTTAGCCCAAAACCTGCGATGTAATCTTCTGGCAGCGCGACTCAACTTTCAAACGGCCATATCTCCCTCTCTCGAACTCCGTTTGAGATGATTTGTTTTGTCAAATTGGGTGTTTTCAAACAAGGAATCCAAATACTCTATCATATTTAATAAATTTTTCATATAAGTTTCTCTAATTTTTTTATTTTAGTGTTATTTATCATTTCAGTTCATCCTGTACCCATTGTAGTTGTCCCTCTCATACTATATTTTATGCTCATAGCACTTTTGCTTACTTTTGGCTTGTTGTAGCACTTGATAGACTCCTGTCTGCATGCATTGATATTTCTTTCATCATATTTTTAGTAGACTTATTTACTTGCACCCATTTTGCTATCTGCACTTTTTTTATATTTGCTTTACTACATATTTTTGAAAATTTTAAGTTAAGTGAAAGAAATATTTGTTAAGCATTTTTCATATTAGAAATTTCATATCTTGCAAAGTTAGAATTATAATTCTAAATTGCTTGATATTTCGCCCAAGTGCGGCTTTAGAAATCCACTCATTTCTGCTTATGTTATTTTCTTTACCTTGAAAATTTCAAAGAATCGATATTTCTTAAAAAATATTATTAAAGCATTTACATTTAAATTGTCTTCCATTTTCATAATTTGAAATCATTATTTTAATTTGTGAATAGTCACCCAAGCGAGGAATTTATTTTTTGGTTCTCAACCACACCAGCACACAATCTGTCACAATAAATCCAAGTGAGCCTTAAAATTCTCTTAACTCAACCAACATTCTAACCCCATTTGGGAAACACCAAAAGAATATTGTAGTTAGGTAGGACTGAGGGCGTAAGTATCCAAATAACTCCCCTCACTCACTTACATGTTGATACATAGTGGTTGACATTTAGGGTACGAAAATCCCTTATTATTTGTTGACACGGTTTAAAACCAATTCGTCGGGAAGGCCTCTCCCTTAGGAGGGTTGAAGTAGCCAGACTGGTTCCGGAGGCCTAAGTGGACTACCGCAATCCACTCAGTCACCTAAGGACACCTACTCGTTGTTCTCATTCTAACACCCTTGTGGGAGTACAACGGTGATAGAACAACAGCTATAGATTCACCCAACTGGACGTGTCATAAACGGGGTATCTTAGTGACCTATCTTCTAGGATTGTCTACCCGGTGTCCCTCCCGGTAGGGGGATATCTAGCCTTTGATTCTACATCTCATATTGTCTGACTTGGATTTCATCACCTTGCAGAGGATATGTCTTGTTGAGTCATAATACTTTTTAGTTAAATGTTTGCATGCTCCGTTACCTCCCTTTGGCCAGTAAGTACACCTTTTTTCTATTTTTAGGAGCCGTTTGCATGTTGGTTTTCTGACCACATTTTCTAATTACTCCACTTACTATAGCACAACTATTATAGTAAGTGTTTTTTGAGGTTGGTTGTTGGCCTGAGTGCCATTATTTTTTACGCTCCCCTCTTGCACACACAGTTGCATTAGGCTTTCGAGATTTCCACTCACCACCACCTAGTAGTTTTAATTAACAAATATCACCATTGAGTCCCCGAGATGTTCTAGATATTTCCGGGGTGAACCCCCACAATACGGTTCACTTGACACCACTTGTCATAGATGAAGAGCATTATCACTCGACTCTACATGTCATCGACGTAGAGCCCCGTCATCCGATTCTGATGCACCTCATTTCACATCTGACTTAGAGGAAGAATCTAAACATCCTACATACACAGCACCCACTAGCCCCATGGCTGGATCGCATTTTGACTCCTTCTTCACCGGGACTGTTGGTGGAACATCCACCACAATGGCCACCACATTGGCCACTACTACAACAACTCCCTTAGGTATTCCTAACATGGGACCCCTGCCCAATACAGGACCCACACCTAACCTAGACATGCCCACCATGGGAACTATACCTACTATCCCCACTACCACTCAAATTCCAACACCTATTGGACATCTTCCCAACCCATATGTAACTCCCGTTGCACTTGGTGGTGTGGGCCCCTCCCACACTCCTTTGGGTGGAGGGAACATACATCCCACGGCTAATATCCCCCTAGGGGGCAGTGGCCTAACACATAATGCTACCACTAGCACTTATGCCCCCATGAAAACGTCATACGCCTCCACCAGTTTGCCATTTATGGCTAGCCTTAACCTACCAGACTTGGCAAGGCTAACAAACGATCCCATTAGACATGACCCTACTTGTCCCCCCATGCCCACAAAGCTCCCCTCAGACATACCAAAGTTTGAAGGGAAGGCTGGCGAAGACCCCCAAAACCATATCATGTCTTTTCACCTATGGTGTTCCTCAAACTCCATAGTCGATGATTCTATTCGACTCTGACTTTTACAAAGAACTTTCAATGGCTCAACAACCAAATGGTATATTGAGCAGCCACATGGGACACACCCCACATTTACATCCCTCGCCTCAACTTTCCTACAGTTCTTTCAACTACCCATACACTATGATGCATTAGTAGAAATCCTACTGTCTTGTAGATAGAATACGGCCACCCATATCACAAATCATATCTATGAGTGGTGTAAGCATCGTAGTCTCTACAAGATCAAGCTAGACAACCATATCTTCCTAGATTGGTTCCTGAAATCCTTCCTTCCACTCATAGCAAAGGACGTGGCTTCTGAACGACCCCAGTCGGAAGAAGAATCCATTCTAAAAGAACAACAATTTGATCTGATCTACGCCCAGTGTGGCTACTTGTATACCATTTTACCTGACGCTCCCCGCAGTGATTCCTCCTGGACTGATGCGTCGCGGTCATCCCATGCCGCTGACGACATCATCGGACAAGTTGCGTCCCACAACCAGCCCTTTTCCATTATGCACAATAATACCGGCCCCGATCTTTCGCAGGCCACATCTCACTCAGGAGCTACAACTTCGTATGCTCCCATGGCCCACCCCCCCACACTCATGCACCCTCATTTCCACCACAATGTTATGGTCACACACCTTCAGCCTATCCACCTCTGGTTGCATGCCCTACATATTACCATCAGCAGGCCACATATGCTCTTGTTCACTCACAAGCCCTAGTGACTTATTACCCACCACAGGCAGCGCTTGTTGCACCACAACCTCCAGTCGCTCAAACTTATCCTCCAGACAACAACAACGCTACCCCCGCCAACCAAAACCCTTATCGACCACAAAAACAGGGTAAGAACCCCAATTTACGAACAAACCACCCATGTTCCATATGTGGAGTATATAGCCATTACACACACACTTGCCCCCATTTGGAGCAAGCACGCCAACTGTGGACTGATGACACCCAACGCCAAGGGCATGCGGCACAACCTGCGTCACCTCCTCAACCACAACCCATGGTGCCACAGAATCCTTTTCCCACACAAGGAGTGGCGAGCACTCGTCCATTGGATCCTCCTCAAGGAACCACAGCACCATAGCAGCAAATCACATACACTGCACACACAAACCAACCGATGTATTCAAGTACTCATCATATCCTTATGATGTCATCATTCGACATGAATCTCCAAATGCGTCGAAACGAATACGCTCCCGCTGCACCTAAAAATGTTCTCCCTATGATTAAACAACCAGTTTTGAATGCACCTACATCATTCGTCTCAACAGTCAGACCCGGATTATACTCAGAATCACCTATGACTTCCACATTCCAATCCATCCCACCCCCTTTGAATATAACCGAGATATCTTATTTTTGCACCCTCTCGCATAACACATAGGTACCAAACCAACAACCCCCTTTACTCCTGCAACCACCCTTAGTGCCAACTCACGTAGGAGCCACACCAATTCATACTATCCCATTTTTATTTCCCCCTTCAGGCGCCATCAGTGCACCAGTCATGGCTACACTTAATCTCCCAGGATTAACATTAGGACTACCTGTGTGGTACCTACCTGCCCCAACCCCTCCCCCAACACTGAATGTCATTTTACAACCGGTGCAACCCAGCAATACTTCTAAACATCCACCCCCTAGTATAGCAAACATCTAGAACCGGCCACTGCATCAAAATCTAGTAATTCTCCCCCTCAACTCCGCTACATTGGGGGCAGAGGACCGTAAACCTACACCACTAGACCCACCACCCGCTCCCCACCAACAACTCCAAAGTTGGCGAAGAATCCCCCAAGAATCTGTGTTCCCCCTAAGTTCTCTTCGTGCAACGATATAGGCGATGCTACCGATCAATGTCCATAATTACCGGCACTTCAAGAGCATATGCAAATGTTGGATGATGACACTAACATTCCAGTTTTCAAACTCGAGCTTCCCCCTAAGCCTCGCGATAAATATTTGCGTACCAACCACCCTTGTATGATATGTGGAATCTACGGCCATTATTCACATCACTACCCCGATTTCCCAGATTATAAAGCAGCACTATACGAATTGAATAATGCCGACATAGAGATATCCCCTCCTCTCATTGAGGAAATTCATCGCCCACCATCTTCCTCCTTAGAAGATATTAACACAATTTACATGGTTTCCAATGGATACCCCTCTGTCTGGTCGACCCCTTCCATTGATCTCTCCGACCCACATATTCAACCTTTTCAAATCAAAGAGGAAACCACATGTCCACACCATGGGGGCAGGCCCGATACCTTGCCTACTCATCAGCATTATCATCGACGATACTGGGGGAATCCCCCATCATCATATCATCACTTCAGCATGCCACCACGGCCCACAGCCTCATAGTACACCCCCCCTCCAGTAGTTGGTCAATTCCCTGTTGATCCCTCTCTAAGACAACATCTGCGCCACATTGACACCTTTGAGTTCAGGGGCATAATAGATTACCTCAAACCTGGGATAGGGGGAATGATCAATCATTTTGACTCTACCCCATCACATCTATCTCAGCACTTCAATGAGCCCATCGTTCAAACCAACACATATGTGATCCACAATCACAAACCCCATGCACATAGCACGGGGGCAGGTCATTAACCTTGCTCACTTTTTCACATTCATGATCTCAACCATTTTTTAGGTCACGTGTCACTTGTATATTTGATTTGATTTGATACGCCTATTATTTTTCCTCCGTGGGTCATCATTTCTCCCCACCACTACATCCTTCTCTTGGTGAGCTCACCTTTATTTATAGCCATTTTTTAAACCTCGTTTTTTCCTCTGACCATTCTAGAGTCATTTGACCTTCATTTTTCGCACCCTTTACACCACCGGATTCATATATCCATGCCTGTGATGATGCTTGAGATCATTTCTCACTCTCACCACCATATTTTTAGGGCATTTTTTTCCATACCCCTTGTTACCTCAGTTTGCATGCCACATCGGTTGTTGTCCGCTTTTGACAAATTTTATATCGCCGGATTCAGTTTTCTGTGCTCGTGACGATGCTTGAGATCACTTCTCGCTCTCACAAACATCTTTTTGTTCGATATAATTTTATCCCTTTTTTCAGGCCGCGCAATTCTTTTAAGAAAAAGGCACTTAGGGAGTTTCCGTTAAGCTCTTTTATGACTCCTAAAACAATGAAAATATCGCTGATCAATCTTATTTCCTTTCATGCTCGTTAAATGTATTTGAAAGGGAATCTACCTGGTATAAGTTTACCTCTTTTCCGGACCTTGTAGACTAATTACGAAAAATGAATACTCTAGTCACATCAGCTAGAAGAGTTCTCCATTTGCATCATTTTATGCTTTTTCGGGCCGAGCAACTCTTTACGAAAAAGGCACTTAGGGAGTTTATGTTAATCTCTTTTCTAACTCCTAAAACAATGAAAAGATCGTCAAGAAATCTTGCTTCCCTTAATGCTCACTAAAAGTATCTGAAAGGGCGTCTACCTGGTATAAGTTTACCCCTTTTCCGGACCTTGTAGACTAATTACGAAAAAGGAATACTCTAGTCACATCGGCTAGAAGAGTTCTCCATTTGCATCATTTTATGTTTTTTTGGGCCTTGGAGACTAACATACGAAAAATAACACCAATGGAGTCTACTTACCGCTTTCAGACTCTCTAAAATTGAATGCAACCACGAGCAATCACCGTCTTGGGCTTGTACAAATCCACAGGACGGTACTCCTCCACCAATTTAGAGTCTTCTTATCGTTTTCAAACTCCTTAAAAATGAAAGAACTCATGAGCATGAACAGTCCTGGGCTCGCATAAATCCATAGGACAATACCATTTCAAAGTACACTTTTATCCCTTCTTGGAGCTCATTAAAACCACGAAGAAGGACCCAACGGTGCTTTTCGGCACCACAACAGATCCTGTCTACTCATATGGCAGCTTCCCCATTATGGTCGCCTTTGTTCAGAGTATTTTGCAGTATGTCACCCTGAGAGTCTCTCAATAGCATCCATCAGCTTGTCCCCCAGAGTCACTCCAGTCTACAATACATACCCATGATCCCTTAAGCTATGATCCTCACACCTAAAAGTCAGTTTCCTATGCTGCTAGGTCAACCATGTCATCATGCTCTAAACAAAGTAAGTTTGAGTCCACCCACTCTACGACCCCAGTTATTCCCCATCCCCACAGTATGTCGGTCCTACCATCAGTACTATGACACTTCAGTTGTACACCTCACGCTCCTATCAAGGAAACATCATTGCCTTGATAGTTGTAGGTCTCCCTCTGTCGATGCCAACCAAATCTATTCCATATGATAGACCCAGAGGTCCCTGTGCCTTGAACTCATCACCATTAGTGATGAGTGCCTACGGATCATTTTGAAAGAAGTCCTCAATGCCTCTCCAAAATATTTTTTCTCACATGCTCGACGTCAACACCTTGATCGCATCGTTGAGACACGTACAGGGTATCGGTCCTTTCAGTTATTTCTTGAAGACCTTGGATATCACCTGACTCTACCACATTTGAGAGTCTAATTGAGGAAACAACCAGTTACATTTTCCTATGGATATTCAGGTTGCGCTTGGCGACAGTATTAAGATGTACCCTAGTTGTATACTCCCTCGAGTATACAGTTACATGTAATCCTCAGAAGTTGGCTCACAATCATTGAGTCCCTACAGATGTTGGACACCTCCAAATTCAGAAGCTCATCAACCCTTCTGACACATTATTCAGAATTGTTGTTGCTCTTTTCCAGTGTATCAGTCCTTCAGATCAGTCATGGTATGACCATGAGTATGTCCCAACATTGTGCCCCTCTAGACCATCATGATGTACCAACATATTTTTATGTATTAGTCAGGTCCCCCTTCTTGGGCCTAGTTGTTATGTATATGTCTTGATACGAGCATGGGAATGCCCGCCTCGTCCATTATCAGAGATTATTCCTCATTCATTTTTGAGGCCATGTATTTTTTCAATTTTTGCAGCTTCCAAGGGACCGTTGTTCCAGTCTCCAATCGATCTCTTCTCTTCTCCAAGCCCCAGGAAAAAGACAAAAGAACTATGATGTCTATCGACCATATGATGAGCTCCTGTCCTCACACATCAGGGGGCAATCTGTTAACACCCAAAAAGTGCTCACTAACTCATTCCCTTATTCGCATGACCCATTTTTCCACTTTTTCCACCATTTGAGCCTCTGAAACCTTCAAAAGGTCACCAAAAATACCATAATACACCATTTTCCCCTCAAAATATGTATTTTTCCTCAAAAAACACAAAAAACCCTAAAAAAGGGTCCAAAATTCCCAAAAAACAATTAAAAGAGAATAATATTCAAAAAAGGAAAAAGAGGGAAAAAGAGACCTAAACCATGTTGGTCAATACCATTGGTTTCCTTAAACCATAATGGTATTCCCCATCCCCAAAAAACAATAAAAAGGTGATAGGGGCTCGTCACTATTCATCCACATTCATCCTATCCTTATGCTGCCAATTTCACTCTTAAGAGCCCTAGCCTCACTATTGAGTTTGAAGATCCCCATTAGAGATTTGGAGAAGAAGAGACCATTGGAACATTGGAGCATCTCAACCTTGGAGCTGCTCAAACTCACCATCCTCACCATTTGAGGTAATACAAAAGATTAAATTTTTTATTTCTTGTTTTTCTCATAGATCTCATTGTTTATTGTTCTTAAATCTAGTTTTATTTCTTTGCACATGTTAGATCAAATTTACTGTTATTTACATTTGTTTTTACTTTTACATTGAGACTGCTGCTACAAGTTAGCAGGTGCCCTTTAGCACATGCTTGGTTGCAAAACCAAGCAACAGTAGTAGTAGATTGCATATTTGCTGATATTTTATTTATTTATTTGGGGTGCCTAGGGAAATCATTACTTACCAAGGTGCCCAATTTACCTCTAAGCTTATGTAGGAAATCACTTGGAACTATCAGATCATTCATTGAAAGTCAACTCCATACCACCCACAATCCAATGGGAAATTGGAATCGACGAATAAGGTACTGGAAGCAATACTGACCAAGATTGTACAACTGAACAAGAAAGACTGGTTGGATAGGATCCTGGAGTCCTTATGTGATTATAGAATTACATGGAGGGACACTACTGGTTTCCCCCCCCTATGAATTGGTCTATGGGAAGCAGTTCCTATTGCCGATCGCTTTTCAGATAAAAACTTTTAAGATGGCAGTTGAATTGGGTATATATCTCATAGAGGAATAGAATCATAGAATTTTACAGTTTGATATGCTAGATGAAATTATTCAAGATGTTCTTTATCATATAGAACTCATTCAATAGCAGAGATCTAGGTGGCATGATAGATACATTAATAAGAAACATTTTAAAGTAGGGGATTGGGCCTTGTTATTTGACTCTAAATTCAAAAATTTCAAAGGGAAGTTTAATACACAATGGCTTGGCCCCTATGAGTTTATAGAGGTTTTCACTAGTGGATCTCTCAAGATCAAAACTATTCATGATGGGAAGGTGACTTTCTTAATTAATGGGAATAGGCTCAAGTTGTATCATAATCGCGAGTCCAGGGAGGAATTTCTTAAGGAATATTGGAGCAGAACGATTTGGAAATAGTTGATATGGGGGCTTCCCCTCCTAATGTTTCTTCTTAATTTTTTTTGCAATAAATAAATTAAGCTTACTTTGTTTTTCTCGTTATCATTAAACAATGAGAAAATCGTCTGTCAAGTGTAGGACTATTCCCTTATACGGGCCTGATAGATTATTTACAGAAAAGGAAACCACTGGAGTCTTTTTTTAGATTTTCAGACTCTCTGAAATTGAAATTTGGTGAGCATCAACTTCTCAGGATCAGTAAAAATCCATGGGATAGTAGAGTCCTTCCAATCTTTTGGATGATGGGATTCCCAATTTACATTTATGTTTGCAATGAAACTTATGCTCACTCGCATTGGATTGATGGAGGATACATTAAGGCCTTCCTTCTAGCGATCTTGACCCATCGACACCAGAACATTTTATGGGTTTAAGGACTAGATTTTATAAGATCCCTTAGGGCATGCATGCCTTAATCATAGTTCTGCTCATCAACAATAGTGGGGATACACCAATGCTCCCTGACTATTGGATTCCGAAGGGGGTTCGACGTCAACACATTATCACACCACTCAAGATGCATCATAATTTCCTTGGATCTAAATGACATTAAGGTTGATGCACCTGTGAAGCGCCTCGCATTGGTTAACAACATTAATAAAGGACTCGTAATCCAACGATTCCCCAACACATTCGACACCAACTTAATTTATTCATGTCTGTGGGATTTCAAAAGAAGGTACGAGATGGGGATTTCAAAGAATCAACTATAGTAGCAGAGGTACAATGGCATAGATAAGGACTAACACATGAAATAGATCCAGAACCATAGATACTAAAGATCAGTGGGAAGGACTAACAACGCCATTTTTACGGTCTCTCTAGTTGTGCAACAACTAGTCTTTCAACAACTAGTCATGCAGTAACTAGTCCTGTAGTAACAAATCCAGCAACAACTAAATTGATGATAAGTGACTTCATAGATGTCTTTCGACATCTTCATATATAATCATCCATATAGTGGTTCCCTTCATAGGATGAGCATCAGTAGGTTTTCCACTCTAGCATCGATCTCATGCATGGCCAATGAGGGTCGTGAGGTTTGTATGTGTTTGACACTTCTTTTTGTTTAAGAAGAATTAATGATTATGTGAGCATGATAAAGATGCATCTGGATTAACAATTTACCCACAACCGTGTTTAATCATAAATTGAACTGACTATGCCCATTCTTAATGAAAATACAGGAGTCACTACCATGTCACAATTAATCCTCCTTTCCTTCCTATGACGTGGCGGTCCATGTTTTCTGTTACCATAATCAACTTTTGTCTTGATCATAAGTTGAGTCATCGCTACATGTGAATGTAATTGGTTTTCAATAAAAATTATGTGATGTTCATGTTAAATTTGGAAGGTGGTGTAGTAATTCGAAATCTTCATATCGTGACTCGGTCATGATTTATCATGACCAAGACTCGCCAATAAGTTGTAATCCATTTCCCATATCACATGATGATTAGGAACGTAGAGAAATGGTGACCTTCCTCATTCATCCAACCCCTTGAAAATCGGTCATTCATTCGTCTCCTCTATCCATTTTTTGTACTCATCTCCGCCTATTTGCAACCATACCAAGTATAACAAGGGGGGTAAAACAAGAGCTTTGAGAGGCAATTTATCAAAAAGGAATAAGCTATGAGGTCGGTAGTGAGAATTGAACCTGAAGGACCTTAGTTGTTGGATCAATACCCCAAGTCGCGGGATATGATTGAAATGGCAGGGTGGTTTCCCCTTTTCAAGTGGTTCAAAGGCCATAATAAACAAGTAACAAGGGTATTTTCCTGTGGGGTCAGAGGAGAACATGCGTAAGTTGGGGATGTGAAGTTTCATATTTTGGAGGATTTAATAGCTTAGGAAATGGGACTTCCCTAAGAAAGTGAACGTTGTTCCAAACTCTAGTTAGTCGACAAGAATTTATGGCTTCCATTATGTAAGGTTGACACTTCGGAGCCACTCTGGGGAAAAGGAATGTCGCAATGGCATCTACGGAGTAAATATGAAAGGATTTTGTTTCTGTTGCAGAAATATGTGACATGTGAGGGACAATTTGGCTTGGCATTTCAGTATTATATTCAAATACTTAGTCACTTTAGAGGTAAAACCCTGAACCACCTTTTTATTTGAATATGTTTTTAGCTAAAATGGCCATAGTTGCTAAAAATGGACAGTAAACATAGATCATAACCTCCATCATCATGGGTTAATTTGCATAATCATGTGTGAAGTATTTAGTAGGCAACGCGATAATTGGGAATATTTCTTGAAAAGGAATCACTTTCTGAAGGGGGTGAAGGACGTTTCAAAAATTTCCAAAAGTTAGGATTTGGCCATCAAAAGAGAAGAGGTTTAGGACTTTGACAATGAAAGCCAACAAAAAAAGAGGAAGAGGGCTAAAAAGCCAAAGAAACTGAAAAACGGAGTTGAGTCCTTTGACGATAAAGACATAGATGGAAATGATGAATTTCAATAGGAGGAGATTAAGGGGAATGATGAAATGCAGGTTGAAACTGGACCAATAGAGGACGGAAAAATTCATATTTCCAAGGAAAAGGCCCATTTCAAGGACATAAATAAATCTAGGCAGAATGAGAATGGTGTTGAGGACATTATGGTTGCAGAGGAAGGTAAATATCTAGAGGATGGTGCTAAGCTTTAAGAACCAGATTTAGAAGTGGCCATTTTAAAGGAGGTAAAAGGAAAAAGCACCGAGAGAATCATTCCAGAATCCCCTCTCCTCACGAGATGAGTAACCAAGAGTCAAACATCGAAGAAGGAAAAATGAAAGGATTTGTGGGAAATATTTCAGAAGAAGTTGGCTAGTGAAGAAGGTTGGTTATCAAAGAGCCCAACTCTAGAACCTCAACGATTGGAGATGAGGTTGTAGACCACCATAGAAGAGGCACGGTAATTTAACATAAATGTTGATAGCGCATTGGAAATTTGCAGATAGGAACAACAAAGAATTGCTGAACAACCACTACAAAAAGAATTAGAGGATGAGCCAAGAAATCAAGGAGTAAATGGTTTGATGGATGATTCCCCAATTATGCAGAATGATCCTGACAAAGATCATCCTCAAACTCAGCAAAAGGAATCACGTCCTGAGGAAATGAAGGATGTGTTGTAAGCACAAAAGATCACATGTTTTATCCAAAATATGGGAGCCCCAACTTCATATCAAAGAGTAACTTAATCAATTTTGGGGTTGTTCAGCCTATTTGTCATTCATTTTCCTGTTTTTGATGTGATTTACTTAAGTCAGTAAATTTTCCTTCTCAAAATTATGCATTTCTAGTGTGTTTTTATGAATTGCGGAAATGAGTTGTTGGTTAAAAATTTTGATTATCTCGCAACCCGCATTTGCGGAGTCTTCGGTTTGCATTTGAAGTTTTCGTCCCGCAACCCACAACCCGCAAATTGCAGATTGCGGGATGCAGAAAGACGTTTTTTAGAAAATTGAGTGTAAATTTTTCGTCCCACAAATTGCGGATTGCGGGATGCGGAAAGACGTTTTTTAATAAAGAGTAGTTTATACTCCGCGCATCCCGCAATTGCGGGATGCAGGGAGTGGTTTAACCGCGCATTGTGTTTTACGTTCCACAACCTGCAACCCGCATTTGCAGATTGCGTATTGTGGAAGGGTGTACATATTTATGAAAAAAAAGTGCCCGCACTTGGCATCCCACATCCCGCATCCCGCATCGTGTATCTCGACCGTTGATATACGATGATCTAACGGCCCTGATTGCATCTAGTAGAATGATTTGAATTTTAGATTTTTCGTTCTTGGTTCCTTATTTCAAGTGTCAATCCTATTTTCATCTGCGTTATGCTCGATTGGACATGAGTTTTTTGAATCCAATGATTGCTTAATGATTAAAACTTTGAGATTTGACTGTTAATTGCATGTGTTATTATGTAAATCTGTCTGATCTTACACCAAATTTCAATTGAAGCATGATTGACTGATATTTCGCTTGCAAAAATGATGATTGCAAGCTGCGCATCGTAGATGTGCAATCATGTCAGTTAGTTATACTCAATCAATGTCAAATCCCGTGGTTTTATTTCCTATAAGGGTCGTTATGAATGATCTATTAATTTACAATGATATCTGCAAATTTTGGGTTGATATTTTAATATCTCTGCTAACAATGGCTTGATGTGAGTAAAATGTAGAGACTTTCTGGCATTTCTGTCAAGCTTTCTACTGAGAAAGAGCTTCAGCCAGTAGAATACTCTAAACCTGTTCCTGGACCATTTGATGCTGATGTTTCTGATGACAACACAGATAGTGAAGAGGAAGATGGTGAGGTTCAATTCACATATGAACGACTCCTTTTCAACAAGGTGAAGAATGGTGATAAAGAATGTGTTGATCAAGACAATACAATTTTTCGGGACTTAATCATCAACTCACCACCTGTGTGTCTCGTAATTCCTCTCAAGAATGATCCTTTAGCTGATTTTTCAATCTTTGAAGATATCTTTGGTTCTCGCAAATCCAGGGAAGATTTCATATGTTCCTCGCTGGCTACCTTCAACAGCTCATGATCTATCTTGATTTTCGTCAGCTTACAACGGGATGTTCTCAAGGATATGTGGTGCAATCTTTCTACAAACTGTATGATGCCTAGTTTACAATCCGATTTGGTTTATTATTACTATGTATAGGATTGTTAGATGTTTTAGTCCAAGAGGCAGCCTTTTCTTGGCCATTTTTAGGATAATTTAGTTTTGATTATCTTTTCTCTGTGGGAGATTTGATCCTGAATTGTTACTTTGTAATTATTATATAAGGGGTTTTAGATCTCATAGCAAGAGATGGATGGTTAGGGGATAGAATCACCAAAAGAGACTGGAGACGCTCTATTGTTGCATGCTATGTAATGTTTTGCAGGCCTTAATACACAGTCAGTTTTCTTCAGCTATCTCTTCTGTTATAATTTGTCAAATGTCTTTGATGGATTGTGATTTTGCTTCAACACATTCACTAATACTGTTTATTATTTGAAAGCAGTAACTTACATTGGTTTACAGTTTAGATTTCTCTCAACTTATGATCTCTGTAATTGGAGTTTTAAATTAATGTCTATATCTAACACATTTTATCTATTTTTGCAAATGATTCACAAAAAACATTGAGTTAATGTTAATTTTTCAATTAACATTCTAGATACAGGATAAGCTTGTATGCACTTAAGTCTTAAGGTGTTGTTGGTTGAATGTCTTTAACTGATTACATCTTGAGCAACTGAGTCAAGATCCAATTTTGCATGTCTGTTAAATTAGTGAAAAGATTTAGTAATTTTGAGACCAAGTTATCTTGTGCACAAACAAATCATTCCCTTTAGAATAGGCATGACTTAGATTAGATTTCTTTTCAAAGTTAGACTAACTCTTAGGATTAGGAAAAACCATTGTCTTCCCTCATAGGAAGACAGATCCTTTCTAGTATCAAACACTCACAAGTTCCATCGGAGGCCTTTGTATCCGTGGGTGTTTACCACACCAAACAACTTGAGGATAGGATAAAACTTGCGTAGGATTATTTGAAGCCTTTGGATGGGTTTTCATCCCCTGTTTTTTGCCTTGAACACCATTCCAACACATACACAACCGAGGCATCAACAAATGGTGCTAGAAGGAGGGCCATGTACCAATCATTCCTAAACAAAACTTAAATAGATCTCCTTGAGTAAGAGAACCGGTTGTTACACGTAGCTATACCCAAGCTTCAACGTCAACAGAACAACTAGTACAAAATTCTCAAAATTTTCCTGCTACCCTATTGTAGATCAGGTAACTAAGAGGGATGATATTATTATTGTATCACCCAAAAGGGGATCCCTCACACTCGAACAGATTCTTAAAAGTTCTTCTGATAGTTTTGCTAGGTTGCAACAAAGAATCGCTGGAGAGCGTAATCTAGGACTAGCAGCCATTCAATATCACCGGAACACTGGTCCGCAAGCCAGTAATTATGTTAATCAGAATTCAAGTGACGAAAATCCTGAACAACGTAATTCACCCTGCCACAATATGCTCCGAAATTTTAACCTTGATACATTGTTTGAGGAAACGCAAGAAAATCAACCACAGGTGACAACAGGTGGACCACCACCGCTGCCACCTCCATCTTTATCTTCTTCATCTGAAGAATCCTCAAATGGTGATTCATCTTCGAGCTCATCTTCAGAGGACATACCAATGTCCTAAGGTCAAAATAGACCCTGATTGGACCAGGATGTCGTTTTTATCCTAGGGGATCAACACAGACTCCCTAAAAATCCTGAAAAATGGCTTCCTAAGTTTGATCCTGATGAAAATTCACTTGCACTTGATCACATAAAGACATTCATGCAATCCATCGGGCTTAGAAATGTTATCCATGAGGATGTAGTATGTAGGTTATTCCCATACACCTTCCAAGGGAAAGCATCCATTTGGTACTTTTCCTTAGAATCTAGGTCTATCACTTCATGGGATGACTTTGAGAAAATATTCATGCAAAAGTTTGGAGATGATAAGACACCCGAAGACTTGGTAATTGATTTTTCTTCTATGAAAATCCGAGGTAAAGAAAGAGTAAAAGATTACAATCATAGGTTTTCATATCTAAAAAATAGAATCCCTATTACTCTTCTTCCTACAAAAGAACTCTTGGTTGCATACTATGTGAATGGTTTATCGGTTCCCATAGCTATGTGGGTTAAATGGGCACACAAAGAAACCTTACAAGAGGCCTTCGCTGAGGCCATTCAGGTTGAGAAAGATATATTCGGATGCTTTAGCAGAAAAACCTTCCACTTCACGTAAGAAGACTGATGTTCCAACAAAACCTGCTGCATAGGATAAAGATCCTTTCGAAATGGGTGACATGAAGAAAATACTATAGAAGATCTCTAACGAAATGGTTGAACTCAAGAGAACTAACAATGATAACCAAAACACAAACAAGGGGTTCAATAGACAACCGTTTAGAAGACCCTATCAACCTCAACAAAACCAAGTCCCACCCAATCCTAAGGAAGGGTTGAACTATGAGGAAATTTTGTCTATCTTCAAAGCCTTAGTTTCAGAACCCCATCATTCTCCTCATCACCCTGAACAAGAATTACAGGAGAATCAAGATCCTGAACCGTTGGATGAGGAAGAAGACCAGCAAGTAAATACCATCAGTTTCTTTGCAGAACTTCCCATGGATGAGGAAGAAGAGGACCCTAAAATAGTATTTAATGTCCAACACCCATACAACACAAGGAGTAAAGGACAACTGACACAGGAAGCTTCTACCTCTACACCCACAAAAAACAGAGTCAAAACAACCATACAAAAGGATACAATTATCCCTAAGATAGAATACAACTTGATTGATGATTTAAAGAAGATGAAAGCTAATATCTATGTATTTGAACTATTGAAGATCCCTACTATGAGGGACAGTTTTCCCAAAAGCATAATTGTCAACAAAACTAGGGAGACTCAAAACAAGAATCTGGATACATACACCAAAACCAATAGCCCAAAACCTGTTGGGAAAAAGACACCTCCCTTTTTGTTAACCTTTGATATCTTTAACAGGAACGTTCATAATTGTATGGTAGATTCGAGGGGCTCATCCAATGTGATTCCCTTATCAGTTTGCAAGAAATTAAATGCTTCTTGGGATCCATTTCGTACTCAGATTGTTCAGCTGGACCGATCCAAAGTGAGAGTAGTAGGGGAACTAAGAAATGTTATGTTAACTCTATCTGTTGACCCCAGGATCCACAAGACTATGGATATCATTGTGGCTGATATACTAGAGATGTATGGGATGTGGCTGAGCAGAGATTGGTCAGAAAAACTTAAGGGCTACTTTGCAGCTGACGGGTCTCACTTGTGGCTTCTGTACAATGGGAGGCCAAACAAGATAAAGATCAGCAGGGACCTTATATGAAGCAAATTGTCACAGATTTGAATGATCCCAGTGAGCCTGCTGCATACTTCAACTCACATGTGGAACATTTCACTTTTGATACATTTTTTGGAGACTTACCTGTAGATTTGTCACCTGCTCAAAGTACACAGAATCATTCTCAGATTGTCAATTTTACATCTGTTCCATTCTCAAGTGATATTGTACATAATGTATATAGTGTGAATACTAATTTTAAGTTATATTTGAATGCATGGACTTTGTTTTTCAATGGTTCCAGATCTAAAGATGGAGCTAGTGCAGGTTGTGTCCTCATCGATCCAAAGGGAACCAAAACCATGATTGCCTGGAGGCTTGAGTTCAAATGTACCAACAACATTGTTGAGTACAAGGCCTTGGTCCAAGGACTCAGGAAAACAATTGATATGAATAACCAAGTAATTGAGTGTTATGGAGATTCAGAAATAATAGTCAAGCAGGTAAGAAACAAGATTCATTGCATATCTCCTCATTTGCTTAATTATCGAAATTTGGTAAGGGACTTAACTAATTCCTTCTATGCTTTTAACATTAAGTCGGTAACAAGATCTCAAAATTTTGATGCTAACCTGCTAGCTAATATTGCATCTAGGCTGATACCTCCAGAAGGTTTGTCACCAGATACTTTTTCTATTGAATTAATGTACAGACCTTTGATCCTGGACAATATAACCAGTTTGAAAGTGTTTAACGATGATCAGCAGATTCTAGATTTCCTTACAGCTTAGGACACATTTCAAGAAGTTTCCATTGATGAAAACGAGCATGAAAAATCTCTAGTTGATCCTACTTGCACTGCCAATTTGACTCCTAAGTCAATTGTCAACCTGGAAAATTTCTACGACCTCCAAGATAAGTTCAAGCAGAAGGTAAATTGTAAGACTCAGAGCTCTTCTCTTAATTATGAATAGGTGAATTTGGGAAATGAACAGAACCCCCGCATGATTAACCTACGGGTTGATTGTTCACCTAATGAAAAGAGAGCTTTTATCAAGTTATGCAGAGAATATAAGGATGTCTTTGCTTGGATGTACGATGAGTTGAAAACATTTGACACTAATATCATGCATCATAATATACCGATGAAGCCAGACACCAAACCCTACCAACAAAAGCTGAGGAAGATGCACCCTAGCTTGGAACCATCTGTCAAGAAGGAGATGGAAAAGATCCTCGCAGCAAGAATTATCTTTCCGGTCAGGAATACACAATGGATCGATAATTTAGTACCAGTTCATAAGAAAAATGGTAACATTAGGCTCTGTGTTGACTTTAGAAATCTTAATAAAGCTTCCGAGAAAGATAATTACCCTGTTCCCCCTATGGAACAGATCTTACAGAGAGTTGTGGGTTCAAAAATGTTTTCTCTCCTCGATGGTCTTTCAAGGTATAACCAATTCTTGGTTTCCCCTGATGATCAATTAAAAACAGCTTTCAGGATCCCTTGGGGAACTTTTGCCTACAAGCGAATGCCATTCGGGTTGATAAATGCAGGTGCTACGTTCCAGCGAGCAATAGACATAGCTTTCAGAGAACTTATGCATGATTCTGTTGTTGTATACTTAGATGATATTACTATCTTTTCAAAAAAATGACATGAACATTTGTTTGCCCTAAAACAGGTATTTGAACGTTGCAGAAGATACGGAATTTCGCTGAATCCTAAGAAATCAATCTTCGCAATGACTGAAGTAAAGCTGCTAGGCTTTATTGTTTTGAAGGAAGATATGATTATCGATCCGAAACGAACAGAGGCCATTGCAAGGATCGGCTTTCCGGGTACGCACAAAGCCATGCAATCTTTCCAATCTTTCCTTGGTAAGATAAATTTTGTTCGCATATTTGTCCCAAATTTTGTGCAAATTGTTAAACCTTTACAATTGATGATTAAGAAGGATGCACAATATAAATGGTTTGATGAACAATGAAACACTTTTACTAAGATTAGGAAGGCTATCGCAGAATCTCCTGCCCTTATGTCTCCTGAATTCAGTAAGAATTTTATTTTATATACCTTTGCTACTAACTTTTCCTATGCTGTTGTTCTTACACATAAGCACCCAGATGATCTTGAAATTCCCATTTCTTTCATGAGTTCAACATTCAAGGGTGCAAAGTTAAATTACTCCCAAATAGACAAACAAGCTTATGCGGTTTATAAATCAGTTAAACATTTTAGACTGTACTTATTGAAGTCTAGAACTAAATTAATTGTGCCTTATGCAGCTATCAAAAATGTTCTGATACAAAAAGAATTGGGGGAGAAAAGAGTTGACTGGATGACAGCTCTGCAAGAATACGATTTAGAGATAAGAACAACAAAAATAGTGAAAGGCCAAGGTTTTTCTTTACTTACCGCTCAGTCCAACGATACTGTAAGACAACAAGTCTAGTGGGAGCAAGAAGAAAGTGCATCAGCAGGTTCTGTCAATGTTATCACTACTCAAGCATCTAACTAGTATGATGACATTAAATTTTTCTTAATTCATGGGTATGCTCCTGAAAACCTTGACTTTAGAAAACACAGAGGCTTAAGATTGAAAGCAGCACCATATCAATTCATAGATGGTGTTTTATTTAGAAAAATTTATGATGGTGTTTTCCTTAGATGTCTAGAGAGAGCTCAAACTAAGAATATTCTTTTGGAATTTCATGCAGGGCCTATAAAAGGATGCTTTTCAGGAGAAACCACTGCCCACAAGATCTTAAGAGCAGGTTATTAATGGCCTACTTTGTTCAGAAATGCCTATGCTTACGCCAGAAGATGTGAACCATGTTAGAAGTGTGCTGGAAAAATGAAGAAACCCGCATTTCCCTTGCAACGAGTCACAGTTCAATTCCTGCTCCAGTAGTGGGGTCTGGATTTTGTCGGACCTATTAATCCTCCTTCTTCCCTGCAACACAAGTATATTTTGACAACTACAGACTACTTTACTAGATGGGTAGAGGCAATCCCTCTTTGAACAAAAAAACACAAGCCAAGTAATTTCATTTCTGGAAAGTCAAATAGTCACAAGGTTTGGTGCTCCGGAATTCCTAGTGTTTGACAATGCTTCATATTTCTCCTCTTTTGAATTAACTCCATATGCCCTTGAAAAAGTGATAAAATTAAAATTTTATGACAATTATTACCCACAGGGAAATGGGTTAGGAGAGTCTTCAAATAAGAATTTAATTAACATCTTAAAGAAGACATTGGCTACTCATCACAAGAATTGGCACATTCAGTTATACAATTCTCTTTGGGCAGACCATGCACTCCTAAAGCGGCCATTGGCAACTCCCCTTACTGCTTATTTGATGGTAACGAGGTTGTCTTACCAGCCAACCTCATGATCCCTTCCCTACAGCTAGCATGGTCTATACATGAAGGTGACTCTTCCCCACTCCAGCACATAATTGATACATTACTCAAACCAGAGGAGGACGGGGAAAAGTCTAAAAACAAGTTGTATCAACATCAATAGCTTGTGAAGAGGTGGTTCAATGAGAAGTCTTCATCTGACAGGGAGTTCTTTGTGGGGGACTTAGTTTTAAAATGGTACAAGCAACATAAGGACAAAAATGATTACACTAAGTTCCAATGCTTATGGCTAGGACCTTTCATTGTTACAGAAAAGATTGGTCCTGGTACTGTCTGGTTACAAACACAGGAAGGTTCTTCAGAAACCTACCCAGTGAATGTCCAGCTGCTCAAAAAGTACTTTGTTTGAGGAGAGGATGTTGGTCCACTTGTACATAAAGTGTGGTTTGTTTTCTTTCCTTTTGTTTGATTGACTTTTGTGTTTTCTTTTATGATTCTTTTCTTTTTAATAAATATGCATATTTGGCAAAGGTTGTTGTTCAGTGTGTCTCTCATACTCATACAATCTGAAGTTTTCAGGTAGTATGCCAGCTTCCTTTCCATTCATCCAATATCGGAAAATTCTCTTCATGGAATCAAACAGTCAATTTTTGTAGGGCCTTGATTGATATCTTCCCACTATCATCAACATCTTTTAAATATTGGTTTGATTAATTGAAGTTGAAGAGAAGACTAGATTTCTTTACCTTGTGTTTCATGAGTAAATGGCATCATCTTTCATAGCCTGGTTAGAATTATCTGTTTTGGATGCCATTTTGATCACTTTGATAATAATTCATCTTAATAAAAGTAGATTACAAGATGGGGGGTCTCATTATGAGCTAGCCCAATATGTTCATATATGTTTAAGTGGAATGACATCTCCACATCAAGCCACCAAAATTGGGAGATGACTTTTAGCTCTGGCTGGAGGGTGGAAGATCCTATCACAGGTCGGTCCATTCATGATCTGCAAAGCATCAGTGAGTAACACTGCTGTCATGTGGTCACCAAGCCATGGTAGTGTCTTGTAATCTATACATTAATAAAAAAAAAATTCTTTTAAGATGGTTTGTTGTATATAAGAATAAGGGGGGTCTTATCACAAGCCAATGCTACCATGATCATGGATTTGATTTTGACTGGAATTACCACCTATGGTCACCAAGCCATGGTAATTGCTTTTAGTCTAGAAAACTGAAAGACAATGAGTCTCTTGATAGAGCTAGCTTGTTCATATTCCAAATCAGGTTTGTGAATGGCATTGCCAGTATCTGATCACCAAGTCAGGGCAATGGCCTTATATCAGCAGAATTCTTATTTCCTAAAAAAAAAAGAGAAATATACATGTACATAAATGAATAATTAATAAAGTCAAGGTGATCCAGGTGTTGTAATCCATAATGGCTCTGATTTTATTCCAAAGGTTAATCATAAATATTCCCTTCCACGACTACATAAAGGTATTGGATTTATATTCTGCTCCTAGACTACCTTACTAGATTAAATATTATCATTAATTGGTTTTGGATGGGAATGTTTTGATCATATGACTAACTCTATTGTTTTGATTGTGTTTTCATGAGATCATTTTGTGGATTGCAAGTTGAAAAATGAGTTGGTTGGCATATCTGCCTTATAACTAATGGTTTCATTTACAGAGATAACTGGTTCTTCCCAGCCAGTCACCATTTGTTGTAGGCACAACAGATCCCATGTTTTATCCAAAATATGGGAGCCCCAACTTCATATCAAAGAGTAACTTAATCAATTTTTGGGTTGTTCAACCTGTTTGTCATTCATTTTCTTGTGTTTGATGTGATTTAATTAAGTTAGTAAATTTTCCTTCTCAAAATTATGCATTTCTAGTGTGTTTTTATGAATTGCGGAAATGAGTTGTTGGTTAAAAATTTCGATCATTTGGAAACCCGCATTTGCGGATTGCAGACTCTTTGGTTTGCATTTGAAGTTTTTGTCTCGCAACCCACAAATTGCAGATTGCAAGATAAGGAAAGACATTTTTTAGAAAATTGCGTGTAAAGTTTTCGTCCCGCAACCCACAAATTGCGGATTGCGGAAGGGTGTACATATTTATGAAAAAAAGTGCCCGCACTTAGCATCCCGCATCCCGCATCTCGTATCCCGACCATTGATATACGATGATCCGATGGCCCTGATTGCATCTAGTAGAATGATTTGAATTTTTTATTTTTTCGTTCTTGGTTCGTCGTTTCAAGTGTTAATCCTGTTTTCGTCTGCATTATGCTCGATCGGACATGAATGTTTTGAATCCAATGATTGCTTAATGATTAAAACTCTAATATTTGACTGTTAATTGCATGTGTTATTATGTAAATCTGTCTGATCTTACACCAAATTTCAATTGAAGTATGATTGACTGATATTTCGCTCGCAGAAATGATGATTGCAAGCTGCGAGTCGTAGATGTCCAATCATGTCAGTTAGTTATACTCAATCAATGTCAAATCCTGTGGTTTTATTTCCTATAAGGGTCGTTATGAATGATCTATTAGTTTACGATGATATATGAAAATTTTGGGTTGATATTTTAATATCTCTGCTAACAATTGCATGCTGTGAGTAAAATGCAGAGAGTTTCTGGCATTTCTGTCAAGCTTTCTGCTGAGAAAGAGCTTCAGCCAGTGGAATACTGTGAACTTGTTCCTGCACCATTTGATGTTGATTTTTCTGATGACAGCACAGATAGTGAAGAGGAAGATTGTGAGTTTCAATTCACATATGAACGACTCCTTTTCAACAAGCAGAAGAATGGTGATAAAGAATGTGTTGATCAAGAAAATACAATTGTTCGAGACTTAATCATCAACTCGCCACCTGTGTGTCCCGCAATTCCTCTCAAGAATGATTCTTTAGCTGATTTTTCAGTCTTTGAAGATATCTTTGGCTCTCGCAAATCCAGGGAAGATTTCATATGTTCCTCGCCAGCTACCTTCAACAGCTCATGATCTATCTTGATTCTCCTTAGCTTACGACATGATGTTCTCAAGGATATGTGGTGCAATCTTTCTAAAAATTGTATGATGCCCAATTTGGGATCCGAATTGGTTTATTATTCCTATGTATAAGGATTGTTAGATGTTTAGGCCAAGAGGCAGCCTTTTCTTGGCCATTTTTAGGATAATTTAATTTTGATTATCCCTGCTCTGTGGGAGATTTGATCCTTAATTATTACTTTGTAAGTATTATTTAAGGGGTTTTAGATCTCATAGCAAGAGATGGATGGTTACGGGAAAGAATCGCCAAAAGAGACTGGAGACACTCTGTTGTTGCAGACTATGTAATGTTTTGCAGGCCTGTTGATGCCTCGGAAATCGCAGCATCAAGCAGCAAGGGATTCTCCCCGGTAAACATTCCCAATTAGATTGTCCATTGTTTGGTGTGGGGAATCCGTCTGGTTAACGGTTCCGGCTACCATAATATTTAAAGATTCTTAATCTTTGCACCGGTTGTGGCCCGATCCGCCATTTTTTTGTGATTTCATTTTTAAAATGATATGCAAGTTCCCTAAGCTAAGTGTATGCAATTAAGCTAAATTAATCTAAAGCTGTGTAAGCAAAGCTATTCTATCCTTGCAAGGCGCAAACTGTAAAGATGAACAATGTGCTTAAAGAAACACCTTAACAATAATACAGATAGCCATTTAATCATAAAGGTACGTCTATAGAAAGATATATCATATATTAAAGATAGCTTTAATTCAATTAATACATTCCATTACTCATTTAAGAAAACACATCTTAGCACCGGAAAGCATAAGAGAATTCATTACACAGAAACAATTCAAGATAGCAAGGAATGATCTCACAATAATATGCAGATGACACAGGAATAATCCAGCACACATTTGACACATCTTCTGGGCAAAAATGCCTTCTCCTAGGCTTTCATTAGGAAAAAGTATGTTTCTTGGAGCAAGTAGCAAAGTAGTTCACATACAAGGAAGAAAATTCTTTCACCTGCCAAAAGTCCTATTCTTCTCCTCTATTCTCCTATATATATTTTTACCAAATGCTCTTTGAACTGCCACGTGTACCCTAAACCTAGGAAATTTGATTTATCATTAAAATCTCAAAAATCAAATCCTGATGATTCGTGACAATACTCTTGCACAAAAGACAAATTAAAGGACAACTGTCTATATAGATGTTACATGATTAACAATCTTTTAGTTAATTTGAAAAAAATGAATAAAGCATATTATTGTCCAACTCGCTCTTCCGTATCCACAAGTCGCTCCTCTTCTGCTGACTTGTCCTCTTAAACAGGCTCGCTTGCTATCTCAACCTTCTTTACTTCTTCTATATAGCTGGCCCACTGACTTATTTATCTTAGTATTGTTTTACTCCTCGCTGGGATCATTACTTTGCATGCTATCCCATGCTTGCGCAAGTCTAATTTGATATTTTCTACTTCTGTGACAACTTCTTGCTCAATATTTTCCTTACTCTTCTATCAATGATAACCCTCTTCCGTTCATGAAAATAGACAGAATCCAGGTTGGCCACTTGGCGCTGCTTCCTGGGGTTGTATGGGGTCAATGCTAGTTCTTCGGTGGGAACAACCCCTTCATGAACTATCCCTGGTTGGTCTATCTTTGGCATATCTAAGTCCATAGCCTGTGGGCTGGACGGGTTTTGTTCAGGAGTTGTCTCAACCTGCTCCTTTTCTTGTCTTTCAGCTAGCTCTGTTAATTTTTCTTGTAATTTGTGTGCCTCTTCCAATGAAATCCTCCCTTCTTATTCTTCTTCTTCTTGTTTAGCAACCTGTTCCTGGACGATCCTTTCTTCTTCTTCTCTCTGGGCCTTCAACTCCTCTTCCTTCTGGATTCCGGCGACTTCTTCTTGCAGACCTTCTATGCATGTCAAACCTGCATCAATTAAGGTAGGAAAAAATAAATATTCGACATATTCATAAGCAATTCATACCCCAGACGTTATCTAATTATCAAAAATAAGCAACAACACGTTTAAGTGCAGCGCTTGCGATCGCAGTGGGGAAATTATCACTAGGACCTGCGCCCAAGAGATGCGCCAACGGCAAGGTTTTTCTCAAAGAGTGTGAATTTGTGAAGTTGGCGGGAGTCTTAAGGTTATGATTTGCACGCTGAGCGGATATGACATGATTAAGTATTGCGCCCAAGAGATGCGCTGATGACAAAATGAATGGGATCGTGAATGTAGCGGCAATGTTTTGGCTATGTTCTGCACGTGTAGAGACAGTCTTAGTGTTAAACTTTGCGCCGATGGGCTACACCAAGAATTGAGCTCGGGTCCGCGTCCAAGGATGAGGCGCGGCTATGATAGTGGCCGCTATAGGGATAAGCTTTGCGCGTTGGCGGAGGATTTAGCCACAATATGTGTGCTAATGAAAGATGCGCCAAAGAGTCATGAGGAAAAGACTTAGAAGATTCTCGTGTCGGCGCCCTTTATAAAGTTGAACTCTGCACCGAAGCCTCCAAAATAATGTTGGAAATTGCGCCAAAGGAGGCCAAAATAAGACTAAGATAGGCACCATGGTTGGGCTGAAATGAGCTCTCAAAGTGTGCCTAAAGCGGCCAAGGTAGTTTTAGACTTTGTGTGATAAGTGGGAAGTTTAAATTTAAAAGTTGCGCGAGAGAGTATAAAAAACAATGGTCGAATTATAGTTAATATTCTTGTCGAAGAGGCAAAGTTAGGCTTAAGATTTGCGCCGAAGGTAGAAGACTTATGGTTAAAACTTGCGCCGAAGGCTAAAGGTGACTTTTCCTTAGAATTGTTTTTAGAAAACTTCTTTGGGAAACAAGTGTTAAATTTTTCCAAGTTGGAGCAGGATAAGCTTCAAAAGAGAGATAAATAATCATTACAAAAGTGTAGAAGGAGGGGCCCTAACATTTTTCAAAAAAAATTGGGGAAGGATGTTGCAGCAACAACAATTGGCGATTCACTGGCGAACACAGATCTCTAAAACAAAATCTTATCATGATCAGAATGAATTTTAAATTATTAGCTTCAAGCGTAACAACATGCCCCTCAGTTCAACCTCTAAGAATGTAGTGATATCTTAATCATATTGGTCTTATGGGAAAAGGAGGCTAAGACCTATACTTCCTTCAAACTCTTTCAAGCCCAGGATATGGAGTTAATTTTCTTAAGATCTGTCTTTATGGTGTTTTGACTAAAAGAGGACTCCATAAGATCGTAACAATGTCTCACAGGTGTATTCGTTTGTTCCTCATTCCCATACTAATTGCATCTCTTTTGGATGTCCCTTGAATTGATAGCTTTATCCATTTGAGCCTTCCAGAAATAACTTGCTTAAACTTTCAATATTTTGATCTGGGTTCTTCAATCCATAATGTTCTTTTGTGTGAGCGAAAGATTTTATTTAGTATCAAGATTCACAGACGTAGAAGAACCTCGCTTGGGATGAGTTACTTGAACAACTCTATAGATTGATCATTTTACTTCATCTCGGCCATGCTTTAATTGAGGCGAGAATTTATGGAAATCAGACTCCTTGACATAATCTCTTTGGGATTTTATTTGTAGCATGGGATCATTTTAAATACTATACACCTGTGAAACATGCTTCCTTTTTGTGGGTCCATTAATAGCAAAAACCTCGAGACAGGCATCAATGTTAAAGTGGGTGGAGCCTTAAGATAGTGAGAGAGAAATGTTGCATCATTAGTCATTGAACTGGGGTTATTCTGACCAAACAGGAAAAGATCTCTACATTCCTAAAGGCTGATCAGTGAAGGCGAAATCATTGAGCTAAATTTTCTTTGCATCTGAAATCCTATCCTTCAAGACTTCGATTTTGCTCAAAGTTCTGGTCTACAACTATGCCAAGAGTCGAGGTGGGATTTATTAAGTAAAGTGAAGAAAAGAGCAAACAGACAGGAAGGAGAAGACTAACTATAACATGCCGAACCACTTAAACTGTTAGTGACAACAAAACAAAAAAAATGGAAAGAAAAGAAAAGAAAAGAAACAAAGAAACTGCTTATTTATGTACAAAATGTCTCAAACGATACTACGCAAAGTATTGTTTCAAGGCGAGGCCATTGAGGAGAAGAGTTACTTCCTCTTCTTGGAGGTCTTTTAGCTTGTAAGTAGATGGGCCAAGTTTTTCGGAAATTAGATATGGACCGACCCATAGATACCGAAACTTCGTATGCATTCCTTTACCTTCATGTGGATGATCCCATTTTAGAACTAAGTCACCTACTTCAAAATTCCTTTTCTCGGACTTCCTTTTATCGAACCACCTTTTGACTATGTCTTGGTGTTGGTGGAACCGGTCTTCGGCCTTTTTCCAAGATTCTTCGAGTTTCAATAAAGTGTCAATTCTAGACTGTAAAACCTGACTATTGGTGCCCCAGGAGGCTTGAGACAACTGCAAATATGGGAGTAAGAGGTTAGGAGGGAGGATGGCTTCTCTACCGTAGATGAGGGTATATAGAGAAACTCCCAAAGCATTCTTCGGAGTGACTCTATCTTCCCATGAAGCGTTTGGGAGAGCAGTGTGCCAGCTTCTCTCGTTTTCAATCACAGTTTTCTTAAGGATTCGGATGAGGTTTTTGTTTGAAGATTCTACTAACCCATTTCCCTGGGGATAGTAGTTGGCTGAATAATGTAATTTAATTACTCTTTCATAAACAAATTCATTTATTTTAAAAGACTAGAAATAAGTTGCATTATCAAAGACTAGGGAAATTGGAACCCCAAACCTAGTTATGATGTTCTCTTTTAAGAAACTAATGACCGCATCTTCATTGATTTTGCACAATGGGATAGCCTCTGTCCATATTGTAAAATAATCTATGGTTTTCAGGATATACTGGTGCTACAAAGAAGAGTTTGGTTTTATCTCTCCAATGACATCTATGCCCCATTGTTCAAAAGGCTTCGAGATAATAACCGACTGTAATGGTCCTACTGCCTTCGGTAATTTTCCAGCACTTCTTTGGCATATGTCACAATTTCGTGCATAGGTATGAGAGTCTCTGAACAAAGTGGGCCAATAATATCCAGCCCTTAGTATCTTGTGAGTTGTCGTGTCCCCGGAATAATGCCCACCAGCAGAGCCATCATGTGGCTCTTTGACCACCTTACTTGCATCTTCCTTCTCTAAACATCTGAGAAAAATACCATCATAATTCTTTCTGAAAAGTATTCCATCAATGATCTGGTAAGCTACTGACTTCAGATGGAGTGCTCTTCTTTGCTTAGAACTCCAATGCTCTGGTAAGTACCCTTGTTGAAAGTAGTGCACTAAGTCTATGTACCAAGATTTAGGTGCTGTGAAGACAGGGCAGACTTCAACTATATTTAGTTCGGACTCATTTTCCCAATCTTGCTCTTCATCTATTGGTGTTGAGTGAGTAATTTACATAGGCCTTGACCTTTAACAATGGTGGTTGGTTTAAATTCTAAATCATATTCTTGTAGGGAAGTGACCCAGTTTCCTCTTATTTCTCCCAACTCCTTTTCAACGAATAGAGATCTGATGGCTGGATGGGGAACTACAACTTTAGTTTTGTTCTTAGAATATATGGCCTAAACTGTTTTACTGCTTTGTATATGGCGTATCCCTGTTTATCTATGACAGGATAGTTCAATTCAACGCCCTCTAGACCAGTGCTCATAAAAGAGATTGGGTATTCATCTCCTAACTCCACCTTTTGCATAAGCATAGCTACAAGAGAATCATCTGAAGCGAAGGTATATAAGATAAAATCTTTGTCAAAATCTGGGCTTCTTATAGAGGGAGCTTCGGCTATGGCTGTTTTGATATCCTTAAATGAATCCTTTTCTAAATCTGTCCATTTGAACTGTACCTTTTGCTTGACCATTTGTTGTAACGGTTTGACGGTCTAAGCGAAATTAGGGACAAATATTCGAACAAAATTAATTGTGCCCATAAACGATTGCATAGCTTTTTTGTTGTGGGGCATGGGAATTTTGATGATAACTTGCACTTTCTCTTGATCTATCGAAATTCCCTTCTTCGAGATGATGTGACCAAGTAGCTTTCCCTCAAAGACTGTGAACACACTTTTCTTGGGGTTTAGAGAGATACCATACTTCCTACATCAGTCAAAAATCTATTTCAAATGGAAAACATGGTCCTCTCTTTTCTTTTAAAAGATTGTCACATCATCCAGATATACTATGACATAGTGATCGCCTAATCCTCGAAAAGCAATGTCCATTGCTCGTTGGAAAGTAGCTCCTGCGTTTACCAGCCCGAACGGCATTCTTCGGTATGCGAGCGTTCCCCACTTAGTGCGGAAAGTAGTCTTAAGTCGATCTCCTTCCGCTACCAACACCTGATTGTAACCGGAGAAACCATCTAGTAGAGAAAACATTTCTGCTCCTGATACCATCTGCAAAATTTGTTCCATTGAAGGAACAGGATAATTATCTTTATCAGATGCTTTGTTCAGGTTTCTGAAATCTACACATAGCCTTATTTCTCCAAACTTCTTCCTTACGGGAACTAAATTAGCGACCCAATCCAAATGCCTTTAAAGATGATCTTAGCATCTAACAACTTCTTCAATTCTTTCTGAATTAAAGGCTCAAGAGTAGGGTGCATTCTTCTTAGCTGTTGTTGAAAAGGTTTAACACCTGCTTTCATTGGTATGACATGCTGAATGATACGAGTATCATATGTTTTTAGATCTTCATATGTCAAAGCAAACACATCTTTATATTGCTGAAAATTTTTGATGAACTTGTCTCTTTCACTCGACGAACAACATCTACCAAGATTGACATATATTGGTTCAGCCTCTGTGCCTAGATTTATCAATTCATGCTGCATAGTAGAACTATGAGTTTTAACATTTGCTGGTTTCTTGAACATGCTTTGCAAATCGAACAAACTTTCAAGTGATCTCACTCCTTTAGGCATGAAATTTCCTTTGACTGCGTCCTTATTTTGCAAATCAACATCATGTTTTTCTTCATCTATAACAGCTTCTTGAAACATATCTTCATTTGTAAGGAAACTAATGATTTGTTTGTCATCATTGAACACCCTTAAATTTGTTATATTATCTAGAACGGAAGGCCTAAAAACCAATTCAATAGAACACTTATTATTAGTAGGCACCAACCTGGAAGCAGAGGTAGCTAACAAGTCAGCGACAACATTCTGTAATCTAGGAACAAATTTTATATTAAAAGCTTCAAAGTTGGTAATTAGAGCCCATACCTCAGATTGATAGCCTTTCAGATGTGGTGAAAAACAATGAATCATGTCTCTTACCTGTCTGACGACTATTTCCGAGTCGCCGAAGACTTTCAGATATTTAACATTCAAATCGATGGGTTTCTTCAATCCATGGACTAAAGCTTCATATTCAACAGTATTATTACTACAATCGAACTATAATTTACAAGACAAGAAGTGCTTGTTCGATCGGGATCTATTAGAACACAACCGGCTTCGGATCCTTCCTGATTTTTGGAACCATCAAAGTACAAAATCCAAAAAGCATTCTTTGATCTAACTAAGTTAGTATCTAAACCATCTAAGTCAGTAACTAAGTTAACTATGTTACAATCGATATTGTCAATCCGAGAAAATTGAAGGAGATCGGACTGTTTGTCTGATTCATTGCTGATATCTTCTCATTGATAATTTCCAGGCTCAATTTCTAAGAAACAATTCCTTAGGATGAACGATGAGAAAGCTAAAGCTTCAGTCTTTTCCTCTAGCTGGGTTACGTTGTGTTTCATGTGCGGTTCTCTCAGCACTTTAATTTGGTTTTTCCTATTCTGATAGGGCATCCATAAGTGGGACCAATCTGTGGCGAAATAACCGTCTAATTTAGCTGACTAGTCTCGACTTAGGATCAAACCATAAGCTTCAGGGATATCAACTACCATTATATCAATAAACTGACACACTCTAGAATCAGTAAACAACCTAATAAGCACATCTTTCATTTCCCTAATTACTTTAACAGCAGTTCTATCTAGCTGAATAATCTGGCCTAGGGATGGAGTTGGCTTCCCATTGATCCTTTTGCAAATAGACAATGGCATGACATTCGAGGATGCTCTAGAATCTACTAAACAGTTATGCAGATTGTTATTGAAAATTTCAAAAGTTAAAAGGAATGGCAATGTTTGGGACTTAGATTTCCCACCAATACTAGATTCATTAATTTCAGGGTCTTTCTGAGTATCTGCTAACAGCAAGCTAGATTGGGGTTCAAGAGCTTGCAAAAATTTATTTCGTTGTTGAGGTAAACTACACATCTCAAATATAGAAACATTATCTTTTACTTTCTTTATGTCTTCGATGATGTCGTATCCCATATCACATTCCTTTATGTCACATCCCCTCCCATTCTACCAGCTAGATGGAGCGGATCGTGAGGTTAAACCGGGCATCTAGCCCCATAAACTTATAACCAAGCACTCACATGATTTAAAAAGAGATATGGGATGTATAATTAGGAGAGAAACACAACGGAAATAAACAATTTCACATCCCATTAGACATTCAGTATTTTCATGCCATTCATCATTCTAAACAATATCAAATTATCAAGTGAGAATACTTATCTCAAACCAAGTAATCCCTGAGAAACCAGCTATGCTTCTGCAACGTTCCTCCCAACCATAGGCCAGTGTGCTCTTCAATTTCTCAGCACCACTGCCACCCCCAAGCTGGGCATGATCTCCATAAGGAAATAGGGAACAACTGGGTCTCGCATGGCCATAGATACCCCAAAATCAGCCATACCAACCATCAGTTGGGTTTTTGAGGCTGTTAGGAGATGGATGCATATAACAGCAAAAATGTAAGTGATGGGCATGATAAAAATGCTTCTATAGTGAAGTTCCCAACAATGGGTTCCTAGCAGTTCCAGGAAAACGTGGGCAACCAATACGAAAAGGAGAAAATGGGAAATCAACCCCAAAAGGGCAGAATCGTTTTCCTAAGAATGCTCATGGGCATTTCGTGGGCAGAAACGGCCTCTCTAACCCCAAAAATCGTGGCTCTCTTCTCCCATCCAATGAGCTAACCAAAAACGAGTTTGCAGGCAGGGAATAATGCCGGAAATGGTGAAAAACGTGAAGGATAAAACCCCAACAAGCTCAGACTGCGTGAGAGAAAGAATGCCATGGGTGAAGAATGGCTTTTGGGCCAATTTCGTGGGGGTTTTCTTGCCCAACAAGCAAAAACACGATTTCCCAAGTTGATGGCTTTCCCATGCACGAAAATTGACAGCCATACCTCTCCCATCCCAAGGCATTTATTGTCTCAACCAATTCTTGGAAGAATTAAATGATTGGGTGCATGAGACCAAATGGGTAGTTGAGAGTTCATGGGCTTTCTCATTGACACATGGATTAAAACCATTGGCTCAAGGGTTCGGTTATTTTCCCTCCCTCTTCCTTGTAAAGATCATGCCCCCATCTCTTTTGTTGCATTGCGTAGCTGGTTGTGGGTTTTTCATTAAAATTGCATATTTACATGGTGTCCGATTTTACATTGTGCACTGCTAGCACAAGAACCATATGCATCTATTCTAATTGCCGATACATAAAACGATAAGTCAGTGGCGGGGCCTTGGCCTTGAGCTCCTCGCCATGACTAAATGACAATATTTACATCATTTACAATATTAATGCAATAGGGTTAAGCTGGGGACGTTACATTCCCCTACCCTTGGAATAACACCGTCCTTGGTGTTCCAGCACTTCGGAAATAAATACCCGCTTTCCATATGTCCAAAATTCACAAAAACTTTGCAGATCTGCCCTGCATTCTGTTCTTTACCTTGAACTTTCAGGACCAAGTCCTTTGATCTTCATGAGCTGCTCCTGCTGATTCGGATCTTCTAGCTCACCCATAAGTCTGAAAACTTTATGGCCGCTACCCTCTTGAGGTTCTCTGGTTGGACAGTTGCGGAAGTAATGATTCCCCCCACATTTCCAACACTTCACGGGTTGCTTCATCTTTACCTGCTCAATTTCCTTTGAGTCTTCCCACCTGGAGCGTTTCTTAATCGGACGATTGGATGAATGCTTCTTCACTGATCCACTTTTCCTTCCCTTGCTGATTGCTTTCATAATAATTTTTACCTCTTTCTGCAGACGAATAGAGTCCTGCAAGACCTTGTGGTTCATCTTGTTCTGCTGCTTTTGCATCTTGAGCATCTCTTCAAGATTTTCTTGGGTCTTGGAAATTGTTTGAAGAAGACTTCCAGCCAATTCTAATAGCCCTTGGTCTACAGCCATGGTCAATGGAACGATTGACCACACTTTGCTTACTAGCAACACTTTCCTGCACCGGCTGCAACCAATTGATTCAATCTCCACCTGTGAAATTCATCATTACAATTCTCGTTAGGCCAAGAATAACCCAAACATTAAAATCATTTAATGGTTTTTCCCTGGTTGACATGGATAGTCCATGCCTTACTCATGAGACTTCCACACTTTTCATGCTTGCCTAACATACACATGAATTCCTTCATGTTCATCCATTCACAAGAAATTCATTAATTAGCATTCACAATTCACTTTAATCAAATAACACACTTTCACTTTCAGTCATGCATGCATTCAGCAACTTTCTAACTCTATAAATGCATCAATAAAAGGAAAGAGAGAGAGCCGTAAGAGTTTCTCCTCTTAGTCTTGTTCCGTTCTGGAATCCCACACCACCATTGTGGTTTTCATGCTCCTGTCCTCTTTCACTTCACGTGAATGCTCGACTTGCCCTTCTTGGCTATGACACTTAGTGTCTAAGGTCTGCATATGGATTTCAACTAGGGAACCCTTCCCCATTGTCGCTTACAGAACCTTTGGTTGCTAGGACCCACAAAGTTCCACTAGCACCATCTTCCATTACTGCTCATACTGAGCTCTTCAAGGTGGTTACATGTCCACCTGCATTCTTAAGATGCTTCAAGGTTCTTGCTTCCAACAATACCTGCGTTGGATGTCTTCACTTTATCCCACAAGATCCTTCTTTGCTTTCCAAGCATTGGATTTCCCGTGGATACAACAATGAATGTTGGGCCAGCACGCAGGCTACTCCACAACCATTTGAATAGGCAATGCCAGGCCAGTACGCTGACTGGTTTTATCAATTGTTTAAGGGAATGTTTGGCCAGCACGTCGGCTGCTCCACAACATCAAATGGTTAATGTTCCCACCAACTACCCTCTGAATTTACCGAGAATTTTATAGTTCCAACCAGTTACTCTCTGGCTTTACCAAGCATTTATAGCTCTTTCCAAGGTCCTTGTTTCCTGTAATGGCCAAGGTTTCCAACAAAGAAACAACAGTGTATTAGCTGGGTTACAATAAGATTCATACCCGAAATCTTCATTATTCCAAACAAGAATTAAATGAAAATGAATACTTATCTGTATTGTGCATTTCCTCGCTACTCCACAGGTTTCCTTCTCTGCTTTACAAGCCTTGGATCACATGTGGGGTGGATGCTTGGCCAGCACACATGCTGCTCCACAACATCATCCGAATAGGCAATGCCAAGCCAGTGCGCCGACTGGGTTTATCAGGCATCCCACCAATCAGTATGCTAAGCCAGTACTTCGACTGGGTTTATCAAGCATTTCAAAAATCAGTATGCTAAGCCAGTACGCCGACTGGGTTTATCAAGCATTTCAAAAATCAGTATGCTAAGCCAGTACGCCGACTGGGTTTATCAAGCATTTCAAAAATCAGTATGCTAAGCCAGTACGCCGACTGGGTTTATCAAGCATTTCAAAAATCAGTATGCTAAGCCAGTACGCCGACTGGGTTTATCAAGCATTTCAAAAATCAATATGCTAAGCCAGTACACCGACTGGGTTTATCAAGCATTCAAGAACCATTTCCAAGCCAGTTCTCCGACTGGGTTTGTCAGGAAATAACACCCTTCACTAATGCCAAGCCAGTACACCGACTGGGTTTATCAGGCATCCAGCAACCTTTCGCCACAACCCCCAAATAACCAATTCCAAGCCAGTACGCTGACTGGGTTTATCAGGCATACAACAACCATTCGTCACAACTCCCAAATAACCAATGCCAAGCCAGTACGCCGACTGGGTTTATCAGGCATACAACAACCATTCGTCACAACTCCCAAATAACCAATGCCAAGCCAGTACGCCGACTGGGTTTATCAGGCATACAACAACATAATATGATTACGTGGCTCCTTCTCTTATGCAAACCAGTGGTTTCCTCCAGGAACTCCATAGGTGACTCACTCGATTGCAGGCTAGCATGGCCCCACAATACCCACTCACACTACACAAGGATGATACCCCTTTTCTGCAGCACAGCTCCTCGGGCCTATCCATCTCTTTTAGTGTCCTTTAGTGTGAGCGTAGAAAGGTTACCACTGCCCATACAGTCCTCTTGAGCACCCTTTCTTCACTTTGCCTCTTACGTGCAACACCCAGTTGCATTTGTGTAAGCTGTTAGCACAAGAAGGGTAAGCAAACTCATTAGTATTGCTGCTCTTAAATCGTAACCATATTTCATAACATTCACTATCAAGTATTGAAACACCAGGAATGCGTCCATTCCCTTAGGGTGTAGTCAATATTGAAAAACCCTATCATGACCCAGCACCAGAAAAGGTGTGCACCCCCTTTCCGATGTGCGCCATGTAGGCCCTAATCATACTCAAGCAATCTGCAATGATATAAATAAGATAGAGCATGCTTTGCACATTAACCTAAGTAATTTAGACGTGAATGTTCTTGTTTAGGGTCACAGAATACTCATTCATTTTGCAGATGCGTCTCACATGCCTTCGGGGCATAGCTTTACCATCTCACTTTCATGGTTTACCGTCATGCGGTTTGGTTGAGACATTATCAATGGCGTTTCTTCCGAAACCCATTTCCAAGCATGGGGTCTTTCCCATCTGGTTTGGCTTCTGCAGGCTATCACACATGATCTTCCTGCAATGTGTCATCCTGGTACACTTTATCAAATAGTCAAACAGTCAGCGACATTTTAGCAATAAGCTTTAAATATGATTGTTCCATAACCAATCAATAGCATTAATAATTAAATTCAATGTAAATTTTACAATTCTGTCTCCTGCAGAAATTGATTTGCTTAGCAATGAGGCTATCCTCATATTGTTTGGCTCCTGTAAGTGACATCACTTTGCCTGTTATGGTCTTATGCCTGCTGCCATACATGAGCATCTACTTACAGCATGTCCTCCTGACACATTTTCATATAAGCCAAACAGTCATTAACAATTATTAGGAAAATTTCAAATCTGAAACATTTACAAATCTGATATTTACAACTGTTCTTACTAACAGAACTTAGAGCTCTCAACCATGAGATTCCTCCTTATAAGCTCAAGATCAAATTTCATAGTCATATCATTTATAACAGCCCATGAAATGATCATCGAATTATCATTAATTCATCCTTTCATTCATTATTTATTTTGCAATGACATATGTATCATCCCTATGCATTCATACAATGCATCACAAGATTTATAAAATCTCTTAATACACATCTACTCAATGCTACTTTGCATTATTTCATGAGTACTATGCATTCAAGCATATTATGATCGAAACATGACTATCTCATATAACTTGCATTACCATAATCAGGACCACCAGTCCTCACTTGCTTTGGTTATCGAGCACATAACCATCATACACATGGCATGATATAAATTCATATGAATGCCTTGATAGGGTGTAAGGATCATTTCCTTCACTTACCCACACCTCACCAAGCTTGGTAGGTTAACAGTCCCAAGTGGTATTTAATATCATATGCAAACTATCTCAACATAACTCAAACATAGTTGAAGAGATCTTACCAATTCCTTTTCAATATTCATGCCATTTGGCACCAATAATCATTACCTGCATGGTTACCATTAACATCGCCTGATGTTACCTGATCAATTGGCCTCTTACCAAGGCTGCTCGGTCCTTTTGCCCACTTTATGATCATATTTTTGTTGCACCATTCTTTCTGCCTAAGGTTGTTGGCTTCATGCAACAACATCCTCAGCACATTTAACCATGCTCTCTGTTATCTTTGGTCCTACAACCAAGACCAACATCAATAGTGATTATCAACCACAATATTCTACATTAGTGGTTTATTGCATATGCCTACTTCATTATTCTACCAATGTGCAATATCCCATTTATGCACAGGCGTTTCTATATGCACTATGCAATTTGTTAAGATGCCATCTAGTGCATATACATCTATGTAATCCTTTACTTTTTTAACATTTTTATGCCATATGACAATTTCATAATTATAAGTATGATAACAAACAGAGGTTTAAGAAATTCTTCCCTTTTCGATCCCTCATCGTGACATGGAATTCCTCTTCCATATCCTGCAATTGTAGAAATTGCCCATATTGACAACAAAATTTGTTTGTCAAAACAGCCGCTGGCACTCTTCTGCACTAAATATCTATGATATATGTAGACCTCCTTCAAACTCTAGTCATGCATCATTGTTCCCTGCTGGACAAGCTTTCCAATGCCTGTCTTCATGCTCCATTCTGACATCAGGTGCGGGAACTGCATCCTTTCAAAAATGACAACTTTCACTCCCATTCTGCACATTTTACACAGTGGCATTATATTCTCTAAAATTCGCAAATTACTTCATGCACATGGGAAGAATGTCGTACTGACAATTCGTCCAATCACAAACAAAGACACATGAGGGGGAAAAGGAAAGGGGGTCAAGGGGGCTTGCCACCACATCGGGCGGTTGGCGAAATCCTGTCACAACGGGCAGTTCGCTGAATCCTACCACGATGGGCCGTTGGCTGATTGCTCCCGCAACTGCGGGGCGGCTGGCGGAATGCTCCCGCCGTTCGGGTTTTTTTCGGCTCACCTCCGTTGCGGGGTGGTTCGGCGACGGCTCCCGCAACTGCGGAGCAGTTCGCCGAACGCTTCCGCAACTGCGGAGCCATTCGGCGAAGGCTTCCGCAGTTGCGGAGCCATTTGGCGAATGCTCCCGCAATTGCGGAGCCATTCGGCGAATGCTCCCGCAATTGCGGAGCCATTCGATGAAGGCTTCCGCAATTTCGGAGCCGTCCGCAGAATGCTTCCGGGTTTCGGGGCGGTTTTCGGAATGCCTTTTTCGGAACAACTGGCGAAATGCTTCCGCAATTTTCGGAACGATTCGCCGAAGTCTTCCGCAGTTGCGAAATGATTCAGCGAAGTCTTCCGCAGTTGCGGAACGATTCGCCGAAGTCTTCCGCAATTTCGGAACAACTCGCCGAACTCTTCCGCGTTGCAAAACGATTCGCGGAGTCCTTCCAAAATTTCGGAAGAGAATTCCTTCCACAATTTCGGAAGAGAATTCTTTCCGAAATTTCCGATACTTAGAAAATTTTTCACTTAAAAACATTTTCTCCGCTGTTTCGGAGCAGTTGGCTGAATTCTTCCGCAATTGCGGGAAGGTTCGCCGAACGCTTCTGCAATTGCGGGAAGGTTCGCGGAACTCTTCCGCATTTGCGGGAAGGTTCGCGGAACTCTTCCGCAATTGCGGGAAGGTTCGCGGAACCTTTCCGCAGTTTCGAGAGGACTCCCCGAAACAGACTCAAAATCAAAATTTCCAGAAATAGGCTTAAACCAAAATTTTCAAAACTGTTAAGAAAAAATTTAAAAATCTTCCCTTCTAATTGCTATCAGATTTCGCCCATAGAGGCCCAATGCTGCAACGCAGCTCTGATACCATTCTGTCACGTCCCCTCCCATTCTACCAGCTAGATGGAGAGGATCGTGAGGTTAAACCGGGTATCTAGCCCCATAAACTTATAACCAAGCACTCACATGATTTAAAAAGAGATATGGGATGTATAATTAGGAGAGAAACACAACGGAAATAAACAATTTCACATCCCATTAGACATTCAGTATTTTCATGCCATTCATCAATCTAAACAATATCAAATTATCAAGTGAGAATACTTATCTCAAACCAAGTAATCCCTGAGCAACCAGCTACGCTTCTGCAACGTTCCTCCCAACCATAGGCCAGTGTGCTCTTCAATTTCTCAGCACCACTGCCACCCCCGAGCTGGGCATGATCTCCACAAGGAAATAGGGAACAACAGGGTCTCGCATGGCCATAGATACCCCAAAATCAGCCATACCAACCATCAGTTGGGTTTCTGAGGCTGTTAGGAGATGGATGCATATAACAGCAAAAATGTAAGTGCTGGGCGTGATAAAAATGCTTCTATAGTGAAGTTCCCAACAATGGGTTCCTAACAGTTCCAGGAAAACGTGGGCAACCAAAACAAAAAGGAGAAAATGGGAAATCAACCCCAGGAGGGCAGAATCGTTTTCCTAAGAATGCTCATGGGCATTTCGTGGGCAGAGAACGGCCTCTCTAACCCCAAAAATCGTGGCTCTCTTCTCCCATCCAATGAGCTAACCAAAAACGAGTTTGCAGGCAGGGAATAATGCCGGAAATGGTGAAAAATGTGAAGGATAAAACCCCAACAGGCTCAGACTGCGTGAGAGAAAGAATGCCATGGGTGAAGAATGGATTTTGGGCCAATTTCGTGGGGGTTTTCTTGCCCAACAAGCAAAAACACGATTTCGCAAGTTGATGGCTTTCCCATGCACGAAAATTGACAGCCATACCTCTCCCATCCCAAGGCATTTATTGTCTCAACCAATTCTTGGAAGAATTAAATGATTGGGTGCATGAGACCAAATGGGTAGTTGAGAGTTCATGGGCTTTCTCATTGACACATGGATTAAAACCATTGGCTCAAGGGTTCGGTTATTTTCCCTCCCTCTTCCTTGTAAAGATCATGCCCCCATCTCTTTTGTTGCATTGCGTAGCTGGTTGTGGGTTTTTCATTAAAATTGCATATTTACATGGTGTCCGATTTTACATTGTGCACTGCTAGCACAAGAACCATATGCATCTATTCTAATTGCCGATACATAAAACGATAAGTCAGTGGCGGGGCCTTGGCCTTGAGCTCCTCGCCATGACTAAATGACAATATTTACATCATTTACAATATTAATGCAATAGGGTTAAGCTGGGGACGTTACACTTTACCACTTTGGGTTGATTATCAGTTTTATTCAAAGTTACTTTTGGTGGGTGAATTATTTCAATGTTTTGTTGTTTAGTTGGTATTGGTTAGTTTTGGGCCATGGTGGAATGACCGTGATGTGCCTTTTCGGTATCTTTTTGGATGCTTTAGGCTTGGGCGTGATTGATCTTGGAACAGGATCAACGATTGGGCCTTTACTGTGAGTATTAATGTTAACAATTGAGACTTGACTTTCCTCGGGATCATCTTCAACTAATTCAGTTAAAGGTACCCAATCTCACAACACCATAGTAGTGTCCGTGACCGGTTCTTCAGGTTCAGGATTTTTATCCTCTGGAGGATTGTCTTGGTCTGGGATTTGTGAATCTAGCATTTGGTTCATCACCAAGCTCATTGAATTTATCCATTGCGGACATCTTTTTTCAGAGTGTGGTTCTTGATGAAAGGTGCAAAAATGTTCCATTCCTACTTCATTCAAATTTAAAACAGGAGAGTTGTTCATAGGTGGATGAGGCTGATCGTTTTCTTCTCTTTTCTTGTAGAAAGGCTTAAAAGGTTTCCTGGAAGTGGTAGCTGCCTTATCCTTTTCAAGATATACAATTTTATTGGACAAATTTTGCATCATTTTAACTACATTTTCCATATCCAATGATGGTTCTTCCTTATTCCTGGTAAGCAAGAATGTTTTCTTAGTGGTCGATGTTTTTGTTTCTGCATCAAGCACATGCTTAACAATGTTATCTGCTTCCTCTTCCACCTTCCTATCTTCTTCAAAATTTTCTGTTAAGGTAGTTTTATTAGTTCTTTTGACAAACATTTCTATTGGAGGATAGAGTGTGGTGGTATAGTATTCCACTAAAGATTCTTCTGCAGGTTTAGCTGCTTCGCTAAAATTATTTAATAGTCTGGTGAATCTTTGGTTGAACTCTTGTACCTTCTCTTTCTTTTCCATCCTCATAGACAGCAATTCTTTCATGAGTGTAGATACTGTTTTCTGATTTCCATATTTCTTCAAGAAACATTGTTCAAAATCTTCCCAACCAGCTATCGAGCTGGCTTGTAAACTAACATACCACGAGGATACTTTAGGCTCGAAAGTATAGGGGAAAAGACGGAAGACTACATCTTCATGCTGCACATTTAACAGGTTCAAGGCTAAGTAATAGCTCTTAAGGTGATCTTCAGCATAAATACCTCTCCCTGGGTCATACTTAGGCAAGACCTTTTCAGGGTTCTTAGGTAGAGTGTGAAAAGGACCAGCCAAGTTCAAGGCTCCTCTCGCTCTCCAAGTAGGTACGACCATAGCTCTTCATGGAGAATTAGGTGGGGTATTGTATGGAGTATGAGGTGGAGAATTATTTGGGGTATAAGGTTCTTCACGATCTTGAGGATCTTAAACTTCTATTTCTCCAAGAGGTTCTGTAATTTCTTCTAAAGATAAGGCTACTAACTCTTCAAAGCTCTGAACTAGAACCGAACCACGTGTGTACTGTCTTTCTTTTCTAAGAGCTCTTCTTCTAGGAAGAAAGGGAATCGCGTTTAAACTGCTAAGCTGTTTAACGTAAGCACGGGTATGTCGTATCAGATTTTATACTTCAGCACAAGGGATAGCATATAGCGTTTCTTTATTTTCTTGATTTTTCAAATTCAGAATTGGGCTTTTCTTGATTTTTTACTTCCAGATATGAATTGCCTGGGATTGTTGTTTTAAGCGGGTTTCCAGCTGGATCTCCTCTTAAAGAAGAGTCTCCTATATTGGCCATACACTGGTTTTCCTCCTTCTAGCGCCAAAAATTGTTGATGCCTCAGAAATCGTAGCATCAAGCAGCAAGGGATTCTCCTCGGTAAACAATCCCAATTAGATTGTCCACTGTTTGGTGTGGGGAATCCGTCCGGTTAATGATTCCGGCTACCGTAAGATTTAAAGATTCTTAATCTTTGCAACGATTGCAGCCCAATCCACCGTTTTTTGTGATTTTATTTTAAAAATGATATGCAAGTGCCCTAAGCTAAGTGTATGCAATTAAGCTAAATTAATCTAAAACTGTGTAAGAAAAGCTATTCTATCCTTGCAAGGAGCAAACTGTAAAGATGAATAATGTGCTGAAAGAAACACCTTAAAAATTATACAGATAGCCATTTAATCATAAAGGTACGTCTACAGCAAGATATATCAGCTATTAAAGATAGCTTTAATTCAATTAATACAATCCATTACTCATTTAAGAAAACACATCCTAGCACCGGAAAGCATAAGAGCATTCATTACACAAAAACAATTCAAGATAGCAAGGAATGATCTCACAATAATATGCAGATGACACAGGAATAATCTAGCACACATTTGACACATCTTCCAGGCAAAAACGCCTTCTCCTAGGCTTTCATTAGGCAAAAGTGTGTTTCTTGGAGCAAGTAGCAAAGTAGTTCACGTACAAGGAAGAAAATTCTTTCACCTGTCAAAAGTCCTATTCTTCTCCTCTATTCTCCTATATATAGTTTTACCAAATGCTCTTTGAACTGCCACGTGTACCCTAAACCTAGGAAATTTGATTTACCATTAAAATCTCAAAAAATCAAATCCTGATGATTCGTTACAATCCTCTTGCACAAAAGACAAATTAAAGGACAACTGTTTGTATAGACGTTACAAGATTAACAATCTTTTAGTTACTTTGCAAAAAATGAATAAAGCATATTATTGTCCAGCTGACTCTTTCGTATCATCAAGTCACTCCTCTTCTGCTGACTTGTCCTCTTCAACATGCTTGCTTGCTATCTCAGCATTCTTTACTTCTTCTATATAGTTGGCCCATTGACTTATTTCTCTTAGTATTGTTTTACTCATCGCTGGGATCATTACTTTGCGTGCTATCACATGCTTACGCAAGTCTGATTTGATATTTGCTACTTCCGCGACAGCATCTTGCTCAATATTTTCCTTACTCTTTTGTCAATGATAGCCCTCTTCCGTTCATGAAAATAGATGGAATCTAGGTTGGCCACTTGGCACTGCTTCCTGGGGTTGTATGGGGTCAGTGCTAGTTCTTCAGTGGGAACAACCCCTTCATGAGCTATCCCTGGTTGGTCTATCTTTGGCATATCTAAGTCCATGGCTTGTGGGTTGGACGGGTTTTGTTCAGGAGTTCTCTCAACCTACTCATTTTCTTGTCTTTCAGCTAGCTCAGTTAATTCTGCTTGTAATCTATCTGCCTCTTCCAACAAAATCCTCCCTTCTTCTTCTTCTTCTTGTTTAGCAGCCTGTTCCTGGACGATCCTTTCTTCTTCTTCTCGCTGGGCCTTCAACTCCTCTTCCTTCTGGATTCTGGCGGCTTCTTGTTGCATACCTTCTATGTATGTCAAACCTGCGTCAATTAAGGTAGGAAAAAATAAAGATTCGGCATATTCATAAGAAATTCATACCGCAGACATTATCTAATTATCAAAAATAAGCAACAGCCCATTTAAGCGCAATGCTTGTGATCGCAGCAGGGGAAATTATCACTAGGACCTGCGCCCAAGAGATGTGCCAACGGCAAGGTTTTTCTCAAAGAGTGTGAAGTTGGCGGGAGTCTTAAGGTTACAATTTGCACGCCGTCCGGATATGACATGATTAAGTCTTGCGCCCAAGAGATGCGCCGATGACAAAGTGAATGGGATCGTGAATGTAGCGGCGATTTTTTGGCTATGTTCTGCACGTGTAGCGGCAGTCTTAGTGTTAATCTTTGCACCGATGCGCTACACCAATAATTGATCTCGGGGCTGCGTCCATGGATGAGGCGTGGCTGTGATGGCGATCGCTATAGGGATAAGCTTTACGCATCATTGGAGGATTTAGCTACAATATGTGCGCTAAAGAAAGATGCACCAAAGAGTCATGAGGAAAATACTTAGAAGATTCTCGTGTCGGCGCCCTTTATAAAGTTAAGCTCTTGGCCGAAGCATCTGAAATAATGTTGGCAATTGCGCCAAAGGCAGCCAAAATAAGACTAAGATAGGTGCCATGGTTGGGCCGAAATGAACTCTCGAAGTGCACCTAAAGCACCCAAGGTAGTTTTAGACTTTGCGCGATAAATTTAAAAGTTGCGCAAGAGAGGATAAAAAACAATGGTCGAATTATAGTTAAGATTCTTGTCGAAGAGGCAAAGTTAGGCTTAATATTTGCACTGAAGGCGGAAGACTTATGGTTAAAACTTGCGCCGAAGGCTCAAGGTGACTTTGCCTTAGAATTTTTTTTAGAAAACTTCTTTGGGAAACAAGTGTTAAATTTTTCCAAGTTGGAGCAGGATAAGCTTCAAAAGAAAGAGAAATAATCGTTACAAAAGTGTAGAAGGAGGGTCCCTAACATTTTTCAAAAAAAATTGGGGAAGGATGTTGCAGCAACAACAAGGCCTTAATACACAGCCAGTTTTCTCCAGCTATCTCTTCTGTTATAATTTGTCAAATTTCTTTGATGGATTGTGATTTTGCTTCAACACATTCACTAATATTGTTTATTATTTGCAATCAGTAACTTATATTGTTTTACAATTTAGGTTTCTCTCATCTTATGATCTCTGTAATTGGTGTTTTAAATGAATGTCTTTATCTACCATTTTATCTATTTCTGCAAATGATTCACAAAAAACATTGAGTTAATGTTAATTTTTCAATTAACATTCTAGATAGAGGATAAGCTTGTATGCACTTAAGTCTTAAGTTGTTGTTGGTTGAATGTATTTAAATGATTACATCTTGAGCTATTGAGTCAAGATCTAGTTTTGCATGTCTGTTGAATTGGTGAAAATATTTAGTAATTTTCAGACCAAGTTGTGTTGTGCACAAACAAATCATTCCCTTTAGAATAGGCCTGACTTAGATTAGATTTCTTTTCAAAGTTAGACTAACTCATAGGATTAGGAAAAACCCTTATCTTCCCTCATAGGAAGATAGATCCTTTCTAGGATCAAACACTCACAAGTGCCAGCAGAGGCCTTTGTATCTGTGGGTGTTAACCACACCAAACAATTCAAGGATAGGATAAAACTTGCGTAGGATTATCTGAAGCCTTTGGTTGGGTTTTCATCCCATGTTGTTTGCCTTGAACACCATTCCAACACATACACAACTGAGGAATCAACAAATGGCGCTAGAAGGAGGGCCATGTACCAATCATGCGTAAACAGAACTTAAAAAGACCTCTTCCTTAGCTTGAAGTCTTCTTTTTCTTGATCAATGCATTTATTAGAAGAGCCACATGGCTCTTCTTTTGGAAGATTGATGCTCCTATCCTTTGATGGTTGATTGTTGCTATGTTTTTTCTCCTTCAAGTTAGTTGATGCATATTGCTCACTGGTAACCTAGAATCAATATTATTGGAGACTTTGTTTGAAGAGAATCTAAAAAGTCTCTTCATGCTAGAAACAATGGCATCCAATGAGGCTTTAGTTTCGATTCCTCTTTCTTCTTCTTTGCTTTGGGTAGTAGAAAAACTTCGTTCCTCTATGGATGGTTTGTTTCTCTCAAAAGAATACTCATCTACATCTTTGGGATCAAATCCAAATCTGCAATAAAAATAATCTTTGAAGGAAATGGCTTTATGAATCTCTTCTCGCAAGGCTAGATACTCCTGGTAGTGGGGGGCAAGTTTTCACATGCATATATCACTTTTGCTAAATATTTTTTTGGATTCGCCATCAGTGGTTCAGCCCATTGGTCTTCATTGTACATATGATTGCAAATGTAACCAACCTCGTCTCTTTGTAGGCCTCCATCAATGTAAATGATTTCTTCTTCCTCGTATCACTCAAGGCCTTCATCTTCCATGACTGTATCTAGTTCTATAGCTGCAACTTGAAGATATTTTTGAGATATTTCTTCATATGATATTTACTTTCCACAGGATAAGCCAAGAAAAGTGCTCTGATACCACTTTAATGTATCAATCAGAACTGGTGATACACTAACTCGCTCCCTTGGAAGACTCAATGAAAAACAATGGATTCAATTGGATAGTTTGACTATAGGTAGGAAAAATCAAGTATTCTGTATAGGACTAGGACTATTCTAGCTGATAGAACCTTTGCACAAAGTACTAGGACCATTAATGTTTCGAAATCAACAAGGATGAAATCTACTCCAATGCTCCTGGGCACCCGAACACATGCAAACTAGTACTTCAATTATGCATTGACTGAAAGCTAATGGTGAAGGATTTAGACTTAGGGAGGCTAAATCAAATTCAATAGAAATCCTAGGTTCTCTCCCTAAATTTTTGGAAGGTTCTAAGAATGTCTCACAAATATACAAGAAAAATTGCCTTCTAGGATTGCACAAGTAGGCTAAATTCAGGATTTCCAAAATAGTCCGAGAGGCTCACGAATTTCTGATATGAGACTTGTAATAATTCATATAACATCTTAATTAACATCAGAAATAGAAATAATTTCATTTAGATAAATACTCATTCATTTATCATAGAGATTTTGAAAACTAGCTCTTTTTTATTGAAATCTAGACTAGGTGCAAGAAGAGGTATGATAATCATAATTTTATTCAGTAAAGATTCAGATTGGACATCAAATATTCATTATTAAATTAATATCAACCATCATTATTTGATTCATACATCCAAGAGTTCTCAAGAATGAGATACAACCAAAAGAAACTCTTACATCATGAAAACTAGGAAATCACTCATAGATCTGCATGGAGAGCTATCAAAACTCTGTCACAGGCTTGTAATCCACTGGTGCAAACTTCAGGACCTGCAAGAAACTCAACGATAATAGATGAATACCATCATCCTCTCTCAGGAAGCAGGGGCACATCTCCCAGCTTGGACTAGGGGCACATCTCCCTGGTCACTGAGGCAGAATTGCACTCACTCCAATTCTCAAACTGTCAAAAAAGATGTGAAATGGAGTTGTAATCCTCCTTTTATAGATTTAGGTGACATTTTGAGCAAGTAAGATAGGCTAAGGTGCCCTCATGGAGTGGATAAGGTTGCTTTGATTTATGCTTTAGCTTGTGCCTTGCTTTTTACTTTGCTTTGCTTTCTGCTTTAGCTTTTGCTTTTCTTTCTACTTTAGCTTTTTCCTTGTTTTCTGATTTTCTTTCTGCTTTTTATTTTTATTTTTCTTTTGTTTTTCCTGCTTTTTCTTTTGCTTTTCCTGTTTTGCTTTTGCTTTTCCTGCTTTTACTTTTATATCCTTTTTTTTTCTATTTTTCTACCTTATCCTTCTTTTTTGCTTTGTCTTTCTTTTTCTTTTGCTTTTGTTTTTCCTGCTTTTTCTTTTCTATCCTACTTTTCTACCTTATCCTGTTTTTTTGCTTTGTCCTGCTTTTCTACTTTATCCTACTTTTTTGCTTTGTCTTTCTTTTTCTTGCTTTTCTGCTTTGTCCTAGTTTTTCTTGCTTTTCTGCTTTGTCCTGCTTTTCTGTTTTTGTTCTGCTTTTCTGTTTTTTCCTGTTTTTGTCCCGCTTTTATGCTTTATTCTTCTTTTCCTAAGCTTTGCTGCTTTATTTTGCTTTCTTCTCATTTTGCTACTTTCATTGCTTTGTCTGCTTTATCTTTTCTTGTCTTGCAAGTTATCTCTTAGTCAACCTTATCCTCTAAGGCACACTTGTGGAGCATTATCCACTTTATTCCAAAATAAAAATATCTAATTAATAAAAACTAATTTTTCCAAGTGCATTTCAAACTTAGGATAAAATAAAATTAAACTTCTTGACTAATTAATGCCTTAATCTCAAAATTAACCCCAAGTAAATGAGATTTTCTCCTCAACCCAATGTATTGATTGGGTTAGGAACTCAATCCAATGATTATCAATGAGGGGACATGACACATATCTGAATAAGATGCAAAGCATTTGAATCCTTGCTTCTTTTTTATTTTAGGGTATGCTTTTGGTTATTCGTAAGGGCCATTTTGGTAGCTTCATCGACCTACTCTCTGTACCCATGGGATACCCGTTCCAAAAGATCTTTGGCCTTTAGCAAAGTCATCATCTTGATTGGCAAGATCTCATCATTTTTCTGGTTAAGTGGGGGAATTTGGCCATAACCTTGGCTGCTAGAAGGCATTTTCTCCACAAAAACTCTTAGATTTCTACCCTAGCTGCATCCTTGGCAGCTTTGCAAACAATGGCTCCTCAACATCTTTCGCTAGAATAGAAAATCCTTTTATTAAACCTTAGTTGTTTTCGACATTCGATGCACTATCGAGATCCTCCTTTGATGCTTTATCAGGTTCTCTGGGTTCCTCCTTTGATGCTCGCTTAGGATCCTCGTCCAATGTTTGCTTGGGATCCTCCTTCGATGCTCTATCAAAATCCTCCTCCAATGTGTCTTTCATACTTTTCTGCAACGTTCTTTTAAACTTTTCTTCGTTTTAGACTTTTCACCTTCTATCTAACTTATTAAAAATAAAAAGGACTTACCTCAACCACTACTATCTAACTCACTCATAAATGCAAATCACTACCAAAAAAGAGAGAATACAAACTTTAATAACAATATAGCTATTTCGGATGCTTTGCTTAACAAAAGAAAAATGACTCTTTACATATGACTTCAAATAGAAAATAATAAAGGAGAACTCAAAATATTGCTAGGAGTAATTCCACACACACAAACTCATGGTAAAGAATATCCTTTTGCTTTGGCAGGATTACTTTGTGGAAGAGGATGGTAAAAACAATCTATTCCATGCGTTTTGCCTGCGAGAGAAAGGACAAGGACCATATTTTTTCTTGCCACCATGATGTCAGGCAAAACATCCCTTTAGAGTAGGATGAGTGCTCCTTCCAAAAGCCGTTAACTTCTTACACATTAACAAATCCAATCAAATTAAATCCTCCTGAAGCAACGTACAAATACACCTAGTTTACGGCAACGTCTACAGAAACACTTACATTTGGGAAGCATCCAAGGCAATTGTCAGGCTTTTTCACAAATGCCAGTTCCGTTCAAAACATGGAAGTAACATATTCCACCTATTCCTGTCCTCAATATATTCGTTGGGAAGAACATCGAAGTAACATATTCCCCCAATTCCTGTCCTCAATATATTCGTTGGGAAGAACATCGAAGTAACATATTCCCCCAATTCCTGTCCTCCGTTGGGAAGAATCTTAAGAGGCATTTGTCATGCTTTCTGACAAATGCCAGTTCCGCTCTAAACATTAAAGTAACATGTTCCACATGTTCATGTCCTCAATATAATATATTACAGGTTTCCTGTATCCATGTAAAATTCAGGAGAAGCAACAGTTCGCTATCAAGTTTTCTTTAGAAATGTTTCACTTTTTTTTAAAAGGTGGTTCGCTGTTTGTTAGAGGGCTAGTCCACCTGGGGAAATAGTCACCACTTGCTATTCTAGAGAATCAAGGTGGCACGAATTACAATCATTACAATATGGGCTCAACAAAAGCAATATGTCACTTACAAGAATTAAACCTGGGTGGGAAGGGTAACAAACATTCCTCCCAAGAAAAGTTTTTTTAAATCATTTTAAATTTTATTTAAAACATTTAAAGTGACAGTTAGCTATCGAGTTTAGATCGATCACTTCTATATTTCAGAGAAGATTCCTAAAGACTTTTCCATTGAAAACCACTTTAACCACTTCATCTCTGACAATATAATGTAGACTAACAACATAATAAACGTTTACCAATATTTGCAAGTTTTCGTATACTAACAAACCTTACATAATTTAGACAAAGAAAACTTTGATACATACTACTTAGCAATTTCAATATTGATAAACAGCAAATAAACAGTGATATACCAAATCTCCAAATCCACCAAATGAAGATACTATATTTATTCAGAGATCAGTTGTAATAAGAGAGGTTTAGCAATCCAACTCGAAGCACTGATCATATTTTCAAATCCACCAAATGACGATTTTATATGCATGCAGAGGTCAATTGGAATTAGAGAGGTTTAGCAATCCAAGTCAAAGTACTGATCATAATTTCATTTAAAATTGGGTTGGGATGAGGCCAGCAATGAAACAATTTATGTGGAAGTGCATGTGCTTTCACATTGTTGATAGTATCTTACAGTGCTTCATTCATAAAGTAAAGTTTTAAAATTTGTGTACTAGTTATTGAGAGATTATAGTTGTTGGTATTATAAAAATAATATTTAAAGTATGATGAACCATAATAATCCGGGTTATTTATCAATAACTAATAAAACTAAGGATATTATTTTACAATATGGTAACTGACTGAAAGACACTGAAGAACAATGTACAGTGAGCACATGTCTGTAATGTAATGTTTCAGACTAACAATGTACCGACATCTGTTGCGTTTCTTGCTTCCTAGTGTTTTCAATTTAATTCGTAGTATGAAGGCCACTTACCGTATCACATCACATGAAATGGATCTTAGTTTAACAGTCGCAATGTTTACTGGATCTTGATTTTAAGAGTTGCAGAGATACTACAGTAAATAAAACGATTGCGACAACTCAATGTACAGAAATCTCATGAATAGTCGTGGGTTACATTATAAGATCTGAAAATATTATTGAAAGGCACAACTCACTGCAGAGAACAGCTTTCTATCCAAGAAATCCATAAAGGAGACAGATCGTCAAACCGGGAATAGATGGTCACCTTCGATGGCCATATCGTACCCAAAACCGGTGCTGCTTAGCAGGATGGGGCTCGAGATTGAATTGCTTTGTCCTCATAATTCAACAATGTTGTTTAGCAGGATGGTCCTGGAGGTTGAATCACATCCTAGTTTGTGGTTAGTTAGTGGGATAGATTTCCAGTCATAAAAGGAGGGTTCTACTCCCTCCAAGCAATCAAAACTCCACATAACTAAAACGTTAAACCCGTAAGGACTAAGACATTTCCACCAATACATGTAGGGTTTAGATATACAAGGTCTAGATTGATTGCCTTAATCTCTATTCACTTATTGCTTATTGGTCCATTGTGACAAGGCTTGAAGGGTAGGCGACCCCTGGGATAGAGGCTCGAGACCCTAGGATAAAGGGTATCGGCTCCTGTGCTGAGTCACAAGTTTCTGGTATATCTGGCTTACGGGCTGTTGGATATACCCTTGAGAGATTGTTGTTCCCATAGTTAAAAAAAAAAGTTTGCAAATTAACTATTAAATTTAATAGGTAACATTTTTAAAATATTACATTATTTAATAGCTAGTCATCTCATTATGTTCCTTGCGATGGAGGCTAAATAATTTGACCTCCTTTTGCATTATAGTGGAGGGTCACTGCAAGCTAATGAGGGTCACTTTAGGCACGTTAGATGCAATAGAAAACTGAAAAAACAGGCATCCCTCAACTTACTTGGATTTTTTGAGCTACTTACGCAAAATATCTTGCATTGAGTAAAAAAGATGAAATGTAGGAAATTAAATCACGTTTCCGAATATATAACTTTTATGTATTGAAAATTTGCATAGCTATGTCAAGTTTCATTTTTCCTAACAGACACTTTTTATTTTTCAGGCAAATGATAAGGTATATGTTTTTGTGGGTAGAGCCTTTGAGGGCCTAAATGATGGAATCAAGCTACAAAAATCGGCATACATGTAGAGAACACATAGCACTTGTGCGTCATTATTTTTCGAAAATTAAATTAGTAATTTTATAAAAAAAAATTAATTGTCTAAGTGATCAAACCTCGAAAATAGTACCTCTTTTGTGGATAGAGCCTTTGAAGGTCTTAGTGCAAAAATCTTGAAATGGGTTTTTCATAGAACGTGGAGGTTAGTGTCCTCTTGTGCACCATACAATTTTTTTTTTGAAAGGATTGAGAATTGAAAAAGTTATGGAAGAAACACTAACAGTGTGTTTCACAAGTTAATGAGGTAGGACAGAAAAGAAATTGAAAGAAAATAGGAAAAATTAATATTTCAAAATAAAAGTTACATATTTGGAATCTGCAGAAAAAATGCTATTTGTGTCTAAGATTTCGTCAAAAATGACTATGTGTAGCATACTGTAACGAGTGGCTAAGCACAGGCTTCTCCAGAAACTGGAAGAAATACCCAATTAGCTTTGGTTTTTCATTAACATAGCACAGGTTTGGAATTACCGAAGCAAACTCCAAAGCATACACATAGGATTATTGTTGACATGTGAGCATGTGACTCGGCCTGGTTTAGGCTCTACAAAACACGAGCGTGTTCTATTTAAATTCAAAAATATTGTCGCGCTTTTAGATGTACATAACGCACTTGCGTTATATAACTACATAACGTGTACGCGTTATATAGTAAAAAAAACGCCCTCGCGTTTTGCAAATCATAAAATACATGTTTAATACTTGAGAAAGAGGGGGTGTGGAAGACTCAAGGGAATTTTTGTTTAATATTTGAGAAGGGGTGGGGAAGGGTCAAGGGTCAAGGGAATCTATGGTTAATATTTAATAGGGGTAGGAAAGGGTCAAGGGCATAGAAGGATGTTGTAAGCTTGAGTGGGGAGAGATGAAGGGAATGAGAACATGATGGGCTACAGGGGGTGAAGGGAAGTGGAGCTTGAGAGCACTATTAGGAGTAGAATAGGTTCTGAAGAGGTATAGGGTTAAAAGTTGAAAGTGAGACTTGAGTGACAAGGGGGAATGGATGGAGGCAACGGGGATGTGAGAGAGAAATAAAGAATACAAGGGGCGGAGAGACATAGAGCGAGGGAGGGAGAGGGACAATGGGGAGGAATGGATTTGGAGGGAGTGAGAGATAGATGGGGATAGAATGAAATAAAGAGATAGGAAGGGAGGGACAGAAAGTGTTGGTGGGAGACATGCAAGGAGTGGTGGCGATGGAGAGAGAGAGAGAGAGGGAGAGAGAATATGAGAGGAGGGGGAAGGGACATAAAGTGTGTGAGAGAGAGGGAGTGATGGATAGATTTGGATAGGTTTAGGGAAAGATAACATGAGGGAGGGATAGAAGGTGAGAGAGAGACAGGTAATGAGAGAGGGAGGGAGAGAAGGTAGGGTGAGGGATGGAGGGAGAAAGGTGAAGATAGATATGGATGGAGGGGGGATGGGTTTGCGAATGGAAATGGACATAATGTGTGTGTATGTGTGTGTGTTTGAGAGAGAGAGAGAGATTGATGGTTGGGGAGAGAGAGACTAGAGGGAGTTGTGAGCATCATATTCTCCATCAGCATCATATTCTTCATCATCATCATCTTCATGACCATCATCGTCATCATCAACATCTTCATCATCATCACCATCATCATCATCATCATCATATTCCTCATCAAATCAACATCTCCATCATCATCATCATCATCATCATCTTCTGAACATCATCATGATCATCATCTAAACATCACCATCACCATCATCATCAACATCTTCATCATCATCACCATCACCATCATCATCAAAAGCTTCATCGTCATCACCATCACCATCACCATCACCATCTTCATCATCATTGTCATCTCTAGGTTCCCCATCAACATCAACATCTCCATCATCATCTTCTTCATCATCATCATCTTCATCACCATCATCATCATCATCAACATCTTCATCATCATCACCATCATCATCATCATCTTCCTTGAATCAGATCAACATCTCCATCATGTCATCATCATCATCATCATCTGAACATCACCATCACCATCACCATCATCATCAGCATCTTCATCATCATTACCATCACCATCATCATCAACATCTTCATCGTCATCACCATCACCATCATCATCATTGGAATTTGTAGGTTCCTCATCAACATCTCCATCATCATCATCTTCTCCATCATCATCATCTTCATCACCATCATCATCAGCATCAACATCTTCATCATCATCACCATAATCATCATCTTCATCGTCATCAGATCAACATCTCCATCATCATCATCTTCTTCATCATCTTCACCATCATCATCATCATCATCATCATCATCATCATCTGCATCGCCATCTCCATCATCTTCAACATCTCCATCATCATCACCATCACCATCATCATCATCTTCATGACCATAAACATCTTCATCATCATTGTCATCTCCCCCTTCCTCATCAACATCTCCATCATCATCATGATCATCATCATCACCATATAAACATCACCATCACCATCATCGTCAACATCTTCATCATCATCACCACTAGCATCATCATCAAAATCTTCATCGTCATCACCATCACCATCACTATCACCATCTTCATCATCATTGTCATCTCTAGGTTCCCCATCAACACAACATCTCCATCATCATCATCTTCTTCATCATCATCATCTTCATCACCATCATTATCATCATCAACATCATCATCATCATCATCATCATCTTCATCTACCTCGTCAGATCAACATCCATCATGCCACCATCATCATCATCCGAACATCACCATCACCATCATCATCAACATCTTCATCATCATTACCAGCACCATCATCATCAACATCTTCATCGTCATCACCATCATCATTGGCATCTGTAGGTTCCTCATCAACATCTCCATCATCATCATCTTCATCACCATCATCATCATTATCATTGGCATCTGTAGGTTCCTCATCAACATATCCATCATCGTCATCTTCTCCAACATCATCACCATCATGATCTTCTAAACATCATCATGATCATCATCTAAACATCACCAGCGCCATCATCGTCAACATCTTCATTATCATCACCACCAGCATCATCATCAAAATCTTCATCGTCATCACCATCACCATCACCATCACCATCTTCATCATCATTGTCATCTCTAGGTTCCCCATCAACACAACATCTCCATCATCATCATCTTCTTCATCTTCATCATCTTCATCACCATCATCATCATCATTAACATCTTCATCATCATCACCATCATCATCATCATCTTCCTCGTCAGATCAACATCTCCATCATGTCACCATCATCATCATCATCATCCGAACATCACCATCACCATCATCATCAACATCTTCATCATCATTACCAGCGCCATCATCATCAACATCTTCATCATCATCACCATCATCATTGGCATCTGTAGGTTCCTCATCAACATCTCCATCATCATCATCTTCATCACCATCATCATCATCTTCATCACCATCATCATCATCATCATTGGCATCTGCAGGTTCCTCATCAACATATCCATCATCGTCATCTTCTCCATCATCATCACCATCATGATCTTCTAAACATCATCATGATCATCATCTAAACATCACCATCACCATCATCGTCAACATCTTCATCATCATCACCATCATCATCATCATCAAAATCTTCATCGTCATCACCATCACCATCACCATCACCATCTTCATCATCATTGTCATCTCTAGGTTCCCCAATCAACACAACATCTCCATTATCATCATCTTTTTCATCATCATCATCTTCATCACCATCATCATCATCATCAACATCTTCATCATCATCACCATCATCATCATCATCTTCCTCATCAGATCAACATCTCCATCATGTCACCATCATCATCATCATCATCATCATCATCTGAACATCACCATCACCATCATCATCAAAATCTTCATCATCATCACCATCATCTTCATCAACAACATCATCTTTATCATCTTCATCTACATCATGATCATCTTCATTGTCATCACCCTCCTCCTCATCATCATCTTTATCATCTTCATCTGCATCATGATCATCTTCATTGTCATCACCCTCCTCCTCATTATCATCTTGTGCACTTATGCACTTAGGGATTAATGTTTAGAAGAGGGTCTAAAGGCCTTTATGGGGGAGGGGCTCTAGGAATAAGGTAAGGCAGAGAGGGCAGGGGGGAGGGATAAAGGCGTAGAGGGTTAGTGATTAAGGGAGAAGAAGGGAGAGAGTGCTATAGGGAGGGATAATGATGAAGATAAAGAGAAGGTGGAGAGATGGAGAGTGGGGTGGTAGGGACATGGCTGGAGTAAATGAGAGAAAGAAACATGTAGGGAGGGATGTAGGGAGAATGAGGGACAGATATTTAGAAAGAGATAGGGGGTATCTAAGGATTATTGGGAGAGAGCTAGGGGGTATTAAACCATACAAAACATTTGTCCCCACACTAAAAACATTTGTTTTGTATGTAACCATATAAATTATTAGTTTTCTTTTGATTTTGTTCGTTGCCCTAGCCGTGCGCCTAACCTATTTATTGTGCTTGACAATATCGCGTACGCGTTTTTGCACTACATATCACGCACACTTTTTTGCTTTATATAACATGTGCGCGTTTTGTAACTCCATAAACAATGGACTGTCCCTATACGAGAGCAACTTCACTCTGTCCGAGCCAAAACAACACTCCGGGGATTTTTCGAACAGCACGAGCCCACCATTTGAAATTCTCACACTCTACACCAACTCCATCATTATTTTTTTTATGCAGGTGCAACATTGAGGACATCTTTCATGGTTGCTCAGTGTGGTGTTGGGTTATATGGCCATATTTGAAGAAGATAATCAGCAAGCTTGAAGAATCTCCAATTGAATAACACCAAAGATAAGGCCTTTGAAAGATTCATTTTGCCTATATTTGAGGAGCACACAAGATAAGATATCAAGCTTCAAGACCATTTCATGGTGATGGTGGATATACACAAGTGTACAAGAGAAACAAAGAGCCCAAACAATTTATGATTTAACTTCCATTTGCTTATTATTGAAGAGCTTGTAATTGAGGAGCAACAAAAACAAACTATATTGAATTGATCATTGTGGTGATAGGGAATGCACGTAACCGAGTAAACAAATCAACAAGGAAGAAGAGACCTCAAGAAGTCATTGAAGAAGAGAAAGAAAATAAAAGAATATACATGATGAATCGGAGGCTTTCTTTGGAAACTAATCCAAATCCAATTGTAGAGGATACCACGGTTCATCCTATTAATCCACAACAAGAGGGACCTTCAATTTCCACAATAGTTGTTGAACAAGCACCCCATGGAAGTAATCAAGAAGCAAAACGTAGGTGATCATTAGGGGATGTTTCAATTCCCACTTCAAGTCAAAGTGATAAGTTACCATCTCAAGATGAAGCTCACGAAGAAACACAAAATTTGCAATCCGGATGTGGTTATACAAGCGATGAAGTCAGAGAGGCGTTGGACATTTTTCCTATTGTTGAAGAAGAGAATGTTATCCACACTATCGATGAGGATGTTGGACTTCCACAAGGGGATGTTGGACTTCCACAGACCATCGATGAGGATGTTGGACTTCCACCATCCAACTACCAGGAAGAGAATGAAGGACACCAAGCTACTACTGAAATGCCAGAGCATCTTGGTGATGCGCTACATGATACAATTCCAACCCCCTTACCTCCATTAGCAAGCACACGTCGAAGAACTCCGAAGCATATACAAGTTGATGAAAGTCTCATCAATTCCATTGAAGGTACGCCATCTAAATGTAGTATTGCTTATCAAACTCAACAGATACTTGATAAATATTTTGTTTCTAAATGTGATGGAGATAAATGTAGATTATTTTTATCATTGTTAAAATCTAGGAGCATGAATGTTGTTAGGAAAAAGTTAGGGATAAAGATGATAAAGAATTCTGAACCAAGTTCTCATATAGTTAAAATCCTAGTAGATGCATTTGGTAAAATTGGTAAGAACACACGTTCAAAGGACCGCAATGCTGCTCGTCGTGTGTTGTCACAAGCAATTGCAAATAAGAACACCAGGGCCATTCGTATTCTCAGGCCTACATCCGAACTAGTTAATTTGAATGTAAAAACCCTCCGTAGGTATTCTATTAGAAGAGAACATCTTGACACAACCGATCAGACATATTTTTGGGCCTTTGTTGGTTGGTTGCCACGTCGTGACATGAAGCTAGTCGATGCAGTAAAGGGACTAGTGCATAGTTTTTGGCATGATCACACAAGGCCTTCTTCAAACTGAAAGGATGTACTAAAACTGAGAAGGGGTTCAAAGGATCGTGAACCACATACTAAGCATCTTCTTTATATAACACAGACAGAACTTTACGAGAAATTTAGGAATGAGCATAGACAATTGAACTTGGGGCAAAGATCTTTTGAGAAATGTAAGCCATGGTATGTTAGAATAAATACTCTTCGTAACACTTGTTGTTGTAGATACCATGTAGAATATGAATATTACTATGAAACATTTTTGTACATTCGCCGTGTGTTGCATACTAACCATGTGCAGGATTGCTCCATGACAATACCACCGACTTCATCAAGAGAATTCATTCATAACATCATGTGCAATAGGCCCGAGGGGCAAACATACTATGCAAAATCTTGTTTGGATGGAACATGCTCCAAATGTGTTGGAATGGCATTATTGAGCCAATGTATGCATGAGAATGGAGACAGTGAATTTGGGAAAATGGTTACAGACATGAAAAGTTTCAAATATATCAACTATGAAATAGTCCCAGGGAAAGAAAGAAAAAAAATACAATTGGTGACATCTTAGGTATGCATTTATATCTATAAAATTATGTTGTAACGGTTACATTTCAATCCTTATATACAACAAAAAACTGACATTGAGATCATTTTGTGTCACTAGGTACAAGTTAGTGACTTCATCAAGGAATTTGTTGAAAAGACACATCAATATGTTCAGCATGTCCACATGGCACGATGGCAGGATGAGAAGTTTAGAATATGCAGAGATACATTTCCCTTTGGTACTATACTTTCAGTTGTTGATTTTGCAAAGAACTACACTCTGCAACCTGAAAATGAGATCCAAAGTCAGTATTATCACTCTGAGCAGGTTTCCTTGATGGTCCATATCACATATAGGCATGGCCCAAATAGCACTGAAGAGCAAAGAGAAATTTTGAAGGAATATCACTTCTACATAAGTGATGATAGGTGCCACGACTTCCACTATGTACATCATTACTTCATCATGTTCTATGATCACTTGAAGGGAAGGAACATACAGATGGATCGACACTGGATTTGGTCTGATGGGTGTGCTGGTCAGTTCAAAAATGCACTCATATTTCAGTGGTTGTGTTCATTGCATAAAAACTACAAAGTGCCACATGTGTGGAACTATTTCGAGACTGGGCATGGTAAAGGAGAGCATGATGGAGCCGGAGCATGTGTCAAAACAGCCCTATGAAGAGAGGAATTGAAAGTATCTATAGAATCTACTATTCTAAATGCTCAATCTACAGTCAGGTGGTGCACGTCAGTAATGGGAGAGGAATCAACTATGCGAGTAGAATCCACAAGAAAGAGACATGTGGAGAGATTTTTTTGGGATGTGGTAGACATAGATCGTTCACATGCATGGGAATGCAAGACTGTGCCTGGGACTCGTGGCTTTCATTTGGTTTGAAGCTCTAATAACCCAGTATTTGAAATTTGGACAAGAAAACTCGCTTGTTTTTGCCCGCCTTGTTGTGATGGTGACTGGGATGGGTGTGAATCATTGAATTGGGTTGATGGATGGGATCGCATATCACTTCCACTTGATCAACGTGCAATTGTTGAGTTAACTCCATTGGAAGAAGACCAATCATCTATTTCTGCAGGTTTTGATCACGTCTCAGACCTTATACAACCCGGTATGATGCATTTCCTTAACATTTTTTGTTTGTTTACGTAGTTTTCAAATGCACATTAATGGCCTTGTATCGCACGAAAAATATTTTGATCATATACCTACAATCATATAATGCAGGGCACATATATGCAGTGGTTGCCTCAAAAGATACTGAATGGGGTGATGAATACTGGTTGGCACGCTGTATAGATGGAAAGCAAACCCTCATTATGTCCATGACTGACGATGAAAACAACCACTTTCCAACTAGGTCTATGGTTGTTAAAGGTGAATACTTGACACAGGACAACAATGGAAGAAAGAAGGGTGGATATGTTTACAGGGATTACAAACCAGGTGCAAGTGTGTATCACTTTACCAACTTAATCATTGGCACAAACCTTTAGGTACGAACAATGCCTAGTCAAAATACATCGAAGGTACGCTACTTCTTACCAGATACAGAGCACGAGAGACTAATGGAGACCATCAGTATAAGAGATGATCCGGAGGGCTTGGTTGTATGATAATAGGTGGGATCTAGCATGATGAGGTATGTTACATACTTTTAATACTATACTATTTATACTATTTGTAATTGAATATCGATATATGCTCAATTTTCACATGTATGTTTCATATGAATATGTCAATTTTGTGTTCTTGATATGCCAAATTTACGTTTACGTTGTTTATAAATATGCCAAAAGTTCTCTTGTATGTCATGTTTATGAATATGCCATTTTTTACATATGATCAGTAAACCCTAAAATTATATTATGTTGATCATGTTGGTTATTGGCTTTACCCAACAAAATTAATTCAATTCATGCTCACTATATTAAACAATACACTTATATTAAATTTAATTCATGTCTTGTTAAATATTTCATAATGAATTAGCTATTTGAGAGCACCACCTTAGACCAAGCCATCATCATCAACATCTTCATCATCATCACCATCATCATCATCATGAAAATCTTCATCATGGACCTACAAAACCCTAGTTTCCAAGATGGACCTGCAAGGTGGCACATGGGCCACCGGGCAGGAGGGGAGGGGCATGCCTGGCACTATCCCAGCATTTCGAATCCAACGAAGTCGACGATTCGGCGATCCGAGCCACGGTCGTCATTCTATGGCTTGTTCCATCTCGAACCCAAAAGGCCTTCAGGGACACTTCTTGGATACTTTCCGGGGGCATAGAACTCCAACTATGCAACAAAACTGGGTTCCGGGGAGTCCTACAGGTGTGTCTAGGCAGGTTCGGGCTGGGAACACTAGCCATACCCGCCCGGTGGATGATTTTCCAAAGTTGACCCCTGTGTGCAAAAATTGCACACTTCCACACTAAGCAAAACCCTAGTTTCCAAGATGGACCTGCAAGGTGACACATGGGCCACCAGGCCGGAGGGGAGGGGCACCCCTGGCACTATCCCAGTGTGTTGAATCCAGCGGAGTTGACGGTTCGTTGATCCGAGACACGGTCGTCATTATATGGCTCGTTCTATCTCGCATCCAAAAGGCCTTCAGGGACACTTGTTGGATATCTATCGGGGGCATAGAACTCCAACCGTGCAACAAAACCGAGTTCTGGGGAGTCCTACAGGTGTGTCTAGGCAGGTTCGGGCTGGGAACACTAGCCATACCCGCCCGGTGGATGATTTTCCAAAGTTGACCCACATGTGCAAAAATTGCACACTTCCACACTGAGCAAAACCCTAGTTTCCAAGATGGACCTGCAAGGTGACACATGGGCCACCGGGCTAGAGATGAGGGGCACCCCTGGCACTATCCCGGTGTGCTGAATCCAACAGAGTCGACGGTTCGTCGATCCGAGCCACGGTCGTCATTCTATGGCTCGTTCTGCCTCGCATCCAAAAGACCTTCAGGGACACTTGCTGGATACCTACCGGGGGCATAGAACTCCAACCGTTCAACAAAACCGGGTTTCGGGGAGTCCTACAGGTGTGTCTAAGTAGGTTCGAGCTAGGAACACTAACCATACCCACCCGGTGGATGATTTTCCAAAGTTGACCCCTGTGTGCAAAAATTGCACACTTCCACACTGAGCAAAACCTTAGTTTCCAAAATGGACCTGCAAGGTGACACATGGGCCACCGGGCCGAAGGGGGGGGGCACCCCTCGCACTATCCCGGTGTGCTGAATCCAACAGATTCAACGGTTCGTCGATCCGAGCCACGGTCGTCATTCTATGGCTCGTTCTATCTCGTATCCAAAAGACCTTCAGGGACACTTGTTGGATACCTGTCGAGGGCATAGAACTCCAACCGTGCAACAAAACTGGGTTTCGGGGAATCCTCCAGGTGTGTCTACGAAGGTTCGGGCTGGGAACACTAGCCATACCCTCCCGGTGGATGATTTTCCAAAGTTGACCCCCATGTGCAAAAATTGCACACTCCCACACTGAGCAAAACCCTAGTTTCCAAGATGGACCTGTAAGGTGACACATGGGCCACCGGGCCAGAGGGCAAGGGCACCCTTGGCACTATCCCGATGTGCTGAATCCAACGGATTCGACGGTTCGTCGATCCAAGCCACGGTCTTCATTCTATGGCTCATCCCATCTCGCAACCAGAAGGCCTTCAGGGACACCTGCTGGATACCTGCCGAGGGCATGGAACTCCAACCATGCAACAAAACCGGGTTCCAGGGACTCCTGCAGGTGTGTCTAGGTAGGTTCAGGCTGGGAACACTAGCCATATCTGCCCGGTGGATGATTTTCCAAAGTTGACCCCCGTGTGCAAAAATTGCACACTCCCACACTGAGCAAAACCCTAGTTTACGAAATGAATACACAATGAAGCCATTGGGCCATGGGGAGACCAGGGAGAGGGCCCCCTAGAGGTAATAACACACCAGGAGACCAACGGAGTCGACGGTTCGTCGGTCCGATGTCCGGTTTCCAAGTTATGTCAAGTTGCAAGTCGCATGAAAATGTCGTTCAGGGACACTTGGTGAATTTCCATCCGGGAGCCAAAAAGCAAACAAAACAGCAAGATTGCGTGCCGTTGGCTCCTGCAAGTGTGTGTGGACAATGCCGACATGAGAACACTACTAACACTGGCTCGAGGGAGGGTTTTGCAGAGTTAACACACCAATGCGAGATTGCATGCAATAAAACTGAGCAAAACTCTAGTTTATGAAATGAATGCACAATGAAGCCACTAGGCCATGGGGAGATGAGGGAGAGGCCCCCCTAGAGGTAATCGCATGCCAGGAGACCAACGGAGTTGACGGTTCGTCAGTTCGACATCCAGTTTCTGAGTTATGTCGAGTTGCAAGTTGCATGAAAATGTTGTTTAGGGACACTTGGTGAATTTCCGTTCGGGAGCCAAAAAGAAAATAGAGCAGCAAGATTGCGTGCCGTTGGCTCCTGCAAGTGTGTGTGGGAACACTGCCAACACTAGCTCAGGGGAGGTTTTGCTAGAGTTGACCCACCAATGTGAGATTGCATGCAATGAAATTGAGCAAAACCCTAGTTTACGAAATGAATGCACAATGAAGTCACGGGGCCATGGGGAGACGAGGGAGAGGGCCCCCTAGAGGTAATCGCACGCCAGGAGACCAACAGAGTCGATGGTTCGTTGGTCCGACGTCTAGTTTTCGAGTTATGTCGAGTTGCAAGTCGCATGAAAATGTCGTTCAGGGACACTTGGTGAATTTCAGTCCGGGAGCCAAAAAGCAAACGGAGCAGGAAGATTGCATGCCGTTATCTCCTGCAAGTGTGTGTGGGCAATGCCGATGTGGGAACACTGCCAACACTGGCTCGGGGGAGGTTTTTACAGAATTGACCCACCAATGCAAGATTGCATGCAATGAAACTGAGCAAAACCCTAGTTTACGAAATGAATGCACAATGAAGCCACGGGGCCATGGGGAGATAAGGGAGAGGCCCCCCTAGAGGTAATCGCATGCCAGGGGACCAACGGAGTCAACGGTTCGTCGGTCCGACGTCCAGTTTCCGAGTTATGTCGAGTTGCAAGTCACATGAAAATGTCGTTCAGGGACACTTGATGAATTTCCGTCCGGGAGCCAAAACGAAAATGGAGCCGAAAGATTGCGTGTCGTTGGCTCCTGCAAGTGTGTGTGGGCAATGTTGACGTGGTAACACTGCCAACATTGGCTTGGGGGAGGTTTTTGCAGAGTTGACCCACCAATGCGAGATTGCATGCAATTAAATTGAGCAAAACTCTAGTTTACGAAATGAATGCACAATGAAGCCACTGGACCATGGGGAGACGAGGGAGAGGGCCCCCTAGAGGTAATCGCATGCCAGGAGACCAACGAAGTCGACGGTTCGTCGGTCCAACGTCTAGTTTCCGAGTTATGTCGAGTTACAAGTCGCATGAAAATGTCGTTCAGGGACACTTTGTGAATTTCCATGCGGGAGCCAAAAAGAAAACGGAGCAGCAAGATTGCATGTCGTTGGCTCCTGCAAGTGTGTGGGCAATTCCGATGTGGGAACACTGCCAACACTGGCTCAGGGGAGGTTTTTGCAGAGTTGACCCACCAATGCGAGATTGCATGCAATTAAACTGAGCAAAACCCTAGTTTACGAAATGAATGCACAATGAAGCCACCGGGCCATGGGGAGATGAGGGAGAGGGCCCCCTAGAGGTAATTGCACGCTAGGAGACCAACGTAGTCGACGGTTCATCGGTCGTACATCCGGTTTCCGAGTTATGTCGAGTTGCAAGTCGCATGAAAATGCCATTCAGGGACACTTGGTGAATTTCCTTCCGAGAGCCAAAAAGCAAACAAAGCAGCAAGATTGCGTACCGTTGGCTCCTGCAAGTGTGTGTGGGCAATGCCGACATGGGAACACTACACTGGCTCGGTGTAGGGTTTTACAGAGTTGACCCACCAATGCGAGATTGCATGCAATAAAACTGAGCAGAACCCTAGTTTATGAAATGAATGCACAATGAAGCCATTGGGGCATGGGGAGACGAGGGAGAGGGCCCCTTAGAGGTAATCGCATGCCAGGAGACCAACGGAGTCGACGGTTCGTCGGTCCAATGTCTGGTTTCCGAGTTATGTCGAGCTGCAAGTCAGATGAAATTGTCATTCAGGGACACTTGGTGAATTTCCGCCCGGGAGCCAAAAAGCAAACGGAGCAGGAAGATTGCGTGTCATTGGCTCCTGCAAGTGTGTGTGGGCAATGTCGACGTGGGAACACTGCCAACACTGGCTCGGGGGAGGTTTTTGCAGAGTTGACCCACCAATGCGAGATTGCATGCAATGAAATCGAGCAAAACCCTAGTTTACGAAATGAATGCACAATGAAGCCACGGGGCCATGGGGAGCGAGGGAGAGGGCCCCCTAGAGGTAATCGCATGCCAGGGGACCAACGGAGTCGACAGTTTGTCGGTCTGACGTTCGGTTTGTAGGCTATGTCGAGCTGCAAGTCGCATGAAAATGTTGTTCAGGGACAAGAGACACAACATTTTATCCCGGGAAACCCTCATGGGGAAGAAAACCTAGCAACCTTTCTTAGAATAATTATATGTTTAGAAATCAAGTACAATGAAACCATGAACAAACCCTGACCCTGAAGGGTTTTACCACATGAAAAAACCTTAATGACACATGACAACAAGAGTACTTATCTACATGAAGATGACCTCCAAGCCATAAGGATAACCAAGCATATCCTTCCCAACCAACATTAGAAGGCACTTTATTTCTCGAATCCCAAGGTAACGTTTGTTCCTTTCACTAATGTTGCCTTGAGCACTTGTATGTAGCTACTCATATGTAGTGTTGAATCTAATTGTACAATCAAATATTGGGCATTGATGAAATGTGTAGCATGTATTGCACTTAGTTTTATTAAATTACACTTGAACATTGACTTAACTTGTAATTTAATCATCCAAACTCACAAATTTTAATTACACCTATCCAATTAGTGTGCATGAGTGAGTTCGTTGAAACCTTGAAAAACATTGTATTGCATTTAGTTTGATTAAATTACACGAGCAAGAACTTTGACATAACTTTTAATGATCATCCAAAATCACAAATTTTAATTAGATACCAATTAGTGCACGCATGTAGTGAGTTCGTTGAAACCTTTAAATATAATAGTTTGTTCTTTTGACATAGCGCATTCATGAGTAATAGATAATCCACACAAATCAACACATTAGATTGACACAAGAACACATGGAAACTGAAAAACAAATACAAAGTGAAATGTATCATTCATTTATAAGTGAAATGTCAATGTGCATGTCTCCAAAAGTACATGTATCCAAAAGTACATATATATCCAAAAGTGCATATCTCCAAAAGTACATGTATCCAATGAAGTCAATGTACATGTCTCCAAAAGTGAATGTATTGAAAAGTACATATATATACAAAAGTATCCAAAAGCACATGTGTCCAAAACTATCCAAAACTATCAAAGCCACATGTACATGTATCCAAATGTACATATATCCTATAAGACACATCAAAACTCAAGCTTCCTCTTGTTCTTTCCTGACGTTGATCCTCTAGGCACATCTCTAGGATAAGTGTGCGTCTCTGGATCCTGCAAATTAAATATCAATTGTTAAATTCAACTAACTATGTACACTAATACATTAGCTCAACAATTATCAACTGGTGCATGGAAAGTGCATGAAACACTTGGTCACTGAAGGACATCTCACTTCAACTGACAAAGGAGATTGTGTTGCTTGTGTGGCAGATGGAGCCATTGGTTTAACATCTAGGATGGTCGAACCAGGGGGGCCAGGAACTGCTCCTACTGGTGGTGGCTACAATGAAAAAATGTTGAAATAGTTAGAAATGCATGAATAAACAATAGACAACAATAATAAACTATGTAAAGATAATGTTGAAATAGTTACATACCTGTGTGTGATCAGTTTCCATTGCAGATGTGGCACTGACTGCTGCATCAACCATCAATGCGAGGTTTTCAGTAGACAACTCGAGTTCCTGATGCAGTAAACATGCAATTCAAACATTAACAAAAACTATTTATGCACTGGATTTCAAGTTAAACAA